>CM060975.1:138604462-139821962 GCA_030765065.1 Deroplatys truncata
AGAAAGAAAGAAAGAAAGAAAGAAAGAAAGAAAGAAAGAAAGAAAGAAAGAAAGAAAGAAAGAAAGAAAGAAAGAAAGAAAGAAAGAAAGAAAGAAAGAAAGAAAGAAAGAAAGAAAGAAAGAAAGGAACTTCCCAATTTTTCAGAATTTTCTATCCGTAAACAGAAAAATCTAGTGATAACGTTTTTCAGCAATTATTCCGAATGCTGAACTTAAACACATTAAATGACCTATGCCATCCATCGTGTATACAGGGTGAAATGTGACCTATGATCATCCTTAACAATAAAAGAGCATGTTATTTTGAGTGTTTTCCCTCATTTTTTCCATAAAGCTTTCCGTTCTTGAGACAGCTACTATTTTATGTTGCGTAATATTGTAACACAACAAATTCAACAGGTTCACTCTGCATTGAACAGATTAACTTTACCTTCGACAGGTTAACTTTTAATTCAACTTCTGCTGCCGTGGCAACAATATATAAATGCGTCATACAAATAAACAGAAACCTACACATGATTGTAACGTAACCTAAATATTATATGGAATATGTAACTGAGGAAGCATTTCCAATATTACGCAGATTGCTAATAGGATCACTTATCTATAAAGGTAAATAGAGAAACTCAAGTTACAAGATTATGCTTCCTTTCTTTGTAAATTATAAAACTGTGAATAATCAAAGCAAGACAAGAACAGAAAATCAATGAGAACTTCTTTTAATGTTTAGAGAAATTGTTCGAAATGTGCATCCCTCGCCTACAAACATGCTTCACAATGTTTTCTCCAATTCTGCTGTACTCTACGAAGTACATTCAGGTTGTCTGTTATTTCTTCCGCTGCTCCAAGTATTCTTTCTTGCAACATTTCCACATCAGGCACCTCTGTAATGTATACGCGAGTTTTCATATCGCCCCAAAGAAAAAGAAAAATTAGATTTAAATCTGACGATCTTGGTCGACCATTCCCTAGCGATTCAGCGTTCTAGTAGCTGTTTACATGGCCACATAAGGCTCTAATTATGTGTGGAGGTGTGCCGTCCTGTAACAGCTACATGTCATTTCTAATTACTAGGGGAACATCCTCAAGCAGAACTGGTAAACGTTTCCTGAAGAAACTGGAGATAGATGGCACCTGTCAAAACCCGAGGAAGAATTCACGAACCAATTAATGTGTTTCGTATGGTTCCTGCCCAAACATTTACAAAAAATCTGTGCTGAAAGCTGTCTGGTGTTATTGCATGGATTGTCGTAAGCCCAGGTGTGTGCATTGTGGTAATTAGTTACTCCACCTCTGGTAAACGTTGTTTCATGCATTGTAAGAACTTTAAGAGGAAATTTCCCTTCTTGTTGAAGAAACCATTTGGATAATAATACCCTTTGTGCATAATCTGCTTCAGAGAGATACTGGACGCGCTGAATAAAAGGTCGTAACAGTTATTTTTTTAATGTTCTCATAACAGTCCAATGGGATATGCCGATAGTGTGAACTATACCACGGCTGCAGCTTCCAGGATCTTCTTCCTCCAAGTGAAAGATTTCTTCTTGTGCAAAATGTCTTTGACCAACTCCTTCAACATGAGGAGATATGTTTTCTGTATCTAGAACTCTTTGACAAATGAAGCCAAATGTCTATTGTGTGGTGCTCGTCTATTTGGAAGTCTTTCTCGTTAAATCCTTGCCGCATTGCGTTGTATTTCACCGTAAATGAGTTTCATTTCAAGATACTAAGCTTAGTAAAGTGAAACTTTTGTAATTGATAATCCGCTGTATCGAAAACAAGCCACAAGGGCAATAAACAACCGATGAAGTCCGTTTCTTTGTAAACAAACAGCTGAACCGTGTTTCTTTCGATCTTATGTATTGTCATGTTGTGTAGTCTCGTGTCTACAATGTCTGTGGTTGACTCCGGAGAATGGCTTTGTCCTTGAACTGCAAGCGTGCAGTGGACTAGAGAGCTTCTTGCCTACAATGCAAATAGCGTGTCAGCAGCAGTGCAGAATTACTGTGAACAAGTGCAGTTTCACATGTGTATGACCATGTATGCAGGTTTTACAGGTTTACTTATTGTTTGATGCAGTAATATAATGTATTACTGATGCTACTTCGCATAACATTTATTGTCCCGGGAAAGAAAGGATAGGTACCTTTGGAAGAGGGTGTAAAAATAGAGCGAGAGGGAAGAACAATACAGCGCTGGCTCAGGTTCGCTTATGTCAACCTCAAGGTCATAGCTAAACTCCTGAGTCAAACACAGTAGATTCAATTTCCTCTAAGAAATGTTTGAAAAAGTGTTTAAGTTTCGTAAAACCGTCATTTAAAATAGAGTTAATATTAAGCAATTTTTTATTTTTTTTCAGGAAGACTTCTATAAAAACAGCAAAACTGCACTGAGATATTTTGTTCTATTCATTACAGAGTCATCCTGTTCAAGGATGATCATGTAGGTCACCTTTCTAAGACATTTAGGCTTGTACACAACTTGAGGATTACTTTTAGGTTATAGACGGTGTTGATTTCAAGATTCGGTGTTTGATAAATGCTTAATAAATACTTCTACAACAACATTTTAAATTTGTTCATCATGATTTCGCTTCTTTTTATAAGGTCTTTTGGTTTTAGGGACTTGGAAAACTGTGAAGAATATAATTCTTAGCTGTTTACAACTTCTTTCTCTTAGCATTAAGAAAAGTTTCTACAAAGGGCAGCATGCACCCATTTCTCCTACATCATCTGCAACGAGTTCCCTCTCACCAAGGCAACAACGCCACGGAGGCACATTTAAATTTTAGAAAAACTATATTCGAGAACCAAAATTCAGAAATTTCACCTAGGTGTGGTATTAAAGAGCATTCACAAAAAAGCACATCCATGGTTTATGAAATTCCTCGTTGTAGTGTTGTTTAATTATAACATACGCAGCATTTGCGTTGTATAGGAGTGTGTTGTGTCGCGCTGTAACATTTTCTAATTAGAGTAGGAAATCTGTAACCCTGGAGCTCGTGGAAATACGCAATAACTAAATTGATCCCCAGTTATGAATCACATAGGAGAACGGTATTTTCAGTGCCGCTTAATCGAAGGTCTAATTGCTTTTACACCGCACTAATCGTTTCTATCACGCCATTAAATTGAACTGCAATTTTCCTTTGGTGCGATGTAACCTAAATGCGCCACAGACTCTCTTCACGCGATGGTTGTGTATACAACTACTTAACTCCTTGTAGTGCACACTTCTTTTTAATTTAAGCTGGACTACTGTGTAGTGTGAGCTTGTGGAATCCTCATTCTCTTGAGCTACCCATTGTATTCCCCCTCTCGAGAGCACTTGAGGGACGAAGAGACAGAGTAGCACGAATTTCTGTACTTCACTGTCTAAGACACTGCTTCTTTTGGATGTATGGCTTGAAACAGTGCAAGTGTTACTTGATTTAGCCTCCAATGAGTTGCTGAGATTTAAATAATGCGACACCTGGAAGCTGATAAGCACCACACTTATCTATACGCCATTAAGTATGTTATTTCACACTGGTATATAGCAAATTAAAGATACCCATCTGTGAAAAAAAAGCCAAAAATTTCCAAAATTGCCAAATATGCGTTTTAGTGTTATTAAACACTAAATCCTTTATTTTAGTCTATGTACTTTTATAGCTCTAAGACCTTTCAAGGATTTAAATGTTTACCTGTAAGCTCAGTTTCCAATAAAATTGTAGTAAAAGCTTTGCCTACACCAAAGTGAACAAACCATTGAATAGACGTCTTAGAAACCTTCAAATACTAAATTAGCTGCCCTACTACGTATAGTGAGTAGGGGAAGTATTGCATTCCTCCCAAAAATTCGATACCGAGATTTCACCGGAAAAACATATTTTGAGGCCCCCTGAACCCAAAGAAACCATTTTTTGAAACATGTCCGCCGTGTTTGTGTCTCCGTGAACACCATAACTCAAAAACGAACAGTCAGATAAACACCAAACTTGGTATTTAGGTTCAGTATCTTTCAAAGACGCGACTAGGAGATTTTCAACAAAATACCCCCACCTCAAAATACCCTTTACATGGAATACTTTTCGAAATTTTTTTATTTTCTAAAAAATGACTATAACGATTTTGATTAAAATACCATATATGAAAGATATTTACATGACAAATAAACTATATACCTTGAATTTTCTGGGAATAGCCTATGAAGTCCTCTTCATTCGGAAGGACCTTTGTGTAATCGTTACAACTGGTAAATCTTAAGCGACAGACAAAAACTACTCAAAAACATCTGATGTGATACATTTACACGATTTATCTACCCATTATTATTTATTAGTGGGTATACAAACTACTTTTACTAAAGCTTATTTTTCTATCTACTACATTATAATCCAAATAAACCTTTGCGAAAATAGCTACATTGCACATTTTTACAGATTCAAAGGGAAGAGCCATAGTCAAATGTTTTAGGAACTGGACGCTATATGCTGACCTTAAAATTTCATACTGTTTCCATGCAATCGCAAGAAACAACTGCATGCTGAAAGGACTTTAAAGAATAACCAAATAATTAACAAATCGAACCTTTAATAACGGATATCTCAGAAATGGCACAAAAGAAGTTATTTGAAGTAAACTGTGTGTTTTAAAGAGGTCTACATGTTTTGTGTAGTACGTTTTCATTTATCGCTTGACGTTTAATAGTTGTACAAGATTATACAAAATTTCTGCAAACTGAAGTGGACTTCACAGGCTATTCCCAGAAAATTTAAGTTATACATTTTGTTTGTCATGTAAATATCTTTAATATTTTGTATTTTAATCAGAATCATTAGTCAGTGTTTAGAAAATAAAAAAAACCTCCGAAAAATGTTCCACGTAAAGGGTAGTTTAGGATGGGAGGATTTTCTTGAAAATTGTGTGTTGCATCCTAGGAAGGTACTACTGAATCTCAGTACCAAGTTTGGTATCAGACTTTTCGTATTTGAGTTATGCTGTTCACAGACACGCAGACAGACAGACAGACAGACGCGCGCGCGGATCTTTTTCTAAAAATGCGTGTTTTTATTCAGGGTGCTTCAAGACCTGTGTTTCCGGTGAAATTCGGTATAGCCCGCGCGGGTTATAATTGAACATAGTGCAGTGGTAGGTACAGGAGAAGTAATGGGGTAATCATAAAATGCACTGTACCTGCTTTTTGTCTTCCATCCGACGTGGCTTCGTCTTCATCAGCAAATCTCCATAGGAAGGTGGTTTAATTCTCGCCGTTGCCCTGGCTAGTTGCTCTCAGCGGATATATGTACAAGGACTTTACCTATTAGGACTGCTAATAAGCTCGTTGACCTCGTTAGTGGAACTAAGCAACTTTGAGGAGAATTTACTAGTCATCACAATGTTTGATTTACTGCAATTTATTATCACTTTTTCACTTCTAAAACACTAAATAATGTTCCTGTTCACTCAGAACTCTATACTGGACTCGTGAATCACAAATGCACTGTTAATTAGTACGCGGCAGTCACACTTGCATTTCGGCACAAAACGGACACTATTTG
This sequence comes from Deroplatys truncata, assembly GCA_030765065.1. NCBI lineage: Eukaryota > Metazoa > Arthropoda > Insecta > Mantodea > Mantidae > Deroplatys > Deroplatys truncata. The sequence continues at coordinate 138,610,005 of CM060975.1, forward strand.
CGCGCCAACTTTGTATTACGGAGTAGCGTGGATTGCTCGTCTGTAACTGCAAATCAACTCCTGAACTTTGGGGTAAATATTGGCTATTTATAGGATGCGATCCCCCACTTAGGATTTAAGGATCTGATCTCTCATTGTAGGAATTTTCGTGGCTCACTCAGCGTAGTTAAATGTTACTTCATTTATACATATATACACTACGTGATCAAAAGTATCCTGACACCTGGCTGAAAATGACGTGCAAGTTCGTGGTGCCCTACATCGGTAATGCTAGAAGTCAATATGGTGTTGGCCACCCCTTAACCTTGATGAACAGCGTTTACTCTCGCAGGCATACTTTCAATCAGGTGCTGGAAGGTTTCTTGAGGAATGGCAGCCCATTCTTCACGGAGTGCGGAACTGAGGAGAGGTATCGATGTAGGTCGGTGAGGCCTGGCACGAAGTCGGCGTTCCAAAACATCCCAAAGGTGTTCTATAGGATTCAAGTCAGGACTCTGTGCAGGCCAGTCCATTACAGGGATGTTATTGTCGCGTAACCACTCCGCCACAGCCCGTGCACTATGAACAGGTGCTCGATCGTGTTGAAAGATGCAATCGCCATCCCCGAACTGCACTACAACAGTGGGAAGTAAGAAGGTGCTTAAAATATCAATGTAGGTCTGCGCTGTGATCGTGCCACGCAAAACAACAAGGGGTGCAAACCCCCTCCAGGAAAAACACGACCACACTATAACACCACCACCTCCGAATTTCACTCTTGGCACTACACACACTGGCAGATGACGTTCAGCGGGCATTCGCCATACCCACACCCTGCTATTGGATCGCCATATTGTGTACCGTGATTCGTCACTGCACACAACGTTTTGCCACTGTTCAATCGTGTAATGTTGACGCTCCTTACACCAAGCGAGGCGTCGTTTGGTATTTTCCTGCATGATGTGTGGCTTATGAGCAGCCGCTCGACCATGGAATCCAAGGTGTCTCACCTCACGCCTATCATAGTACTTGGAGTGGATCCTGATGCAGTTTGGAATTCCTGTGTGATGGTCTGGATAGATGTCTGCCTATTATTCTTTCGGACCCTCTTCAAATGTCGGCGGTCCCTGTCAGTCAACAGACGAGGTCAGCCTGTACGCTTTTGTACTGTGCATGTCCCTTGACGTTTCCAATTCACCATCGCATCAGAAAAATGGACCTAGGGATGTTTAGGAGTGTGGAAATCTCGCGTACAGACTTCTGACACAAGTGACACCCAATCACCTGACCACGTTCGAAGTCCGTGAGTTCTACGAAGCGTCCCATTCTGCTGTTTCACGATGCCTAATGACTACTGAGGTCGCGGATAATGAGTACCAGGCAGTAGGTGGCAACACAATGCACCTAAGATGAAAAACGTATATTTGTGGGGTGTCCGGATACTTTTGATCACATAGTATATATATATTCTGATTGGTTAGTTTATATATATATATATTTTCTCGGGCTTCTCTCGGTAATTTTCCGTTCTCGGTTACATTTCTCGACCGAGACAAATAAGGTTATATAACCTTCCCCTCGGTTCTAATACAAAAGATCCCAACTTTCTCTACACTTGGGAACAGCATATTTGCTACAAACCTGCAGAGTATAAGACATCCTAATTTAGTGAAACAGGAACGTTACATGTAAGACAAATATTACACTACACAAAAATTAGTATTTACACGGTATCCACATTACACACACATATGAAATTAATCATTAAATAAACTGACACATTATAAAATTAATACATTCTGTCTCAAGATATATCGGCTTTCATGCTTTAACCTACAGGGATGGTTAAGAGTGGACACGTTTCCATTTCAATACTGTGGGTTTGGTGGAATAGATAAATAGTTGGTAACACTCCTTGGATAAAAAACTTTCGAGAAGGGCTCACGTGTTGTCTGCTGGGCAAATGGTTGCTACGTGAGGAGTCACGTAGTAATTGTGGGAACAAAAAGAGGTGCGAAGTTGCAGCGGCCATGAAGTAGGAGCACAAGAGTGTCGTGCCGGGGAATATACATCTCCCCCCCTATAATAGGCAGTACTAACAAAGCTACGTAAGGTGCTATATAAAATGGTTATTAATTCAGTTAATGGCCTCTTCTCTTTCAGCTTTTATCCACCCGTCTTGCCCTCACCAAGATTGTGCTAATAAATTGTAATGTAGTGATAGCGAAAGCTCTACGCTCAGTATTATTGCCATTTTCGAGAGATCTGTTATAATATTTGTTTCCCCATTAGAAACCTCCTCTTTGGGAAAACTAATTAGTTTGCCATTTGGTTTATTTTCTAAGTAGGCGCTAAAGTATGCTATATGCCAGCTTTCATAAGAGTCTGTTCGGAAATTCTTGTGCGAATTAGAGAACATGTATTAAGCCCTCTTCTCGCAGTGGCAGCCGCTACGTGGAATGCTTTCAATAAAAATTGACTCATTTTGTAAATTATCTTCATGACGCTCATTCTCTTCATTAGGATAATGGCTTTCACGACTTTCTCTACTATTGTTTACAAAGTATTATTACGAAAGCTTATTCTTCTACTGGCTTAGCGTTAATCCAGGTAAATATTAGCAAAAGAGTTTTATTGCATGTTTCGTTTTAGGTACAAGGATAATATAATAGGCTTAAGAGATTGTCAGCGCTTTTAAAAGCCGATCATTATATGAAGGATTTGAGATTCCGTTCTCTTTTCATGACCGCGAGAAAAAAAATCTGATGTGTTACACTCACATGACTTTCTCTACTCTTGTACAATCTATTTTTACAAACGCCTATTCTCCATATGCTTCATATTAATCGAGATATCGAGATGTCAATCTTATTTGTAATTTTCTTGTAGATGCAAGGGGAATATGGTAGCTTTTAAGCGATAGTCAAATATTTTATCGCTGGTTGCTATGTGGCGCATTCCATTCTCTTTGCATGTCCAACACATAAAAAAATGAATAACGAATTTGAGAAAAAGTACAAGTATTGGAAAATTTAAGGAAATAACAAGCAATATCTCGAAAACGGTTCACTCAACAAACAAAATGTATATGATATAAGTTGTGTATTTTAACGCGATCTACATTTTTGTGTAGTAAAATTTTGTCTATCTCTTATGGTTTACCAGTTATGCAAAAGTCGTTCATAATGAAGAATACTTTTGGAGACATTCCCAGAAATTTCGAGATATACATTTCTTTTCTCATGACATTATCTTAAACATATGATATTTTCATCAAAATCGTCAAAGCCATTTTTGAGAAAATCAAAATTTTCGAAAAATGTTCCATGTAAAGGGTAGTCTGGGGTGGGGGGATTTTCTTGAAAACCTTCGTGTCGCATCTCTGGAAGATACTGAACCTAAATACCAAGTTTGGTGCTTATCCGACTGTTCGTTTTTGAGTTATGCTGTTCACAGGCACACACACGGACATGTTTCCAAAAATGCTTTTTTTGGATTCAGGAGGTCTCAAAACATGTATTTCCGGTGAAATCTCGGCATCGAATTTTTGGGTGGAATGCAATACTTCCCCTACTTACTATACGTAGCAGAGAAAGTAAAAAATGAATAACGCATTTGAGAAAAAGTATAAGTATTGGAAAATTTAAGGAAATAACAAGCAATATCTCGAAAACGGTTCATTCAACAAAAGAAATGTATATGACATAAGTTGTGTATTTTAAAGCGATCTACATTTTTTGTGTAGTAAAATTTTGTCTATCTCTTATGGTTTACCAGTTATGCAAAAGTCGTTCACAATGAAGAATACTTTTGGAGACATTCCCAGAAAATTCGAGATATACATTTCATTTCTCATGACATTATCTTAAACATATGATATTTTCATCAAAATCGTTAGAGCCATTTTTGAGAAAATTAAAATTTTCGAAAAATGTTCCATGTAAAGGGTAATCTGGGGTGGGGGGATTTTCTTGAAAACCTTCGTGTCGCATCTCTGGAAGATACTGAACCTAAATACCAAGTTTGGTGCTTATCCGATTGTTCGTTTTTGAGTTATGCTGTTCACAGACACACAGACACACACACACACACACACACACACACACACAGACACACACACGGACATGTTTCCAAAAATGCTTTTTTTGGATTCAGGAGGTCTCAAAACGTGTATTTCCGGTGAAATCTCGGTATCGAATATTTGGGTGGAATGCAATACTTCCCCTACTTACTATACGTAGTAGAGAAAGTAAAAATCTGATGTGTTACGCTCACATGACTTTCTCTACTCTTGTACAAACTATTTTTACAAACGCATATTCTCCATATGCTTCATGTTAATCGAGATATCGAGATGTCAATATTATTGCTAATTTTTTTGTAGATGCAAGGAAAATATGGTAGGTTTTAATCGATAGTCAAATATTTAAGCGCTGGTTGCTATGTGGCGCATTCCATTCTCTTTGTATGTCCAGGACAAAAAAATGAGTAACGAGTTTGAGAAAAAGGATAAGTATTGGAAAATTTAAGGGAATAACAAGCAATATCTCGAAAACGGTTCACTCAACAAAAAAACTGTATATGACATAAATTGTGTATTGTAACGCGATCTACATTTTTTGTGCAGTAAAATTTTGACTATCTCTTATGGTTTACCAGTTATGCAAAAGTCGTTCAGAATGAAGAACACTTTAGGAGACATTCCCAGAAAATTCGAGATATACATTTCATTTGTCATGAAAATACCTTAAACATATGATATTTTAATCAAAATCGTTAGAGCCATTTTTGAGAAAATTAAAATTTTCGAAAAATGTTCCATGTAAAGGGTAGTTTGGGGTGGGGGGATTTTCTTGAAAACCTTCGTGTCGCATCTCTGGAAGATACTGAACCTAAATACCAAGTTTGGTGTTTATCCGATTGTTCGTTTCTGAGTTATGCTGTTCACAGACACACAGACACACACACGGACAAGTTTCTTAAAATGCTTTTTTTGGATTCAGGGGGTCTCAAAACATGTATTTCCGGTGAAATCTTGGTATCGAAGTTTTGGGTGGAATACAATACTTCCCCTACTTACTATACCTACGTAGTAGAGAAAGTAAAAATCTGATGTGTTACACTCACATGACTTTCTCTACGCTTGTACAAACTATTTTTACAAACGCTTATTCTCCATATGCTTCATGTTAATCTTATTGCTAATTTTCTTGTAGATGCAAGGGGAATTGGTAGGCTTTAAGCGATAGTCAAATATTTTAAGAGCTGTTTGCTATGTGGCGCATTCCATTCTCTTTGTATTACCAGGACAAAAAATGAATAACGGATTTGAGAAAAAGTATAAGTATTGGAAAATTTAAGGGAATAACAAGCAATATCTCGAAAATGGTTCACTCAACAAAAAAAATTGTATATGACATAAATTATGTATTTTAACGTGATCTACATTTTTTGTGTAGTAAAATTTTGTGTATCTCTTATGGTTTACCAGTTATGCAAAAGTCCTTCACAATGAAGAATACTTTTGGAGACATTCCCAGAAAATTCGAGATATACATTTTATTTGTCATGAAAATGTCTTAAACATACGATATTTTAATCAAAATCGTTAGAGCCATTTTTGAGAAAATTAAAATTTTTGAAAAATGTTCCATGTAAAGGGTAATCTGGGGCGGGGGGATTTCCTTGAAAACCTTCATGTCGCATCTCTGGAAGATACTGAACCTAAATACCAAGTTTGGTGTTTATCCGAGTGTTCGTTTCTAAGTTATGCTATTCACAGACACACACAAACACAAGCACACACGGACATGTTTCCAAAAATGTTTTTTTTGGATTCAGGGGTCTCAAAACATACATTTCCGGTGAAATCTCCGTATCGAATTTTTGGGTGGAATACAATACTTCCCCTACTTACTATACGTAGTAGAGAAAGTAAAAATATAGGGATGCCATGTGAAATTTCAAAGTGGGCGAGGAGTAAAACTTAAAATGCAATTAAGGCCAGTTTTAAACTTCCCCCTTAATATCTAAGTTGACATGTTTTTGTTTAAATTAAATTAAAATAAATTGTTGTTTAGACTGGAAAGGTTTGAAATGAAAGCCCTGTATGCTTTATACAACAAACCTTGCTGTGGTAACCAAATAAACAGTTGAAAGGGAACGTTTATTTATGCATGTCAACCGAACATTAACATCGTCAACATTAAAATAAATAACTTACAAATGCCAACCATAACTATGTATCTAATTACCTTTTATTTTCCTGTATCTTGTGTACTTTTCCTGTTACCAAAACCAATCATCATTAAAATTTCATTTCTCTCACCTTCACTAAAAGACATTGTTATTTTCAATTAATTTCTAAAAATAAACTGCACATAACTCCAGGAAATTCAACTATTTACTTGGTTACCACAGCAACGTTTACTGTATAAAACAATTGCTAGCTTGTACCTACAATCATACACAATAATGTGTAGGTTCTTAAACATTTGACTATCGCTGTTCTCTTTGCATTTATAACGAAATGTGTAATGCAGCTATATCTGCAAAGGTTCATCTCGATTAAACTGAAGTACATAGAAAAATTTTTTCGTAAAAATTGTTTTTATACCCAGTAATAAATGATAAGTCCTGTCGCTTTTCAGTAGTTTTCCGCGATATCATGGAAACAGTGTTAAACTTCAAGACCAGCGTATAGGAAACGGTTTTAAATATTTTACTATCGGTTCAATTTCCCTGTATCACCGTAATTTGTAATGAAACCGTTTCCGTAAATGTTTATCTAAATGAATATGAAGTGGGCAGAGAAATGAGTGTTTATAAGAATAATTTATGTAAGCTTATACAAATAAACGATAGTGAGTTGAGAAATTCATATGAATGTAACCCATAAGATATTTCGTTTGTTGTACCGGGTGTCTCAGGGCCACTTGAACCGATTAAAACACTTTAACTGATACCTAGAAATGTTATAAAGCCTACATTTACCTGAGCTACCCTTTGTTAGAGAACTGTGCAAACTTAATTTGTTAACAAGATAGCGCTCCGCCACATTACATTACGAATGTCTCAACAGAAAACTTTGATGAGTGTATCGCAAGGCGTGGTGCTATTGATTGACCCCAATGTCACGTGGCCTAACACTATTAAACTTTTCAGTGTGTGGAATTTTGAAAAACGGTATGTTTTTGCAAAGACTGGAGTAGATGGTTTGTTACGTTATTTTTTTACCACGCTTTGTGCGTCAATTTGTAGTAGTTTGTATTGAAGGAGTTGTATTATATTTCAACTGTTGGGGAGCCGAACTTGTAGTAGTTGCAACCGCACGTATAGTAAACAGTTTCCGGTAGCCTTCGCCCCAAATGTACTTTCAGGTGGCCTTTGCCCGAAGTTTAATTTCAGGTGGCGTTTGCCCCAGGTTTAAAAAATATTAACTTTGTAATTTGATTGTTCCTTTAAGTATTAAATATTTATGTTTGCCTCGGCTGCGTCAGTATTATTGTTAGACAGATGGAAGATTTGGCAGGGCGTGATGTGACGAGAATGTAGGCTTACACAGATTTTAAATTTTAATTCACTCCTTTTCATTAATTCTTGACAGAAATTAAATAGCACTTCACTGATGTTGAGAGCTGTGAGATTCTTTTATTTAAAACAAGTATACTATTTTCGTCTCGCACGAATACGTAATTAATGTCTCGAGGACACATCTCCGTCTGGTTATGAGCACTGTTTGGAGGCAACTGAATAGATTTCAACCGTCTAAACTTGTAAATTCCTGTATTTCAAGTCTCTGTTTGGCTAATCCTACACCAATAGAATACCTGCATTTAACTAAAGTTTTTTCGGGTTGTTGATTGGCTATTTTTAAACTGTCTCAAAATTTAAATTATTGCTGCTCTAATAATGACCAGTAGCATTTAAACTTCCTTACTCATTATTGCCTCAAGGTTACCTCATTGTTAGCAACTTTTAACTTATTATTCTCACAGCTCCTACATTATTAAATTACGTAATATGTTCATATAGCATTATTACACATAGATACAATAATATAAGCATATGCACTGACTATTACATACATTTTACAAATTAGTTACATACACATATTGTGTTATTGAATTTACATATTTATATAATTAGACTGAAATTATTCAAGTGTTAAAAATACTGCCTCAAGGTCAACAAATTTGAAGCATCTGAGAATAATTATCGAAGATGTTTGAGATAATTTCTAGTCAAGAATTGTCATTGGTAACGTTTTGTAAACAGAAGAATCACTTTTCATATGTATAAGGAATTATTTAACATTCCCTTCTAACCAACTTGATTACAACTTAAGTAAAAACGAAGTTGTAACAAAACTTTCTTACACGAGGGTTATTAGAAAGTTTTGCCATCCAAAAACTTCAGTGCATACATCTATAGAATTGTAATAAAGAGATTTTAACATTTTTTTTATTAAATATACATCTTCAGTATTTAATAAATGGCAATTAAACAAATAAATCAATAGGTACTAATACTACAAATACAGAACATTTGTCTGTGTTTGTGGATGCAGGGTAATCTCAAAAACTACTCAACTCATTTCGATAATTCTTTCACCATTAGAAAGCCCAATTAGTTCTGATGGGCATATGGCTATAAAGAATTTTGCAAAGCTCTTGTACTTGAATATGTAAACATTGGAGTTAAAAAGAACATGGTTACGAAGGCCTTGACTTTTAGTTGAGAATGTCATGCAGTAGAAAGAAATCTGTGTTACACTCGCATGACTTTCTCTACTCTTGTACAAACTAATATTCTTGTTGGTGCAAGGGGAATATGGTAGGCTTTAAGCGATAGTCAAATGTTTTAATAGCTGGTTGCTATGTGGAGTATTCCATTCTCTTTGCATGTCAAGGACATAAAAAAATTAATAACGAATTTGAGAAAAAGTATAAGTATTGGAAAGTTTAAGGGAATAACAAGCAATATCTCGAAAATGGTTTTCTCAACAACAAAAATATATACGACATAAATTGTGTATTTTAACGCGATCTAAGTTTTCTGTGTAGTAAAATTTTGTCTATCTCTTATGGTTTACCAGTTATGCAAAAGTTGTTCACAATGAAGAGCACTTTTGGAGACATTCCCAGAAAATTCAAGATATACATTTAATTTGTCATAAAAGTATCTTAAACATATGATATTTTAATCAAAATCGTTAGCGCCATTTTTGAGAAAATTAAAATGCTTGAAAAATGTTCCATGTAAAGGGTAATCTGGGGTGGGGGTATTTTCTTGAAAGCCTTTGTGTCGCATCTCTGGAAGATGCTAAACCTAAATACGAAGTTTGGTGTTTATCAGACTGTTTATTTGTGAGTTATGATGTTCAAAAACACACACGGACATGTTTCCAAAAATGCTTTATATGCATTCAGTGCACCTCAAAACATGTATTTCCTGTGAAATCTCGGCATCGAATTTTTGGATGGAATACAATACTTCCCGTACTTACTATACGTAGTAGAGAAAGTAAAAAAACGAAACGCGAATTCCCATTTGAGAAAAAGTATACGTACTGGAAAATTCAAGCAAATAAAAAGAAATATCTCGGAAATGGCTCACTCTACAAAAAAATGTATATGACATAAATTGTGTGTTTTAGCGAGATATACATTTTCTGTGTACTACACTTTTGTTTATCTCTTACGGTTAGTTATGCAAAAGTCATACGGAATGAAGATGACTTCTGGGGGCATTCCCAGAAAATTGATATACATTTCATTTGATATAAAAATATCTTAAACATATTATATTTTAATCAAAATCGTTACAGCCATTTTTGAGAAAATAATTTTTTTTAAAAAGTTCCATGTAAGGGGTAGTCTAGGGTGGGGGGATTTTCATGAAAGCCTTTATGATGCATCCTTGGAGGACACTAAACTCAAATACCAAGTTTGGTATTTATCTGACGTTTCGTTTTTGAGTTATGCTGTTCACAGGCAGACACACACACACATTTGTTTCAAAAAATGCTGTATTTGGATTACATTGCACCTCACAGCATGTATTTCCGGTGAAATCTCGGTATAGAATTTTTTGGTGGAATATAATACTTCCCCTACTTAGTATTAGTAGCAGAGAAAGTAAAAATAATTGCTACACTCCGCAGAGTATAAAAACAAAAACGGTTACACCTTATTGCATGGAATATAGATGGCCATGATGTTACATTTCAGCAAACAGAAGACAAGAGTTTAAAAAGCGACAATCGATCCTGTGTTATATTTGTTCGGTCAATTACCATTTATCAAATACTGTAGACATCTATGTAATGAACAGTGTCAAAAACTCTGAATAACCTTTATTATAATTCTATAGATCTGTACACTGAGGATTCTAAATGCCAAAACCCTCATATAAAAAAGTTTTCCTTTACTTCCTTTGTATTTATGTTGTAATGAAGTGCGTTCTTAATGGTCGCAGATTATGTGTATTTTTCTTATTTATTATCACCACGCTTTGGGCGTCAATGTGAAGAAGGTTGTATTGAAGGAGTTGTATTATATTTCAACTGTTGGGGAGCCGAACTTGTAGCTGCAACCGCACGTATAGTAAACAGTTTCCGGTAGCCTTCGCCCCAAATGTACTTTCAGGTGGCCTTTACCCCAAATTTAAAAATATTATTAACTTTGTAATTTGACTGTTTCTTTAAATATTATATATTTATGTTTGCCTCGGCTGCGTCAGTATTATTGTTAGAGACATGTTTCTCTTTGCAGGGTTGTGGTGCGACAAGAATATAGGCTTACACAGATTATAATTTTGCTTCACTCCTTTTATTAATGCTTGACACGATTTTAAATAACACTTCACTGATATAGAGAGAGCTGTGAGATTCTTTTTATTAATTACTTGCACTTTTTAACACGTAAACTATTTTCGTCTCACACAAATACGTTTTAAATCTCTTGAGGACACTTTTTGCGTCTGGTTAGTAGCGCTGTCTGCAGGCAACTAAACTCTAGATTTGTAAATGTTTCTCCTTTTCAATTCTGATTGGCTAATGGTACTCAAATAGAATACCTTCATTTAACTAATGCTTTTTATGGTTTTTGATTGGCTATTATATAAACTGTCACTAAAGTTTACATTATTGTTGCTCCAATAATGGCTAGTAGCATTATTAAACATTCTTACTCATTATTGCCTCAAGGTTACCTCATTGTTACCTCATTGTTAGCAACTTTTAACTTATTATTCTCACAGCTCCTACATTATTAAATTACGTAATACATTCACATAACATTGTTGAACATGTATACAATAATATAACATATACAATGACTGTAATATACTCTTTTTTATTGTTACATACACATATTGCTTCAAGGCGGGCTGTTTTTTAATTTATATATTATACAATTAGACTGAAATTATTTAAATATTATAAATACTGCCTCATTTTCCAAAGAGGTTAACTTAGTGGCCTGGGAGTGCGGAATCTTATTTCGTTGTAGATATTAAGGGATACTGCATTATGTGAAAAATTATGTAGCTTTTATGCTATTAAACAACTATGGGACCGAAAGGAAGACACAAAGGCTAAAAAGTTAACCTTCTATAATTATCTAAAAAATTACTCTTAACATTCCGACCGATGATTATTCTACCGTGAAAGGGTACTTATACGCTATGCAGCATTTCCAGAACTTGGAAGACTGTCGAGGGCAGCTTAACCAAGTCAGACGTTCCTCCGATGTTTCATATGCCTTTGTGTGAATACCGGGGGATTATCCATCTGTTATTTGGAATACTCTGGACTGTACCAAATTACAATAATACGCGATAAAGGCGAGGATTCACTATAAAACCCCTCTAGATCATTGTACAACAATTTGTTAAAGAAGCAGGGTGTACGTGAAATTAAATAATTCGTAACTAGAGTTTAAAAGGCTAAGCGTGCAACGTAGAGTAAGCTAACTAGTACGTATAACATGAAACTTACCCTCAGATCGATTGTTGCTCTTTAAGCTGTGTCTTTTGTTTGCTACATGTCACATCATGGCCATTTGTGTATATTGCTAGGAGTAAAACATAGCCGGCTTTTGTTTTACACGCATTCTGTGTGGTGTACAGCAACTACTTTCTTCTCTATAGCACTCTCAACGAAGACTTCCTAAATCATGTTTATATTTTGTTTCTTCATGAATTGAAATCAGAAGGTTTGTTATAGGGCTTTCAAATGGTGAAAGAATTGTCAAACTCGTTTGTGTGGCCTTTGAAATTACCCTACATACATATTTTGTATACAATGGCTTTACTTCCCTTCCGAAGGATTTTTACGCCCGAAAAAATCAATCGACCTGCGCCGGTCTTGTACCCGCGACCTCATACATCCATGCATGTATTCAGACATACATGCATTCAGACATACACACATGCATCCATATAGGTACATACATACGTCCATACATGCATTCAGACATACATGCATTCAGACATACACACATGCATCCATATAGGTACATACATACGTCCATACATGCATTCAGACATACATGCATTCAGACATACATGCATTCAGACATACATGCATTCATACATACACACATGCATCCATATAGGTACATACATACGTCCATACATGCATTCAGACATACATGCATTCAGACATACATGCATTCAGACATACATGCATTCAGACATACATGCATTCATACATACACACATGCATCCATATAGGTACATACATACGTCCATACATGCATTCAGACATACATGCATTCATACATACACACATGCATCCATATAGGTACATACATACGTCCATACATGCATTCAGAAATACATGCATTCAGAAATACATGCATTCATACATACATGCATTCATACATACACACATGCATCCATATAGGTACATACATACGTCCATACATGCCTTCAGACATACATGCATTCATACATACATGCATTCATACATACACACATGCATCCATATAGGTACATACATACGTCCATACATGCATTCAGACATACATGCATTCATACATACATGCATTCAGACATACATGCATTCATACATACACACATGCATCCATATAGGTACATACATCAATATATGCACTCAGGCATACATGCATTCATACATACATGCATTCAGACATACATGCATTCATACATACACACATGCATCCATATAGGTACATACATACGTCCATACATGCATTCAGACATACATGCATTCATACATACATGCGTTTATACATACATGCATTCAGACATACATGCATTCATACATACATGCATTCAGACATACATGCATTCAGACATACATGCATTCAGACATACATGCATTCAGACATACATGCATTCAGACATACATGCATTCAGACATACATGCATTCAGACATACATGCATTCAGACATACGTGCATTCAGACATACATGCATTCATACATACACACATGCATCCATATAGGTACATACATCCATATATGCACTCAGATATACATGCATTCATACACACATGCATTCAGACATACATGCATTCATACATACACACATGCATCCATATAGGTACATACATACGTCCATACATGCATTCAGACATACATGCATTCATACATACATGCATTCAGACATACATGCATTCATACATACACACATGCATCCATATAGGTACATACATACGTCCATACATGCATTCATACATACATGCATTCATACATACATGCATTCAGTGATACATGCATTCAGACATACATGCATTCATACATACACACATGCATCCATATAGGTACATACATACGTACATACATGCATTCAGACATACATGCATTCATACATACATGCATTCAGACATACATGCATTCATACATACATGCATTCAGACATACATGCATTCAGACATACATGAATTCATACATACATGAATTCATACATACATGCATTCAGACATACATGCATTCAGACATACATGCATTCAGACATACATGCATTCATACATACATGCATTCAGACATACATGCATTCAGACATACATGCATTCATACATACATGCATTCATACATACATGCATTCAGACATACATGCATTCAGACATACATGCATTCATACATACATGCATTCAGACATACATGCATTCAGACATACATGCATTCAGACATACATGCATTCAGACATACATGCATTCAGACATACATGCATTCATACATACATGCATTCAGACATACATGCATTCAGACATACATGCATTCAGACATACATGCATTAATACATACACACATGCATCCATATAGGTACATACATACGTCCATACATACATGCATTCATACATACATGCATTCAGACATACATGCATTCATACATACACACATGCATCCATATAGGTACATACATCCATATATGCACTCAGACATACATGCATTCATACATACTTGCATTCATACATCATGCATTCATACATACACACATGCATCCATATAGGTACATACATACGTCCATACATGCATTCAGACATACATGCATTCAGACATACATGCATTCAGACATACATGCATTCAGACATACATGCATTCAGACATACATGCATTCAGACATACATGCATTCAGACATACATGCATTCAGACATAAGTGCATTCAGACATACATGCATTCATACATACACACATGCATCCATATAGGTACATACATCCATATATGCACTCAGACATACATGCATTCATACACACATGCATTCAGACATACATGCATTCATACATACACACATGCATCCATATAGGTACATACATACGTCCATACATGCATTCAGACATACATGCATTCATACATACATGCATTCATACATACATGCATTCAGACATACATGCATTCATACATACACACATGCATCCATATAGGTACATACGTCCATACATGCATTCATACATACATGCATTCAGACATACATGCATTCAGACATACATGCATTCAGACATACATGCATTCAGACATACATGCATTCATACATACATGCATTCAGACATACATGCATTCAGACATACATGCATTCAGACATACATGCATTCAGACATACATGCATTCAGACATACATGCATTCAGACATAAGTGCATTCAGACATACATGCATTCAGACATACATGCATTCATACATACACACATGCATCCATATAGGTACATACATCCATATATGCACTCAGACATACATGCATTCATACACACATGCATTCAGACATACATGCATTCATACATACACACATGCATCCATATAGGTACATACATACGTCCATACATGCATTCAGACATACATGCATTCATACATACATGCATTCATACATACATGCATTCAGACATACATGCATTCATACATACACACATGCATCCATATAGGTACATACATACGTCCATACATGCATTCATACATACATGCATTCATACATACATGCATTCAGACATACATGCATTCATACATACACACATGCATCCATATAGGTACATACATCCATATATGCACTCAGACATACATGCATTCATACATACATGCATTCATACATACACACATGCATCCATATAGGTACATACATACGTCCATACATGCATTCAGACATACATGCATTCAGACATACATGCATTCATACATACATGCATTCAGGCATACATGCATTTATACATACATGCATTCAGACATACATGCATTCATACATACATGCATTCATACATACATGCATTCAGACATACATGCATTCATACATACATGCATTCAGACATACATGCATTCATACATACATGCATTCAGACAAACATGCATTCAGACATACATGCATTCATACATACACACATGCATCCATATAGGTACATACATACGTCCATACATGCATTCAGACATACATGCATTCATACATACATGCATTCAGACATACACACATGCATCCATATAGGTACATACATACGTCCATACATACATGCATTCATACATACATGCATTCAGACATACATGCATTCATACATACACACATGCATCCATATAGGTACATACATCCATATATGCACTCAGACATACATGCATTCATACATACTTGCATTCATACATACATGCATTCATACATACACACATGCATCCATATAGGTACATACATACGTCCATACATGCATTCAGACATACATACATGCATTCAGACATACACACATGCATCCATATAGGTACATACATACGTCCATACATACATGCATTCATACATACATGCATTCAGACATACATGCATTCATACATACACACATGCATCCATATAGGTACATACATCCATATATGCACTCAGACATACATGCATTCATACATACTTGCATTCATACATACATGCATTCATACATACACACATGCATCCATATAGGTACATACATACGTCCATACATGCATTCAGACATACATGCATTCATACATACATGCATTCAGACATACATGCATTCATACATACATGCATTCAGACATACATGCATTCATACATACATGCATTCAGACATACATGCATTCATACATACATGCATTCATACATACATGCATTCAGACATACATGCATTCATACATACATGCATTCAGACATACATGCATTCAGACATACATGCATTCAGACATACATGCATTCAGACATACATGCATTCATACATACACACATGCATCCATATAGGTACATACATACGTCCATTCATGATCCATCCATGCATCCGTATATACATACACACATACATGCATTCAGACATATATACATCCATACATACATGCGTCCATAAATCCATCCATATATACATACATCCACGCATACATACGTCCATAAGTCCATCCATATATACATGCATCCACACATACATACGTCCATACACAATCCATCCATATACACATACATTCAGACATACATACATACGTCCATACACAATTAATTCATATATACATATATCCAATATACATACGTCCATACACAATCCATCCATATATCCATATATACATACACACATACATGCATCCAGACATACATACGTCCATATAGAATCCATATATACATCCAACATACATACGTCCATACACAATCCATCCAACATACATCCATACACAATTCATCCATATATACATCCATACACGATTCATTCATATATACATCCAACATACATATGTCCATACAAAATCCATCCAACATACATACATCCATACACAATTCATCCATATATACATCCATACACAATTCATCCATATATACATCCAACATACATATGTCCATACAAAATCCATTCATATATACATCCATCATACATATGTCCATACAAAATCCATTCATATATACATCCATCATACATATGTCCATACAAAATCCATTCATATATACATACATCCAACATACATATGTCCATACAAAATCCATTCATATATACATATATCCAACATACATATGTCCATACAAAATCCATTTATATATATACATCCAACATACATATGTCCATACAAAATCCATTCATATATATATACATCTAACATACATATGTCCATACAAAATCCATTCATATATACATACATCCAACATACATATGTCCATACAAAATCCATTCATATATATATACATTTAACATACATATGTCCATACAAAATCCATTCACATATACATACATCCAACATACATATGTTCATACAAAATCCATTTATATATATACATCTAACATACATATGTCCATACAAAATCCATTCATATATACATACATCCAGCATACATATGTCCATACAAAATCCATTCATATACACATACATCCAACATACATATGTCCATACAAAATCCATTCATATACACATACATCCAACATACATATGTCCATACAAAATCCATTCATATATATATATATATATATATATATATATATATATATATATATACATCCAACATACATATGTCCATACAAAATCCATTCATATATACATCCAAATACATATGTCCATACAAAATCCATTCATATATACATATATCCAACATACATAAGTCCATACAAAATCCATTCATATACATATATATATACATCCAACATACATAAGTCCATACAAAATCCATTCATATATACATATATCCAACATACATAAGTCCATACAAAATCCATTCATATATATATATACATCCAACATACATAAGTCCATACAAAATCCATTCATATATACATCCAAATACATATGTCCATACAAAATCCATTCATATATACATATATCCAACATACATAAGTCCATACAAAATCCATTCACACATACATACATCCAACATACATATGTTCATACAAAATCCATTCATATATACATACATCCAACATACATATGTCCATACAAAATCCATTCATATGCACATACATCCAACATACATATGTGCATACAAAATCCATTCATATATATATACATCCAACATACATATGTCCATACAAAATCCATTCATATATACATCCAAATACATATGTCCATACAAAATCCATTCATATATACATATATCCAACATACATAAGTCCATACAAAATCCATTCATATACATACATCCAACATACATATGGCCATACAAAATCCATTCATATATACATACATCCAACATACATATGTCCATACAAAATCCATTCATATATATACATCCAACATACATACGTCCATACACAATCCATCCATGTATCCATATATACATAGACACATACATGCATCCAGACATACATACGTCATACATAATTCATACATACATATATACATAATACATGCATGCTAATTTTCTTCCTTTATAATGCATTGCCGGGCAAAAAGAATGGCGGTTGCATTCAGTGGTCACCCACCTACACGATAAATGAGCCTCTTCCATAAGAAACCCTCAGGGAAAACGAACGTGATGTCTGGAGAGCATAGCGCTCTCCAGTCTTCTTCAGTCTCGAGCCCTAAGTTTGAATTTGGGCACGTCTGTATAGGGAACTTTCTTCCGTTGCTCAGTTGTCCAGGCCACCTACCCTCGAACAAAATGAAGACTATCTCTTTGGTGATGAGGATTTGAAAGTGCTCCTTTGACGGATCTCCTAGAGTTCAGATTTACTTCTTTGAGTCTTCTTCTGCTCTTCCATCCGTTCGTTGATGTTAATATTGGAAGTTTTCCAGACGACTTCTCGCCTCAATTGCTGCCAGGAAACGACGTGATCCGGGAAGTCCGTAGTAAGTGTTATGTTCACGGAATTGTCTTACAGGTCACAGAATACCTACGGTATTACTACATAACTGAGCCCATCTTCAACTAGTGTAACAGCTTTTGTGCTATCAATAGGGCTGAAAGGCATCAGATTCAGAGCACGGAATCTCGACATTACTCAGATTTAGAACGAGCGTTCACAATACTCAGTGTGGAATGTATGAGTGGCGGAAAAGCGCAGATTTGTAAAGCTTAATAGGCGTCCGCAATAGTGTTATGAAGCAAGGAAGGACTTTCTAAATGCACTAGAGAATATCTGAAACCAAAAAAACGTATTTTTGGAAACATGTCCGTGTGTGTCTGTGAACAGCATAACTCAGAAAACGAACAGTCGGATAAACGCCAAACTTGGTATTTAGGTTCAGTGTCTTCCAAAGATGCGACACGAAGGTTTTCAAGAAACCCCCCCCTCAGACTACCCTCTACATGGAACATTTCTCGAAAATTTTAGTTTTCTCAAAAATGGCTCTAACGATTTCGATTAAATATCATATGTTTAAGATATTTTCATGACAAATAAAATGTATATCTTGAATTTTCTTGGAATGTCTCCAAACGTATTCTTCATTGTGAACGACTTTTGCATAACTGGTTAACCATAAGAGATAGACAAACTTTTATTACACAAAAAATGTAGATCGCGTTAAAATACACAATTTATGTCATATACATTGTTTATGTTGAGTGAACCATTTTCGAGATATTGCTTGTTATTCTCTTAAAATTTTTAATATTGATACATTTTCTCAAATAGGAATTCGTTATTAATTTTTTTATGCTGGTAATGCAAAAAACTGATGTATTACATTCACATGACTTTCTCTACTCTTGTACAAAGTATTTTTACAAACGCTTATTCTCCATCTAGTTCATGTTAATCGAGATAAACATTTGCAAACTCTATCTTATTGCTAATTTTCTTGTAGATGTAGGGGAAAACATATTTAAAGGGCAATATAGAAAAACAGTAGCCTTTAAGCACATACATATCTCTTAATAGCTGGTTGCTAGGTGCAGCACCATTCCCTTTGCCACAGATTATAACTCTTTGCATATCCAAGACAAAAAAAAATGAATAACGAATTCCCATTTGAAAAAATAAGTATTGAAAAATTTAAGGGAATAACAAGCAATATCTCGAAAATGGTTCACTCAACAAAAAAAATGTATATGACATAAATTGTGTATTTTAACGCGATCTACATTGTTTGTGTAGTAAAATTATGTCTATCTCTTATGGTTTACCAGTTATGCAAAAGCCGTTCACAATAAAGAATACTTTTGGAGACATTCCCAGAAAATTCAAGATATACATTTTATTTGTCATAAAAATATCTTAAACATATGATATTTTAATCAAAATCGTTAGAGCCATTTTTGAGAAAATTAAAATTTTCGAAAAATGTTCCATGTAAAGGGTACTCTGGGGTGGGGGGATTTTCGTGAAAACCTTCGTGTCGCATCCTTGGAAGATACTGAACCCAAATACCAAGTTTGGTGTTTATCCGACTGTTCGTTTCTGAGTTATGCTGTTCACAGACACACACACACAGACAGACACACAGACACACACACGGACATGTTTCCAAAAATGCTTTTTTGGATACAGGGGGTCTCAAAACATGTATTTCCGTTGAAATCTCGGTATCGAAATTTTGGGTGGAATACAATACTTCCCCTACTGACTACGTAGTAGAGAAAGTAAAAATGAATAACGAATTTGAAAAAATCTGATGTGTTACACTCACATGACTTTCTCTACTCTTGTACAATCTAATTTTACAAACGGCTATTCTCCATATGCTTCATGTTAATCGAGATATCGAGATGTCAATCTTATTGGTAATTTTCTTGTAGATACAAGGGGAATGTGGTAGCTTTTAAGCGATAGTCAAATATTTTAACGCTGGTTGCTATGTGGCGCATTCCATTCTGTTTGCATGTCAGGACATAAAAAAATCTGATGTGTTACACTCACATGACTTTCTCTACTCTTGTACCAACTATTTTTACAAACGCTTATTCTCCATATGCTTCATGTTAATCGAGATATCGAGATGTCAATCTTATTGCTAATTTTCTTGTAGATGCAAGGGGAATATGGTAGGTTATAAGCGATAGTCAAATAATTTAACGCTGGTTGCTATGTGACGCATTCCATTCTCTTTGCATGTCCAGGACATAAAAAAAAATGAATAACGCATTTGAGAAAAATTATAAGTATTGGAAAATTTAAGGAAATAACAAGCAATATCTCGAAAACGGTTCACTCAACAAAAGAAATGTATATGACATAAGTTGTGTATTTTAACGCGATCTACATTTTTGTGTAGTAAAATTTTGTCTATCTTTTATGGTTTACCAGTTATGCAAAAGTCGTTTTAATGAAGAATACTTTTGGAGACATTCCCAGAAAATTCGAGATATACATTTCATTTCTCATAACATTACCCTAAACATATGATATTTTCATCAAAATCGTTAGAGCCATTTTTGAGAACATTAAAATTTTCGAAAAATCTTCCATGTAAAGCGTAGTCTGGGGTGGGGGGATTTTCTTGAAAACCTTCGTGTCGCATCTCTGGAAGATACTGAACCTAAATACCAAGTTGGTGCTTATCCGATTGTTCGTTTTTGAGTTATACTGTTCACAGACACACAGAAACACACACACACACACACACACACACACACACACACAGACACACACACGGACATGTTTCCAAAAATGCTTTTTTTGAATTCAGGAGGTCTCAAAACGTGTATTTCCGGTGAAATCTCGGTATCGAATTTTTGGGTGGAATGCAATACTTCCCCTACTTACTATACGTAAGAGAAAGTAAAAATGAATAACGTACTTGAGAAAAAGTATAAGTATTGGAAAATTTCAGGAAATAACAAGCAATATCTCGAAAACGGTTCACTCAACAAAAGAAATGTATAACATACGTTGTGTATTTTAACGCGATCTACATTTTTTGTATAGTAAAATTTTGTCTATCTCTTATGGATTACCATTTATGCAAAAGGCGTTCACAATGAAGAACACTTTTGGAGACATTCCCAGAAAATTCGAGATATACATTTAATTTCTCATGACATTATCTTAAACATATGATATTTTCATCAAAATCGCTAGAGCCATTTTTGAGAAAATTAAAATTTTCGAAAAATATTCCATGTAAAGGGTAGTCTGGAGTGGGGGGATTTTCTTGAAAACCTTCGTGTCGCATCTCTAGAAGATACTGAACCTAAATACCACGTTTGGTGCTTATCCGACTGTTCGTTTTTGAGTTATGCTGTTCACAGACAGACACACACACACACACACACACACACGGACATTTTTCCAAAAATGCTTTTTTGGATTCAGGAGATCTCAAAACATATATTTCCGGTGAAATCTCGGTATCGAATTTTTGGGTGAAATGCAATACTTCCCCTACTTACTATACGTTGTAGAGAAAGTAAAAAAGTATAAGTATTGGAAAATTTAAGGGAATAACAAGCAATATCTCGAAAATGGTTCACTCAACAAAAAAACTGTATATGACATAAATTGTGTATTTTAACGCGATCTACAATTTTTGTGTAGTAAAATTTTGTCTATCCCTTATGGTTTACCAGTTATGTAAAGGTCGTTCACAATGAAGAATACTTTTGGAGACATTCCCAGAAAATTCGAGATTTACATTTCATTTGTCATGAAAATATCTTAAACATATAATATTTTAATCAAAATCGTTAGAGCCATTTTTGAGAAAATTAACCTTTTCGAAAAATGCTCCATGTAAAGGGTAATCTGGGGTGGGGGGATTTTCTTGAAAACCTTCGTGTCGCATCTCTGGAAGATACTGAACCTAAATACCAAGTTTGGTGTTTATCCGAATGTTCGTTTCTGAGTTATGCTGTTCACAGACACACAGACACACACACGGACATGTTGCTTAAAATGCTTTTTTTTGGATTCAGGGGGTCTCAAAACATGTATTTCCGGTGAAATCTTGGTATCGAATTTTTGGGTGGAATACAATACTTCCCCTACTTGCTATACCTACGTAGTAGAGAAAGTAAAAATCTGTGTTACACTCACATGACTTTCTCTACTCTTGTACAAATTATTTTTACAAACGCTTATTCTCCCTCTACTTCATCTTAATCGAGATAAACATTTGCAGAGTCTATCTTATTGCTAATCTTCTTGTAGATGTAAGGAGAATATATATTTACAAGGGCAATATAGAATAACAGTAGCCTTTAAGCACATACATATCTCTTAATAACTGGTTGCTAGGTGCAGCACCATTCCCTTTCCCACAGCTTAATACTCTTTGCATATCCAAGACAAAAAAATGAATAACGAATTCCCATTTGAGAAAAGTATTGAAAAATTTAATGGAATAACAAGTAATATCTCGAAAATGGTTCACTCAACAAAATAAATGTATATGACATAAATTGTGTATTTTAACGCGATCTACATTTTGTGTGTAGTAAAATTTTGTATATCTCTTATGGTTTACCAGTTTTGCAAAAGTCGTTCGCAATAAAGAATACTTTTGGAGACATTCCCAGGAAATTCAAGATATACATTTTATTTGTCATAAAAATATCTTAAACATATGATATTTTAATCAAAATCGTTAGAGCTATTTTTGAGAAAATTAAAATTTTCGAAAAATGTTCCATGTAAAGGGTACTCTGGGGTGGGGGGATTTTCGTAAAAACCTTTGTGTCGCATCCCTGTAAGATTCTGAACCCAAATACCAAGTTTGGTGTTTATCCGACTGTTCGTTTCTGAGTTATGCTGTTCACAGAGACACAGACACACACACAGACAGACACACAGACACACACATGGACATGTTTCCAAAAATGCTTTTTTGGATTCAGGGGGTCTCAAAACATGTGTTTCCGGTGAAATCTCGGTATCGAAATTTTGGGTGGAATACAATACTTCCCCTACTTACTATACGTAGTAGAGAAAGTAAAAAGGAATAACGACTTCCCACATGGAAAAAAACATAAAGTAATTGACAATTTAAAACACCAATAAAGAATATCTTTGAAACAGTTAATGTCACAAAATATTTTATTTCAACATAAATTGTGTGTTTTAAGAGATCTGAATTATTTGTAGTGAGTTTTTGTCTGTCTCGTACGGTTTACAAGTTACAAAACACTAATTCAGAATAAAACGGACTTCACAGACTGTTCAAAGAAAATTCACGACATACATTTTTTTTTGTCATGCAAATATCTTAAACATACCATATTTTAAATAAAATCGTTAGAGCCATTTTAGAAAAAATCAACACGCCCAAAAACTTTTCCGTTTTAAAGGGTAGTTTGGGGTAGGGAAAGTTTCTTGATGTTTGTGTCGCATTCCTAGAAGACGCTGAACTTGTATACCAAGTTTGATATTTAACCGACACGTCTTTTTTTATGGTGTACACAGGCGCGCGTGCGCGCGGGTGCTTTTATAAAATGCTTTTTGGATTCAGGGGGCCTCAAAACATGTATTTGCGATGAAATCTCGACAGTACTTCCCCTACTTACTATAGGTAGGGGGGACTAGAACTAGGGGCGGAGATGGGACATAGCACCTCCACCTATGAAGATCTTTTGTGCCCAAGCCCCTGGCAGGTCGTCCCCGGGAGGAAGGGGTGCGGTGCGGTGAGGTGAGGTGAGAGGAGACAGAGGACGGTCTGACCAGGAGGTACGACAGGGCAGAGGACAAGGTCCCTACGTTTTCCCCGGATGGCAGCTGATACAACCGGTTCCCCCTCTGCAGACTTCCACATACCACTGGGGGGCCAGAGCTCGGAGACCGCCCTCATTCCGGGGTACGAAGTGTTAAGTAGAGCATCCTTTTCCCCTGCTATTCAACACCGAGACTCCGGCCGACTTTTTCAACCCTGAGACAGCCAGACGTATTAAAGGTGAAGTGAAATGAAGAGTTGCAACGGAGGGACAGGAAATTCGGGGGATGTAATGAACCTCACCTAGCAACCCAGGGAAAACCCTGAAAAACACATGGGCCAGGAAGGTTTTTTGCGGGAATGGAACACACGATCAGTCAAATGCGAGCCACAGCGTTGCCGCCTGAGCTATCCCGCTCGGTTACTATAGCAAACAGTCGAGAAGGTTAAAAAAGAAAAGGAAAAAAAAATGTAATACAATTTTAGTGTTTTATCGAAGTCTCCTTGAAGTAGAAGTCATGCATTGCTTGAGATGAGAGCAAGAAGGAAAATATTTCACATAATGGCCAATGGCTGAAACAGAGATACCTTTTGTTTCCCTAGCAAAAATGTATCCATTGATATAACGAAAGGAAGCCTTTCTCTTTTAACACATTATAATGGTTAACACAAAATTTAAGCGAGTTTTTGTTGGTTTTTGGACATACTATCACAGCTTATCTCCATCCAGTCTGTTGGTGATGGACGCTCTGACATTGATGAATAAACACATACCTACTTCAAATAAGCATTTTGAGGAAGTTTACTTTTTATTAAAAACAAATATATATTAGATCACAAATTAGTGATTTTAACAATACTTAGTTGTTCCGAAGTAATCTGAGATCCAAAATGAAAACATTTCACAAATATTTTATAATTATATCTCGTTAGTTAATACATATTTGTGAAAATTGTGTTCCACGACTATTGTTAGTTATGTGCTATAACTTTACAATGGAAAGCTTTTAAACTTTTATTTTTTGCATTCGCCTAAAAGCTGTTTTTAATTTTCCGGAAACTATAATCTAGGATATCTCTTGATTTTTGCTGCCAAACATACGGTTATGGAATTATGGAAACGAAGTTAGTCTCAACGGTGTCGTATGATCACCCGCAGGAACATCACGTGATTTTTATTCACTTTGATGCACTAACCTATAATGCTTACCTTGCAAATATTGCAGCCCCCAAGCTAAGGCTAACTAGTCATTCGGCTGTTTCGGAGTGGAGGTTAAGTAGCGTTCAGGGTCAAACATCAGCCCCTGCTAACAAGATTAAAACCTTGGTCGGGTTAATCCAATAAACGTTCTAAACATATCTGCCCCGTGTCTGTCAGCATCTAAGTTAGGACATCGATGTTGTTCTGTTTAAACGGAAGCCAGCGCCAAAGCTGTCACGTGTCATTCTTCTTTACTCTCACTGTTCTTGTCAATATATCAATAATCAAGCCTTGAGCACGTTCACTTTTCGGTGGAAATTTATTTTAAAGGCTCTTGAAAGCCTCTCTTGATGGCTAGCGTTCTATGACACTGCGGTCTCAATAATGTCAACACAAGGCTAGTAATGTAATTATTTTTTCTACCAGTACCTGGTAGGTAGAGCAGGTATTGTATTCCATCCAAAAATTCGACACGGAGATTTCAACGAAAATACATGCTTTGAGCCTCCTTGAATAAAAACAGCATTTTCAGAAAAAGGTCCGCACGAGCGCGCGTGTGTGTCTGTGAACGGCATAACTCAAAAACGAAAAGTCTGATAAATACCCAACTTGGTATTTCTGTTTAGTATCTTCCAAAGAGCGACACTAAGATTTTCAAGAAAATTCCCACATCCCCAACTTACCTTTACATGGAATATTTTTTTTCTCAAAAATGGCGCTAACGATTTTGATTAAAATACCACATATTAAAGATATTTAAATCACAAATAAAATGTATATCTTGAATTTTCTGGGAATAGCTTGTGAAGTCCAGTTCATTACCAAGGAATTTTGTATAATCTTGTATAGCTAATACATATTAAGAGATGGATGGAAAAGTACTACTCAGTAATCACTCTTAAGTTGATCCGCGGCAAAACAAATCCATGTGGTCAGTGCACCGTGGTGCAGTATGGTAGCAATGCGCGCAGGAAAGTAGTCCCATACTAATAATCTGAATTTTGGAATAAATTTATCCTTAAATTGTATAACATTCTATACAAATACCTAAGATTTTATTTAACGCTGATTTATACCGTAAAACAGATCTACAAGTCCCATGATGCAATTCGTAAGTGTCACCTGACATCCGGGTAGGCGCAGAATATTGCTTACAGCCAGAAACCAGCAGTTGAAGTTTAGTATCAAGGAGGACGGTGAATTTGCTCTTCAATTTTCGTCGAATTACGTAAAGCATTAGCCGCGCAAACCATTTACTAGTGGTGAAGAAACAATAATGTTGAGTGTTTATTATAAGTTATGTGAAAAATATCCAACACTTTCCGCAAAAGAAATGGCGAAATTAACTTCTGAGTTCACCGGTGTTTCGAGTACAAGTATAAACAGTGCTTGTGCAGAAAAATCTGAAACGGGAAAAGTAGTTACACCCGGAAAAAAAAGCATATGGAATACGCGATGCAAGAATGTAGTGATTTTGAGAACAATGCAATTTGCGTAACAATGCACAATTTCTTTTTTATTAATTTATTATTGTTGCTTTAACAATAAAGTCATAACGCGACTACAATAAATTTTAATAATTACAATATTTTGAAACAAATTACAGCATTGATTATATAACATTATGCAATTTTATTTCTTTTAAAAAATTTACTATGTTGTGACATGGTTGGATCACTCAAGGCCACCGAGAGGTTAGCAGGAATACCACTGAAGCCGATGAACATCGTAGATAGGGCACTCTGCAACTATATGCTGAGCTGTGAGAATGGAGTGACAGTGTTTGCATGTAGGCTGATGATCTTTTCCAAGGAGATATGCATGTGTAATTGCAGTATGTCCGATACGTAGCCTGGTGAGAAGTACCTGGTCACGACGAATAAATGAGTCGCCAACAGTTAATAAAGTGCCGTTTCCAGAGAGCGAATAAATCAAGTTATCGCATACCTATTACTTTACTTTTCGCTCATTTATTTTAGAATTAACTATTATTATATGTGCAAACGCTTATTTTGTTGCAGTATTAATCTTATCACCTTTAACCCTTAAAAGAATACGCCAGTCACCGTTTCAGTTGTCGAAATAAGGACTCTGTTCGTTTTTGCACTACGTGCCGCTTGTACTGGCCACATGGTCTGAAAGTGTGACAGTATTTCTAGTGCGAATGGTGGAAGGATACATTATAGCGGTGCACTGGTCACCTGGGGTTTGTTTTGACGCGGATCAACCTAAGAGTGAATACAGAGTACACAAAAAATTTATATCTTTAAAAAACACAATACATTCCAAATAACCTTTTTGTGACAAACTATTTCTGAGATATCCGTTATTAACTTTCCGTAATTCGCATTCTTTTGTGGTAGTACATATGTCAATGTGAAAGTTTTCTTTTAATTTGCTGATATATATAACATGGATCGGATGTGTGTGTGTGTGTGTGTGTGTGTGTGTGTGTGTGTGTGTGTGTGTGTGTGTGGTGTGTGCAAAAATGCCTTCTGCTAAATTTCTACACACATGCCAATCACCCTTTATTGTGTGTGGACTCACCCTCAGCCTTGATTAATGCTGAAGTGAGAATCTGAATCTAGGTAACCTAAGAAATTCTATGCTGTACACAACTGAGTTACGAATCCGAGATCAGGTGGGACAGGTTTCTAAGGATATAAATGTTCATCGTATGCCTTCCGATTTAAACGTCTGTTTCAACCGAAAATAATTCGAGCTGGAAAGGGTTAATTGTTCGAATTGTGTAAAGTCCTGTCGATTTTCAGCTATTTCTCTCGATTGCATGCAAAGAGTATGGAATTTAAAAGACCAGGATATAGCGTCCAGTTCTTAAACATTTGACGCGGTATATATGACATCGCGATAGTGCGACAATTTTTAAGCTGTATACTTTACCTGCTTCTGATGTCATTTCGTAGCTCGTTCAGTTGTCTTGTGCGCCAAATGCTCCAGTGGTAGAGCTATGAGTCCTTTTTCAGGGTATGCATGAGTGTAAGGTGATGGATAACACCAGTTAAATTGACTGAGAAATTTAATGTGATCCAATACTTGAGCTATAGAAGTGACTTGCGACCGCTTGAAGATAAAGACTGATAGTGATTAGGAACTAACACTCGAAACATAACAATTGAATTATTACATCTGGTAACTTCTTAGTATCAAAGTTACAATTTGAAAGAACTATTTCCGCAATAAAGAAACTAGAATCGTAACTTGCCGTGAGTCGCTAAAATGCTTATCGGCAAGATCCCTCGCAAGAGCCGCAATCTTTCTTACTCGCACAAGCGCGTCACTGGGTGATTAAAATAGCACACGAGTCGTCACAGGTATCCAGAGCGACGAATGTATGCACGACTGTGAATGTCTCTCTCTCTGCTTAAAATGTAAGCCTTTATATTAACCTAAGCCCATCCTTCTTAGAACTACCTCACCAAAATTCTATATTATACGTTGCCAAATCTTTCGAATCTGAAACATAAATTTTACTCTGACAACCAAATTCTAAGTATTCTTTCTCACTCGCATTTTCTGAACTGACCTACGTGCAGTTTCTTACCTTGTGGCTCTGATGGGTCTCCCCGACTCTCAGAATTCAAGTGCCTTTAAGTAGAATTTCTGCGTACGTGAACTTGCAACTCTAAACTGCATTTCCAGAATCTTAAGTTAATGCGTTCGCTACTTCGGCTGTTGGTAATGTCTTTGGTTAACATGACGCGTTAATGACCTTTTCCTTGGACAAATCTTTTCAATTCAAGCTTATTACATTATACATTGATTTAATATACGGAAACTATTTATTACAACAGCTTTTTTACCTTATTATCATTTCTTTATTAATTATTTATATCTTCCCGTCAATAATTACGATACCACGCTGTTCGCTTTGTATCTATAACGAAATGTGTAATGTTGCTATTTCTGTAAAGGCATATCTCGATTAAAATGAAGTAGATAGAAAAATAAGCCTTCGTAAAAATAGTTTTATATTTAGTCACTAATAAATGATAGAGGATAGAGAAAGTCATGTAAATGTAGCACATAAGATTTTTAAAAGTAAAATTATTACTAAATTTTACTAATATTACTAATCCTGTGGGGATAAATAAGCTGAAGACACCTACTCTTTGATAAGAATATGTGACATTTTCTTCTTAGAGCAAACTGTGTTAAAAAATGTGTATTACTTCACAAAAATATATTCTGGCATTAAAATCCTTGGTTTAAACCTTTGGAAAACTTTTCTTTTCGAATAATAATAATAATAATTAATAGGGTTTTACGTAAAGAATTTGTAGGAACTGTTTTATATTGTAAAGATTAAACAATTGTTTGTTACTCTTACATACCAAATTCATGTTCTCTCTATTGCATATCTAAGTAGAAGTAGGAGATAATGGATGCTGAAGTTACAGAACGGAGGATTGAGAGTTCTGCAAGCAACGCTATTGAAATTAGTCGCAACACTGTACATAATGAAGACGAGGCGTCAAGATTGATGCTATTCATTAACGAACGGCGCAGAAACTCTCAATACGAAAGCAGCGAAGCCGCTAATGTCAGAAAAGCCACAAGATAACACTTATGATGGTTACGGTAGGTAACAGGATTGTTGAGTCACACGCTCCAGATGGCGAGGGCTGCGTATCCTAGCAACACTGTTATCATACCGCTTGCTTGTATACTCCCTGAATGGGGAGTAACTCTACCCACAGGATTTCACAACGGATCCACCCAGTGTTTGATTTCCGTAAGCTACATATGAACAAAGGAATTGTAATTCTAGCATGGCACTAATCAACTCCACTCTGTTATGCTTACGCACACATAAAGGGAAACACACGGCTTAAAAGAAAACAGTCTGAGAAATGCCCTGAAATGTTGATATGCGATCCGCGGAAAGGTCAAATGTTATCAAAATTTTCGGACTAAAGTTTCTTATAACCTTGCCCCGCAGACACGTATTCTTTTGCGCTGCGTTTCCTTCCCCTTTCCCCGTCTGGTTAATGTACATCTTCGAATGATAAACAAGCCGTGTGCAGTGCAAGGCTAGGCGATAAAAGTGATGTAAACACATAGTCGCGATAGATGCACACGCTTCCGTTATATGAAAGGCAGGTTTAAAGCGAAGCATCCTTTCATTTATTTGTTGATAAGAATTTCATGTGTTCCAGATGCATTGACTCTGTTAGTAATATATGTAATTCATACAGAAATGAAAATGTAAATTTGGCAATTACCTATGAATATATTAAGGACAATAGTCATGTTAAATAAGGAACTACTTTGTACCGCATAACAACCTATTACGATAGCAGCCAATGAAAGGTGACTAGTGCACGCCACCGTTAAGAGATACGGCACAAAGTCATATGGAACAAAAGCTTGGCTGCTTTTTAAGTATTCATATCACTGACAACTACAATCATTGAAAAATTAAGTCGTCCTCCGTGGACTGGTGGTACCGTGCCAGCCTCTAGTTCCCAACGTCGCGGGTTCAAACCCGGCGGAGGGCGATGGATTTTTTCGGGCGTAAAAATCGTTAGCACGGCTTCCTTCGGAAGGGAAGTAAAGCCGGTGGTCCCGTGTCGTAGATTTACGGCACGTAAGAACCTCAAGCCTGATAAAGAGGCCTCTGAGCAAAATTACAGGTGTTTCACGCCCAATATAGAATGGGACGCTAAGAACCATAGTAGTTAAAGAGCGTCCATAAATAAAACTCAATTTTTTCAATTGATAAATTAAGGAATTGATAAACTATCTATGCACTTTATTACTGCGATTTATTTTTCTCGTTTTTTTTTATTCTAATCACTGCGAAAAGATAAACGCACACATCTCTGCTAATAGTAGTTGTTTTCGACCTTTACCCTCTTCACACACATACACACACACACACACACACACACATCCTGTATTTATCTAGATAAAATCACATTTCCTTGTCCATACTCTTTATTTTCGTGCCTATTCTACACGCGCGCGCGCGCACACACGCACACACACACACACACACACACACACACACACACACACACACACACAGCTACAATGAATGGGGAACTTGTAAATTTAACAGTTCACCAAAAAAATGATACCGAGATTTCATCGAAAACATACCTTTTGAGGCCTCTGAATAAAAGAAATTATAGAATAAAGGTCCGCGCGTGTGTCTGTGTGTATTTTTTTTAATAGCTTAAGACAACCAATCTGATGTGTTACATCAGAGGTGGCGAAAACGCGACTCTCGAGTCATTTTGACTCGTAGGCGCCGTTCCCTTTCTGCCACCGTCCTTTTGTTTTTCACATGCTGCTGAGTGATGCAGTGCGTGTTGCATATTTGGTGACTCGCTGAAGGAAGGCGTTTTCGCCACCCTTGTGTTACATTCACATTAATTTCTCTACATAGTATTATTTACTTTTATATAGTTTGAACAAACTATTCCCACGGAAGCTTACTTTTCTATCTACTTCATCCTAATTGTGGTAAACCTTTCCAGAAATAGCTTCATTTATTACACATATCGTTGTAGGTACAAGGGAATAGAGACCGAATCGATACTCAGACGTCTAAAAACGGGCCGCTATATACTGGCCTAGTATATAGCCGCCCCTGTCATACTCCTTCTATTCCATTGCGAGAAACAGCTGAATAGCGACAGTACTTTACAAAATAACAAAGTTTTAAAAATGCAAACCAATAATGACGAATATCTCGGAAATGGTTGATACCAAAAGGTTATTTTAAATAATAGTGCGTTTTAAAGAGGTGTATATTTTTCCGCAATATGATTTTGTCTATCTCTTAAGGATATAAATACAAAAAGGATACAAGACTCTTTCCGAATAAAGAGGACTTCACAGACTATTATACAAAATTCAGAATATACATTTTATTTCATATGCTAATATCAAAATCGTAAGACAATCCAAAATTACGAAAAATCTTCCTTATAGAGAGTAGTTAGGCGTTGGGGAATTTTCTTGGAAGTCTTCGTGTTATATCTTTGGAAGATACCGAACTAACAATTTTTTATTAAAATACCTAATATTAAAGATATTTACATGAAAATTAAAATGTATATCTCGAATTTTCCGGGAATAGCCTGTAAAGTCCTCTTCATTTGGAAGGAATTTTGTATAATCTTGTATAACTGGTGGATGTTAAGTGATAGACGAAAACGTACAACATAAAACGTGCAGATCTCTTTAAAACACACCATTTATTTCAAATAACTTTTTATGGCATCAGCCATTTCCGAGATGCCATTATTATTTATAATGATTCAATTTGTTCAATATTTTGCCATTCTTTTCAAGCCACGTCGATTTTCGGTTGTTTCTCGCGATTGCGTGGAAATAGTATGAAATTTTAAGGCCAGCATATAGCGTCCAGTTCTTAAACATTTGACTATTGCTGTTCCCTTTGTTTCTATAACGAAATGTGTAATGTAGATATTCCTGCAAAGGTTCGCCGGCCCTCGTAGCCGTGGTCGCTGGAGTGGTCGCTCCGGCGCTCCGCCAAGCTGAGGGTCGCGGGTTCGAGTCCCGCCACGGGCTTGGGTGTTTGTGTGTGTGTGTGTGTGTGTATATATATGTGTGTTGCGGGAATAAGCGGCATGTAAACAGTAAAACACAGTAGCATAAACTGGGTAAAACAAGGGAACTTTTAAGAAAAGAAAAGGGAAAAAAAGGTTTATTTGGATTAAAATGTAGTAGATAGAAAAATAAGCTTTAGTAACACGAGTTTGTACACCCATTAACAAGCGATAGAGGGTAGAGAAGGGCATGTGATTTTAACACATCAGAGGTTTTAGTTGTATTCAATACTTCCTGCGAAAAAGAGAGAAATAAACTCATGTTCAAATGCCATAAAAAGTTGTGTCGCACCCAAACACCAGTAAATTCTGTATACATGCTTGTGAAACTTGGTGAGTGTCAGCACTCTTATATTTTAAAACATATATAGGATCCAAAATAGAGCTGCCCAGTGATTTGTGTGTTAGATTCTGGGTCATGCTGATGTTATAACTATTAACAATTAATAAGAAACTGTCAATCTCATCGTAATTTACCGCGAGACACCTTTTAGCCTGAAGTTTATGTCCAGATCAGACAAACAATTACAGATCATCTAGCGGTTCTTCCTTCCCCTCAAGCCGATAAACCAAACACACATAGTGGGGGTCTGTACCGCAGAGCTATAATTAGCTTTCAACTGATTAGCCAGGCTTGGATGTAGACATAAGTAGAGCTAGGACAAATATCCTTTGGCTTACAATGTGTGCACGCAGCAAGTTTGTATCTACAGCGCGGCGAGGAGAAGAGGTTGCCACAGGTGAACTGGAAGTCACGGGTAGAACATAACATAAACACAGAGCTCAGAGAGAGAAACTTTACTATACCAGTAACGTAAGCGAACTACTGACTGTCGACTGTGCAGCCCTGGGTCCGTGTATGCAGTTGGATGTCACGTGTGGTAGGTAAGGTGATATATACGTTGATTCCTCGCTCAATGAGTATATCTCCTAGTCCTAGGCATAAGGAAGCAGGCTGGAAAGCGCCTTGCTAAAAGATGCGATGGGATTAGCACCTTCTTATTATTTGATGCTTTACGGATTTAACATGAAAACTGTTACACCTATACGAGTCGTAACTCAACATTTTACTTCCAGTTTGTCTGTAGGATAAGATTCTTTGGAGAAGCACACTAATTTGTGGGCAACTGAAGGTCAGCAAAAATGATTGCCAATGTTACTCGTTGACTTCACAATATATAATAAAATCCTGGTATTGGGCACTCTTAATCGAATACCATGTCTATACAGTTCTACAGCCTCCGTCGCCATATTCTCTTGGAAACTACGCTGTTCACGAATCTCACAAGTGATGAAAGACGTATTAGGTATATTTATTATTTATACAGCGCGGGCGATTTAAGGTAAGGCAACGGAGCGCGCGTACACAGCGTCTGTGGGTTTACCTTAAAACTCCCGCACTGTATCAGGTGGCCCATTCAAGCCGTCCTTAGTTGAACTTAGTTTATACCCGATAGTGCGAATGCCAGAAGGTTTGCCTAAGCAGATCTGCAAAGGGGACTCCACACCGACAGAGAGGGAACCGCCAAATGAAAGAACAATACTTGAAAACGAACATTTTAACTGCTACTACTGGTCCCAGAGTTCATTCGGTAGAGAAACTGCCTGCTAAATGAGGTATTCCGGGCTCGATTCCCGGATGGTCTCCAGAAAGTTGTCTTTAAACAAAGACATTTTACGGTGTATCCAGATTCTGGTGTTTACTCTCTATGTGAAAGTACCTATGTGTGTGTGTGTGTGTGTGTGTAGGGGGAGGTTATCGGTTATTTAATAAGCAATTCGCTCGTTAACAAGAATTCAGGATTACGCTTGACGCAAGCTTGAGCACACGTGTTAAGTCATTTAGTTCCATGATAATCTATCAATACAACTATATGCCGCCAAATGATGCCTTAAAGTTAACAAGATTAAACTAAATTCTGTTTTTATTATATTTATGTACCCATAAAGGTGCGTTAGAATAAATTATTTTCTATTAGTGCATCATTCATTATAAGCATGTGCAAAAACATGCCCACCTCTCAGGCTCACGTTCTCCTTGGAATGGCCCATCATTTCTTAATATTATTTGTATACGTCAAAAAAAGTGTGCGCAGAAGACAGATGCTGCGTCTGAAAATGTTCAAATACAGCCTTCGAGCCTCAGCTGCATTTTGTCACGTCTCCGCACAGATCGTAATCATATCTGTGTGTTCGTTATTAGTGAACGTTACCTTTTTGTCTAAATGACTTGGCTCGAACTGCATGCAGGCGACCACACGAAACTCATTAGTATGAAACTACTATGTAAACACTTGCAGACAGCAGCACCACCTCAGTGACCTTTCGCTTTGTTCCTGGACTGCCCCTTTCAACAGCAGCGATGCTGCAACTTATTTTGCATCTATGTATGCGGGAAACATAAAACTGCAAAAGACGACTTGTTTGGGCCACCTGGTATATATTCATCCACCTGTCTAATCAATTAAGTTAAACCTATTTTATAATAATAAAAACTTGACTTCAGTAATATTCCTTAATCCCAGAAAAAAAACACCAGTTTGGGGTTTTATGTTCGGCCATAGTCGCACGTCGAAAGAAACAGACGCTTACCCAGGTTGTGAATATCCTGATACAGTTTGAAACCTCTCATAAGGGGTACTCATGATGAAATAGGAGCCCATTTCAGAAGCAAGATCAAAAAAGATTCTTTGAGTTCAAACTTACCAAACACGGGCGTCAAATGTTAAGGAATTAAGAGAGTGAAACATTCATTATATAGGATTATTGATTAGGGAAATCTAGATTCAGGATGTTAGACGTTACAAAGAGGAGCTCCAAGAGATCGCATATTTAAAACTTACCAATATGGGTATTTCCCAGAGATACTGCGATATCAAAATATCACAAGCACGTTCGGACATCTCGTCATGGCAGCCCAGCTTAAAGCATCGACACATAAAGCATCTAGTCTCGTCCGTAGCATCGAATTCTTTAAATGTCATTTATCTCTCTGCTTAGACAATATACAACCAATATGAAAGAGCATTTCAAAAACATGTTTTCTTTTGTTTTATGGATTGTGCATTATGCAATGACGTTTTTGTTAACCCAAAGACTATACCTACAGGATTTAAAAAGGGTGGATGGAATTATTTAATGTGAATTTATGTGTATTCCCAATCACGAAGTTTGAATAAACGACTTTCAAATATTTTGTTTATAATGTGGAATACTAATCAGGCTTCTATTAACAATATTGTGCCCTCTCATCAGTTAGGATTAGTACAAGGAGGGGACACCTAGCACTTCGACCTGCAACGGGTCCTTTGTGCACACACTCCCGGGAGGCACGAATGAGATGAGGGAACCGCAGGAGACGTATGGGCCCCAGGACCGGCCGGAGCAAACGACAGTGACGCGCAGAGTTCCCTAATAGTCACTGGCTCGACGGCGACGCTCCCAAGCCACTAAAGGGCGGATCCAGCGGAGACCGGGGAAAGCTCGATCCAGAAGGTTCGAGCGAGGTTCGAACGGCTGCCATCTGACAGGGCCGAGTAGCTCCAAAGCGCAAGCCTTTGCGCCATCTGCCCGCCACCGACAGACACCCAATCCCGGAGTCAACCTGTAACGTGAAAGAGGGAGATGAAATGAGAGGAAATGGGGGAGAGAGACGAGCCGCGGTAGAAGACATCACTCCAGCATTCGCCTTGTCAACCAGGGAAAACCACGGAAAATCCATGGTCAGAGGGGGCGATCACCAGGTATGGAACCTAGCACCTCCCGAATGCGGGCCACAGACGTTCAGTATCGCACCAGTTAACACCCCCAGGTTGTGTGGAGGTTCTTTTCTCTCGGAAGGGTAAATTGTTCCTTTTAAGCGATAATATCAAAGTTCAGCAAAATAGAGGTAAAATTTAAAAACATAAAGAGAGTCATTTTTTCTAATTTCTGCTAATACACAAAATATTCCCTTTCACTCTCTGTACTCATCGGAACATTCCATGTGAATCTTACAAACCGCAATTTGGACACACCCCTTTGATAAATCCCTCTTGTTGGTAACATAATACTGATCATTGAGTATTTTTTTATATTTTACTGAATGCATATGAAGTAATGCAAACACACAAATCTGCATTTAGGATAGCGAATGTCTGATTGGAAGGACTCACTAATACTACTCCAATTAACCGTTTCGCCGCTACATATTTCTCGCAACCAGCGACCGCGTGGTGCCGATGGTTCCTCATATGTTGAATGCTTTCCCTAGTGTAGGATCCGACCCCTTTAGCTGCCGTATTGCGGGCACTGTAGACACTTAGCACTCCTGTTACTTCTGACGTTACTAAAGCACTGAGGCGAACATCCGAGCCCCGCCCTTGGAGAGCTATTCGTATTGGGTTGGTCTCGACGAGACAGTTAATCCTGACACCTATGGGTGATTGGGTGCGTCTGGACGATGATGCCTAGACAAGGTTAGTTAGTCTTCCGTCACCACGGTTCTTCGGTACCGTCCTTGTGGATACCCCCACGACGGGAGAGCCACTCGAAATGGCACCTTTCTTGGGTATAGAGAGGCAGTTTCGGCCTTGGGTAATTCTCCAATGCTTTCCGCCCCAGTCGCTCTTATTGCACGTCTATTCACAATGACGATAAGCATGCTATTTCTGCTGAATCCTCACAGATTGCTAATGGTTTTCCCTGAATATGGGGTAGAAAAACAAATATGCACCACGCAATGGCAAATTGAAACGAGACAAGTGAAGCGTGTATATAATACATAGTAGCATGGACATTTTAGGTTTATAGCGCAATCCAAAACCATATCTGTATCCAAAACAACAACTAAAATATGTGGCCAGAGTCATCACAACAGAACATTCAGAGGGTAGACGGTACATCCCCACAGTCAGATGTCACTGTGGGAGAATAAACCAATTCGATGATAACAGAAGAGAGCGTACAGGCAAGCATACGCCGTTAGGAGTTAAGGAATTAATTGCTCTGTACACACATTAGCTACACAATCGCAGCTAGTTGAGTATTCACGGTATTACTGATTTGCGTTAATCGAACGCCTTGCGAAACAAACGCGACGCAATAAGTTTTCCCTTTTTCTCCCTTTAGCAAGTATTAGCGCTTCACATTTGTTTCCATGGTAACGCGCAGCAGGATCCCGTAAACCGTGGTAATGCTGTAACAAGGGATAGAAATCGCAGCACGAGTCCTAGCGTCGTTTCCTCGCACGACCTATCCATGGTTAAGGTTATTATACCCTTTCCTATGACCTCTGTCTAGGTTGAATCGAATGCAACTTCATGTTAAACTCATGTCGACCAGCTATCACGAGGCCGGCAAAATCCCGGGCAACCACGCCCCGATTAGCTGCTTCAATATCGAAAAGCATATAATTAGCGCAAATTATTAATAAATATTTCTGTATTTGAGATATTACAACTTAGGCACGGTGAGCGAGAGGGATTTTCAGAGTGGTGGTAGACCACAATTCTTTGTATTTTAAAGACCTTATGCTTTGGTGTTTTAATTTCAAGAAGTCCTCCGTGGTATAGTGGTTACCATGCTAGCCTCTAGTTCCCGAGGTCGCGAGTTCAAACCCGGCGGAGGGCGTAAAAATCCTTAGCATGGCCTTCTTCGGAAGGGAAGTAAAGCCATGTCGTAGATTCACGGTACGTAAAAGAATCTCAAGTCTGATAAAGAGGCCTCTGTGCAAAAGTTCTGGTCTTTCACGCCCAATATAAAATGGGACGCTACCTATTTAAAGAACGGCCATAAATAAAACTCAATTTCAATTTCTGTTTGGAACACTGATGTGTTTGTGTACGTTAAATCAAATTTATACAATTCTTTCTTAAACTCGGGAAATATTCACAACTCGTATTGAAGAAAATATTTTATTAATGTCAATTTTTAAAAAACAAAATCAGAATAATAGAAATAAAACAGGCTGCCTTATCTATAAATATACGGTTAGCCTCTTTATTGAAAAAGTAAATGGAGGGTACTAGAAGTAAACATTAATACTGAGAATAGGATTGCTGCTGTGAATCCGCGCATACCCTTGCTCCATTGGCAGCCCACAAACGCAATATCATTTGTTATGTTTAAAATGACAATTCCGAAATCACCTCAAGCATATCCTCTCTAGCCTTTTACTTTCTATACTACAGTAAGTAGGGTAAACACTGTGTTCCACCCGAGAATTCGATATCCACACTTCACGGAAAATATGTGTTTTTAAGGCCCGCTGAACAAAACAAAGCATTTTTAGAAAAAGGTCCGTGTTTGTGTGTGAACAGCATAACCCAAAAGAGAAAA
Source organism: Deroplatys truncata (assembly GCA_030765065.1). Taxonomy (NCBI): domain Eukaryota; kingdom Metazoa; phylum Arthropoda; class Insecta; order Mantodea; family Mantidae; genus Deroplatys; species Deroplatys truncata. The sequence continues at coordinate 138,650,033 of CM060975.1, forward strand.
GTCAGATAAATACCAAACTTGGTATTTAGGTTCAGTATGATGTGATGTGACACGAAGATTTTCAAGAAAATCCCCTCACCCCAGACTAGCCTTTACATGAAAGATTTTTCGAAATTTTTTATTTTATAAAAAATGCCTCGAACGACTTTGATCAAATTCCATATATTAAAGATATTTACACGACAAAATAAAAAGTATGTCTCGAATTTTCTGGGAATATCCTGTGAAGTGCATTTGTAAGAAATGTATAATATTGTATAACTGGTAAACGTTAAGCGCTAGAGAAAACGCATTCTGCAAAAAATGTAGATATCTTTAAAACACACAATTTATTTTAATAAGCTTTCTTCTGGCATAAGCCATTTCTGATACATCCGTTGTTAAAAATTCAAATTGTTCATTTCTTGGTCATTCTCTTAAGTCAGTTGTTCCTCGCGATTGCATGGAAACAGTATGGAATTTTAAGGCAGCGTATAGCGCCCAGTTCTTAAACATTTGACTGTCACTGTTCCCTGTATATCTATAACGAAATGTGTAATGTAGCTATTTCTGCAAAGGTTTCTTTGTATTAAAATGTAGTAGATAGAAAAGTTAGCTTTAGTAAAAATAATTTGTATACTCACTAATAAATTATAGGAGGTAGAGAAAGTGATGTGAATGTATCACATCAGATTTTGTAGAAAAAGGTCTGTGTGTGTCTTTGAACGACGTAACTCAAGAACGAAAAACCGGATCAACACCAAACTTTGTATTTAAGTTCAGGCCTTCCAACATGAGACTCGCAGATTTTCAGGAACATCCCCTCACTCCAGACTACCCCTTACATGGGAGATTTATCGAAAATTTTGATTTTATAAAAAATGGGCCTAACGATTTTGATTAAAATACCATATATTCAAGATATTTACATACAAATAGAATGTATATCTTGAATTTTCTGGTAATAGGCTGTGAAGTCCACTTTATTTGGAAAACATTTTGTCTAATCTTGTAAAAACTGGTAAACGTTAAACGACAGATGAAAATGTACCACATAAAAAATGTGGTTCTCTTTAAAACACACAGTTTATTTAAAATAGGCTTTTTTTGCGGTACAAGCCGTTTCTGAAAAATCTGATGTGTTACACTCACATGACTTTCTCTACTCTTGTACAATCTATTTTTACAAACGACTATTCTCCATATGCTTCATTATAATCGAGATATCGAGATGTCAATCTTATTGGTAATTTTCTTGAAGATGCAAGGAGAATATGGTAGGCTTTAAGCGATAGTCAAATATTTTAACGCTGGTTGCTATGTGGCGCATTCCATTCTCTTTGCATGTCCAGGACATAAAAAAAATGAATAACGAATTTGAGAAGAAGTACAAGTATTGGAAAATTTAAGGAAATAATAAGCAATATCTCGAAAACGGTTCACTTAACAAAAGAAATGTATATGACATAAGTTGTGTATTTTACCACGATCTACATTTTTTGTGTAGTAAAATTCTGTCTATCTCTTACGGTTTACCAGTTATACAAAAGTCGTTCACAATGAAGAATACTTTTGGAGACATTCCCAGAAAATTCGAGATATACATTTCATTTCTCATGACATTATCTTAAACATATGATATTTTCATCAAAATCGTTAGAGCCATTTTTGAGAAAATTAAAATTTTCGAAAAATGTTCCATGTAAAGGGTAGTCTGGGGTGTGGGTATTTTCTTGAAAACCTTCGTGTCGCATCTCTGGAAGATACTGAACCTAAATACCAAGTTTGCTTTTTATCCGACTGTTCGTTTTTGAGTTATGCTGTTCAGACACACAGACACACACACACACACACACACACACAGACACACACACACAGACACACACACACAGACACACACACAGACACACACACACACACAGACACACACACGGACATGTTTCCAAAAATGCTTTTTTTGAATTCAGGAGGTCTCAAAACATGTATTTCCGGTGAAATCTCGGTATCGAATTTTTGGGTGGAATGCAATACTTCCCCTACTTACTATACGTAGTAGAGAAAGTAAAAATCCGTATTAAAGATTCGAATTGTTCATTTCTTGGTGAATCTCTTAAAAGTTCTTTCAACATTCAGTTGTTCCTCGCAATTGCATGGAAAGAATATCGAATTTTAAGGCCCCCGTATAGCGTCCAGTTCTTAAACATTTGACTATCGCTGTTCTCTTTGTATCTATAACAAAATGTGTAATGTAGCTATTTTTGCAAAGGTTGATTTGGATTAAAATGTAGTGGACAGAAAAATGTGCTTGTTTATGAATAATTTGTATATCCACTAATAAACGATGGAGGGTAAAGAAAGTCATGTGGATGTATCAGATCAGACTTTTTATGTAGAAAGATTTTGTGAATCACTTACGGTTTACCAATTATACCTACAATACTGGTTCGGAATGAAGAGGAGTTCGCTGACAATTCGCAGAAAATTCAACACATCACATCTTTTGTCGTGCAGATTACTTAAACATCCGGTATTTAATCAAAATCCTTAGAGCCATTTCTGAGAAAATGAATAACAAATGATTTTAATGTTAAATTTAGTTTTGGGGTGGGGTGATTTTCTTGAAAGTCTTCGTGTTGCTCCTTGGAGGATGCTTAACTTAAATACGAAGTTTGGTATTTGACAGACCTTTGTTTTTTTGAGTTATGCTGTTCACAAACGCGTGCGTGGACCTTTTTCTAAAAATGCATTTTCTTGGATTCAGGGGGTCTCAAAACGTGTATTTGGGTGAAATCTGGGTGTCGAATTTTTGGGTGGAATGCAATACTTCCTCTGCTTACTAAAGGTAAGCAGTAGGGAAAGTAGAGTTCTTTTTTTCAAAATTCAAACCAAAACTAAAGAATATTAGTTTTCAAATTGTGTGTTTTAATGAAATTTGCCTTTTTTGTTTAGTAAACTTGAATAATTTTTACGGTTTACCAATTATACGATTTTTTTCTAAAACTCTGATGTGATACATTGATGTAACTTTCTCTACCCTCTATCTTTATTAGTGGGTATACAAACTGTTCTTACTAAAGCTTATTACTTTTGAGGCCCCATGATTAAAAAAAAAGAAAAAGAAACTTATAGAAGTAGGTCCGTGTGTGTATGCGCGCGCGCGCGTGTGTGTGTCTGTGAACAGCATAACTCAAAAACGAAAAGTTGGATAAACACCAAACTTTGTACCTTCTGAAGATGCGAAGCGAAGGTTTTCAAGAAACTCCCCCACCCCAACTACCCTTTGCATGGAAACGTATTCGAAATTTTTTATTTCCTAAGAAATGGTTCTAACGATTTTGATTAAAATAACATATATTAAATATATAAACCTTTGCAGAAACAGCTCGTTGCACATTTCATTATAGATGCAATGGGAATAGCGGCAGTCAAATGCTAAATATGCTGGTCTTAAAATCCTATACTGTTTCCATGCAATCACGAGAAACAATGGAATGTTGACGACTTTAAGAGAATGACCAAGTAATGGACAACTCTAACTATTAATAACGGATATCTCAGAAATGAATTATGCCACAAAAAACTTATTTGAAATAAATTGTGTTTTAAAGAGAGATGCTTTTTTCGTGCAGTATATTTTTGTCTATCGCTTAACGTTTACCAGTTTTACAAGATTATACAAAATTCCTTCGGGTTGAAGGGGACTTCACAGGCTATTCCTTGCAAATTCAAGATATACACCTTGTCATGTAAATGTCTTTAATATATGGGATTTTAATCAAAATCGTTAGAGCCATTTCTTTTTAGAAAAGTTTCCCATGCAAAGAGTAGTTGGGGTTAGGGAGATTCTAAATACCTACTTTGGTACCATTCCGACTTTTTGTTTTTGAGTTATACCGTTCTCAGACACACACACATACACACACACACACACATGGCCCTTTTCTAAAAATGCTTTGTCTGGATTCAGGGGTCCTCAAAACATGTATTTCGGTGAAGTAGCGGTATCGAATTTTGGGGTGGAAGCAATAGCTTCTCTACATACTATGTACGTGGTAGAAGAAGTAAAGTTTTTTTCCTTTTCAGGTGGCCTCAAAACGTGTATTTCCGGTATCGAGTTTTTGGGTGGAATGCAATACCTTCTCTATCTACTATTACATGGTAGAGAAAGTAAAAATGTGATATGAAGACAATACACGTACTGTGAATTTTCGAAAATAAAACTGAGTTTTTATTTATGGACGCTCTTTAACTACCATGGTCCTTAGCGTTCCATTTTATATTTGGCATGAAAGAACGGAAATTTTGCTCAGAGGCCCCTTTATCAGGCTTGAGGTTCTTTTACGTGCCGTAAATCTACAACATGGGATCACTGGCTTTACTTCCTTTCCGAAGGAAGACATGCCAAGGATTTTTACTCCCGAAAAAACGCATCGACTTCCGCCGAGTTTGCACCCGCGATCTCTCGTTAATGATGTTGGACTGCTGTGCATAATTTTAGTTGTTTATTATTATTATTATTATTATTATTATTATTATTATTATTATTATTATTATTTAAGGGCTTATAGAACAATATGGTGAATATAATACCTCTAGTTCAAAAAATGTCAGTATGCCAGTTATCGTAGTTTTACTCATAAGTATTTTGTTGCTCACAAAATATAACACTGGAGGGTTCACGAAGCATCCTGCGGCTGCGAAATGTAATATATACAGAGGATCCTATGCTTTCGTTTTTCCTTTCTTCCTGCCAACACAGACATATCAATGCTGTGATGATGTTTCTCTTCTGTCAAACAAATACTTGCCTACCTAGTGTGGAAAACCAGTCAAAGTGCATCCGTGCATAGATGTGGCGTTATTCCTAAATGTCTAAGAAAATAAGGGAAGAACTAATCATATTACTTATTATAAAATGTTAAGTTTCATGTACACTTTTGTGCTATTCACTTATGTTTTTAAAGAATGCATTCTCTAATTACTATTTTATTAAAACACTTTTTACTTTCTCTACCACACATGTAGTAGGTAAAAACGAAAATAAACCAACAAGAAACGAAAAGCCCAATTTACGAAGATGCGAACACAGAGATTTTCAATAAAACATCCTCCACCCCAAACTATCCTTTACATGGAATATTTTTTTGAGTTTTTCTATTTTCTCAAAATTGTCTCTAACGAGTTTGATTAAAATACCACATTTAAGATATTTACGTAACAAATTATATATATCTCGAATTTGCTGGGAATAATCTGCGAAATGCTGATCATTCATAAAGATTTCTGCATAATTATGGGTAACTGGTAAACGATAAGTGATAGAAGAAAACTTACCACAAAAAAAAAAGAATCTCAAATAACTTTTTGTGGTACAAGTAATTTTCAAGATATCCGTCATTATTGGTTTGAATTGTTCAATACTTAGCAATTTTTTTAAATTTATGTCGTTATTCAGTTGTTTTTCGCAATGTCATGGAACGAGAGTAGAATTTTAGCGCCGCCATATAGTGTCCAGTTTTAAAATTTTACCATAGCTATTCTCTTTGTACCCACAATTAAATGTGTAAATGAACTATTTATTCACATGCTTATATTAATCATCTTGAAGTAGAATTCTATATTAAAATTTTATAAAGTAATGTCAGTGCCAAAATTACTGTATGGGAGAAAAACAAGAGAAGACGCGAAGTAAATGAAAACAAGTTTTTAAGAGCAACGTCAGGATATAAAGAACAGATCATAAAAGGAATGAAGATATAAGAAATTAATTAGGTATATACAATCTGAATGAAAATTTAAAGAGTATAAAACTAAGTGGATAAATCATGTTCAAAGAATGAATATAAATTACCATTCCATTTTAAAAACTATAAACCAATAGGGAAAGAAATATTGGAAGACCAAATAAAAGGTGGCACGAACAAAATATGTAGATTGTTACAGACAGAAATGGCTAATGCATTAAACAAGAAGAAGAAGAGAAGCATAATAAGCTTTGTAAGAATAGTTTGTAGACGCTATTTAGAAATAAACGATAGTGGGTAGAGAAAGTCATGTGAATGTAATTATCTTTATAGTGGGTCACGAGACAAAGTATAAGGCGTTAATAAAGAGAGATAATGAAGAGAGTGCGTTGGCCTCAGGGTAGTTTGTGACGCATATAAGTATTTGAGGAAGGCATTTACCTTTCAGTATTTCACTTTTGAGTTGAAACCCCTCCCACGGATATAAGACGGAACTAATTAAAAAGGGAGATGCGAAATTACTACTTTAGATATTGAAAATCATAAAGGTGGCAAGAGTTATTTTCTCTTGCCTTTACTGCAAGTTCTCCTTTGAGTAATTCTTGTTAAGCACTAAAATAGCTTAATTAAAGAGATAATCAAAAATATACCTGCACATCAACGCTACAATTTCAAATGATGTAAACTCCCGCTTACTAAAATTTTCAGGGGAGACAGCTTTTGTTTGAGGTACTTCTAAACTGGACACGAAAAAAATCCTTTTGTAAGTCGTGAAGCCTCACTCACTGATAGCCATATGTAAAACTGGTAGTTTTTTAAATTAATTTGGTAATTAAACGAAGTGGGAGTGTAGGTGATTGAACGGAAGGGGACACCTATGCTGCGACTTGCATAGATCTACCCCTCAGAAGAAAGGGACGAGGTGAAGGAACCACAGCAGGCTACAGGCCTAGGCAGATAGGCCACAGATACGCGCGAAGGTCCCTAATATTTCCAAGCTCGCAGACCCCTCCAACTGCTGCAGCCGTCGAGAGAGGGCGATGAATGACCTACCAAACAAGCAGCCCACTGTGTCCACAGGGAATGATCTTTTCATTGAGCATGCATCCGCGCCATTTGTCCGGCACCGCCATACCGCACCAAATCTAGAGACACAAATAAATAAATAAAATCTGAATATACTATCCCGCACCTTGGTTACTACACCGGGACATACGTTCAAATTTTACATTTATTCTCATAACACATTTGCACTTTATATTACATCAATTCTTTTTCAAATAAAATATATAAAAACTACACGATGTCTAAAAAATAATAAATAAAAATAGAATAAAGAGAATAGAAACTATTAGATTAGAGTAGAGGGGTAAAAAAACTTAATTGCAATTCTAAATTCTATGTTTATCTGCACTTGCTAGAAACCAGCAGACTTAGCAACTGGTAGCCAGCTACTATCCACTGCTATTTAACTATAATCACTGAAAACCAGCAAAAATGTACTGGTAGACAGAAAAAACCTTCTACTAAGCTACTAATTATTTTAATAACCTTATTTATATTTTTATTTTATTTAAAATGCTCCTTAATTAAAATTATAAGGTCAAAATTATCTATGTACAACATTCCATTGTTTTCATAATAATTATGGGCCGTATTCATAGATTTCACATAGGTCTGGACTATCTCCAGACTTATTTGGTCCGGACCAAAGGCCGACCAAGTTTTTGGTATTCATAGACGATAAAAGGTCTCGGACCGAGAAAGGCCGTGGATCAGCAAGGAGAAAATGTTACACGACGAAGAAAGGTAGTTCTGCGCATGCGCGATTGCCATAGAGTAGTAAACTAACCTATTGAAAACAAATCGGTTTCGACAAATGCAAACGCAAAAAAGAGGAGGTATAAAGGGAGATAATACATATATAGACAGTTTTGTGCATGATTCTAACCTATTGCCACTCCTCCCTTTTTGGAAACGTTCTTATCCACACAGTTTCATGGCCTTGTTAATCATTTCAATAAGAATTTAACTTGCTGGAATATTAACCTTTTAGCTTAAAAGTTCAGAATCAAATCGTATTTAAATAGGAAGGAATATTTGCTGTTATTAAAAGCTCACTCTGGATCTTAACCAAATAAATATTGTGTGATCGTAATTATACAGAAATAATTACCCTAGGAAATTCTAATACATCATAAACCTTCCGGGAGTTGTAATCCTCCTCTCCTCAAGGGAAAACGTAAGCAAAGTCTAAATTATTTCGAACTTAACCTAAGCGGGACATATTCCGTATACGGGTAAGAGGTATGAAATGCTAAGAAACAAATGGAATCAGGGAGTTTTAATACGTAGAGTTGATTGTGTAGTGTCCTGTTCTTATTCGAGTTTAGACGCGCAGATCCCTCGGCTACGCCCTGTCGTCGCTTCCCAGTTGATACTGCTACACTCCTCTCCTCCTAAACTTAGTAGTGTCAAACTTTTCCTTCCCGTTACGTCAAGTTTAATGTGACATGGCAATTAGAACCAATCGGCGTGAAGCAGTAGCATGAAGTAATAGAAGAACAATCAATCAAGATTCATTCCCGTTACGTTAAGTGCATCCTAATTAAACCTTTACTGTAGCAGAATTTCTTAACTTCGCGTTACATCCCGTCATGTTACGTAAAGTGCATAGTAATCCCGGTTGAACAAAGGTAAATCTAGCATTAGCATTTGAGTCATTAGTTATAATGCGGCTTACTAAGTTCAGTAGTGTTTTCTTGATACCCTTCTCTTGCATAATGTGGAAGTGCTATTAGCATCATATCAATTGAGATTCAAGCATCGGTTATCGTCGTCTGTCATATAGGTTAGGACGAATCCGTTTTATCAGCCTTCTAACCTTTGCTTTACTAAACCTGTATTTGTTTTGAAGTTTAGGTCGCCATACTTTCCAGTTATGTCTAATTTTGGCAGATAGTTTTACTCCATCGTCTCATTTCGCGAATTCTACGCAAGCAGCCACGCCCATTACTCCAAAGTCATCCATTTTGTAAAGATGGTCTGCCTTTAATCTACCCCTCTGAGGTAGACCAAAATTTGGTCCCGACCAAGGCGTTTGATCCCCGGACCAACGCAAATCCCGGTCTATGAATGAGAAAATCGATGGTCCGCTGTAAATCCAGCGGAAGTAGCAAGTTGGGCCGGACCAAAATCGACTATGAATACCGCCCAATTTGATTTATAGTAGTTCAATAGTTTGCTTAATTCATTTATATCTTTATTTATGCATTTATGTTTGTTTATTTATTTATCTTATAACGTTTTATTTAATGTCCATATTAATTTTCTACTGGCTTCCCTTTTATTTATTTTATATATCAATTTAAAGGTTTATCACTATATATTAAACCTTTACCTATTAACCAAAACCCAAACCTTTTTTCTTAGAGGCACATCTGAAAGATGAAAAGGAAACGGAATGAGAGAGAAATGATTGAAAGGAAATCATGGTAGAGAAGAAACCACCCCGGCATTCGCCTGTCAACCTAGGTTAAACCACGAAAAATCCATGAGTCAGAGTGGGCGGTCGCGGGGATCGAACCCGGGACCTTCGAATGAGTATTGTATATGTTACCGCAGCGCCACCTCGCTAGGTGAATTGGGAGTTACCGTTTTCCCGTCCGATGACCGTTTCCTCCTTTTAGACCACGCCGTAATGAAGATTATACTTTTTGTTCCAGATGTTTCAAAATACGTTTGAAAATTAGTGAAGCGTTTGTTAGCTTACGCTCAGTGTTTGCATCTGGTTTATTAGTTTATAAACTATGGAAGGAAGCTGTTGTAATAGCATGTGTACATAATTTTGTATGCACAGAGCCTTGTTGCTCAGGAACTGAATTAAATACATTGTGGTATGGATACAACTTAAATTTTATACCATGCCGCAAGATTAATATTATATTGTAGATTTACAACTTAAATATTACCGAAAGGTAAAGCTACAATATAATATTAATCTTGCGGCATGGTATAAAATCTGGAAGTAAACTTGTGTACCATGCAAACATAGATATTAATATTTAAACAAACAACTAAATGCCCCACATTCACACCGGTTATTATCATTTTTGTTGTCTTACTTTTTAAGTAGATGTTTTTGTGCCTGATGCAGGTTTTCGACACTTTTCTTGTATATTTCTACCCTTGGACGGAGAAACGGGCAAAATATCTTCTTTTTTTGTTTTTATAATCTCTCCAATTCAAATCTCAACCGTTGGGCGTAACTTGCTATGTAGATGAGGTGGTATATACTTAATATCTTGATGTAGATGAAATGCTACACTAGTGGGAACCACACATTTATATGCACCACAGAATTATACTCCTTTGGGCTAGCAACCCATTGGGCAACCCATTAGATTGTTTTCAAATCTCATAACAAGCCTCGGATGAGCCAGACTTCTCAACTTGATGACGACTCTGGCCTGACAAATGACACTAAATTATTTTTTTATTACTTTTGTTTTTATCGTCATGTGAAGCAGTTATAGATAGACAGAGTTTATTGATTACTGATTAGATATATCTTACTTTCACTGCCCCCTTGTGTGCCTTGCGGATTGCAGATCTTTTTTTTTCCTTATATTTTGGGGGGGGGTTTACAGGCGCATACTTTTTCTTTAATTTACACTGTTGTGTCAGCCTTCTTTTAATAAACAATATAGCATTATTATGTTAACCTATATATAATTATTATTATAGTATTAACTAGGTATATTAAACATAGAATGCTCTTTGGTTCTTAAAAATAATTTTTATAAAAATCTGGCGCAAAGCGCTAACATGACTTTCACTAAGTATTATACAGTTTTTAATTTTTATTTTATTTTATTTTATTATACGCCCTTCTGTTGCGGGTATTTAAAGCTTCCTTAAATGCGGGAGATCCAAGACCAAAGTGGTCCTTTTGTCCAACTCCCAGCGTTCCTTCCGGATAAATATCTGGAAGGCCTTTAGATTCGCTGCGTCCCCAACTTTTAGCACCCAAAAATAGGCGGCAAAGATTAGCGAAGCAAGTGGATCTTTATTTGCTTATCACCGTGCTTGAATTCGAGAGTCAGATAAACCCCCAGTGGAAACATCGGTACGCCAACTCTTGAAATATTAAGCTTATTTAGCATACTGCAATAAAATAAGTCTAAAACGCCCACAGCAGTTCGAAAACTTTAAATTAAGTAAGTCTAATTATTCAAATTCACGGTAACAACGGAAAGCCTCACGGATTGAAACATAATGTGTCACGTGACCTCATTGTGACAGCTGATCGGATGTTTGAGAGACTGGTATTTCTTATTCTCATTTAGGTATATTATGGGCTGGGCTATGGTTTTATCCTCCTTGTTTCCAAAGGAGCTATTTAAACAAACTTTTAACATGTTTTTGCCAGTTTTGAACCCAAGGCAAACTTATATTCAGGTGCGTTGTAACATTTGATGTTTTGGCTCAGATACTCGATAAAATTTGTAGAAGTAGTCCTAAAAGTCGTACATGTTTAGAACACTCTCCACATAAACTACTCATAAATTTTAAACAAATTACATATGGAATTATTAGCATTAGTTAACATTATTTAACACACTGACTTGTTATCGGTTATTTAAATAATACCATTACCGTCATACCATTTCACGAAAGTGTGCAGTTTTCATTTTGCAAGCCTATTTACAAGAGGAGATTTTACTATTACGTTCTGTGACAGTGTGTCTGTAAATATCTGAGATTCTTCAAGGTGTCATTTACTTTTAATGGTAGCTTTTATATTGCTTTATTTGTGAAATTATCTTAAGGGATACCAAGACAATTCCAGTATTTCCAGGCGCATACCGAAGGGCCTGAGGTAATTTAAAACTCACAGTTCATGGAAATAAATTTGAAATAAAAACCTTATTTTTGTCTTTCAGAAGAGTTGCAGATAATCAAGTATACGTTTAACCCATTTGAAGCTTGAAAATTATATTACAATTTTAATACCCGGTGTTGGGAATAGAACTCTGATCCCCCTGCGACAATCGAAAGCACAAACCATTACACCGCACAGCAACTGTTTGGAATAGACACTTAACTCTGTTTCGACTACTTCATATGTTTGCATTCCGCTTCTATCGGCAACAAAAATTAAGTACAAATAAAACTCTGTGCCTTTCCTCCCGCTATATATAGGATACCAACTCCGTACTAGAGTTTCCAGAGTAGCACCCGGGCTAATTGTGAAGTGATACACTGTACAAGAGAACAAACGCCTAATAAAGCCGCAACTACTTCGCCTCTGCGTATAACAGGTGGTATCTCAAATATATGCTCAGAAACTACGAAAGGGGAGGGAAGGAGAGTGGTAATGTGATCAAGTAGTCAGTAACCGATGATGGTTATACTGTACAACATTGTAGAGCTATACCACTACAACGATAAATTTGTGTCAAAGGCTTCTGAGTGCCATTAACTATTTCACAACAATTTTGCTGTTCTACGTTTAAACGTTACCATATCTGAAGTACATTTCAGCTCCTCTCTTGAGCTCATATCTAGCATATTATGTTCAGCCTGTTTTATAGAGTTAAACATATTTACATTTCCCTGTGTGCGAAAATAGTATTTCCGATACAAGATAAAGGTTGCGGTAAGTGCATCATTGGAGTACGAGGAAGAGTTTGAAAATACAAGACGTGGTCGAGTATTTTCTATTTCCGAGATGCATGTGTAATGCATTCTGTTTTTTTTGACGATATTGAATAATAAAACTGGTACTTATGCAATAATCGCAATGAATATGCCATTAACCAAACATAGGTAGAGTATGCTAGTCAGTTGGCCAATCAAAGCCGTACTACACTGAAAACACTAGTCTGCATTTTCAAACTTTTTGTCAGGTGATTTCTTAAAAGTAGATGTTCTTGAATTAAGTTTGTATGCTGATTCCAGAAATAACTTCAGTTGTTTTCTATCACGTCAGGTTTTTACACAAAATAAGTAATGTTTTGGCAATTTTACTAACGAGCGTAGAAAAGTATTCAAATACCATTTCACACAAGGTAAGTTTTTATTCAAGAAACATTTTAAGAATAATCTCAAGAACTTCCCTAATTTATTTCATGACTACATTTTAACAAAACAAGAAGCCAAAGTGTTTCATTTAATTTTTTTTAAACTTTCTCTTCTTTGACTTCCTTGCAGATCCTTGAAGATGACTGTCCCTCCTCAACATCCAACAGTAGTCGGCCATCATAGTTTCATTCCATCTCCCCTGGTACCTCTTCTCCATTTCCTTAATATCTTGGTGAAAACGTTCACCCAGCTCTTCACTATAATGTCCCAGATTTTCTGGAAAGTAGTCGATATGTGAATGCAGAAAATGCACCTTTACACTCATGTTATAACCCATCTTCTTGAAATTTTCCAACATTGTTTCGACAATGGCCTTGTAATTTGGATCTTTGTTATTGCCTAAGAAGTTTTCAGTAACTGATCGGAAGGCGGTCCATGCTTCTATTTCTCTCTCATTCATTGTCTTCTCAAAATATTCATCCTTCATCAATTTCTTTATTTGAGGACCAACAAAAATTCCAGCCTTTAATTTGTCTTGTGTAATGAAGGGAAATTTCTTGGAAAGGTACTTGAAGCAGGGTCCATTCCTTACAAATTGCTTCATCAGGCCCAATTTTATGTGCAATAAAATATCTCTATATTTTTGAAGTGAAATTGTGAAAAAACTTTACGTGATAGAAACAAACTAATAGCAGTTCTAAACTCAGCATAAAAAAGTGAGCCAGAATCACTTATTAGTTTTCAGTCATCCAATATCATGCAGACTAGTGTAATAATTCACTTTCGATTATTACACTGATAGTATTTCATGGTGGTGCACTTGTTTTCAATTTGCATGAATACAGCGAGTGAGATCACGTAGACTGTGACTACAATAATAGCAACTGAAAATGCCACGCTTTGGAAGCCAAAATATTAGTGATATAAACGCAGCTGTAGATAATTTAACGCCAGAAAACACAACAAGAACAAAAGTATGGTATGTGTAACCAGTTTTCAGAATTCTATACGGAGAGAACTTATAAAACTGACGGCTCAGTTAGCGACAAAGAGATTGCTTCCATTTTACAGGACTAACAAACATGGTTGGCGCTAAAAACTCGACCTTCGGTCTCGAAATAATTATTATGAAAAGAAGCATTCGTTAACTTCGATTAAATTGTCTAAAACTATTAGCACTAGCGCTACTAGTGTTGAAAATAAAATTAATTACTAACAGCTGTTGAACTTGGTGGTTCCAATAGCAAGGTCACCAACATTAACATTGGTGGCAAAGTGCCGATTAGTTATCCACGCCTGGTGAATAATCAGGCGTGGATAACTTGCAAGGTTATACTTAACTGCTCTACGAATTAAATTGAAGGTAAATAGTAACGTATGAAACTGCAATAAGGACCCAGGTAAGGTTTCATGTCTGCAATAATAAATACATAAAAGGTTAGAGGATTTGATATAGTTCATACATATACGTGCAGTAATATAAACAAAACACACAGGTAGGCTAGGTTACTAGAATTGGATGCAGGAATTCAACTTTCCACCATGACAGGATGAACAGAAGGTGGATAAAAAACACTCATTGAAAATAGTATATTATTCCTCAAGACTATAATTGTAATTAAGACGCGAGTATGTATCATAATTTTGTACGATCGCCTTAATGACCATTATAGTCAAGTTGTATACGACTGTTTTTGGTCGGCCACACTATAATTTCACAACTTAAGAGTTTTTACAAAAATATCTTACCTTGTTAATTCTGTGTAATTAAATCTTGATGGATGGCAGCACTGATGGCAGGACCTTTAGCGTGTTTGCGAGTAGTGCAACAGATGGCATCACTGTTGAGTCCACCTGTATTTATTAATTTTTGCAGGTAACGTGAAAGCAACACGCATCGAAACGAAGGAAATGAACTCTATTAGAATGTTAAAATTACAATTAACAGAATTTTTTATTTTAAATACGCATATTTCATTGTTTATCTGGGAAATGGATTCCATGGGCTACTGCTTTGTAGGTGTTAAAAGGTATGGGCGATAGGGGAGCTGCGCGCGCTGCCGCGTAAGATTAGTCGCTTAAGTATTATGAATGAAACAACAGTTCAGTTACGTCACATGTAAGCAGCATGTTATAGTGAAGTCGACCAAAAGATGTATACTATTGTAATGTTATCAAGTTGAAGCAATTTCTATTTAACTATTTATCGAGATAACATGAGGCGGATAGAAAAGCAACTTTTGGTATATGCAGTCTAGAAAGCGTAATCGATAGAGCAGGCATTGGCATCTTCCCTGTGGTATCTTCTTTGGTCACATATTAAAAGTATACATAGCTTCCTATACTTACTTCGAGAGGAGTTTTGTAAAACCGCAGCAAGAGCAACAAGATCCGATTCCGAGTACGCCTCCCTTGTATCAGGTAACTTGTCAACCTATAAACCGGAGGATTCGAATTCAAATATTGATTTGATTGAGTTATCGTGGTAGGGGTTTCCTGAGTGTTCTTATCCTTAGAAGACAAATATAAATTTATATTCGACGGACACCAGGCTGATTTGAGCAATCATTTCATACATATTAATTCACCATCAAATTATGTAATCTGACGTTTAAAGGACTGTATGTGTATACATATGTCCATTTGGCAATTCTCAAGGTTAGCTTGTTCACACGGATATGCATAGAATGTTTCCTGTTCTATATTGAAGAAGTTGCAAGAATATATTGTGACCGAGTGCGCGAAGGGTAAGCGACTCTCGGCCCAGCACCGGGCTTTCGACCGGTCGTCGTAACAATAGAGCAGTAATCAGTGTGGAATAATATCCCATTATGTGGCGCCTACCTGTTCGGGAACATTCGTTTCGGCATATTCTAGTAGTGCCTTCTCTAGAAAGTTCCGCTTTGTATGCGTGGCCCATATAGCGGCTGTTCTTGTCCGGACAGGCAGTTCTGTTCACTCGGTTAAGAAGTGACAAAGTGGAAAGCATAAGTGGGCAGTGCCAGTGCAGTTCAGTTGTGAGTTATGATTCCACGGATCAGTGATGTTGTGTAGCGTAGACTAGTGTATCTTTAGCGTAGGCTAGTGTTGTAAGAACAGCTTATATCAGGACTGTCGCTTAGCAGATGCCTCGCCACATGTTTCTTGGTTATTGTAGAGTTTAACCGGCACAACTGTATCATATTAATAAGCGAAAATTTGACTTTAGATGTGAATAAATTTAAAAAGAGAGATACGAAAATATATGCTCTGCGTTAAATTCAACAAAACAACTTTCTTCCTTTCACAGAAGTGTTTACCACCACAGTCTTTCTTGTTCATTTTAACTACTCTATATATGTAACACAGATAATAAACGATAATATTAGCGGTAAAAGTTTCAGTTTTACCTAGAAACTAGGTCGCCCACCGCTTTGACTTTGCCATATTAGATGACGCTGTGCGTTTAAGAAACATTCCTATACCGTCCACAAAGTGGGTCGGTGTAACTACGTCGTTCCTTACATACCGCACAGGATATTATTGTTTTTATGCTCAAGGTTGTAAAACGCCTCTCCCATTTTTCTTGAATTACTTTTCTACCCCTGCTGTTGACTGTATATGCCACATCTTTTCCAAAGCAACCTTCATCACCTATAAAGACGTTTTCGTGGCAAGCCATCTTCTTGAGATTATTAAATGCTTCAGCAGCATCTTGGTTTTATCACCAAACATTTCAAATTCTTGGAACGTCTGTTTACAGAAGAGAATGCAATAAAGACACACGTCCTAAACATCACATCACAACGTGCCAAGGAATCTCCAGTGTTTAGTCACTAATTTTCATGAGGCGTTTAGATCGCATAAGAGAAAAGTTTGGCTTGTTTGTGAAGTCAAAAATGGGATTTCAACATCTTGCAGCCTCTCGAAAGTACTGGTGACATCGTCTGTTCTGGTGTTTATGATAAATACCATTAATTTAGTAAAACTGCAGACGAAATTTTACTTTCTCTACCACGTGCGTAGTAGGTAGAGGAAGCATTGCATTCTACCCAAAAATTCGATACCGAGATTTCAGCGAAAACCCACGAGGCTGCCTGAATAAAAAGAAAATACAAATACTGTGTGTGTGCATAACTCAAAAACGGAAAGTTAGATAAACCTGATATTTAAGTTCAGTGTACCAAGTGAGATGGCTCCGCGGTACAGCGAGGCTCCCATTCGGGAGGTCCTGAGTTTGATTACTGGGACTGACCACTCTGACTGTGAGGTGGTTTCCCTGGTTGGCTAGGCGAATTCTGGGTGGTTTCTCTCCTACTACGGATATCCTTTCCCTAATTTCCCATCATTTCTTTTCCTCTTTCATATTTCAGGTAGGCTATGCGGATGTTTCCTCGTTGGAAAGGGAACGTTCTTCTGGCCCTGCCAGATGGCAGCCTTCCCTGAGCCGCCTCAGGTGGATCGAGTTATTTGTGTTCCGCCAGAGGGAAGCCTTCTGTGAACAGTCCGCCTGTGTGACCGGGTAATCAGCTTGGAATCATTAGAGACTTCTGCGCGTCTCTGTCGGCCGGCCTGCCTATGGCCTTTAGCCTCCTGCGGTTCCTTCACCTCATTTCTTCCCCATGGGGTGGCAAGTACAAAATATCCGCGTTAAGTGGAGGTTGGAGGTCTTCCCTCACGAACCGAATTTATTGGGCATCAAATTAGTGGATATACGAGGGATCTTCAAAAAATTTCAGCACTGTGACTCCTGCAGTGAAACGGAAGCATGGAGAAGGTTGGGGATTGCGGGTGTGGAAGGGAGTAGTATGACGAGTCATCATAGCAAGGCTATTGCCTTTGTGTTCAGTTTGAGGGTTGCTACTCAAGGGTGACCATGGCAGCGAAACTTGAAAATTGTACCTAAGTCGAAAACGTTCAGTGATACATTTGGGGGGGGGCAGAAGGTGCACCAGGTTCACAGATTCACCAAAGAATGTGTGCACAGTATGGTTACAATGCTCTCCCGCGTAGAGTTGTCTACAAATGGACAGAGAAGTTTGAAAACCACAGAACAAGTGTGATTGATTCCAGCGCTGAAAACAAAGAACGAGCTAGGGATGCGAATCTGGGAGACCAAAGGGTGACATTAGAGGAAATAGCACATAAAGTTCCCCTTCGGTCTTTTAGAATCGCATCCTTAGCTCGTTTTCAGCTGTTGAGTCGTAACCGGACGACCCGAGCGCTGGGAATCAATCACACTTGTTCTGTCGTTTTCAAACTTCTCTATCCAATCGTAGACGACTCTACGTGAGAGAGCATTGTCACCAAACTGTGCACGCTTTCTTTGGTGAATTTATGAACACAGTAGACCTTCTGCCCACAAAAAACGTATTGGTGCCATTTTCAAGTTTCACTGTCATAGTCACCCTAGCGTAGCAACTCTTAGACTGAACTCAAAGGTAACAACAGCCTTGCTATGATACTCGTCATACTACTCCCTTCCACACCCGCAATCCCCACCGGTGTTTTGAAGATCCCTCGTATTAAGAAACAAAGACGTGTATCAGTTTTTCAATTGACTCTACTTTAAAAACTTGCCTAGACCAGGCTAAGGTCTCTAAAAGTATAATTAATTTCTATTAATTATATGCATAATAATTAAAAAAAGAAAAACCTTAAGAAACCTATTAGCACCCATTATCAAAGTACTTGCGATGACAGATCGCTATTGAGAATGTCATCTCTAGTGAGATGTCTAGTGGTTTATCTGGGAAACAACTTAGTCAATTAGGGGATACAATGTCCCACAGACATGTCGTCGCAGTAGCTCAATGGTTAGCACAACCGCACGGAGAGCAGTAGAACCGTGTTCAAATCCCTGCTGTGATGTTGAATTTTTCAGTTGACTCTACTTTAAAAAAATCTGATGTATTATACTCAAATGACTTTCTCTACTCTTGTACAAACTATTTTTACAAACGCTTATTCTCCATCTATTTAATGTTAATCGAGATAAACATTTGTAGACTCTAGCTTATTGCTAATTTTCTTGTAGGTGTAAGAGGAATATGGTAGGCTTAAAGCGATAGTCAATTCTTTTAAGAGCTGGTTGCTATGTGGAGCATTGCATTCTCTTTGCATGTCCAGGACATAAAAAAATCTGATGTGTTACACTCACATGAATTTCTCTACTCCTGTACAAACTATTTTTACAAATGCTTATTCTCCATATGCCTCATGTTAATCGAGATGTTAATCTTATTGCTAATTTTCTTGTAGATGCAAGGGGAATTGGCGGGCTTTAAGCGATAGTCAAATATTTTAAGAGCTGGTTGCTATGCGGTGTATTCCATTTTCTTTGCATTACCACGACAAAAAAAATGAATAACGAATTTGAGAAAAAGTATAAGTATTAGAAAATTTAAGGGAATAACAAGCAATATCTCGAAAATGGTTCACTCAACAACAAAAAATGTATATGACATAAATTGTGTATTTTAACGCGATCTACATTTTTTTTGCAGTAAAAAATTTGTCTATCTCTTATGGTTTACCAGTTATGCAAAAGTCCTTCACAATGAAGAATACTTTTGGAGACATTCCCAGAAAATTCAGGATATACAATTCATTTGTCATGAAAATGTCTTAAACTTAAGGTATTTTATTCAAAATCGTTAGAGCTATTTTTGAGAAAATTAAAATTTTCGAAAAAAGTTGCATGTAAAGGGTAATCTGGGGTGGGGGGATTTTCTTGAAAACCTTCGTGTCGCATCTCTGGAAGATATTGAACCTAATTACCGACTGTTCGTTTCTGAGTTATGCTGTTCTCAGACAGACAGACATACAGACACACGGACATGTTTCTAGAAATGCTTTATATGCATTCACTGCACCTCAAAACATGTATTTCCTGTGAAATCTCGGTATCGAATTTTTTGATGGAATACAATAATTCCCCTACTTGCTATACGTAGTAGGGAAAGTAAAAAGACGCGTAAATTTATTTAGACAAATTAGCGAAAATAATTAGTAAACTTGCCTGGGAAGAGAGATTGAACAAGTGGAAATAATAACGCGTACACAAGAAGTTAACGAAGAATTAAGAAGATCCGAAAGGATTCGATGCCAACTATCCTTAAATCTAATAATTGATACACCGATGGATAACTATAATACACAACAAACAATACCAGATGGAGAGGAGGCATGTGGTGAAGAGGAGGTAGAAAAGAAGAGGAGGGAGAAATTTAAAATTAAAACTACAAAAGCATAGGGGATATTATTGTATTTTTATTAGAAAGATAATAAATGGAATGAACAGAGGAGGATAATGTTGAGAAGGGGAGAATAGGAAATGTATGCTGAACACAAACGGAGACTATAGGACGCACGGTGGATGCTGCGGGGCAGAGGGAGGTGTGGAAGAAGGCCCCTGTGTAGGCCAATGTGGAAGAGGGAGGTAGAGAAGGAGTGAAATGCAGGAAATGGCGGATTTTGGGCGTTTGAAGGCGGAACAATATCAACCAGGGGGAGAGGAAATTGACAAGGAAGTGTTAGTGAAGTGTTGTATAGTGTTAAAAGGAAAATGGAAGTGTAATTGGTGTATATAGCACAGCAAGAATTAAGACTGCTATACCTATTAAAACATATTTGTTGAAGAAAGTGAATAATGAAAGTATATTAATTAAATAAAAATCACTGTGTTAGCGAAATTAATAAATAATGGATTATGTGGAGTAATTAAAAAGAAAAAAAGTGATGTGAGTTATGTAAAGAAATGTACATTGTAAAAATATAGAATTTGTTATAGGTTAAAGCAGAAGTAGTTCTGAATTGGGAAGAGGAATTAAAATTTTGATTTATAGCTTTGGAGTAAGATGTTAAAGTACTATTATGGATATACACTTGAATTAGTATAATGAAATAACGATATACTGTTAAAGTAATTAAAGGACTTAATTTATATAATGGATTTTATGAAATATATATTTGAGGTAAGGGTGAAGGGATATTGGAGTAAGTAATTGGGGATAGATGATTTTAATTATAATTCACTGTAATAAAGAGTATTGAGAAAATAAACATCAAATAAATCTGTGCTGTTTACCAGTAGTGTAGGTTATTACTTTTTGTTAATTTTAGAAATAGTTATTCAGAGTGGACCATTTAAGTTGAGACTGTACAATATCTCAAACTAAGCGTTGTAGAATGAAACGTGTTTAATAAAAGTTGCTTGATATTATGGGAGTAAGTAAATGCCATTAGTCGTCTTTTGTTTGGAGGACGTTATGATGGTCATTTTAGAGTCAATTTAATGTTTTTCAATGGGAACCTACATTTTGTACATTGTTTTCTTAGTAGAAAATGGTTTATAAAAATGGTTTATTTTGTGATGAGGAATAAGGAAACAAAATAAAAAATGTTGGTTCCAATTACGAAACGTAACTTGACCCTCAAATGACCATTCATGGATGATCCAACCATTCATTGTGCTCTTCGTACACAGCCATTCGGAATTTTCGTTGTTATTTACGTTGGTGTAAGAACAATTGCAATGTCCTTTATACACAAATGTTGTTTAGTTTTTTATGAGGAGCGTGAAAACAACATAAAAATGTAGGTTCCCATTTTAAAACATTAAATATACCCTAAAATGACCATCACAACGTCCTCCAAACAAAACACGACTAATGGCATTTACTTTCCCCCATAATATCAAGCAACTTGTATTAAAGACATTTCTTTCTACAACGCCTAGTTTTGGAGATACTGTACAGTCTCAAATTAAATGGTCTACCATGTATAGGTTAATAACTGCTTACCAGATATTTGTTACTGGATTCCGTAACTAAGAGTAATTAACTTAGTGCAAGTGGAAATTATTATTTTACGTTTATATATATTTTTATTGTAATTTATTTTAGGTTATCCTATTTAGTTTATTTTATTCTTTCCTTATTATTTTGGTTATTAGTATATAAGTTATATCTGTAAAATAATTATATATGATAAAAATTAATGTGGTAAATAAACTATAAATTTTGCAATATACGTCCTGTTATAAGTAACTAGATACTAGGACGTCGTATTATAACTTTTATGTTAATTTATTTTCATTTTGCCCCCCCCCCCCCGTTATCTGGTCATTCATTCATAAGTTCAGTGTATTCCAAATATGCAACGCGAAGGTTTTCAAGAAAATACCCTCGCTCCAAAGTACCTTTTACATGGTAAACGTATACATATTTTGGGTTTTATCAAAAACGGCTCTAAGGATTTTGATTAAAATACAATATATTCATGATGTTTACATCACAAATAAAATGTATATTTAGAATTTTCTGGGAACAGCTTGTAAAGTGGCCTTCATTTGAAAGGAATTTTGTGTATTTTTGTAAAGTAAACCATATCTGCGCAAACTGAAGAATTCGTACCTCGGTTCACTAGGCGGTAGAAGAAAACAGCTGACAAGCTCCATCTGTGTAAACAAATTCCTAGTTTAATTCCACTGATCACGAAAACTGCTTCGGTAAAGTACGTATTGTTTCGAGGCCTGAGCTTGGAGCCTGGAGCTATACAAGCCATTTTTATGGCAGATATGTGGCTACACCTATTCGGTATCCTGATAAGTAATAGAATATACGCTTTTCGTTTAAGAGAAACGATATAAGCCATTGTTTCTCTTTTTTCTTGGCTAGAGTCTTAGTAGGATTTCTCTTTTATTCTTATTAAAATGGGTTAGAGGAAAATAGCTAGTTTTGTTATAAACCAGTATAGGAAAACCCAGCTAAAGTATGTGCAATAATAATAATAATAATAATAATAATAATAATAATAATCCTTTATTGTGTTCAACATAAGTTGATAGAATAATCACTTCTGTGAATAGTATAACATATGGAGGATATACATATCAATTCTTTTCAATTTTTATTATTTACCTCCTCTTCTGGAGTAAATTTGGCGCTTATTATGTTTCTTAAATTGTGTCGATTGGAATTTGTGGAATATAATTGTAAAAATGCTGTGTTTGGGAATTCTTCTAAATTATTTAAATAATCTTGCTATGTTAGCAAAACTTGCACTAAATAATTATTAGTGCATAACCGATGTAAACAAAATAATGTTCTCACTCACAATAGGAATTACAACGAAAAGAAAGAAGAAAAAGTTGAGTCTTCTATAATTTGTTAAATTTTCAGCCGCGGAACATATCAAAAGGGCTAACATCGATAAACACATTCGAGTGGTTCATAACGATTGTAGCATGAAACACTGCTTCGCAGAAACGTCTCATGAGTTGCCTGAGCAGCCGGGCGTCCAACGTTTGATTGAATCACTGATATTTGTGCTTGGTCGTGCAGGACTATACTAAACGTCAGGTCAAGAAAAAAGTAAATCTTTTATTCCGCGATTTCCCGTCACCTCTCCTTCAACAGCGCTACTTGGATCAGCCGGCACTGGCTGAGCGAAGCACGCCCGCGAAGAAACAAAATTACGTAAGATCTTATTTTCATTTTAAAACTTTTCAAAATTGCCTCATTTTTACACAGTACTAAATGTTTTCAGATAACAGCAAACAAGAAAAGAAAATTAACTCTTAAATACAAAACCATTTCTAAATGAAAGGTCTATACCTAATTGTATTTTGCCCTTAAAGCCTAACAAAGCGTATGTGTAACCGTATTTATTCTTTATGCATAGATTTCTGTTTTACTTTCTCTACTACGTATAGTAAGTAAGGGAAGTATTGTATTCCACCCAAAAATTCGATACCGAGATTTCACCAGAAATACATGTTTAGAGACCCTCTGGATCCAAAAAAAAGCATTTTTGGAAACATGTGTGTGTGTGTGCGTGTGTGTGTGTGTGTGTGTCTGTGTGTCTGTCTGTCTGTCTGTCTGTGTCTGTGAACAGCATAACTCATAAACGAACAGTTGGATAAACACCAAACTTGGTATTTAGGTTCAGTATCTTCCAGAGATGCGACACGAAGGTTTTCAAGAAAATCCCCCCACCCCAGATTACCCTTTACATGGAAGATTTTTCGAAAATTTTAATTTTCTCAAAAATGGCTATAACGATTTTGATTAAAATATCATATGTTTAAGATATTTTCATGACAAATGGAATGTATATCTCGAATTTTCTGGGAATGTCTGCAAAAGTATTCTTCATTGTGAACGACTTTTGCATAACTGGTAAACCATTAGAGATAGACAAAATTTTACCACGCAAAAAATGTAGATCGCATTAAAATACACAATTTATGTCATATACATTTTTGTTGTTGAGTGAACCGTTTTCGAGATACTGCTTGTTATTCCTTTAAATTTTCCAATACTTATACTTTTTCTCAAATTCGTTATTCATTTTCTTTATGTCCTGGACATGCAAAGAGAATGGAATGCGCCACATAGCAACCAGCGATTAAAATATTTGACTATCGCTTAAAGCCTACCAATT
Source organism: Deroplatys truncata (assembly GCA_030765065.1). NCBI lineage: Eukaryota > Metazoa > Arthropoda > Insecta > Mantodea > Mantidae > Deroplatys > Deroplatys truncata. The sequence goes on from CM060975.1 coordinate 138,674,269, forward strand.
CCCCTTGCATCTACAAGAATATTAGCAATAAGAATAACATCTCGATATCTCGATTAACATGAAGCATATGGAGAGTAAGCGTTTGTAAAAATAGTTTGTACACGAGTAGAGAAAGTCATGTGAGTGTAACACATCAGATTTTTATTAAATGTGTTCGTTTTAGGTTAAGCTGTTCGGGTTTAAACACAACTTACGAAGTACGAAATGCACAATCTAAACAATCAATACAGTAAAAATAGTGAAACAATGCAATTACTCACAGTTATAGGTGCCTTCAGTCTGGTTGTAAGTCCATCAATAAATGCTTGACTTTTACTTTTTATTGTTGAATGTTGCCAAACTTTCGTTAAGTACGCCCTGCATTCGCCTAAATTTCATCTAGAAAGTGTATCGGACGATAAGCATTTGTGCCACTACTCAATAATACAGAATGGTCCACTCGAATGTCCCTAATTTCAATTGCATGTGACGGGTAACGTTGAAGATAGAAACTTACAACAACGTTTAAATGAAAGAAAAACTCAAAAAGTTTTATATGCACATCGCCACATCTCTATGTGAGCTCTAGCAGTCACTGTGACGATGTCAAGGCGATGAACAATTTCTTGCCAAGTACGTTGGAGCATGTCTTCTAAAATGCTCCCAATAGCCGATATGATGCACTCCCGAAGATCACGAAGGTCTATGACTGGGGTTCCGTAAGCTTTATCTTTGATGTAGCCCTAGAGAAAGAAATCGAGCGGTGTTAAATCGGGAGATCTCGGGGGCCACGCGATCAATCCTCCCCTACTAATCCAAGCCAGGGAAAATGTCCAAAGTCGTACGAACTTCATTGAACCAGTATGTGGAGGAGCACCATCTTCTTGGAAAAGGTTGTTAGGCTGCAGATGTTCAATTTGTGGAAAGAAGAACTGTCAAGATATGTGGTACCATGGACAGTTTTCTCGGCGAAGAAAAACGGTGCAATGACTTTATTCTGTGACAAACAGCACCAAACATTGAGCTTGGGTCTATCACGAACTACTCTTGTGTAGCGTGAGGATTCTGCGATACCCAGATCCGCACATTATGCCGGTTTACTTGCCTGACACATGGAAAGTGGCTTCGTCCATGAAATCAGGATCAGCGCCGAGACGGTCTAGCATCGTATTGGCTAATTACACTCGTTTGGACATGTCATTCGGCTTCAGATGGTGCAATAACTGCAATTTTGATGGTCTCAAATTGCTGCAATAAGCAGTTTGCGACGTTTGTGGAGAATGCGTTGCAATGTTGATTTCGGTATTTGAAGTTCCCGCGAAGCTCTTCTTAATGGCTTCCGTGGGCTTCGCTCAAATACGGCTTGAATATTTACAACCATTTCGTAGGCTGTTCTACGACCACCACCATGCTTCTTTAACACAGTTCCAGCAGATAAAAATGTGTCGTACCACTTTTTTATGCTTTTAGCAGTTGGAACATCCTGGTTAAGGACACGGAAACACCCTTTGAACTCGGACAATTGATTTAAACTCCATATACCACAGAACAGTTGCGCTTTGATCTGCGGTGTCATTATTTTGATAAACGATAAAGAATAAGAATGAAAACCGTGTCTTTGCACCATCTACCGATAGGATTCGAAACTCGTTGAGTTTTCCTTTTATATAAACGTTGTTGTTCAACCTTTACCCGTCACATGCAGTTGAATTTAGGGACATTCGAGCGGACCACTCTGTATCATCGCGCTCTAATTAAACTGCTGCTTTGCCGCGTTTCTTGAAATGAACCTAGTTCTTATTTTCTGCTGATAACCTGCTGTACACACACAAAGCATTTTTTTTACACTTAGCACTTAATTTCTCACCATTCCTGTTTGCTTTAAAATACCGAGCGGGGAAATTCATCGCACTACTCATGGTAGTCGCCATTTTGATCTTTCAGCAGGTTCGCCAACCTATAAGATTACAAACACTTTCGTACAACTGACGCATAACGTACAGATATGAGGTATAATGTATAAATATAATTTATTTCACGTATTCATATAACCCTTTCTATCGTAGTTTACTGTTAGAGACGTTATGTGCTTACTTCCATTACTTTAATCTTTCGCTATAGTTTTGTAAATGGTTAACATTGACATCAACGCGACATTTACAATTAAAACCAGGAATAGTTTCATTAAAATAACTTAAAATCAACGTAATGTAGTACAAAATAACTACAATATTTTGTAGTTGTGTACCAGCAAGCTTATTGCTTCTGTTTTTGTATGTAATGAAAGTTCTACGGGGGACTATTTTTGGCCTCAGTACTGCTTGCCATGTTTAGGGAAGTAGAAACGATCACAGACGCTGCTTTTTTCGTGACCTAACGACAAGTATATATAGTATGTGTAACACCCGTTCTTACCGCGAACGGATCATAGACAGTGCATGAAATGAAACAACTGGGAAAGAAAATGGGGAAGCAAATATTCCAGGCCTAAGTTTACCAGTTATGAAGACTGAGGAAAACCGGAAAAAAACCCTCAATCAGGGAGGTTAGTTCTGGCAACTAATTATGTGAGAGATTCTAAGAAACAAGTTTCTCAGACGTGGGGAGAGTACATTACGTAACCGACATTTTATAGTTTGCATTATGCAGCACTTTGGGATTAAAAGGCGTGTGATATTTAGCACATCTGTAGTAATTAACATAAACACCGAATATGAATCACGTGTGAAAATTTCAATCCCACAGCCAGGAATCAAACCACGAATCACAGAGAAATTTATTGCGAGTTCGTGTATCTTACCATGGTAGCTAACAGTAGAACATCGACACGAATAACCAAAGACAAGGGCATTGAATTTTTAAGTTTTCAAATCTGATTCGCCTTTGCAAATTTAGTCTATACACGGACAGTTTAAATGAAGACCTACACCAGACATAAAATAAACGGCTATGTGAAATATGCCAGCACTAGTATCTTCTGTACTACACAAGTACGACTTTTTATTAAGATTTGTACGCAGAGTTTATTGTGTGTATCCCGCTTCTTCTTAACACAGTGAAAACAATATGCTGAGAGCTGTTACTAAAATTTACGCTTGAAGAAAGATTTCTATTGAATCAGCAGTGTGGAAAACCAGGTTAAAGCTTATATACTATGAACGAGAAGTGAGTTACTGAGAAAGTAGAAATATAAAATAAAGCTCCGAAGCGACACTTAAACTTGGCTGGTCGTCTGTCGTCGTTTTATGTTCCGCTTGTATTTGCGCCACATCTCGCATTTCCCGAATATGGGTTATATATTCATGCGCATGAGTGAAGGATATCTTTATCAGGGGATTGTCTAATAGTTATTTTATTTTCAGTGATGGTCCTCACTTTTTGCATGCGTATTGGAGCATTCGTTTCTGCGTGTACATTTATTACTTTCTCTACTACTTACCATAGAAAATATTGTATTCCACCCAAAAATTTGATAACCAGATTTCACCGTAAATATACGTTTTGAAACTCCCTGAATAAAAAAAAAATAATAAGGAAAGAAAGAAAGAAAGAAAGAAAGAGAGAAGGAGAGAAAGAGTGTTTTATTTTTCTACCACGTACATAGAGGCAGAGGAGGTATTGAATTCCAATAAAAAATTCGATATTTCACCGGAATACATGCTTTGAGACCCCTGAATCCAAATAAAACATTTTTGGAAACATGTCTGTGTCTGTGAACAGCATAACTAAAAAACGAATAGTTGTATAACTACCAAACTTGGTTTTTAAATTCAGTATCTTTTCATTTTCTAAAAAAAGACTAACGATTTTGATTAAAATACCATAATAAAGATATTAATGTGACAAATAAAATGTATATCTTGAATTTTCTGGGAATATCCCGTAATTTCTTCATTCGGAAGAAATTTTGTGTAATATTGTGTAACTGGTAAACGTTAAGTGATAGACGAAAACGTACTAGACAAAAATTTAGATCTCTCTAAAACACAATTTATTTAAAATATTTTGGGGGGGGGCATAAACCGTTTCTGAGATATTTGATGTTAAATGTTCGAATTGTTCATTTCTTGTTCATTCTCTTAAAGTCCCTTCAATTTTCAGTTGTTTCTCGCCATTGCATGGAAACAGTGTGGAGTTTTAAGGCCAGCGTATAGCGTCTAGTTCGTAAACATTTAACTATCGCTGTTACTTTGTATCTATAACGAAATATGTAATGTAACTATTTATTTGGATTAAAATGTAGTAGATAGAAAAATAAGCTTGAATAAGAATAATTTGTATACGCACTAATGAATGATAGGGGTAGAGAAAGTCATGTGAATGTATCACTTCGGATATTTTTTTTAGAAAAAGGTCCGCATGTGTGTGTCTGTGAACATCATAACTTAGAAACGAAAAATTGGCTAAATATCAAACTTGGTATTTAAATTCAGCATCTTACAAGGTTATCAAGAAAATCCTCCATACCGCAAACTATAATTTACATGGAAACGTTTTTGGTAATTTTTGGTTTTCTCAAAAATGTCCCTAACGGTTTTGATTAAAATACCATATGCTTAAAATATTTGCATGCCAAATGAAAGGTATAGCTTGAGTTATTTGGAAGTAGCCTCAAAAGTCCTCTTCATTCTCAATAACTTTTGCATAATTGGTAAGCGTAATAGACAAATCTTGGTACACAAAAAATGTAGATCTCGTTAAAGCCCATAATAATATGTCAAATTATGTATTTATTTATTTTGTGAGGGTACTAACAATTCCTGAGATATTCCTTATGATTGGTCTGAATTTTCGAATACTTATACTTTTCTCAAAAGGGAAGTCGTTATTGGTTATTGTTTTTTTATTACTTTTTACTTTCTCTACTACGTATAGTAAGTAGGGGAAGTATTGTATTCTACCCAAAAATTCGATACCGAGATTTCACCGGAAATACATGTTTTGAGACCGCTGAATCCAAAAAAGCATTTTTGGAAACATGTCCGTGTGTGTCTGTGTGTCTGTCTGTGAACAGCATAACTCATAAACGAACAGTCGGATAAACACCAAACATGGTATTTAGGTTCAGTATCTTCCAGAGATGCGACACGAAGGTTTTCAAGAAAATCCCCCACTACAGACTACCCTTTACATGGAACATTTTTCGAAAATTTTAAATTTCTCAAAAATGGCTCTAACGATTTTGATTAAAATATCACATGTTTAAGATATTTTCATGACAAATGAAATGTATATCTCGAATTTTCTGGGAATGTCTCCAAAAGTGTTCTCATTGTGAACGACTTTTGCATAACTGGTAAACCATAAGAGATAGCCAAACTTTTACTGCACAAAAAATGTAGATCGCGTTAAAATACACAATTTATGTCGTATACATTTTTTTGTACAGTGAACCATTTTCGAGATATTGCTTGTTATTCTCTTAAATTCTCCAATACTTGTACTTTTTCTCAAATTCGTTATTCATTTTTACTTTCTCTACTACGTATAGTAAGTAGGGGAAGTATTGCATTCCACTCAAAAATTCGATACCGAGATTTCACCGGAAATACATGTTTTGAGACCCACTGAATCCAAAAAAAGCATTTTTGGAAACATGTCCGTGTGTGTGTGTGTGTGTGTGTGTGTGTGTGTGTGTCTGTGAACAGCATAACTCAAAAACGAACAGTCGGATAAACACCAAACTTGATATTTAGGTTCAGTATCTTCCAGAGATGTGACACGAAGGTTTTCAAGAAAATCCCCCCACCCCAGACTACCCTTTACATGGAACATTTTTCGAAAATTTTAATTTTCTCAAAAATGGCTAACGATTTTGATGAAAATATCATATGTTTAAGATAATGTCATGAGAAATGAAATGTATATATCGAATTTTCTGGGAATGTCTCCAAAAGTATTCTTCATTGTGAACGACTTTTGCATAACTGGTAAACCGTAAGAGATAGACAGAATTTTACTACACAAAAAATGTAGATCGCGTTAAAATACACAACTTATGTCATATACATTTCTTTTGTTGAGTGAACCGTTTTCGAGATATTGCTTGTTATTTCCTTAAATTTTCCAATACTTATACTTTTTCTCAAATTCGTTATTCATTTTTTTTATGTCCTGGACATGCAAAGAGAATGAAATGCGTCACATAGCAACCAGCGTTAAAATATTTGACTGTCGCTTATAACCTACCTTATTCCCCTTGCATCTACAAGAAAATTACCAATAAGATTGACATCTCGATATCTCGATTAACATGAAGCATAAGGAGAATAGGCGTTTGTAAAAGTAGATTGTACAAGAGTAGAGAAAGTCATGTGAGTGTAACACATCAGATTTTTTTATGTCCTGGACATGCAAAAAGATTGGAATGCGCCACATAGCAACCAGCGTTAAAATATTTGACTATCGCTTATAACCTACCATATTTCCCTTGCATCTACAAGAAAATTAGCAATAAGATTGACATCTCGATATCTCGATTAACATGAAGCATAAGGAGAATAAACGTTTGTAAAAATAGTTTGTACAAGTGTAGAGAAAGTCATGTGAGTGTAACACATCACATTTTTTTTCTCGTGGTCATGCAAAGAGCATGGAATGTCAAAGCCATCACATAGCGACAGGTTCTTTAAAAATCTGACTATCGTTTTTACCTACTGTATGATAAGGGTATAACGAAATATGTAAATGGGAATTGAAAGCTTGTTCTGGATTAACAAGAAGTAGTATAATAATTAGATATTTAAAGAACATTTTGTAGAAGAGTGAGAAGAGAAAGTTCGTGTGAATGTAACATATTTATTTTGGTTTCATTATTATTAATTCCAGGATTGGCTTTCTGCATTTTGTGTTTCTAGTTTTACTCCAGCGGTACTGAGAAATTAATTTTTATGCACTTCTTCTCCCTGCATTTCAACTTGTTGAACACCCGACACAAATGTGCAACAGTTACTTATATATCACTAGGATATATCTATAGTGTAAAGACAAAACCCTTAAGTAAATAATGCAATAAACTACACTTTCGCAACAAGTTGTAATTGCACAATGAACTCATTTGCTGCAGCTGTTATGTACGGTAAGAACTTTTCATGAGATAACATTTTCCAATATTGCAATTTTCTTCGTGTAACTAGCCATCGGAGATCAAGTTCTTCATTTGTTCATTTTCTGCATTTCTTTCCTGCCATAACAGGATAGAGATTTCTGCTATTTGTGGTGTAGATAAATAAATGCTATACCGTTTGCACCATTACATCATCTATAAATCGCTGGTGCAGCAACGCAATTGGTAATAAAACTGAGCATCGGTCTCTTGCAGCCATTATGTGACACTAGATGTCATTCTCCTCCTTTCTCCCTCCAACTTGTGTTTTGGAGGTGGTTGGACCTTACGGCGACACAGTGCTAATATAATAGAAGCTCCTTTGACGGTAGGCAAACCGAAGACAAAACAGGAGGATGGGTAAACTCCTTTAGCGGCAACCTTGTATTACAGAAAACAAGACTTTTCTTTGAACTTGTAAAAGCCTATCCGAGTAAATATTCGAGAAACCTGTTACTTATATTTTACACGTAGCATGTATCCCCAAGTGCGTATTGTTTTCCGCGGAATAAACACACGACAGGAGAGAGGAAAGTTAATTGTTACGGTTTAAATTGATATCGTGGTCAGTATTAATCTGTGCAGACCATAATGCATTTATATGCTCTCCATTATTTAACCACAGAGATAGCATAATTAATGCATAACATTTTAATTCTTAAATAACAACCAAAAATAAATATATGGGTAGTTATGACATAACTTTTGTAAACACTTTATAAAATATTACAAATAAAGCAAAGTATTTGGGCACACATTTTAATTTTTTTTCAGCTCCGTTTTTGGGGGGCCAAAGTACTCTGAAATGGTAAAAAAAAAAAAATCACAATTTTTATGCACTAATAAAATCCTTATTATTTCCAGTTTCAGAAAATATATACTTTTGGGGGGTTTAGAGGTTTTTAAGATATTTAAATACCATTTAAATGCTAGTCTGCATTCCTTTAAAGCTGTCATGCAACGCCCCTTTTTAGAACATTTTTGTATCTTTCAACAACGAACGACTATATCATGCCCAGCGAGCAGTTCAGCAATTAACAAAAGAGGCCAAGACCAAGAGAAGGCAACCAGAAAAGCTGAAGTAATCCAGGAATGAAGGTGCAGATGATTACGACCCTGGAATGTCCTGAAGTGTGTCAAAATTTTAATGTTCAAACTTTAAGTTCAGTTTTCTCAAAACAACATTTTTGGATACTTATATACGTTTTTCTCAAAGTATGAGAGGTAGAGACCTGAAAGTTTCATTACATGTATACAACAATTTCCAATTAGTTTTTGTTTTTAATTTCTAGTGAAGTGATATATATATATATATATGTATATATATAAAACTAAATAATTGAGGTTCAGAAGATAGCTGATTATACTAAGAACAATCATGTAAAAGTGTGATTCTGTACTGCAAGTATTATCAGAGAAAAAGGTACATGAATTCGTATGTTTTATGAGTAAATTTTATTATTTTTCCATTGAATGAAATACTTTTTTACCTACTCAACCACATAAACTATCAAAGCAAATAACCACTTGAAATACTTGTCATGATTTATAAAATAATTCATAAAAATGTCAGGAAAAGCCATTGAGAACTTTAAGAGTAGTGGTAATTTAACACATTTAAGGTGTAATTTCAATGTGTTCAGACTACCTTGTCCCCTTGAAATTAAATTAGTATACCATTTTGTTTATATTAATATAGGTAATTTTTTATAGGGCGTAAAGTTGTTAATGAAATTGTGCTAAATGTGTCGTAATCAGTTACCAAATGTCTATGTGAACATTTTCTTTTCATGCATATATTCATAAGCAAAATTCTTTTGTTACTTTATTCAGGTTTCATGTTTTTGTTTAGGATGTCAGATTCATTTGAGCAAAATGTGAAGTTCATGACTATTGATGTATTTTCCATATGAAAAATGCAAGGACGAAGCTGTTATGTTTTCTTTTTAATGTCCCTGTAACACTTAATTCGTATCGCAGAGGTTACGTGTAGGTCCTTTGTCGCACATTATTCAGTGTGTGCAATATAGATGGCCTTAGTTGCAGAGTTTATTTTTCTATACCATCTCTTGTGTAAGTTGCGATAGATGACCTCCTATTCTTTGACACCTTTTATATCGATTTTATTGCAATTAATGTGATCGAAAGTTTGTGATTGCGGGATTGCTTTCCTGTGAGTACCTTCATTTAGTCACCATATTGTCGGGCAGATGACCATTTACGAGGGTTGATCAATAAAGACAGGCTGATTTTTCTTACAGATATTTATTACTCCATTTGAATGTCGCTATAGTTTTTCAAAGTAGACCCTCCTACTTGAATGCACTTTTTATAGTGTCTCTGCCAGTCCTCGGACACATGGTGCAGGTCATTCTTTGTCAGGTCATTGAGTATCGCTTCAATTTTCTTCAACACTGCTTCAGTGCTCTCAAATCGAATGCGCCGGAGCTTTAGTGATGGGAATAAAAAGAAATCACAGGGGACAAGATCGGGGCTATAAGGCGGATGCGGCACACAGGTAATGTTGAATTTAGCCAAAAATTCCTGGACTTGATTTGCAATGAGACCGCGCGTTGTCGTGATGAAGTCGCCATCCATTCCGATGATGTTCTGGACGTTCCCTTGCAATGTGCTTCCTGAGTGTAGCCAATGTTGACGTGTAGTACGCTGTTGTAGGAGTATTGTGAGGGGGAACAACAATCACAACAGCTGTGTTGATGTTGACTTCAATCATAGCAGAAGCCGAAACACCAGGCCCACCTTGCTTAGCGCAGAGGTCTCGCACTTCTTTGAAATCTTTGAACCACCTAAACACTGCTGCACGGCATCTTCACCGTATGCTTGCTTCAGCTTTTCGAAAGTTTCAGAGACTGTATTATTTAAACGAAAACAAAATTTTATTGCTCCTCTCGTGTCGAGTGGTATGCGAAATTCAAGTAGGGTCAATAATATACAGCAATACTACCAACCTAGCGATACGAGAGAGCTGCCGCCTATGGACATTATGCATGAAACCCCGCTCTTTTCAAATATTCATGGTAGAGACAGGAAACTATCAAGGAAAGCTACAGGGAAAAACCTTTATTGTTCAATTCTCGTGCCTATCTGTATCGTCTGTTTATGTATTTTATTCTGTGGCTGGAACTCTGGTTCGTGGGAATATACTTAGCAACTTTCGACATAGAGAAACATACAAAAACAACAACGCAGACAAATTCTGAAGTCCCGGATGTAAGCCACAGATGCTTACTGACTGAGCTATTTAGCTCGATGGTCGTTATCTTGCAGTTCTTGATAGCTTAAATCATTGCACGATTTACTGTGAATTTCCTGTTACACATGCCTCAAATCGGTATATTTATGCCATTAAATTTGTAGAACCGACTCGAACAATTAGTATCACGCGGTAAAAGTTTATCTGCGTGACGTGCTGCATACAGGAACGACGTTTTTTTAGTGGTCATTTCAACTCGTACTCGGCTGATAAAGCAATTTTAATTTATCACTTTTTTGGCTTTAGATTTTAGAACAAGCGAGTAACGTTTCTAAGTTTTGAACAGCACCAAATCTTCGTTGGTTGTTTTAAAGATGATATTAATTCAGTAATATGTGGACATTAATTTTGCCTAACTTCCTGACACTTCCTCTCGTGCTTAAAGATTCATCGTTCCACAGTTCGATGATGCTTTTAGTAACGGCACCAAAGGTGATGGACACTGATAATACAGGAAGTGAAATTATAATAATTGGGAAAGAAATAATTTGGGAAGGTAACGTTCTAGACTTATATTTAGGGTACCTCCCCGACATTTGCTAGTTGTGAGGACTGAGGAAAACCTAGAAAAAACCTTAGCCAGGGAGGACAGTCTTGGTGGGATTTCAACCGCAGAGCTTCCGGTCCTGAATCCGTACCTTAACGAGTTTGCCTATCCGTGTCGGTACACATAGATTATGAAAATATTAATCTGTTCACAAGATTTCGGCAAAGAACATGTGGGAAGGAGTGAATAAGTAGGTGTAAGATGTTGCAGTAGGTTGTTAGAGATTTAGGGAAACTTAAATCCTAGCCGAAGCTTGTCTAATTTGAGAAACATTTGAAAGTACGGATCAAACTGATAAAACGTTGTTGATGTTGATTGTCAGAAAATATTCTCGCAAAAATGAGAAGTGAAATATAGGCGAAGAAAAAAAGAAAGAGAAAAAAAAAACAAATAGGGGAAGAATAGTTATATTTTAATGGAAGACTGAGAATAACAATGACAGAGACATGTTAAAACGTAGAATAAAAGGTAGTAAAGTGAAGTAGGATACTAATTAACAGAAAAGAGAAGAGAAGCAAGCAAATAAAACGCAAACGAGCACAGAAGGACGTAAGTATGCATGGAAGGACAATAAACGAGAGTTTTTCTTCTTCGTTGACTGCATGACTCCAGATAAATAAATTAAGAGAGTAGCCTGGATGCGCACGTAAATTATGCCATTAGAGCGTTAGTGGAAAACCCTTATATGGGAGGAGGCCCGTAAATCCCGCGTCACAAACGAAGCGTGCCTGACCTGAGCGACGAGGGGCAGAATTGGATGGGTCTCCTCCACTCTCCATGTTTGGTTGCCGGGGTAACGCTTCTCCCGGAGCACATTGTGCTGCTAGAAGATTTAATGAAATACCAACCCAACCTCTGCCTCCAAATGTTTTCTGGCCTATCCAAGCAAAAACATTGATTCTAAGGCGGATAAGAATGCCACTCGTTATACATTATCTGCCGAATGCTTTGAATGTGAAATTTAGAAGTTGAAAAACTTTATCGTTTAGGAAAGGTGCTCGCTTTTACCGCCTGTTCAACTAAACACGAGTGAAAAGTGAATGCCAAATACAAACTCTGGTGCTTCAGAATTTCTTGAACTGGAAAATTTGACGATCTAGAACATTTTCTGCATCGCTTGTTTCAGTATCGTTATTGAAATTAGCAGAAATTCACGTTGTGCAGATGCTTATCCTAGATGCATGAGTCGGCAATCCATGTCCTGACCTCTGTTTATAATTAAGAACTGTTCGTCATAATTGTTTAGAAAATATTAATTTCCTTTTACGGATTCAAAATGTTCTATTCGGGGATGTGGATGGTGCCGACATGTGCTGTTTTTATCGTCTGGCTAAGCAGTGTTAAAACTAGCAGTGGAGAAAATGTGCTTAGTAAGTACGAGGGCTGATCAATAAAGACTGAGACTAATTTCTTTTCACCGATATTTATTACTCCATTTCAATGTTGACATGGTCTTTTTCAAAGTAGTCCTCTCCTACTTGAATGCACCTTTTATAGAGTCTCTGCCAGTCCTCGAACACATGGTACAGGCCATTCTTTTTCAGGTCTTTGAGAATCGCCTCACTTTTCTTCAGCACTGCTTCAGTGCTCTCAAATCGAATCCCCCGGAGCTTTGCCTTTAGTGATGGGAATAAAAATAAATCACAGGGGACAAGATTGGGGCTATAAGGCAGATGCGGCACACAGGTAATGTTGAATTTAGCCAAAAATTCCTGGACTTGATTTGCAACGTGAGGCCGCACGTTGTTGTGATAGGTTCTGGATGTTTCCTTGTAATGTGCTTCCTCGGTGTAGCCAATACTGGCGTGTAGTACGCTGCTGTAACAGTGGTGTGAGTGGGAACAACAATCACAGCAGCTCTGTTGATGTTGACTTCAGTCATAGCAGAAGCCGAAGCACCAGGCCCACCTTGCTTAGCACAGAGGACTCGCCCTTCTTTGAAGTCCTTGAACCACCTAAACACTGTTGCACGAGGTAGTGCATCTTCACCGTATGCTTGCTTCAGCTTTTCCAAAGTTTCAGAGGCTGTATGATTTAAACAAAACAAAATTTTATTGCTCCTCTTGTGTCACCTTCATTTTGTGGTATGCGAAATTCAACCAGGGTCAACAATATACAGCATTACTACCAACCTACCGATACGAGAGTGCTGCCGCCCATGGACATTATACATGAAACCCCGCTATTTTCAAATATTTATGGTAGAGACAGGAAACTCTCAAGAAAGCTACAGGAAAAAATCAATGTCAGTCTTTATTGACCAGCCCTCGTAGTTTAAAATTGTAGCTACACGTTTAAAACAGCTTTCTTTTGTGAACATTCAAATAGCTCGCAACAGAAACTCACTGGAGATTGCGAGAAGCGTGTGATGTAACACTGCATGCTTTAGTGCTAAAGTGGATATCTACATTTCACACAACAGCCAGAACTCTTGCGAAGACGTCCAACTCTGTTGCATTACAATGGGTTTTTTCATAGAAGTGTTACTTTTGACATTTCTAAAGAAGTAGAATTGGAAGGGACTAGACATCCACCACATTCTCCCTATGCATCACCTTCCAGTTTTGATGTCTCTGAGATTTATAAGTCAGGGCAATTTACAAATAATAAGATAATCATTGCACTCTATTCGGAAAGAAGATACAGATAAAAGCATCCAGTGTCTTCCAGCAGCATGAAAAAGTGTAAGACATTCACAGAGGGCCTGTAAGAAAGTGGCAAGGTAAACCTAACGATTGTTTTAATAATTAATAGTCAATAATAATGACGCGACCTTCATACATTTAACTGTTCCACTTGCATGTACCTCTCAAATTCTCTCTTACTATTAGGGGGCGATTGGATATTCCTGACCCGGAATTAAATTTCTATACTCAATGGTCATATTTGTTGTTGAAAAAGTTTAAATACCTATACATTATCTTACTCAGCGTCAGACCCGCTGCAAGAAACCTTCGGGTTCATCGACCTTGTTTCTTATTCATACAAGCCTTGTTCTTCCAAGTAATTAGGTAGTTACACGATTTGATGCGTTTTCCCTAGTTTATTCTCAAATTTCTACAGAGTGATTAAAAACAATATCGACAACTGAGGACGACAAACTGATCATCTCTCGAAAGGTATTCATGTTTGGAAAGATATATTTTGGCCCCTGTGAAGTTCCTAAGCTGCTTTAAGTCGTTTTAGTAGTACCTTAATAATTCTTAAAACATATACGAAATATGAGTGTTATTTCACTGGCCAATCTGTAAGTTATACACTATAATACGAGTAGTTGAATAGGACAGAGCTGCCAAAAGGTGTACACCATTGCTTTGGATTTTGGCTATGATAGCAAATACATGTTGATGCAAATACTCACTTGTCCACAAGATTTCGGCAGAAAAGATATGTCAAACAGTTTGTACTCTGAGCACGTGGAAAGAGTAAATGAGTAGACGTAGGATGCTGCAGTAAGCTGTTAGAGATTTTCGAAAACGTGAATCCTCGCTGAAGATTGTCTAATTTGAAGAGAATTTGAAAATGTAGTTCCAATTGAAAATAAATTCGAGTGTTGTTATTACAACGTGAGAGACTCCCCAAATCTTACCAATATTACCCACTTTATCTAATATCTATCCTTCTTCCATCGCGTAAACAAAAACACAATCTAAACTCATAACTAAAGTCCGGATGTTAGATGGTGATAAATAAAAATGTATGTAGATATAATCGTGTGATAGAACCACTCCTCAGTGGAGAAAGCAAGTGCTTCGCATCCAGTTCCTCATTACCGACAGACAGTGCTAACTTCCATCCAAGTCTAAACCTGCCTCAAGTCTTGTCATATGTTTTGAGACTTGCAAACAAGCACACAAGTGCACAAATACTTGCTTTAAATAAAGTCACCTGTTAACCCCCAGGACACTAGCCAGGGCCTTGGTCGGGCTGGGTGCTACTTAGCTTGACGCGCTCCTGCACCCGCTGCAGCACTATCTCCGTTAACTCGGGCGTAACTAGGGTGCATGACGCGGGAACCCGCTAAATCCTTTTAACCCTTCCTAATCCTCTTCTTTAAAAAATGTTAATGAATTGATTGCCCGTATGTTTTCAACTGATGGAATAGTTTTAATGTGCAAGGATTGTGAAAAGGTAGCTGATTACAAAAAAAAAATATTTTATTAATCAACCTCGTATTAACAAAGAAGCATAAATCTATTCTCGCTTCAATGAGTGGTGACAAATAACTAATACTACTTCCAATAACTGTTGCCGCGTCTAGTAGACAGTTACAGTTTGCATTAGATTTGAATAAATCATCAGTTATGCTTTCTTTTTTTAAATTTACTGTGCCTGTTTTACTTTCTCTACCATGTATATAGTTGGTAGAGAAGGTATTGCATTCCACCCAAAAATTCAATACTGAGATTTCACCGGAAATACACGTTTTGAGACCTCGTGAATAAAAAAATTATTTTTAGCATTATGGAAATACACACACACACACACACACACACACACACACACACACACACACACACATTAGGGGGAGTATTACATTCTATCCAAAAATGCGATATCACGATTTCACCGGAAATACATGTTTTGAAACCTCCTGAATAAAAAAAAGCATTTTTACTTTCCGGAATTAATTGTTCTTTCACACAAGCCGTGTGTTGGACAGGGTTGGAAAGGTAGAATCAGATGATTGAAAAATTCAATGCCATAGCCGGGATTTGAACCACTGAATTTAATGGCGTGCCGGCATGTTGCCATGGTAGCTCAGTGGTTAGAGCAACCGGACGGAGACCGGGAGATCCGTGGTTCAAATCCCGACTATGGCATTGAATTTTTCAGTCATCTGATTCTACCTTTCCAATTTTTACTTTATCTACTACGTATAGTAAGAAGGGGAAGTATTGCATTCCACCCAAAAATTAGATATCGCGATTTCACCGGAAATACATGTTTTTGAGACCCCTGAATTAAAAAAAAAAATCATTTTTAGAAAAAGGTCCGAGTGCATGTCTGTGGATGTCTATGTCTGTGAACAGCATAACGAAAAGTGGATACATACCAAACTTGGTATTTAGATTCAGTATCTTTCAAAGATGCGACACGAAGATTTTCAAGAAGGTCCTCCCACCCCAAGACTACTCTTTAGGTGAAACATTTTTCAAAATTTTTGATTAAAATATCATGTGTTTAAGATATTTTTAAGACAAATGAAATGTATATCATGAGTTTTCGGCGAATGTCCCCAAAAGTCCTGTTCATACTGAATGACTTTTACATAACTGGAAACCCGTAAGAGATAGACAAAGTGTTACTACACAAAAAATGTAGATCCCGTTAAAACACACAATTTATGTCATATACTTTTTTTTTGCCGAGTGGACCATTATTTTTTATTTGTTTCAATTTTCCAATACTTATACTTTTCCTCTTAACTTTTCATTGTTATTTTTTTATATCCTGGACATGCAAAGAGAATGGAATGCTCCACATAGCAACCAGCTCTTAAAAGATTTGACTATCGCTTAAAGCCTACCATATTCCCCTTGTACCTACAAGAAAATTAGCAATAAGATTTCTGCAAAGGTTTATCTCGATTAACTTGAAGCATATGGAGAATAAGCGTTTGTAAAAATAGTTTGTACAAGAGTAGAGAAAGTCATGTGAGTGCAACACGTCAGATTTTTAGAAAAAGATACATGTATGTATGTGTGTTTTTGTATGTCTGTGAACAGCATAACTCAAAAACGAAAAGTCGGATAAACACCAAACTTGGTATTTAGGTTCAGCATCTTCCAAAGATGCGACACGAAGATTTTCAAGAAACCTCCCTCTATACCAGACTACTCTTTACATAGAAGATTTTTTAGAAATTATTTATCTTCTAAAAATGGCCATAACAATTTTGATTAAGACATCCTATATTAAATATATTTACATTTATGGGGATAACCTGTGAAGTCCACATTCATTTGGAAGAAGTTTTGTATAATCTTGTGTAACTGGTAAACCTTAAGCGGTAGGCGAAAACGTACTGCACAAAAAAGTAGTTCCGTTTAAAACACGCAATTTATCTCAAATAAGCTATTTTTGGTGGCATGAGCCATTTGTGGGATATCCGTTATTAAAGGTTCGAATTGTTGATTTCTTGGTTATTCTCTTAAGTCGTTTCAACATTCACTTGTTCCTCGCGATTGCATGGAAACAGTAATGAATTTTAAGGCAGCGTATAAGGCCAGTTTTAAACATTTGACTACCGCTGTTCCCTTTGTGTATATAACGAAGTGTGCAATGCAGCTATTTCTGCAAGGGCTGATTTGGATTAAAAGGAAGTAGACAGAAAAATAAGCTTTAGTGAGATTAGTTTGTATGCCCACTAATAAAGATTAGAGGGTAGAGAATGTACTTTGTATGTATTACATTAGATGTTTTACTTTTCTATTGCTTTTTGCCTGCCTATTTTGATTGTTATTAATGTCTAAGTATCCGGGCTTTACTCATAACCATCGCAACAAGGGCGAGGACTACCGGAATTCACCGCTATTTCAACATCGCACAACGATTCAAAGATTCCATCCACGACACCCATGTGTGAAAATCGGGCAGTAGCTACTTATTGAGTATTCTGTTTGCTATGTATGACAGTAAAATAAATAACGTGCGAGCATTCGCAGCGTGTACAGTTTCCATTGCTTCGCTGGCTCTCGGTAGATCCCTCTATCGTGGAAGCAAAGCAAACATGTTTGGTACCAATGCAACTAGCCCTCAACACTGAGTCAACATTTACCCCTCACATCCTTTCTCCATCTGCCTTGGGGATACCACGGTTATAAGTACCTAGCTTGTTTCTGTCTGCACCCTCTCATATGACAAGCAGGTATGTATTATTGATTTTTTTTTTCTTTCTTGTTATATGGAAACCACCTTCTGCTTTTTTTCTGCACTTCAGCCGTTCCATACCAAAATAACCGAATGTCATGCTTAAAAACGTGCCTACTTAAGTTCAACGAGTGAGACGTGACCTTTGTGTATTTTAATCAGATTGTGGATAGTCTTCCTAAATCTCATTTGGCTTAGCATAAATTCCCTTAAAATCAGATCGTGCTGATAGAGTTTTATTCCAATAAATCGAAATAAGACCCCTAATATATAAAAGGCATGGTTTTAGTTAAGCAAAATATATATAGCGTTGTTAGGAAGGTCTCCTATATTCTTTTTAATCATGATAAATACACGTCAGAATAATTTGTGATCTATTTCGTAATTTAAAAAACTGAAATTACAAGTTAATATTATAAATTCAAAATAATTTCAATTAAAATAGCTCCCTTGAACACAAAGATAACATTAAATTTGGAATTACCAATACCATTCAAAGCTCCTAACGAAATTATTAAATATATTCTGTCCATTAGCAGTTTCAGGAAGAATGAAGGTCTCCAGAAAAACCTCCTATAGCAACTTCATCCCTTTTAATACCAACCAACTATTTCTGATTATACAAAACTTTGCATCATTTGCTCACTTATTTATTTAAACAAAGTGGTTGAGGAGAATACCTTCGTTTTTTACTTTCTCTACCACGTACATAGTAGGTAGAGAAGGTATTGCATTCCACCCAGCAATTCGATATCAATATTTCACCGGAAATACACGTTTTGAGGCACTCTAAATATAAAAGGCACTTTTAGAAAAAGGTCCGCATGTGTTTATCTGTGTGTGTGTGTGTGTGTGTGTGTGTGTGTGTGTGTGTGTGTGTGTGTGTGTGAACAGCATAACCCAAAAATGAAACGTCGGATAAATACCAAATAGGTACTTAGATTCAGTAACTTCAAAGATGCGACACGAAGATTTTCAAGAAAAGCCCCCACCACAAACTACCCTTTACATGGAACAATGTATGACATTTTTTATTTTCTAATAAATGGCTCTAACGATTTTGATTACAATACCATATAGTAAAGATATTTACGTTACAATAAAATGTATATCTTGATTTTTCTAGGAATAGCCTGTGAAGTTCACTTCATTCGAAAGGAATTTTGTATAATCTTGTATAACTAGTAAACGTTAAGTGATAGACGAAAACGTACTACACAAAAACGGTAGATCTCTTTAAAACACACAATTTATTTCAAATAACTTTTTTGTGGCATAAGCTATTTCTGAGGTATCCATTATTAAAAGTTTGAATTGTTCATTCATTTCTCCTTCTTTAAAATCCTTCAATATCCAGTATTTCTCGCGATTGCATGGAAAGAGTAAGGAATTTTAAGGCCAGCATACAGCGTCCAGTTCTTAAACATTTGACTATCACTATTCCCTTTGTATCTATAATGACACGTATAATGTAGCTATTTCTGCAAAGGTTTATTTGGATTGAAACATAGTAGGTATAAAAATAAGCTTTAGTAAGAATAATTTGTATACTCACTAATAAACGATAGAGGTTAGAGAAAGTCTTGTAAATGTATCACACCAGATTTTTCCAGAAATGGAGATATCTTGATTGAAAATTCAATGAAGAAACTTTAAATGAACAGCATTTGCTTCACTCTATGATATAGGTCTGTATAAGGCATTTGGGGAACCATTTCCGCAATTTATTAATGTTGAAAATTGAGATAAAACCAGCAGCATATATGTTTCGAAACGTTAACCTACCAAAGAGCTAAAAGGAAATTTAGAAACACTTCGGTTAGTCAATAACTCCCTTAAGGGTGCTCGTTATTGAATTTAAAAGGAAATTAAGCGCAATGTAATGCTTTACTGTACATTAATGCGTATAGTAATACCTTATTAATGCACATATATTTAATACCCCTTCACAAGAAACGAAATGGTCCTTCAGCTTAAATGTCAGTTAGCTACTTCATTGAGCCAATTACCCGCCTCGAGCTGAGTATTGATTTCTAAGTGAACTTTAAGAGGATTGCTTAATGTTATCCTAGCATATTTAGTCATTTAAATGTAACTTTAGCTATTTTAGTCATGAACTTGGTTGGGTTTTCTAGAGGTTCAACGCGGGTCATAGCTAGCTATAAAGAAAATGTTTCCTTGTAAGAAACACGATAGTTCTTTGACTAGTCTTCCAATTTTTCGAAATAATGATGCAATTATGTCTCAATGAAATTAATTGGGTCCTCACTGCATGAGACCTCTGTGATGACGCCAAACACTTTGCTTCAATATTACAAACTGGGATCGGCTTTATCACAAGTTAGCCGCAGCAACACGCCTACAAGACCAAGTGTCTAGACTCAACGTCTTTCTGCAAAACTTTCAGCGTGTTTGCTGGCAGAGTAGAAATGTGATCCTGGTAGAGTAATATAAACAGAAAATATATGACGCATGGCAATCGCATTTTAAGGAATATTATATAGTTTTAAATTTATAACCTTAGTTGTGATAAACACCATAAATATATGCATAGAAATAGTTTCAATTGGGTGATACAAATAAAATATGGTCATTAATACCTATTCATACTAACCTCGAGTTATGAGAAATGGAAGAACTACCTGTTTAACATTATTTTGTGCTATTTCAAAGGGAAATATTAAGCATACATTATCAAATATTTCGATGTTCCTAAGTAGTAAGGTTCTATTTCAGGCTTTTGAGGGCATTGAGTTATCATATCCATAGTATCTTGCGTTAATTATCTTTCATTTGACATGTGAGAAAATGCATATTAGGAAACGAAAAGTGTTACTCACTAATTTTATGCAACAATTCAATAGATTGCAATAGCTGTTCCAACTTTAAAAATCTGATGTGTTACACTCACATGACTTTCTCTACTCTTGTACAAACTATTTTTACAAACGCTTATTCTCCATCTACTTCATGTTAATCGAGATAAACATTTGCAGACTCTATCTTATTGCTAATTTTCTTGTAGATGTAAGGGGAATATATATTTACAAGGGCAATATAGAAATACAGTAGCCTTTAAGCACATACATATCTCTTAATAGCTGGTTGCTAGGTGCAGCACCATTCCCTTTCCCACAGATTAATACTCTTTGTAAGTAAAAAGCATTTTGGAAACATATCCGTGTGTGTCTGTGAACAGCATAACTCGGAAACGAACAGTCGGATAAACACCAAACTTGGTATTTAGGTTCAGTATCTTCCACAGATGCGACATGAAGGTTTTCAAGAAAATCCCCCACTCCTGATTACCCTTTACATGGAAGATTTTTCGAAAAATTAAATTTTCAAAAAATGGTTCTAACGATTTTGATTAAAATATCATATGTTTAAGATATTTTTATGACAAATAAAATGTATATCTTGAATTTTCTGGGAATGTCTCCAAAAGTATTCTTCATTGTGAACGACTTTTGCATAACTGGTAAACCATAAGAGATAGACAAAATTTTACTACACAAAAAATGTAGATCGCGTTAAGATACATAATTTATGCCATATACATTTTTTTGTTGAGTGAACCATTTTCGAGATATTGCTTGTTATTCCCTTAAATTTTTCAATACTTATTTTCTCAATCGGGAATTCTTTATTCATTTTTACTTTCTCTACTACGTATAGTAAGTAGGGGAAGTATTGCATTCCACCCAAAAATTCGATACCGAGATTTCACCGGAAATACATGTTTTGAGACCTCCTGAATCCAAAAAAAGCACTTTTGGAAACATGTCCGTGTGTGTGTCTGTGTGTGTGTCTGTGAACAGCATAACTCAGAAACGAATACTCGGATAAACACCAAACTTGGTATTTAGGTTCAGTATCTTCCAAGGATGCGACACGAAGGTTTTCAAGAAAATCCCCCACCCCAGAGTACCCTTTACATGGAAGATTTTTCGAAAATTTAAATTTTCTCAAAAATGGCTCTAACGATTTTGATTAAAATATCATATGTTTAAGATATTTTCATGGGAAATAAAATGTATATCTTGAATTTCCTGGGAATGTCTCCAAAAGTATTCTTTATTGTGAACGACTTTTGCATAACTGGTAAACCATAAGAGATAGACAAAATTTTACTACACAAAAAATGTAGATCGCGTTAAAATACACAATTTATGTCATATACATTTGTTTTGTTGAGTGAACCATTTTCGAGATATTACTTGTTATTCCCTTAAATTTTTCAATACTTTTCTCAAATAGGAATTCGTTATTCATTTTTTTTGTCTTGGATATGCAAAGAGTATTAATCTGTGGGAAAGGGAATGGTGCTGCACCTAGCAACCAGCTATTAAGAGATATGTATATACTTAAAGGCTACTGTATTTCCAAATTGCCCTTGTAAATATTCATTCCCCTTACATCTACAAGAAAATTAGCAATAAGATAGACTCTGCAAATGTTTATCTCGATTAACATGAAGTAGATGGAGAATAAGCGTTTGTATAAATAGTTAGTACAAGAGTAGAGAAAGTCATGTGAGTGTAACACATCAGATTTTTTGTCTTAGATATGCAAAGAGTATTAATCTGTGGCAAAGAGAATGGTGCTGCCCCTAGCAACCAGCTATTAAGTTATATGTCGATGCTTAAAGGTTACTGTATTTCTATATTGTCCTTGCAAATACAAAACAAGGGGAACATAGTACTCTTTAAGCGATAGTCAAGTATTTTTAGAACTGGTGGCTATGTGTAAAATGTAATTCTCTTTGCATGTCAAAAGATCGTTTCTGCAAATGTTTATCTCGATTAATATGAAATAGATGGAGAATAAGAGTTTGTGAAAATAGTTTGTACAAGAGTAGAGAAGGTCGTGTGGGTGTAACACACAAGATTTTTTAGTTTTCGGGCTTTATGTTCCGTTGTCTCAAAAAATATACCCTGGGATAAGGATTTGAAAAGATTAACACGAAGTCATTCATAGCAGAAGAAGTAAATAAAAATCATACTTATGTTAAACAAGCCTTACTTCACACAGTACGATATATTACCTCTTTTCGGGAACTTTATAAATTCCACTTCTCCAAACGATAAGGGTTTTCTGGTTGACGAACTGATACGTGTTGAGCCTACAGCTTTACAAGGAAGTGGAGTGCTTACCGTTATGGAAATTTTTCAGGAATCTGAAAAAATAATAGTCGGAGGGGGTGCTGTTCGGTGAATACGACGGATGGGGTAACATCTGGTCAAAAACATGTCATTGATGCATGTAGTCTGGCGTTGTCTTGTTAGAAGACGACTCAAGTTTTTTTCTCTTGAATGGCTACTTTCAGAGGCCCAGTGTTTTTCAGAACTGACAGTCTCAGCGGTGGGAAGCAATACATAGTAATTAATTCCTGTCCAGTTCCATCATATGAATATCATAAATTAAATTAAACTGAATTTTATTTATGGACGCTCTTTAACTGCTATGGTTCTTAGTGTCCCAATCTATACTGGGCGTTAAAGACCGGAAATTTTGCTCAGAGGCCTTTTATCAGACTTAAGGTTCTTTCGTAAATCTACGATACGGGACCACCGGCTTTATTCCCTTCCGAAGGTTCTTTTACGCCCGAAAAATATCAATCGCCCTCCGCCGTGTTTGAGCTCGCTACGTCGGGAAGTAGAGACTAGCATGGTACTACTAGACCACCGAGGACGATGCATTTTCCTGTGGTGATGTTGATGTGGTTTAGAAACTGATAAAGGTGGACCACCTTTCTAGCACCATTATTTTCGCTTTCGGATATTACCATACACCATCCACTTTTCAGATGACTAAAAAATTCAATGCCATAGTCGGGATTTGAACCACGGATCTCCCGATCTCCGTCCGGTCTCTAACCACTGAGCTACCATGACAACATGCCGACACGACATTAAATTTTCCAACTGATTCGCATTTTTCCCGGTAAACCACAAGGAGATCTCAAATTGTATTGAGATGTCGTACCCCAATGGCGACTTACATTCATTGTAAGTACTTTAAGTCCCGGGCTTTATAGTTGCAACCACTATTAGGTCAATTAATGGAATTAATTCGAATCAGTTGGAGAATCAGTCATCTGATTCTACCTTTCCAAGCCTGTCCAACACACGGCTTGTGTGAAAGAGCAATTAATTCCATCCATTTTTCATCGTTTTTCACCAGCCGGTTCAGAAAATCAGCACTTTTATTGCATTCCAGTAATGAATCGCAGATGGAAATCCGCCGAATCAAATTCTGGCCACTCATTTTGTGAGGAAATATATATCGCAAAGATTTAGATAGCCAAGCCTCTTATTCTAATATACTAGTCAGCTATTGTGTCATCTCTCGAGTTATCCTCCGTGGATTGTTTTAAATTACCTTTTTGTTTTTTAGTACATCCACGTCTGCAACCACAGGTTGCCGTATGCGAGGTTTGTCTTTTAGGGGGAAACTCCTAGATCCGGAAAACCAGTATTGATCTGTCCGATTCGTTACTGCCTCTTTTCCATGCACAGCACAAATTTATTTCTGCACTGTGAGGTGGTTCTTATTCTTACTATAATAAAATAATATAAGATGCCCAAAATGTTCCTTTTTATTTATATCTTCTATGTCTGTAAACACAAATTACAGTAACATTGATGCATTCTGGGTGTGCCACAAACACGAAGCGATGTACCCAACACTGGATGTCGTGGTTCATCCCTGTGTTGCACAGATGCTGCGGTAACTTCGATAACAAATGTACTGCTGGTACAGTATCTTCAGGTCTTTAAGACGGAACATGAAGATAAAAGCGAACTTAATAGACAACCAGCCGAGCGACATGGCCCCACGGTAACGCGCGAGTTTCGCATTCAGAAGCTCCCAGGTTCTATTTCCGTCGACCGCCCACTCTTTCGTGGTATTCTCCTGGTCTGTAGGCGAATGCTGGGGTGATTTCTCGTCTACCACGATTTCCTTTCCATCATTTCCCTTTCATTCCGTTTCCTTCACATCTTTCAGGTGTGGTGCTAGGTTTCGTGGCGTATGGGGTGCTGGACAGTTGGCGCGGATGCTTGCTCAAAGGAAACAGTCCTCCCCATGAACACTAGAGGGCTGCTTGGTCGACGGTTTGTTCTTCGCCCTCTATAGGTAGCTCTAGCAGTGGAATGGGTCTTCGAGCCTCGAAGTTTTAGGGACTTCCGAGTGTCTATGTGGCCTGTCTGCCTGCGACCTGTAGCCTCCTGTGGTTCCTTCATTTCACCCCTTCCACCTGGTGGGTGGTAACCACAATACATCAGAGATGTTCCGTTCCGCTCTATAACTTATAACTAGGGACCTGCGTTTTCCGTTTTATTTTTTGGTAGAAATCGGGGTTATTTTTTTCAGAATTTCGCGTTATTTTTACTAGTTTTTATCATATTTTGGAATTTTAAAGGTAATTTTTCATGTCAATAGATTATTGAACAATGTGGAGTTTTATTTTAAAGAAGACACTAAAGAAGGCATAACGTGAAAGAAAAATACATATTCCTTTTTCTTTCTGGCAAAGGAGAACATTGTCGCTTTCTTGTTGCAACCGAAGTTGCTAAAACCTCCTGAGTAGCAAGAGAAGAAGACACTGATACTACAACGACTGACTGTTAAATCTCACTGAAATGGGCGTACTACCATAAAAGAAAAGTACATTATGTTGTGTTTTCTAACTGTCGAAGGAGAACATTGACATAATGTTTGCATTTTCTTCTTTCATGTTACAATGCAAGTCACTCAAAACTCCTGAGTAGCAAGAAAACAAACGTTCTCCTATGCTCCATATACCCAGTCCCATATTGGGCGTACGACGGCACAATCCACCACCTTGTGACTCAAGGTCTCCACCGCAGAACACCTGAGGCAGAGATTTAATGTTGCTCTGCCATGCCGCCACAATTTGTCAGCTGTCGGAACAACTTCATTGATAGCCGAGTAAACCGCAGCTTTCCAGTCAGTGGGGATCTTCGGATTCTGAAATTTATTCCAAATTGTACTCCATCGTCTAAGCGATGAGTTTTGTTGTACCCGGGGTAGAACACTGGTGGTAGACATCAGATGTTTGTAAAAGAAGGCTAACCGAGTAAAGGCCAACCTCTGCGTAGTAATGGTGGGTAGGTCCGCAAATGTCTTCCACCACCGCCGAAATTTGGGTAGCCGCCTATCTGGAAGCCGAAGTTGAGCTGCCCAAAGAGATTGGTGCAGCGGAAGGCCCTCACCGTCCAGAACACGCAATATAGTTTTCCCAAGAAGTACCAGACATTTCACATCCACTGCGATCAACCCACAACCACCTTTATTAACTGGTAGACGTAGATGTTCCCTGGAAACCCGATAAGCAGCTCCGGACCAGAGAAAATAACCAATAAGGCATTCGATCCTCTGAGAAAATTGCTTGGTAATAGGCAACACTTGAGCAATGTACCAAATTCTACTGAGGGCGTAAGTATGCACATACCACACTCGTTGGAAAACGTTGAGTGACCGAGTCCGCTGCTCTACTAAGAGCACCCGTAACTTCGTCAGCTTGTCAGCCCAATTAAGTGCCACGGTCTCGCGAAAACAGTGCGTAAACACAACGCCCAAGACCTTCGTGCGGCTTACTGTCCGCATACCATGAAGGTTCAGGGGTTCTGGCCAATGATCAAACTGTAACACCTCCGACTTGGTAAAATTTAGTTGGGCACCAGAAACGGAACAATAGTCGCGTAGACACCGATGTAAGGTGACCATGTCCGCGTTGTTTGCCAGGAAGACAGTCACATCATCCGCATAGGCGGTAAGTTGGAATCGCTGACCGTGCAGTTCTACGCCGCCGAGGGATGACTGTAGTTGTCTCAAAAGGGGATCGAGGCTCAACGTAAATAAACCCATAAACAGTGCGCAACCCTGTCGGACTGCCCGCTCTATGCGGAAAATCGGAGAAAGGTATCCATTGCAGAGTATCCTGGATGTCGCAGCAGCATAAAGCTTTTGTAATAATGAAAGAAACTGCCCTGGGATCCCCAAGTGGCGCATAATATTCAAACAAAACCTTCTCTCTCTCTGGCGTGTTCCGCGCCAAAGGAGAAGGCTCGTTCAGCCGAAAGGAATAACCAAAGTCACCCAATAATGCTGTCGACAATGCGACACAATAATGCGTCTGGTATGACAATGCTTCTGATACGCCACATCATGTAGGCTGTTTCAATGCTGTGTTGCTCCTGCTTTCACGTAAAATAATAACTGAAGCCTCATACAAGCTAAGTGTCGTTGTTCAGGTCATATCTAAAGGCAAAAGGTTTTGGTAGGCTGGTAATCACAATTGATAAAACGTTGTTTATGACTACGAGTAATGTTTCTGCTATTACATGCAGACAGAAGGAAATGAGTAGCGGGTGTTCTGCTCGCAGGGAGGTTCGGTCTGATGGCAACCATGCTCTCCCAAGGATATAAGACAACTAATGCCAGAAACTTCTTCTTCTTCCTCGAATTATCCTCCTCTTTGAAGGACTTACAACCCCAAGGGCTTATAAGCCACTGCCTTGAGTCAGTAGCCTATCCAGGAGCAAGCAAACTCTGGATTACAGCATATCCAGAACGGGTGATCAGCCCAATGCCGTATGGCGGTGAAGAAGAAGGAAATGAAATGTAGTGATGAAAGGGATGATAGGAAAATTCGCGGATCAAATTATCCGACCCAGCGTTCGCCTAGCGACCGAGGAGAACCAACGATAGAAACAAATATAAATATACTGACAGGGAACCTTCTGCGAAATTAGGTGATTAAGATATCTCAAATTTTCAAAAACATACTCGTCACAAACAGTTCTTTCTCAACTCTCATTAGTTTTATTATTTTCTTCCGACACCTTAGATTTTGGAAAAACTACGATGTTAAACATTTTTCCAACAAAATCTTTATTTGCCAATGTGAATTATACTGGGCGGCGCCATCGCTGAGTCCTTAGACCGCTCGCCTCGCACCTGGATTCGATCTCAGGGGCCCGCACGTGCCGCGTCTGAGCGTGTTTTCTCCGATTTCCTTCGCCATTAATTTCATCAATTGCTCCATCACCTTTCCTTTCATCCATTTCGCCTTCCTTTCATATCTTCTTCATCACTCTCATACCTGGCTACGGGCCGATACTCCGTTCCGGGTTCTTCTTTCTCTGGTTCAATGTCTGTCTGCTCCTCGACAGGCCTCTGACCGTAGGCAGGGTTGTAAATCCTAGCGGATGTAAGCTCTACATATGGTGACGGTAAGCCGACTAAATAAGCAAAGAATTATACTGGAATGATGAACTATTATCTTGATAATAGCTGTAATTTTATAATTTATTGCAATGAATGCATTTTCTAAAATATAAAGTTGGAAAATATTTTAAATATAAAATAATTTAAAAACGGAAAACTACGAAAAAGCGAATTTGTTTCCAGCATGGATATTTTTTCGTGTGCGTTGTAACAAGGTTAACTTGATTGGTTTATGTAGCTGGTTCTCCATAAGCGAAATAACTGCCAGCATCCCCCCCCCCCCACGCTTTGCGCTTCCAACCTTCGCAACATTGAGTTTATTGGTTATCCAGATTCACTGCGGGCTGTTGAGGCGTATGACATACAAATATTCGGTAATGAAAAATCATTTCCACATGCCAGTGCTTCGTTATTTCCATCGTTTTCATTTGGCAGAGAGAGGGTATTACGTAAAAAATCTGATGTGATACATTCAGATCGCTTTCTCTACCCGCTACATTTATTAGTGTGTGTACAAGCTATTCTTACTAAAGGTTATTTTTCAGTCTACTACATTTTAATCAAAATAATCCTTTGCAGAAATAGCTACATTACACATTTCTTTATAGATACAAAGAGAGTTTAAGAACTTGACATTATACCTTGCCTTAAAATTCCATACTTTTCCATGCAATCGCGAGAAACAACTGAATGTTGACAGGACTTAAGAGAATGACCAAGAAATGAACAGTTCGAACCTGTAATGATACATATCTCAGAAATGCCTTATGCCTCAAAAAGGTTATTTGAAATAAATCGTGTGTTTTAAAGAGAAGCTACATTTTTTTTTATTTTTGTAATATGTTTGCGTCTATCCCTTAACAGTTACCAGTTATACAAGATTATACAAAATTTCTTCCGAATGAAGAGGACTTCACAGGTTATTCTCAGAAAATTCAAAATATACATTTTATTTGCCGTGTAAAATATTTTTAATATATGGTATTTTAATCAAAATCGTTAGAGCCATTTTTATAAAACCAAAAACTTCGAAAAATCTTCTATGTAAAGGGTAGTCTGGTGTGGGAGGTTTTCATGAAAATCTTCGTGTCACATATTTGTAAAGCACTAAACTTAAATACCAAGACTGATATATATATATATATATATATATATATATATATATACGACTTTTCGTTTGAGTTATTCTGTTCACAGACACACACACTGACCTTATTCTAAAAATGCTTTTTTTTTGGTTTCAAGGTACCTCAAAACACGTATTTCCGGTGAAATCTCGATATCGAATTTTTGGGTGAAATTCATACTTCCTCTACCTACTATTCGTAGTAGAGAAAGTGAAAATACACACTGGTACTTTTAATATCCATCCCTGTCCGTGAGTGATTGTAGAATTATCATTTCTAACTAAGTAATATGGACTTTTTTATCTGTAGAATGTGGAAACAGCACCCTGTTGTTGGTATAATAACTGTCATTGTTAGTAGCAAGCTCATGATAAGGAAAAACGAAAGAAAGGAAAAAAAGGAAGACGAATCCAACGTGTTTAAATACATTACAGCACAGTAAAGTCCAGACTATCAAAACATGAATATATAACAATCAACATTTAAGAATCGGTTAATGCCAGATAAAGAAAAATCACACGATAAAATACCTAATTTAAGTGTGTTTCATATACACTACGTGATCAAAAGTATCCGGACACCTGGCTGAAAATGACGTATAAGTTCGTGGCGCCCTCCATCGGTAATGCTGGAAGTTAATATGGTTTTGGCCCACCCTTAGCCTTGATGACAGCGTTCGCTCTCGCAGGCATACTTTCCATCAGGTGCTGGAAGGTTTTTGGGGCAGCCCATTCTTCACGGAGTGCGGAACTAAGGAGAGGTATCGATGTAGGTCAGTGAGGCCTGGCACGGAGTCGGCGTTCCAAAACATCCCAAAGGTCTTCTATAGGATTCAAGTCAGGACTCTGTGCAGGCCAGTCCATTACAGGGATGTTATTGTCGTGTAACCACTCCGCCACAGCCCGTGCAGTATGAACAGGTGCTCGATCGTGTTGAAACATGCAATCGCCATCCCCGAATTGCTCTTCAACAGTGGGAAGCAAGAAGGTGCTTAAAATATCAATGTAGGTCTGCGCTGTGATCGTACCACGCAAAACAACAACGGGTGCAAGTCCCCTCCAGGAAAAACACGACCACACCATAACACCACCACCTCCGAATTTCACTGTTGGCACTTCACACGCTGGCAGATGACGTTCACCGGGCATTCGCCATACCCACATCCTGCCATCGGATCGCCACATTGTGCATCGTGATTCGTCACTCCACACAACGTTTTGCCACTGTTCAATCGTGTAATGTTGACGCTCCTTACACCAAGCGAGGCGTCGTTTGGCATTTTCCTGCGTGATGTGTGGCTTATGAGCAGCCGCTCGACCATGGAATCCAAGGTTTGTCACCTCACGCCTAACTGTCATAGTACTTGGAGTGGATTCCTGATGCAGTTTGGAATTCTTGTGTGATGGTCTGGATAGATGTCTGTCTATTACTCTTTACGACCCTCTCCAAATGTCGGCGGTCTCTGTCAGTCAACAGACGAGGTCGTCCTGTACGCTTTACGTTTTCACTTCACTATCGCATCAGAAACAGTGGACCTACGGATGTTTAGGAGTGTGGAAATCTCGTGTACAGACTTCTGACACAAGTGACACCCAATCACCTGACCACGTTCGAAGTCCGTGAGTTCCACTGAGCGTCCCATTCCGCTTTTTCACGATGTCTAATTACTACTGAGATTGCGGATAATGAGTACCAGGCAGTAGGTTGAATCACAATGCACCTAAGATGAAAAAGGTATGTTTGTGGGGTGTCCGGATACTTTTGATCACATAGTGTATCTCTTATGCAGTTCCGATTGTAGAAAATAAAGTAACAATGAAACAGTCCTCACAAGATATTCGCAGAAAACCCAAGATGTGTATTTATTTGTATGAGGAGATTTTAAATCATTTTAATCAAGTTCATTATATCCATATTTGACACCATAGTAAGCTTTCCAGTTAGAGGAGGGAGTGGGGGGAGAAGAATTTCATAACAGCCTTCATCTTGCATCCTTAAACGTTGCATATTTAAATACGCAGTTTGATATCTGTTCGATTTTTGTTTTTGAGTTATCCTGCGGTGCGCGTGCACGCGCACACGCACGCAAGCACCTACAACACGCACGCACTAGCGGCTAGCTTTACTAAGAACATCCACTTCAAGTTGTGTCTGTTTTGGATTATTATATACTGTGAAGACATCCATTATTAGAGGTAGAAAAAGAGTAATATAACCGTTATTTTCGAATCTTTCCGAAGGTGGAACCGTTCCAAAAATAACCATAGATCCTTTACATAGCTCCAAAATAACAGTTTTTTGACTAACGCGATCGCTTTTATAACCAATTCCAAAAGTAGCGCTCTAATCTTAAATACAACACGTACCGTTAAAAATGTTCCCTTTTCCAAGTTCCAAAAAAGGGCAGCGCCCACTAAAATCTTCAGACTTGCTGGA
Source organism: Deroplatys truncata (assembly GCA_030765065.1). Taxonomy (NCBI): domain Eukaryota; kingdom Metazoa; phylum Arthropoda; class Insecta; order Mantodea; family Mantidae; genus Deroplatys; species Deroplatys truncata. The sequence continues at coordinate 138,705,867 of CM060975.1, forward strand.
ATTTATTATACAAAGATCTTGCTTTACGCGTGCGAAAGGCAATTTCTCAAAATGCCGTTTTGGGACAATTATAATCATTAACAGTCTAAGGCTCTGGGACAAGTTAACAACCAGTTTGTGCAGCCTTACTACGAGAGCGACACTGAACATTTTTAGAACATCAAACAAGGATTAGTTTTAAAAATTTAAATGATTTTATTGTTTTTCAAAATATTTTCCTTTGACAGCAATGCACTTTTGCACTGTATGAAACCGGTCCTTAAAGCAATGATGCCACTCTTCCTGAGACATTTTATAAACTAGGTTTTTAAAATGTTCCACTGCTTCATCTGATGACAAAAAAGTGGTTCCACGCATTTTATCTTTAATTTCTGGAAACAAAAAGAAATCACAAGGTGTTAGATCAGGGCTGTATGCTGGAGGATCCATGGTGCTGACATTTAGGGCATCCAGATACTCAGCTGTTAGTTTTGCTGTATGCCATAATGCGTTTTCATGATGTAACATTATTTTTCCTTTTGACGTTTTTCACGAACTTTTTCAAAACTTTGCAGTAAACACACACATTTGTACCAATCGGCAGTAACGGTACATCTATCTTCCACGGCTAAAGCAGCGACATGGTCCGTTTTAGAAAATAAACTAGCAAGCATCTTCTTACCAGCACTGCGAATTCGTCGGCTTAGGTTCTGTTCGAAAGACCCATTGAACCGATTTACTTTTCTTTTCAGGATCATAACAACACAATTCAAGATTCATACCAGTAACGATATTCCAAACCAAATTGAGGTGCCGTCTTAGAAGTTTTTCTGAGTTTTTCTGCACCAATCAATGGTTGTTGTTTTTTGATCGGGAGTCAGTTTATGTGGAATACGTCGACAAAAAAGTTTTCTCACGTCTGTTGATCTAAAATGTTTTGAATTTTACTCATACCAGTGCCCAACATCCCCAATAAGTTCATAATATCTCCGTCGAATTTCTTCAAGCATTGCTCGAACAACGCCAATATTTTCATCAGTAACAGCAGCTTTTGAGCGCCCTTCACAAAATTCATCTATAGAAAAAAACTGATCTGTTTTGAATTCGCTGTACCAATCATAAAATGTTGCCTTAGATGGGGCTTCTTCGCCAAATGCATTTCTAAACCGATTTTCACATTACTGAGGCGATTTAAGATTGTAAAAAATCATGCCTGAAAATGTTCTCTAGTCAAATTCATTTTTGAGTGAGCACAAAATCTTAAAATGATGATAATTAACAAACTATTAGAACAAGTCGAACAAACTGCACGACAATTAATTCGCAAAACATTAGAAAGTAGTTGAAAATATCTGAAAAATTTCAGTATCGCCGTCGTATAGAGTTCCGTTAAGACAGTTCTGTTGATGTAAACAAGGACGCCAGTGCGTTGCCTTATTTGCTGCTGTGAACAGCACAGTGTAGTGATGGTCGAAAATGAAGCAGGACATACATCGGAATGAGAGGCAGAAGTGTATTATACCAGTCATGAAGCGGATTGTGCACGGCCTCACAGGTAAACAACACCCCAATATACCACCTCACTTTACCCTACTTTACTCTTAAGTTGTCCCGGATCCTGATTCATTAGCGTCGTGAAAAATGTTAGGTGGTGGTCATGGACGACTCCTTTAATGGGAGTTATGTGAGCAGTAATTACAATACATAAGTATTTAGACGTAACGCGCCATATGTATTGTTGTTAACAGTATGCCGCTAATTCGCATATGCATGGCTGAATATAGATGGGAGGGAGAGAGGAAAGGAAGTATTGTGTCACCGCTTGGCCATATTCGTTACGGGATGAACAGTTACGACTTGATGCGAAAGAAACCGAGGCATTCAAACAACAGTGGACCATGTCTTGCTGGTTTTGCGTGAAAAGTATAAAATATATGCGAACGTACTTAATTGTTATTTTTGAAACGGTTATTTGGAACGTACTATTTTTACTTTCTCTACTACGTATAGTAAGTAGGGGAAGTATTGTGTTCCACCCAAAAATTCGATACCGAGATTTCACCGGAAATACATGTTTTGAGACCCCCTGAATCCAAAAACAGCATTTTTGGAAACATGTCCGTGTGTGTGTGTGTCTGTGTGTCTGTCAGCATAACTCAGAAACGAACATTCGGATAAGCACCAAACTTGGTATTTAGGTTCAGTATCTTCCAGGGATGCGACACGAAGGTTTTCAACAAAATCCCCCCACCCTAGACTACCCTTTACATGGAACATTTTTCGAAAATTTTAATTTTCTCAAAATGGCTCTAACGATTTTGATTAAAATATCATATGTTTAAGATATTGTCATGACAAATGAAATATATATCTCGAATTTTCTGGGAATGTCTCCAAAAGTATTCTTCATTGTGAACGACTTTTGCATAACTGGTAAACCATAAGAGATAGACAAAATTTTACTACACAAACAATGTAGATCGCGTTAAAATACATAATTTATGTTATATACATTCTTTTGTTGAGTGAACCATTTTCGAGATATTGCTTGTTATTCCCTTAAATTTTCCAATACTTATACTTTTCTCAAATTCGTTATTCATTTTTTTATGTCCTGGGCATGCAAAGAGATTGGAATGCGCCACATAGCAACCAACGCTTAAAAGATTTGACTATCGCTTATAACCCACCATATTCCCCTTGCATCTACAAGAAAATTAGCAATAAGATTGACATCTCGATATCTCGATTAACATGAAGCATATGGAGAATAAACGTTTGTAAAAAATATTTTGTACAAGGGTAGAGAAAGTCATGTGAGTGTAACACATCAGATTTTTTAAACTGGAACGGTCGGAACTGTTACCGAAAAATAAAAAAAGTTCCACCTCTACGATCATTAACAAAATCTTGCCAGAGTTTCCATGATAATGAACCACGCCAAATCTAAAAATACCTTTAAATGCTATTTAGTGACATTTAGGTAGTCGAAAACTAGTAAATAATTGTGAAACACCAAGGATAAATGAAAAGAGATATCGAACTAGCATTAAATTAAGTTTCGAGTTTTTCTAACCTTTTTTGAAGGTTTCATCTGTCCAGGTCAAATCTAGCTCTGATAAACTGCAGGTTCCTTTTGTGGAAGTTCATAGCAGTATTAAAGGGCAACGGGACGCTAGTGATCCTTGACTCAGATCAGATCACTAGTACTTGCAGCTTTGGATAGGCAGGTCAATAGAATTTCATCAGGGAGAGGATAAAGTACACAAGCCGTCGAGCATTTCATTGAAGAGCTTGGAGTGTGTGTTTCGTAATGACGTAAAGAGCAGTACAAGCGATCGAATTACATGAACAACAATTCCTTTCGTTTCCTCTCCTATAGCCCCGATATCATTGCTTATTTTATCTGCGTTATCTGGCGTATATCCTAAATGACATTATTGGAAACACGGCCTTTGACAACTTAATGCTAAGTCAAATATTTCCCCATGAGTATTGGAAGTAACATATTGAAGTTATGAAGAGCTGAGTAAATCATGCACTGCACATATCTCTTTCACACTTGAAATGCATAGAAATAAAAGTGCCGATGCGTGACTTTGAATTATGAGATTGTTGTTGCTGTTGCTTCCTTTCGGGTTATATTACCTTAGTCCTGGTATGAGTCATTAATCTCTTTTAACTAATGTGAATTGAATATTTACTCTTAGACGAATTGTATTTCTTGGCTAATGTGCTGAAACTCGTGTTATATCTACCTGCTATAATTATATTATTAACAATATATACTTACACTAATAAGACACTTATAATACTATATATACTGTACTACTATATGATGATTATACATTAATATACTTTAATTATGTCCTGCTCCGTGGCGCTGTGGACTAGAGTGTGGAGAGCCCGGATTCGATCCCACCCACGGGGTTGCGGATTTTAAGTACCATCTTATAGGACCGGTGCCTACTCAGCATCGTGAGGAAAGTGAGGAGCTGCGATAGGCAGCGGTACTGGCCTTGTGAGATAACTTTCCGGTTGGAGGATGCGTGATGCTGGCCATATCACCTCCCGTATAGGTTGGATGATCACCTCTGCCGTGCGTACGTGGGCGTGAGGCCGGTAATCCGATTGGCAGGCACAGGCTTCGTGGGCTGTAGCGCTACAGAATTTATTTTATACTAATTTTATAAGGAGATAAAAGTGTGTGTGTGTGTGTGTGTGTGTTTGTGTTAATCTCAGAAATCGCCAAACCGATTTTGTTAATTCTTTCACCGTTGAAAACACCTATTCTTTCTGTTGGACAAAGGCTACAAAACATCTTCCAATTTCAATTCCTAAATTACTACAAAGTATTACAAAGCCTGTGTACTAGAATACGAACACAGTGGAGTTATAAAACAACTTAGAGGACTTTGACTTTTGTTATTGTTACTCCACAGAAAATGCATGTAAAATAAGCCAATGCCGCGGAAATTTAATTTCGAACAATATACACTGCCGTTTGTAATAATTGCAACACCAGGAAGGAAAAACATGAATTTAATGCCACAGGTTAGGCGCATGACAAGTAACAAATGATAAACTTTTCAAATCTATAATGACCTTTGAGCCCTAATATTCAGTATTTGGTGTGGTCTCCACGCGCTGCAATACGCCGTGGCATTGAATCAAAAAGGCTCTGAATAAGTTCCTGAGAGATTTCCCTCCTCGCAGTTTGTATTCGAGCCCACAAATCCGTGACACTGGTTATTGGAGGACCGTGACGCACCAGGTGCCGACCAACCATATCCCAGACATGTTCGATGGACGGCATGTCAGGCAAACGTACAGGCCAGGGAAGCAACGGTACCCGTCGCTCTTCGAAGAAGGCTTGTACATTCCTCACAATATGTGGCCAGGCATTGTCCTGTTGAAACGGGGCCTGTGGAGATGCCTGAAGCAGGGGGAGTACCTCAGGCTCTACAACCACTGTTAGGTACCGGTTGCTGTTCAAAGTACCCTCAATTCGTAGGAGGCGAGATCGGGTGTTGTAACCAATGGCGCCCCAAACCTCACACCTGGTGTTTGTCCGCTATGCCGCTCAACAATGCAGCCCTCCAGGTTGCGCTCACCACGGTACCGCCGGACACGCATGCGACCATCACTGTAGGACACGTTGAAACGGAACTGGTCCGAAAAGACTATATTTTGCCACTCAGCACCTCATTGACGGTGTTCACGTGCCCATTGCAGTCGGAGGAGCTTGTGGCTTCTGGACAATGGAAGCCGACGTAATGGCATGCATGCAACCAGTCCAACCTGCAGCAGACGGCGACGAACCGTTGATGCAGACAAGTTCACACCTGTTGCAGTGCTTCAACGTCGAGCCAACACTGTGGATGAAGCTGTAAGGTCCGTTATGGCCATGCGGACAAGATGACGGTCATCCCGTGCTGTGGTCATGTTCCGTGGTCCAGTGCCCGCTCTTCGTTGCGTACTACCTTCATCTATCCACACGCTTCCACACACGCATCACTGTCGTTGCAGCATGCCCTGTACGAGCTGAAAGGTTTCGGTATAACAAACCCTCTTCCCGGAGACCGATCATTCTGCCGTGTTCGAACTCATTCACATGCCGATATGGCTCCCTTTGACGTCGACGAGGCGTACTGTCACTTACTTTGTTTCCACCTTGTTTGACAGCTCTGCACTGGCTACACTGGGTGCAACACTGACCTTGTCGGACTGACACGAGAGGGCTCTGCTCGGCCTAAGTGTACCCCATTTAACTGCAAACCATCTCTTTGCACACTCCTCTACACTTCCAACAAGTTTGGAGTTATTCGGGAAATTCGCAATTTTCACAAACGGCAGTGTGTAATATATATATGCTCATGACTTGGCAACTAAGAAAACAGAAGAACGAAGAGAATCGAGTCTGCTTACAATACGATACGCATGTAATATCAGCGCCAAAATATTTTAATAACCGCCATGTAAGAAAGTTTTGCTTTATTTCGTTTGAGTGTTATAATCACTTTCGTTAACAGCATAATATGCTAAATAATTATTACACAAAGAGAGACACTAGTGTGCAGCAGACATTAGAAATCAGTCAACTGATATTTTATATTTAACAATTGCGAAAATTATTCTTCTCGAGGGTCGCAGACTATGTCTTTTCCAAAGGATTAACTTGGTGGCCTGGGCGTGGAGAATTTTCATATTCACCAGCTTCACCTCTATTTTGTTGTATATGTTGAGGGTTTCTTGCTACGTGATATTTATGTAGCTTTTATGTTATTATGTGGCTATAGTAACAAAGAAAATGTACAAAGTTTACAATTTCACCTCTGTGATTATCATACCTGTCTGTTCTAACAATAGATTGTGTTAGATTTGGTTTGACTATTTCAGAGAATAATACAAGAGTAGAAGCTAACAATAAATCTAAAAACTCATACATACGGAATATATTAAATAACCTCAGTAGTATTTTTGTCATACAAGACCCTATGAAGATTATCGGATTATTATATCATATCTTTACTGTTAAATGTCTTTGGTACTATACAAAATGAAATCCTATTTTTAACAGTTGCATAGTAATGAACAACTACAGTTGTATAATATAAGCCATAAGCAGTTAGTTTCTATGTTTATTTTTAGCTTCTGATCTTGTATTATTCACTAAAATAATGTGAATGCTCTTGATTGAACAAAATTTAATGGAGAACTTTAAGAACTATACTTATTAAAATTAAAAGTTGATGGCATTTCTTTTTTGTTGCAAACAACATATGTACTGTTATTAGAGATAGAAGTGGAAGATGTTAATGTCATTCTCTTGTAGACTCTGGATTCCGGAATTTGTTGTTAAGTTTGTTACTGTATCGATGGTTTGGCCAAAGAAGTTATGTGCAGAGATGTGTTTCATTGCGAATTTTAACATTGAAACCGGCAACTGACTGGAAGCCTTAGATTATCAGCAGGAAGCTGTTGATTATTGGGACCATGACCGAAATAGTCGATAAAACTACTTTGCCTTTCTGCCAAAGGGTACTTATAGGTTATGCAGAATTTCCAGAACGTGAAAGACCTACGGGAGTAGGTTAAGGAAGTCAGACGTTCGCCTATTCTCTTGCGTGAATAACAGGTAATTTTTCATTGATTTTTAGGAATAGATGGGGCATAACGAAATTGCAATTATGAGCGATAAAGAGGAGGATTCATTATAAAAGTCTTCTGCACCATTTACACAGTAAGAACGGGGGAGGTAAATGAAATTAATTAAGTTTGTTTTGTTCGAATTTAAAAAGCTACATGTGCAACCTCGGATAAACCAGCCAGAATTGCTAATGTAGTGCATAAATGTTTACGTGATATTTGGTTTCAATTATACACGCAATTCTAGCTTGCGCGATGTTTTAATGTTTTCTGTATCAACGAACTTTTTTGCCAACGATTTCTACGTCTGCTCCGAATGCTGTTTTGTTTCCAACTGAACTTTATACATGTCTGTTCTCGCTTACTAACACTAATAACTCTGCAATTGGTTGTTATGCTAGTTACAGATAAACAAATGTTACACTGTGTCTAATTGGCGTATTATAATGCATAAAACAAAAATAACTTTTATACGGTTTTGCAAGTAAATGCACGTATTAACATGTTTTTATGCTGGATATTCATTAGGTATGATAATTGCTCTATATTTACAAAGCAATGTCGACATGTATGTGTGTACAACTTTGCAAGCGTCAGCACTTACGATGAATAACAAATGCTATTGTATACACATGTTTGAACGTAGATTTAAATGAGGATATTAACATCATGCAGCGCATTATAACAATAAATAATTTCATTGTTTCGTTATTCTTGAGAAATTCGTTAAAATAATAATCGTAACTGTTATAAGTATATGCAAAATTAATTGAATTAAATATAATTTTTTCACAAATAAATTAAAGGTGATAAATGAATAATTATTTTGTACTTCATGAATTAAGATATGATATAAACCTAAGCACTGAAGCAGTTGCTTCATTTTCGCCATTAAAATGTTTCAGATGATATTAAATATCTAAATCTTGGCTAGCATGAAACAAGGTAAATCAAGTTAAAAATCATCTGGCAAAATGGCTGAGATTGTAGTGCTTCTAGCTCCCATTCGTGAGATCCTGGAATCAAATACCGTGCACCGGCCAGGCTAAAGGACTACTCTTTTTCCTGATTTTCCTCAGTCGCGTGATAAGTATAAGATTGGATCTATTAAAATACTCGGCCCAAAAATTCCATGTATAGATTAAATAAATTAAATAAAATAGATGGTACAAGAAGGCGAATCTACATATAAAGTTATTAGTTATTGTTAAGTCGGTTAAGTACATGATACAAGGAATTGACAGTGTGACTAAGGCCACCTGTCGGGAATTATAGTAATTGCATGAACCACAACCTATAGATAACTCATTATCACGAGTTTAATGTCCATTTTTTCAAGCAAAACAATACTAATAAAGTAGGCGACACAAGAAGGCGTCCTCCGTGGTGTAGTGCTACCGTGATAGCCTCTAGGTCCCGAGGTCGCGGGTTCAAACCCGGTGGAGGGCGATGGAATTTTTCGGCGTAAAAATCCCTAGCATGGCTTCCTTTGGAAGGGAAGTAAAGCCGGTTGTCCCGTGTCGTAGATTTACGGCACGTAAAAGAACCTCAAGGCTGATGAAGAGACCTCTGAGCAAAATTTCCGCCTTTCACGCCCAATATAAAATGGGACGCTAAGGACCACAGCAGTTAAAGAGCGTCCATAAATAAAATTCAGTTTAGTTTATTACAAGAAGGCGTCTTCTTAACTAAGGTCGCATATCAGCAATTACTTAGCAAATGGTACAGGAAGGCAAATACGCGACTAAAGCCATCTGGCATGCATAACTCACACATACCAAAGGACCTTGAGAAAAAAGGAATTGTCATAATTTTACCTCAGTGTTAAAGCGACGTTAAATAAACATAATCAATAATGTTAAAAATACGAAATAATCACACGACTGTAGTCATTTCGCAGATATATCTAAAATAGTCACATATTAAGCGATTCTTCCTCCACTAAATCACAGTAAATGTTGACCAGTAATGATTTCAGATTAGACAACAGAGACACGCACGATATGAAACGATGCTCAGTAGTTGTGTAACATGGGTGTTTGTTATTAAAGGGATCACGGAGGGAAAATTTTTTTTTAAACATTTTCCAATTTTTTATGCATCTACGTAAATTTGGAAAAGCGCAAACATACAACAGCGAATGTTTCTGAAACATCTAATGCCACAAAAAGGCTATTTGCCATAACCTGTTAAGTTAAATGAGCTCTACGTTTTACTTTCTCTACTACGTATAGTAAGTAGGGGAAGTATTGTATTCCACCCAAAAATTCGATACCGAGATTTCACCGGAAATATGTTTTGAGACCCCCTGAATCCAAAAAAAAGCATTTTTGGAAACATGTCCGTGTGTGTCTGTGTGTGTCTGTGAACAGCATAACTCAGAAACGAACAGTCGGATAAACACCAAACTTGATATTTAGGTCCAGTATCTTCCAGAGATGCGACACGAAGGTTTTCAAGAAAATTCCCCCACCCCAGATTACCCTTTACATGGAACATTTTTCGAAAATTTTAATTTTCTCAAAAATGGATCTAACGATTTTGATTAAAATATCACATGTTTAAGATATTTGCATGTCAAATAAAATGTATATCTTGAATTTTCTGGGAATGTCTACAAAAGTATTCTTCATTGTGAACGAATTTTGCATAACTGGTAAACCATAAGAGATAGACAAAAGTTTACTACACAAAAAATGTAGATCGTGTTAAAATACACAATTTATGTTTTTTGTTGAGTGAACCATTTTCTATATATTGCTTGTTATTCCCTTAAATTTTTCAATACTTATTTTCTCAAATGGGAATTCGTTATTCATTTTTTTGTCTTGGATATGCAAAGAGTATTAATCTGTGGCAAAGGGAATAAATGGTGTTGCATCTAGCAACCAGCTATTAAGAGATATGTATGTGCTTAAAGGACACTGTATTTCTATATTGCCCTTGCAATTACAAAACAAGGGGAACATAGTAGGCCTTAAGCGATAGTCAAATATTTTTAGAACTGGTCGCTATGTGTAAAATGTAATTCTCTTTGCATGTCAGAAGATCGTTTCTGCAAATGTTTACCTCGATTAATATGAAATAGATGCAGAATAAGAGTTTGTAAAAATAGTTTGTAGAAGAGTAGAGAAAGTCACGTGGGTGTAACACATCAGATTATTTACTGTAGTAAACTTTAGTCTATTACTTCTGGTTTTACTAGTTACATAAAATTAATTAAGAATAAGTAAGATTTCACATGATATTTACAGAGAAATCAACATCTGCATTTTTTTCCCTTAGTAATACTTTTCTCCTTTCTTTTTTCAGAATCATCAGTCAATTTTGAGAACATAAAAAAACAACAGACCTTTCCATGTAATATAAGACTGTTTGGAGTACATAATAACTTGAAAATCGTCGCTTGTTGCACGCTTAAAACATGTCTACTTATGTATGAAACTCAATTATTTTTTTAGTTTAAATGATTTACACACACATACACACACACATATCATTTGGATATTGAGAAATTCAAACTACGAGGGGCACTTTTTATATTTTGAGCCTTGGCAATCCTGAATGCTGTAGGTGCCATCTGACGTTTCCAATGGAAAGTTTGACATTTTTTACCATAATCTACTTCAAACACTTTGTCAACAGAGCGTAATTTGTTTTGTTTACACTAACTTGAAAATTGTGTGTCAACAAAAACACGGAATCCACTCGTGAAAATGTTCGTGCAATGATTTATTACGACTTTCGACGTGGAATATCAAGACAAGAGTGCATCGATCAACTAACTTCCACATTTGACGACGAAGCTCCATCCTTTGCCACTGTGAAACGCTGGTATAACAAATTTAATCGTGGCCGCCGTTCGCTCAATGATGAAGTTCGTGAAGGTCGTCCAAAATCAGTTGTTATGGCAGAAAACATTGATGCTGTGCAAAAACTAATAATGAAAGATCGTCATGCGACATATTGTGATATTGAGGCAATCCTAGGCATTAGTTCCACCAGCATATATAAAATATTGCATGAGTATTTAGCCGTGAAAAAGGTTTGCTCTCGTTGGATCCTACATAATTTGACGCAATCTCAAAAAGATGCTCGTGTCGATTGGTGTTCAAAAATGCTCAATAAATACAATGGCGGTGCCTCAAAAGACTTGTAACAGGTGACGAATCATGGATCTATGCGTATGAGCCGGAACGTAAACAGCAGTCGACTGTATGGGTGTTTCAAGATGAAGCAAATCCAACAAAAGTTGTTCGCACTCGAAGCACTTCGAAGCAAATGGTCGCCTGCTTTTTCAGCAAAACTGACCATGTGGCAACAGTACTTTAGAGGAACGTAAAACGGTCAATGCCGAATGGTACACAACCATTTGTTTGCCGGAAGTCTTCGATGAAGTAAGGAAAACCAACAAGAACCGTAGGATCGTTCTTCATCAAGACAATGTGAGCGCACACACATCTCGTCTAACAACAGAGTATTTGAAGGATCAAAAATGGAATTCATGGGTCACCGCCATACAGTCCTGATTTGGCACCCAATGACTTCTTTTTTTCCCGAACATCAAGAATAAATTGCGTGGACAACGATTTTCGTTGGCAGAAGAAACCGTTGATGCCTTCAAAAACCATGTTTTGGAGGTGTCTCAAGAAGACTGGAATAAATGCTTTGACAAATGGTTCAAAAGGATACAAAAGTGTATTGATCATAAAGGAGAATATTTTGAAAAACAATTAAGCAGTTTTAAATCAGAAATTACTTTGTTTTAATTATTAGGCTCAAAATATAAATAGTGCCCCTCGTATTTCACTTCTGGTGAAATCTCGATGTTGCAATCTTGTATCAAAAGCAGTACTTAAAGAAAGAAAAATATAAGCACTTGCATAAAAAGCTAAGTATACTCCTAGATTCTATAAAAGGCGTTATATTGCAATGGCGGTTTTAGTATTAAGTCTTTATGAACAGAATAATGAAGTGAAGTTGATAAAAACTAGGTACCTAATTTAATTTTCCTAAGTGCGATACGTAATTAACAAATGAAATTAATTGCTTAGTTTTACTTGTTGTACTGTTACTGCAAGGTTATGCTTACAAACATTTTCGGCGCAAAAATATCTTCGCGTAGAACCCTGGACCACTCTATAACGGCGGCCTGATGGTTGACATTGATTTTTTATTATCAGAACAATGTAACGTTCCGCGTTTCAGAAAATTGACTTTGGATATATAGACTGTGAGGACTGAAGCCAATGTGGAACTGAAGAAAACAGCTCTTTTTCTCAGATATAGAGCACACAAATGAACAACGGATTCACACGTATCGTTTTCGGATATATTATCTCTGTTGTGTTTCTGAGCGTTGATTAAAGGTTTGCAATGTTTTAAATATATTTAATTGATGCTGGTTTTTGTAGTAAAAATATATGCATTTAATATGGAATTCATTACTCTATGCAGCATCATACTGCTTCAGATTAAGCTGAACTTGGAAACTTTTAGGTTAAAAAATAGCATTTGTTTCTATACACGTTCTCTGTGGAGTAGAGCAAATATTTTCTACTCCATGGAATTCTCAAGAAGGCCTTGTTAATCCTTTTAGTATTTTAGTAATTTATGAATTAAAATTAGAAGGTATTTTATAGCCCATGTCAGTCAGAAAGAATATAGCTTTTCAATGGTGAAAAAATTAGTAAAATCACTTGAGTGGTTGTTGAGATTAACCCCCCCCCCACACACACACACACACACACGCACATACAGGGTGGACCATTTAAGTTGAGATTGTACAATATCTGCAAAACTAAGCGTTGTGGAAAGAAATGTCTTGAATAAAAGTTGCTTGATATTATGGGGGAAAGTAAATGCCATTAGTCGTCTTTTGTTTGGAGAACTTATGATGGTCATTTTAAGATCAATTTAATTTTTTTAAATGGGAACCAACAATTTGTATGTTGTTTTCTCATTTGAAAATAGTTTATAAAAAGCTGTTTATTTTGTGATGACGAATATTGAGACAAAATAAAAATGTTGGTTCCAATTACGAAACGCAACTTGACCCTCAAATGACCACCCATGGATGGTCCACCATTCATTGCGCTTTTCATACACAGTCATTCAGAATTCTCGTTATTTGCAATGGTGCAAGAACAATTGCAGTGTTTTATACGAATGTTGTTTAATTTAATATTTTACGAGAACTGAAAACATAAAAAATCTTATGTGTTACACTCACATGACTTTCTCTACTCTTGTACAAACTATTTTTACAAACTCTTATTCTCCATCTACTTCATGTTAATCGATGTAAAAATTTGCAGAAACTATCGATTGCTAATTTTCTTGTAGGTGCAAGGCGAATGTGGTGGGCTTTAAGCGATAGTCAACTCTTTTAAGAGCTGGTTGCTACTTGGAGCATTTAATTCTGTGTGCATGTCCAGGACAAAAAAAAACCGATAAGGAATTCCCATTTGAGAAAAGGTACTACAAAATTGAAACAAATAATAAGGAATATCTCGGAAATGGTTCGCTCGATAAAACAAATCTGCATGACATAAATTGTGTGTTTTAACGAGATCTACAGTTTTTGTGTAATGATATCTTGTCTGTCTCTTACGGTTTACCAGTTATGCCAAATTCGTTCAGAATGAAGACGACTTTTGGGGACATTCCCAGAAAATTCAAGATATAGATTTCATTTGCCATGAAAGTGTCTTAAACGTATTGTATTTCATTCAAAATCGTTAGAGCCCTTTTTGAGAAAATCAAAATTTTCTAAAAATGTTCCATGTAAAGAGTACTCTGGTGTAGGGGGATTATCTTGAAAATCTTCGTGTCGCATCTTTGAGAGATACTGAATCTAAATACCAAGTTTAGTACTTATCCGACTTCTGGTTTTTGAGTTATGCTGAGGCACACAGACCATTTTCTAATTTTTTCTATTCAGAGTGCATCAAAACATGTATTTCCAGTAAAACCTTGATATCGCATATTTGGGTGGAATAAAATACTTCTCCTATTTACTATACGTAGTAGAGAAAGTAAAAATGTAGGCTCCCATTTAACAAAATTCTGATGCGTTACACTCACATGACTTTCTCTACTCTTGTACAAACTATTTTTACAAATTATTATTCTCCATCTATTTCATATTAATCGAGATAAACATTTGGAGAAACGATCTTTTGACATGCAAAGAGAATTACAGTTTACACACATCGATCAGTTCTAAAAATATTTGACTATTGCTTAAGGCGTACTATGTTCCCCTTGTTGTGTATTTGCAAGGGCAATATAGAAATACAGTAGCCTTTAAGCACATACATATCTCTTAATAGCTGGTTGTTATATGCAGCACCATTCTCTTTGCCACAGATTAATACTCTTTGCATATCCAAGACAAAAAAATTAATAACGAATTCCCATTTGAGAAAATAAGTATTGAAAAATTTAATTGAATAACAAGCAATATCTCGAAAATGGTTCACTCAACAAAAAAATGTATATGACATAAATTGTGTATTTTAACGCGATCTACATTTTTGTGTAGTAAACTTTTGTCTATCTCTTATGGTTTACCAGTTATGCAAAAGTCGTTCACAATGAAGAATACTTTTGGAGACATTCCCAGAAAATTCAAGATATACATTTTATTTGTCATGAAAATATCTTAAACATATGATATTTTAATCAAAATCGTTAGAGCCATTTTTAGAAAATTAAAATTTTCCAAAAATGTTCCATGTAAAGGGTAGTCTGGGGTGGGGGATGTTCTTGAAAACCTTCGTGTCGCATCTCTGGAAGATACTGAACCTAAATACCAAGTTTGGTGTTTATCCGACTCTTCGTTTCTGAGTTATGCTGTTCACAGACAATAACGCACACACACACACACACACACACGGACATGTTTCCAAAAATACTTTTTTTGGATTCAGGAGGCCTCAAAACATGTATTTCCGATGAAATCTCGGTATCGAATTTTTGGGTGAAATGCAATACTTTCCCTACTTGCTATACGTAGTAGAGAAGGTAAAAATTAAATTTACCCTAAAATCACCATAACATCGTCCTCCAAATAAAACACGTCCAATGGCATTTACTCTCCCCCATAATATCAAGCAACTTTTATCAAAGACATTTCTTTCTACAACGCTTAGTTTTGGAGATATTGTACAATCTCAACTTAAATGGTCCACCTTTCATATATAAAATTTCTCTCATGTATAATAGATACTAAGATGTGTCCATTACTCTTCAAAAAAATAAATGTATACTTGAACATGTTGCAGAAGGCGGCAGCAGCAGGTTGGAGTGCAAATCGCGGAGGAGCACTAGGGTTGTGTTCCGAGTGCTAAAGGCAGGAATGCCGGGTGTAGGGGGTCGACTGCGACTCCCCTCCTTGGGAACAGAGTCCACAACTTCCAGCAACTGCAGCAGCCAGGGTGGCAGCTCCGGTGGAGGTGCGCTACAGCTCCAGAAGGAGAAGCACCGCGTTGTGGTCATGGGGTAAGTTATGTACCTTCCCCTCATACCGAACTGAATAATCTAAGGTAGGTGCCGATTTGTAAAATCAAACTGTAATCGCGAGTTGTGAAGGGACCCTAATTAATGCCTAAAGAGAGTAAAACAAGAAGGAAAACGGGAAAGGGAAAAAGGAGAAATATGTATTTTTAAGACTATAGTTCGCAGATTAAAGGAAAGGGGGGTTAGAAATGATTCATGTTACATTAAAGCGCCAATCGTCTGTTCGTTTTTCTTTCTGCTTTCTAGAATGGATAGCAATATAGCAAAATTGTTTATGTTTGCTTTTTGTATCAAAACAGTAAAGCATCTTAAAGCAGCTGTCATCAAGTACTGCGGAGATCGGTTGAGAGCTTGCCTGCTCAATACATAAGCGCGATGGGAGTAACTGAAAGAGGACCAAAGGGGGAAATGAGTCATTCATACCCTCTCTCAGTGTAGCAGCGGTTCTGTTGGGTAGTTTTCATTTACCATGGAGAACAGTACCTCAAACCGTAGGTCAAAAACACTAACTAGGCACAAGGCTGCTTGGGAGGAAATGCATTTTATTACAGCACAATATAATGGTATAAAGTGTTTATTTTGTAATAAGTTGTTAAACCATATGAAAAGTTTAACCTACAGCGCCATTATTCGTCTTGTCATGCGAATCAGTAACGAAATACCAAGAGGAAGAAAGATCAGGTTTATTGGAACAATTAAAATGTACAACGTTTTTGTTATAAGTCCAGTACATTTTATCGCACTGTAATTTATTGCTATTGCTGAATTGGTTTATGCTAGCCAGACTCACAACTTGTTTATTTTGCCTTTGAACATACGAATTATAATGTTCTATTTCAAAATTTATTATTCTTGCTTGTATAATCCTTCCTACGATGCACTGCACAAATTAATCATGTCTCGCCATATTGAACAGTGCTAGTTCCATTAATCACCACTACCACCACCATTAATAATAATAATAATAATAATAATAATAATAATAATAATAATAATAATAATAATAAAAATAATAATTTATCATGTGTACAATATAATTCCGTAAAAATATGATTATAACTGTTCAAATCAATTTGTATCGCAAAGTTACTCCCGTGCAGTTACAGGAAACGCCACTGAGTTTACATACTGGCCTGCTGATCAGCTTTCCTTGTGGCAGACGCTGACGGGAGCGAAGCATGTAAAGTCGGCTCCCTAGAGCTACGTATTGACGATGCCTGCCTTAAAACACCGTGGCTTTTGTTGCTTGCCCCAGCTATGTCAAAAGTAAAACAGTTTCACCATACTTTAATTTTATTACATTGTTATGCATTTAAAACCAGACGGACTGCGGTTTATGGATCAATGTACTGACTTCTCAACTCAGATGTACCAATTCGATTACCGGCTGGAGCTCGGGGAGTGTTTCATTAGTTAGAATTATTCGGTTTGGTTGTACGTGTGTTGGCCGAAAGCTGAAATGCATGTGTCTCGTAATTGGAACAACCTCGGTTCGAATTCTTGGCATATATTTTATTGTTACTATTTATATTTTAATTTGTTAAATATATGCCAATGCCGAATGTTTTCCATGCATAATATATCTCTTAATTTTAATACATTGATGCATGAAACCACAAACAAAATACTCTTTTCGTTTTCAAAATAAGTGTCATAGTAGTAGTAAGAATTCTAAAGTGAAAAACTAAATATTTAATTGACTTAATAGTGGAAACCCTTTATCCCATTCTTCAGTTATGAATGGTACCGGCGTGATCATGCGCGCGCACCTCATAGCCTTGGAGTTCTGCATGATACGTTGCAATCATACTGACTTTTGTATGGCTGAGTGCACACATAAAGACGAAGTTGCAAGAGATCTCTCTTTACGTTAATGAACGTTGCTGGATACTCTGTGTCTCAGGCTTCAAGAACACCCGAAGTCCCTTATCTACGGCTAGGATGTGGGTGAGGTTATCCAGGGAAGGGATTGTTCGTCGTTGACCTGGTTCGGGTTGAAAACGTTTGTCCATTCCCCAGCAGAACACTTCACTTCTAGAAGAGGCAGACAGCAATCCCTTCCAGCATGACTCTACAATTAAAAGTAATTCTTATTTCCCTCAGCCTTGCGTCGTTTGACTCAGCAGGGCTCTTTGCTCGATCGACAGCTAAGAAGCAGCGTCTTACAGACGGTCACAGATGAAAATGTCAACCATAACTGAAATAGTGTTATATTCACAGACAAGATGACATTTTCATCTACAAATGGGGGGGGGAAGTAATCGTCTACCGCTCCAGAGGAAAAACATTACGACGCAAAATACGTGGCACAAATGGATCGCCAAGTTGGCGTATCTTGTCCTGTTGAGGTTGGATGTCACGAGTTGATATAAATGGTTATGACAGCTTGATGGCGCATTAAATACCCAGCCGTATAAAGACTCCTCGAAAACATCATGGTTCCTTCTGTAAGAACTAGACATCTCACCGGAATGATTGAATTCCAGCAGGTTAACCGTCTGTTTCAAGTAGCCATAAGTTTCAAGCTGGTTCTCCCAAAGGCAAGATATCATGGAGATTAACTGCCCTCCTTGCTCATAAGATTTGAATCCTATTGGAAATGTGTGGTGAGAGGTGAAGAAAGTGTTGGAGTTAATTTGGCTTGCAAGACAAAAGAGGTTTTGTGGGATGAAATACAGGATGCTTCGGAGGAAACATCCCCTAGTGAAAATTTAGCTAGGCATTTGATATCCATGTCTCATAGAATGAGCGCAGTAATACAAGCAGTGGGTTTACACACCCAGTCTAAGTTAATTTCTATTTTATTTGCTTTTTCGTTTAGGACTATAATATTTACCTATTTATTATTTAGATTGAAAACCAAAAGGAGAGTGTTTCACTTTTTATGTGTGAGAATAAATGCTTTGAAATTAAATAAGCCTTAGCACTGGACATTATATTATTATATGCGTAATAAAAATTGTGTTTTTCTGAAGAAAAAAAAGTATGCTCGGGATACGAACGTCGGTAGGCCTCATTACTACGTACCTGCTTATAACCACTCGACTGTCGGCGAATATTCAGTAATGGCAACTTAATATGAAATGTGAAAACAGAAGGAAGCTAAAGGCGCGCATCCCCAGACACCATTGTCAACCGGCCGCGGAAACGATTTGGACTTCGACAAATATACGCTTCGAGAGTCTGCTCTTTTTCTTTCTTTCTTGCCTTAGGGTGTACGTACATGATGATTGTGATTTGTTCAGCCTCATAACCTTCGCTGCTGAAACCCTATCCGAACAGTAGACATTGATCAGGTGCTTGTATTGGCCCATCAAAGCTGTACAGCTTCTCTCATTTATGCTTTCGAATGATTTAAATAAAATATAATTTTCGGAAAACCATTTAAATAAAACTAACTTAGAGGCTATTGGCTTATCTTAAAATTGTCTACTGCAATACTCGTATGTGGATTTATTACATGTGCGTAAAAGTATGTCTTTATACATACATTTATTATACAAATGTATAATAATTTATAAACCCTATACTACATATGAAAACGTTCTACAATATTACATTACAACAAGAATCAAAGAGGCAAACGAATTTTCACCATGGGAGATAGAAGCTCGGTTTTCAGTAATGACACGCAGAGACGTTATTCACTACAGTCGTCCTCTGTTGTCTTGGGGTACCATATTAGCCTCTAGTTTCCGAGGCTGCGGGTTCAAACCTGGCGGAGGTCGATGGATTTTTTCGGGCATAAAAATCCTTAGCATGGCTTCCTTTGGAAGGGAAGTAAAGCCGGTGTTCCCGTGTCGTAGATTTATGGAGTGTAAAAGAACCTCAAGCCTGATAAAGAGGCCTCTGAGCAAAATTTCCGGTTTTTCACGCTCAATATAGAATGGACGCTAAGGACCACAGTAGTTAGTGTCCATAAATAAAACTCAATTTCATTTCATTTTGTTTTTTGTTTGTTTGCTGCAGTGCAGTGCAGTGCTACGAAGTACTATGTGTTGTATTCTTGATGTAAGCTGCCTACGCCGCGAATGCCAAGCTGTATACACTGTTGTGCATAGAAAGTGGCCCATTCCCCTAGATCCCCATAGTATTTTTCTCTCCGTAAGGTTTCCACCTTCAGGGGACCAAATTTTGACTCTGCCCGGTCCGTATCAGTTCCCTATGTGACTGGCCTGAAGAACAATTCAGGGGGACAAAACCTAACCAATGAAGATGTGGTTCAGATACCTCTCCAATTTACAATTAGCACACAACGAAAGGCTAAACCAATTGCAAAAAATCGGGCTTCTAGAGGAAGCGGTGAAGAATAATTTGCAAATGTGATTAAACTGAGACAGCTACGACATATACACATATGAGAGCTTTCATCAGCCACATGTAGACGAAGGTTAAGCTTTTGCTGCTACTAAATGGCAATAAGAATATCGGCAGTGAGAAAACGGTAATGTAGCATGAAAATAGATAATAGATAAGGTATCTTTACTGGTTTGAAATTATTGAAGTTCTTACACAAGTATTTAGTGCATGGGTCATTGACCGTACATGCATATTTAAGATACAAGATATGGTGACAAAATAAATAACAGAAAAAGAAACAAAACAAAAAAAAAAGGAAAATAGAGATAAATTACCTTTAATTGAACAAATTTGACCTAGCTTCGCGCACTTAAGCCAAGAAGTTGCCCGTGTTTTGCCAGTTCCTCTGGTCAGCCAATGGACCCCAACATGCCAACCTCTTTCTTGACGGACTTAAGGCTTCTTCTTTGAGTTTAATTGTTCGCTGCTTTTCCCACTGAGAGCACCAAAATATGTACCCAGTCTTCATCCAAATCACAGAATGGGCAGATTCTCCTGCCAGAATCGTCAGTCAATTTTTGTGCCCTCCAGCCCCCCCCCCAGTCTAAACCATGCCATTGCTGATCTTTCCTTTCTTCCTAAGTTTAGTATATATGCCTCTTTACTCCAATTCAATTTTATTTCATTTGCTATACTAAGAGAATATTTAGTTTTACAATCCGATTCTATTTCCTGTTGATTGATGTCTCCTAGTCTTCTTTGACACCTTTCCATATGTTTTTGTCATTTGTTTCAGCTCTTTGCCATACTGATCTCATGCCTGTTCTCGTCAAACCCCTTTCCAAATCAGCTGCCTAAAACTTAGGACACAGGTTTTCTCGCTGGTATTTATATCATTTGAATCGTAGTGTGGAGTTATCCCCCTGCATCAGCCTCAGCCAGTAGTTCACTATATAAGGTTTAAGTTGTAACGTTACCCTTCGGCAGTTCGGCTATTCCTACTTTTGGAGAGATAAAGTACCCTGCCAATCCAGTGGCTAGAATTATCCTCAGAAAAACAGAGGTGGTCACGCTGGTAGGGGGTGTGGCTAGATTTTGTCAGTACTAACATAAACAGCTCCTTTCATTATGGGGACATTTTATGCACGCGAATATACATTACCAGTCGCTTTATGTTACTCTCGCGGTGCAAAAAGAACACGAGCACTCGGCGTGACCGGGAGCGATCCCCCCGGGTGGTGGAGGTGCGGCAGGAAGAAAATACGAGTGCGAGCGAACATCCATCGAGAGAGACCGAGTGCTGAGACCTGTTGGATTGGATTGACTGCGGAGGGGACTCGGCACTGAACCAGAGTGGATATTGTATGTACGCCCCAACAAGGAGTTGTACTCGGGAGGAAGAATGAGGCGAGGGGAGACACCGGGTCGCCGGAACCAGGAGCGATGGCACAGTAATGACAGGGTTCCTAAATTTCCAGATAGACACACCTCGGTAGACGGACAGGCAAACCGAGGACCCCACCCCACACGGAGGAGGTCCAATGCCCCTCAAAAGGGTTCAGATACCCCGGCAGCCAGCCCAAAGCCGAGGGACGGAGAGAATCACAAAGAGCATCCTTTTCCCCTGCCACTGCACCGAAACACCATCGCCAACACTTCCGGGCCTGAAAGAGACCAACGGGATGAAAGATGAATGAAATGAAGAATGGAGGGACAGGAAATCCGGGGGATGATAGAAACCACTCCAGCATTCGCCTGACGACCGGGGAAAACCCCGAAAAAAACCCATGGATCTGAATGGGTGGTCCCCGGGGATCGATCCCCGGACTTTCCGAATGCGGGCTATAGACGTCACCGCCTGAGCCATCCCGCTCGGTCTCACACCTGTTGAGATCGCTCGTTTACAGCCCTCTATTCCTACTTTTTCCATGACATTGCGAGAAACAGCTAATTGGTGACAGGACCAAAAAAAATGACAACGTATTGAAAAATTCAAACCATTAACAACGAATACCTCAGAAATGCGTATCTGATGCCGCAGAAAGGTTATTTGAAATAAATAGTGTATTTTAAAGATATCTTACACCTGTGGTTTGCCGGTTATACAACATTCACTGGGAATGCAGAGGACTTCACAGGCTATTCATAGAAAGTTAAGATATTCATTCTATTTAATCACGGAAATATCCTAAATGTATGGTATTTAAAAAAATCATTGCAGCCAGTTTTGAAAAAAAATGATTTTTTCATACAAAGGGCAATTTGGGGTGGTGAAATTTCCTTGCAAGTTTTCCTTTCGTTTCCTTAAAAGATGCTGAACTTAAAAGCGAAATTCGGTATTTACTCCAATTTCGTTTAAGAGTAATACACTACACAGAGAGACAGACACAGACGCGTACACACATCACACACACACACACACACATACACACACACACACATACCGATACACGCGCGCGGACCTTTTCCTAAAAGTGTGGGGGGGTTTTTGGATTCAGGAGCCCTCAAAACATGCTCTGTGTGGAATAAAATACCTCCTCAACAATTATATGCAGATGCCAGGGAAAAGAATCGAATAGTTTTGCATGCGAAGGCAAATTCGGAGTGGCAGAGTTTTTCTTCGCCTGGCATGCTCAAACAAGTCTGAATCAAATATGAGATTTTATTTACCCGATGTTTCCTCTTGGAGCTGTGCTGTGCACACATATACACTGGCACACTATTTTTCTAGAATTGAGTTTTTGGGGACTCAGTGGACCTCAAAAGAAGTATTACCGTTGAAATCGGAATATATCATCTTCATTGGAATACAATAAATCCAAATGGCTGACCAACTTGATGGACAACTCCACTAGTAAACTTCGTGATGTACGTGGAACTTCAAGTCAAGAATATCCAATAAGACAACTACAACGGCGAAACCAAATTGTATTATTCCGACTGCGAATTGGGCACACTAAATAGAAGCTCTCCACCAATATGTGAAATATGTAAAACAAGATTAACAGTGGTACATATTATACTAACATGTCCAAAATTTGATAATCAACGTAGTCAGGTTGGTATGTCCACTCAATGATGCAGCTTTCATCCAGAAAATAATTCGTTTTTTTTAAAGGAATTGAATGCAGTCAAGAATATCCAATAAGACAACTACAACGGCGAAACCAAATTGTATTATTCCGACTGCGAATTGGGCACACTAAATAGAAGCTCTCCACCAATATGTGAAATATGTAAAACAAGATTAACAGTGGTACATATCATACTAACATGTCCAAAATTTGATAATCAACGTAGTCAGGTTGGTATGTCCACTCAATGATGCAGCTTTCATCCAGAAAATAATTCGTTTTTTTTAAAGGAATTGAATGCAGTAATAACCGCTCGCCTCTCACCGAGGCGGCCCGGGTTCAATCCCAGCGACCCGCATGTGGGATTTGTGGTGGACAAAGCGGCGTCTGGGCGGGTTTTCTCCGGGTTCTCCGGTTTCCACCAACTGCTCCATCATTACCTTTCCTTTCATCCATTTCACCATCATTTCGTTTCATCTACTTCCTTCCTCCCATACCAGGCATGGGGCTGATCACCCATCCTGGATATTCTGTCTGATCCATGAGTGTATGCTCCTCGACGGGCCTCTGACCCCTGGCACCCGCCTGTAAGTCCTGGGGGTGTAAGTCCTACATAAGAGGAGGTTAAACAGAGAAAAAAGAAGAACAAGATATACAGCAATACATTTAACCGAATTGTAACCTGTATATGTATACATAATGTAGAAGTATTATCATTGGAATCCAATATTGTAAGAACTGTGGATGGAAGGTCGTGATAAGACCTTAGAAGATT
The DNA here is from genome assembly GCA_030765065.1 of Deroplatys truncata. NCBI lineage: Eukaryota > Metazoa > Arthropoda > Insecta > Mantodea > Mantidae > Deroplatys > Deroplatys truncata. The sequence goes on from CM060975.1 coordinate 138,729,666, forward strand.
AAAATGACCTTAAATAAAACTTAATAAAAAAGAATACATCCTTCTACTTGCTATAGGTAAGTGAAAGAGAAAATAAAAACTCATAAAACGTGCTATTGGTTCATTGGCATGTACAAATATAAATCTGCCGACGAATAAACATCATCTTAAAGTAAAATGCCTTTACCTTGATTTTGTGTTTTTCAAATGCGGTTCAACTTTTCAACTTAGTGCCCACATACGACTAGTGTGAAAAAAGGTTATCAACACAAAATTAACCCTAATAGTAGTTAACTATAAAGTCCGGAAATTTAAAGTTCTTGTGACGTTACAGGTCGCCTTTGAGGAATGTTATCGCTAATAGTCAAGATAGCCTTGAAGGTTTGCCGGGATACTTGGATTATATGAGAGGATTTGATGCGCGGTCGGTATCTTCCCATGGTAAGGTCAATGTGTACAGCATCGTGTGGTTCGTGTTTCAAGTCTAGTTCAACTTACGTGTAAAGTCCTTAGATTTCCCCAAAAGGTTTTCCTTGCTGGTAAGAATCACTATCGTTGCCATATGATTGTGTTCTTTACTTAAAGAGGAACCTTCAGATTGTTCGAAATCCCAACTTTTTTTGTTTTGTTTGGAAACTCTCCGGAAGTCCATGCCAGTCTTCACTGCACCCGAGCTCACTTTTTTTTACATTCTCTACCACGTATTTAATAAATAGAGAAGGTATTGTATTTCACCCAAAAATTCGATTAGAGATTTCACCGAAAATTCACGTTTTAAGACCCACTGAATAAAAAACATCTGATGTGTTACACTCACATGATTTTCTTTACTCTTGTACAAACTATTTTTACAAACCCTTATTCTCCATATGCTTCATGTTAATCGAGATATCGAGATGTCAATCTTATTGCTAATTTTCTTGTAGATGCAAGGGGAATTGCTAGGCTTTAAGCGATAGTCAAATATTTTAAGAGCTGGCTGCTATGTGGAGTATTCCATTCTCTTTGCATTACCAAGACAAAAAATAATGGAAAACGAATTCCCATTTGAGAAAAACTATTAAGTATTGGAAAATTTATGGGAATAACAAGCACTATCTCGAAAATGATTCACTCAACAACAAAAATGCATATGACATAAATTGTGTATTTTAACGCGATCTACATTTTTTGTGTAGTAAAAGTTTGTCTATCTCTTATGGTTTACCAGTTATGCAAAAGTCGTTCACAATGAAGAATACTTTTGTAGACATTCCCAGAAAATTCGAGATATACATTTCATTGGTCATGAAAATATCTTAAGCATATAATATTTTAATCAGAATCGTTAGAGCCAGTTTTGAGAAAATTAAAATTTTGAAAAATGTTCCATGTAAAGAGTAACCTGGGATGGGGGGATTTTCTTGAAAACCTTCGTGTCGTATCTCTGGAGGATAGTGAACCTAAATACCAAATCTGTGTTTATCCGACTGTTCGTTTGAGTTATGCTGTTCAGTAACACAGACACACACATGGACATGTTTCCAAAAATGCTTTTTCTGGATTCAGGGGGTCTCAAAACATATATTTCCGGTGAAATCTCGGTATCGAATTTTTGGGTGGAATACGATAATTCCCCTACTTACTATACGTAGTAGAGAAAGTAGAAAAGGTATTTTTAGAAGAATCTCCGTGTGTGTGTCTATGAACAGCATAACTAGAAAACGAAAAGTTGGTTAAGTACCAAAGTTGATATTTAAATTCAGTATCTGTCAAAGATGGGACGCGAAGATTTTTAAGAAAATTTCCTCACCCCAAACTACCTTTACACGAAACATTCTTCCCAATGTTTTATTTTCGCAAAAATGGCTTAAAGATTTTATTAAAGCAGCATATATTTAATATGACAAATAAAATTTACGTCTTGAATATTTCGAGAATAGCCTGTGAATTCCTCTTCATTCTGAATTACTTTTATATGCTTGGTAAACCTTAAGAGTTAGACAAAGTCATACTACACAAAAATATGGATCATGCTAAAACACGCAATTTATCTAAAATAATATTTTTGTGTAGTTATCCATTTCTGAAATATTCCTTGTTATTTGTGAATTTTCAAATACTTATACTTTTCTCAACTGGGTAGTCGTTGGTTTTTTTTCTCGTGGTTAAGCAAAGGGCAGGAAACTTCAACTGCATTACATAGCGACATACCCTTTCAACATGTGATTATCACTTTACCTACTGTATCTTACAACGAAATGTGTAAATATGAATTGAAAGTTCATGTAGATTAAGGATACCCATATATGAAATATCAAAAATCCACTATTTAAGATAGATTCATTTGAAAGCTTAATGCAGTAACAGGGGTTTAGTGTTATATGTAGACGAAATTGCATACATATTTCTAAATTAGTTACACAGATATTACTTTTTATTATGTTTTTACTGCTTTGAAAAATTGCTGTACACGAAGCAATTATTCTTTTAAATAAATTAATATGTTATAGTTAACCTCATTAATAGCATATAAATAGAATGTAGAGATTACTTTTTAATTATCCTATTAGTTTGGAAGAAAAAAAAAGTTAAATATGAGAATTCGTTTTTGTTTAAAATTTTACTTAATGCAATATATTTGTAAAGTCACAACTAGACATTTTAACAAAAATTAATCTCATCATTTTTTGTGCTGTTGTTACAAGGAGGTATAAAAATTCCATTGATTTATATCGAAAACTACGTCGGATGGTTCAATTAGAAAATGAGAATGTGCCTAGAAGTGAAAATCCGAGAGAAGAGAGTTTGAAAATTATAGTGCCCACTGTTTCCTACTTAATGTTGTTTTAAAAGCATCTAGTGTACACACAGGCTCTACTTTATCCTTTTCTGCTCCTCTGCAACTAATTTAAAGAGTCCTTAGATCTCTCCTGAATGGTTTGTTCACTTCTGTGTAAAAAAAACAAAAAAAACTTGTTTTTAATACCACTTAATAGAAATTTAGGCTTACAGGTAGATTTTTATATCTTCTATGACATGCTTTAAAAGATCTTGTAGCTATAAAACCTGCATGGTTAGGATAGAATAGGAGTGGAAAGGAGGGGTACTTAGCACTCCGATTTACGCAAATCTTTTGTGCCTAGGCCACTGACGGGGCGCCCCCGAGAGGGTGGAAGGGAGGGATAGGTGGCAGGAGGCACAACAGGCAGAGGGCAGTGTCCCTACCACTTAAAGATTTGAATTCCCCGGGTGCTGGTTGGTGCAGCTTGCCCCCGCCCCCCTATGGGCTTACACATCCCCTGTGGAGCTCGGGACCTGCAGACCGCTCGCAGTCTGGGGACGAAGGTCTCATTTCCCCTGTCGTGAACACGCCGAGACCTCCCGCCGACAGTTGCAACCCTGAAAGAAACCAAGCAGATGAAAGGTGAAGTGAAATGAGAATGGAGATGAAATGGAGGGACAGGAAATTCGGGAGATGTAATGATCCTTCCCAGCATTCACCTGGCGACACGGGGAAACCCCTTAAGAAACCCATAGGTAAGGAAGGTTGGTCACGCGAATCGAACCCATGACCTCTCGAATGAGGGCCACAGACATTACCGCCTGAGCCATCCCGGTAAACCTATATGGAAATAAAGTAGAAGGTTTGTAGCGTTTAATAACACTAAAGTCCATATTTATGAATTTTGGCAAATTTTGGGATTTTGTCACAAATGGGTATGCTTAGCAAGAAGTAAATAGGATAATAAAATTTTGTAAAAATAGTGAGTAGAGAGTTATGTGAATACAACACATCAAGGGTTATTTTTGGGGGGGGAACAGCCCAGAGGTTTTATTTCATTAGGTTTGAGCGTTCTGTCTGTGGCAGTGAGGTACTATGTAGTCTTATTGTGCAATGCAGTACGGGCAACCGTGAAATCCAGAAACGCGCAGGAATTCTGTGTTTATCTGCCTGCGCACAATGGTATTTAACGACAACATGCAATGTTTTTGTATATGTGCATTTCTAATCTCGGCTATTTAGCTTTCAGGATTACAATTGGAGAGAAACAACGTCCCGGCAGATTCATCTCTCAAAGGCATTACAGATGCACTTCAATGTTAAATAGCGCATACAGTGCATAAAGGGGAAGGACGTGCATTCTATGTCTGATATAACGAAAATTCACTGACCTGTAAACAAGTGGAGACAAAGCTTTGGCATGTCAAAGGATAGCTCATAGAGAAGATCCTGATGCGTAGTTGTTTCATAAGAACCACGAGGCTGGCAATTAAATCATTCCTAACAGTGTTGATTTCAACTATTTCCGATAGTATTCGGCGTTGCTCTGGTCTTTTTTACCTTCTCTACTACGTATAGTAAGTAGAAGAAGTATTGCATTCCACCCAGAAATTCTGTATCGAAATTTCACCGGAAATACATGTCTTGAGGCCCCCAAAACTCCAAAAAAGCATTTTTAGAAAAAAGATCCGTGTATGTGTGTCTGTGTGTCTGTGTCTGTGAACTGTATAACTCAAAAACGAAAAGTCAGATAAATACCAAGCTTCAGTGCCTCCCAAAGATACGACACTAAGATTTTCAACAAAATCCGCAACCCTTACTACCCTTTACATGGAACATTTTTTGAAAATTTTGATTTCCAAAAAGTGGCTAACAATTTTTATTAAAATGCTATATTTTAAAGATATTTACAGAACAAATAAAATGTATATCTTGAATTTTTTTGGAAATAGCCTGTGAAGTCCACTTTGTTTGGAAGAAATTTTGTATACTCTTGTGATATGGTAAACGTTAAGCGATAGACATAAAGCACTACAGACAAAAAAGTAGATCTCTTTAAAACACACAATTTATTTCAGATAAACTTTTGTGTGGCATAAGACATTTCTGAGATTTTTATTATTAATGGTTCGAATAGTTCATTACTTGGTCGTTCTTTTAAAGTCCTGTCAACATTCAGTCCATCTCCGCGTAAGCAGGGGGGGGGGCTTTCTAGGAAACCAGGAATTAGCCTCATGGGGAAACCACGGTTAGAGAGCCACTCGGATGGCGCTAGCCCTGGGCAGAGAAGGGGGGCTTTGCCCCGGGTGGACCTTCGCACTCAACAACTGTTCCTCTCGATTGCACAGAAAGAGTGAGCCAGCATAAAGCGTCCATTTATTAAACATTTGACTATCGCTATTCCCTTTGCATTTATAACGAATTGCGTGTTGCAATTATTTCTGCAAAGGTTTATCTCGATTAAAATTAAGTAGATAGAAAAATATGTTTTCGTAAGAATAACTTTTATACCCATTAATAAATAATAATAATAATAATAATAATAATAATAATAATAATAATAATAATATAGGGTAAATGGTGGCATGTGAATGCAACACATCTGATTTTTAGTAGTGTTTAACGCCCGTTTTTGCTTCATGGGGTACCGCAGGTGATACGTGAAATGATAATTGGGAAACCAAATTTGGGAAGGGCTGAGTACCTCCCTAGGATTTGGCAGTTATTAGGGCTGAGGAAAACCTGGAAATACCTCAGTCAGGAAGCACGATCTAGGCGAGATTTGAACCGCAGACCTTCCATTCGGCTCCGTGTTGGTGCACATGATACATGTCCTTAGTTGCGTATTTACCTGTCCTTACCATCCGATGTTACTTCGGACGATAAATGAAATGATGCTCAAATGAGCCAGGGGTCCATAGAGCTTAAAGTTACCCTATCCGAGATGCGAAATCGGGACCTTTGTATGTCAGGCAGACACGCTACCCCCACACCACAGAGGCGGGTAGAAGATATTTTGTTTTCTTTCTTCAACGTATGTATCTGTTGATACGTTGTTATTCATTCATTATCTGTTTACCCTCCTCTTATGTAGGACTTACACCCCCCAGGACTTACAAGCGGGTGCCTGGGGTCAGAGGCCCGTCGAGGAGCAGACACTCATGGATCAGACAGAACATCCAGGATGGGTGATCAGCCCGATGCCTGGTATGGGATGAAGGAAGTAGATGAAACGAAATGTTGGTGAAATGGATGAAAGGAAAGATGATGATGGAGCAGTTGGTGGAATGAATAGCGGGGGAAACCGGAGAACCCGGAGAAAACCCGCCCAGACGCCGCTTCGTCCACCACAAATCCCACATGCAGGTCCCTGGGATTGAACCCGGGCCGCCTCGGTGGGAGGCAAGCGGTCTAACCACTCGGCCACGGCGCCGCCCACATTATTTATTTATTTATTTTTATTTATACCTCACCTTTAACTGCAATGGTCATTTCGGCGGTCTTTTGCCTTTGAAACATATTGTCTATCGGCATACAATTGATATTGGTTTTTATACATTAGATCACCCTCTCATTCATACTTTCAGACTGTGGGGAGGATGAGGAATAATCTTGGCTAGAGACAAATTCCCACCCCCAAGCCCAGAATCGAAACCGGGACCTCTCGCACAGCAGGCAGGAGCTCTACCGACTGAGCTACGGATTCAGCCCAAGGCAAAAATTATTTTGTCAAGGGTAATGTTGAAAGTGAATACCGCGATTACTATATGTTACTGTGAAAATTATAGGGATGTTGAAGCGCTACTGCTATTTGTTCAGATTTATGACCTATTGCTATATTCCATCTTGCAACAAACTCACTTGTGTAGACTCAATTGTTTATAAATGGAAAATAGTGAAGTCAAATCTCTTTGAAGTTTCATTGATGTGATGTGGCTGGCTACGAAAATGATAGCTTACTGGACACCTAACAAAGAGCCTCTCTAATTGGTAATCGAAACGTAGTGGGAGTCGAACTCATGACGTTGTGGCCAGCCAACTGGAAAGAGCGGCTGTGGAAAGCTGAAACCGAAACTGCAGCCTATTCGATCTGCAAAGCTGGCATAGCGGTTGGGCGTCATTTAGCAAAGCCATTAGAATAATCCAATGTATGTAGCAGCTTCTGGTTAACGTGGTCGTAGATAATCTGGCAGGCATCCAATAACCCTACACATCTCTCATCTAACATCCATTTAGTTAGATGCTAGAAAATGTATTTTAAAATCCTTTATGTCTTTTTTTTAATTTCTCTACTACGTATAGTAAGTAGGGGAAGTATTGCATTCCACCCAAAAATTCGATACCGATATTTCACCGGAAATATATGTTTTGAGGCACCCTGAATCAAAAAAAGCATTTTTGGAAACATGTCCGTGTGTGTCTCTGTGTCTATGAACAGCATAACTCAGAAATGAACAGTTGGATAAACACCAAACTTGGTATTTAGGTTCAGTATCTTTGAGAGATGCGACACGAAGGTTTTCAAGAAAATCGCCCCACCCCAGATTACCCTTTACATGGAACATTTTTCAAAAATTTTAATTTTCTCAAAAATGGCTCTAACGATTTTGATTAAAATATCATATATTTAAGATACTTTCATGACAAATGAAATGTATATCTCGAATTTTATGGGAATGTCTCCAAAAATATTCTTCATTATGAACGACTTTTGCATAACTGGTAAACCATTAGAGATAGGCAAAATTTTACTACACAAAAAATCTAGATCGCGTTAAAATATACAATTTATGTCATATACATTTTTGTTTGTTGAGTGAACCATTTTCGAGATAAATTTTCCAATACTTGTACTTTTTCTCAAATGGGAATTCGTTATTCATTTTTTTGTACTAGTAATGCAAAGAGAATGGAATACTCCACGTAGCAACCAGCTCTTAAAATATTTGACTATCGCTTAAAGCCTACCAATTCCCCTTGCACCTACAAGAAAATTAGCAATAAGATTGACATCTCGATATCTCAATTAACATGAGGCATATGGAGAATAAGCGTTTGTAAAAATAGTTCGTACAAGAGTAGAGAAAGTCATGTGAGTGTAACACATCAGAGTTTTTGAGTTTGAAATCCTTGGTTTTTATAGGTTGTACCCTCGGGACACTGGCAGTAGCCGCAATATTGTTACGTTCATCCCATTAGCTGATTAGTTGACCCTCTCTCCCTCCTTCCTCTGTCTCTCTCCCTCCTTATCTCTGTTTCCCGCTCTTTGCAACGAATATGTTTACGCGATATTTTCAAAATTGTACGTACAGTAAAACAGTAAATATCTGGTCATTTTTACTTTCTATACCACGTGCCTAATAGGCAGGGATGGTATTGCAATGCACCAAAAAGTTCGATAATGAGATTTTGCCGAAATAAATATTTTGAGGCCCTGAATGAAAAAAAAACCAAACACCTCTATGTCTCCCTCTCTTTCTGTCTGCCTGTGTGTGAACAGCATAACTCAAAAACGAAAAGTCGGATGATTACCAAACTGGTAGTTTTAAGTTCAGTATCTTCCAAAGATGAGATACGAAGAGTTTCATAAAATCTCCCATCCCAAACTACACTTTATATGGAATATTTTTGAAATTTTTTTATTTTCTAAAAAATGGCTGTAACGATTTTGATTAAAATACCATATATTTAAGATACTACATGACAGATAGAATGTATATCTTGAATTTTCTGGAAATAGGCTGTGAAGTCCTCTTCCTTCATAAGGCATTTTATTTAATTTTGTATAACTGGTAAAAGTTACCAGATAGAGACAAACATACCTAAAAAGATGTAGGTCTCTTTAAAATATACAATTTATATTCAACTTTATATTATAACGTTTATAACTTTTTTGTGGCATCAGCCATTTCCGAGATATCCTCATCAATATTATTATTATTATTATTTAAGTTTCATTTCATTTATGATCTTATCGGCGGCCTTTCCTTTGGAGCATATTATTGGTGTTAACTTTGGATTTTATTTATTAGATCACAAACACATTAACACACTCATCCAATCTTCCAGGCCCTGGGAAACGTAAGGAATAAACTTGGCTAGAGAAAAATTCCCACTTCCAGTTGGGAATCGAAGTCGGGACGCCTCGTTCAGCAGTCAGTGCTATGAGGCCAGCCCATTATTATTTTTTTTAATTCCATTTTTATACCCCGCCTTTAACGTTTTCCTTTTGTAACTTATTGTCGTTGGGTTTCTTTCACTTTGGTATTTAATCATTAATCATACCCACATTCACACGCTCATTCATATTTCAGACTCTTTGGAGGATAATCTTGGTTAGAGAAAAATTCCCACCCCCAACTGGGAATCGAACCCGGCACCCCTCGCACAGCAGGCAGTTGTTCTACCGACTGAGCTACGGGACCAGCCTTTATTTATGCTTTGAAGTTTTCAGTATATTTAACAACTTTGCTATCCAGTTGTTTCTCGTGATGTCATGAAGAGAGTATGGAATTTTAAAGCCAGGGTATAGCGACTAGCATTTACACATTTGACTATCGATTCGGCCTCCTCCTATTCCCCTCTGCAAGGAAATGCGTAATGAAACCATTTCTGCAAAGGTTTACATCCAACGACATAAAGCAGATAGAAAAAAATTAGCTTTCGTAAGAATAGTCTTTTCGTAAGAATAATTTGCGGAAGCTATATAAAAATTAACGATAGTGGATAGAGAAAGTAATGTGAATGTAACATAAGATTTTTTAAAGTTTGCAATTGTTTATTATCGGCTGTAACCTTCAAAATAAGTATTTCGTGACACTGGTAGTATCCACGTTTCCGTTCCGATCATCCCATTAATGATTAGTTGACTCTCTATCTCTTCCTCTCGGTCTTTCTCTCCCTGCTTGCCTCAGTTTCTCGCTCTATTCAACGTATCCGTTCATACGCTATTTTCAAAAGTTCTACATGTAATAAAACTAAACGAAAATTCTGGTAATTTTTATCTTTACTTTCTTTATCGCTTGCCTATAGGTACTACCGGAAAAGAACTTTTTTAACTTCTCTCAAATTCAAAAATAAAGTATTTTTAGAAAAAGCTTTGTGCGTAAGTGCACAGCTTAACTCAAAAACGAAAAGCCGGATAAATATCAAGTTTCGTATTTAAGTTCAACGTCTTCCAAGGACACTACACAAAGATTTTCTGTAGTAATTTCACGAGTGGTTTCCAAATTATCGATAAAATCTCGAGTCACGAAGAGGATTTAGAAATCGTGAGTGGCATTTGATAAGACTATTTTACTACTAAAATGAACTTATATTTACAAATAATCATGATTATAGTAAACTTTTATAACGCCACTTATTTGTAATATACACTATGTGATCAAAAGTATCCGGACACCCCACAAACATACGTTTTTCATCTTAGGTGCATTGTGCTGCCACCTACTGCCTGGTACCCATCCGCGACCTCAGTACTCATTAGACATCGTGAAACAGCAGAATGGGACCCGTAGAACTCACGGACTTCGAACGAGGTCAGGTGATTGGGTGTCACTTGTGTCAGAAGTCTGTGCTTGAGATTTCCACACTCCTAAACATCCCTAGGTCCATTGTTTCTGATGTGATAGTGAAGTGGAAACGTGAAGGGACATGTACAGCACAAAAGCGTACAGGCCGACCTCTTCTGTTGACTGACGAAACCGCCGACATTTGAAGAGGGTCGTAAAGAGTAATAGGCAGACATCTATCCAGACCATCACACGGGAATTCCAAACTGCATCAAGAATCCACTCCAAATACTATGGCAGTTAGGCGTGAGGTGAGAAACCTTGCATTCCATGGCTGAGCGGCTGCTCATAAGCCACACATCACGCAAGAAAATGCCAAACAACGCTTCGCTTGGTGTAAGGAGTGTCAACATTACACGATTGAGCAGTGGCAAAACGTTGTGTGGAGTGAGGAATCACGGTACACAATGTGGCGATCCGATGGCAGGGTGTGGGAATGGCGAATGCCCGGTGAACGTCATCTGCCAGCGTGTGTAGTGCCAACAGTGAAATTCGGAAGTGGTGGTGTTATGGTGTGGTCGTGTTTTGCTGGAGGAGGCTTGCACACTTTGTTGTTTTGCGTGGCACGATCACAGCGCAGACCTACATTGATATTTTAAGCACCTTCTTGTTTCCCACTGTTGATGAGCAATTCGGGGATGACGCTTGCATGTTTCAACACGATCGAGCACCTGTTCATACTGCGCGGGCTGTGGCGGAGTGGTTACATGACAATAACATCCCTGTAATGGACTGGCCTGCACAGAGTCCTGACTTGAATCCTATAGAACACCTTTGGGATGTTTTGGAACGCCGACTTCGTGCCAGGCCTCACCGACCTACATCGATACCTCTCCTCAGTTCCGCACTCCGTGAAGAATGCGCTGCCATTCCCTAAGAAACCTTCCAGCACCTGATTGAAAGTATGCTTGCGAGAGTGAACGCTGTCATCAAGGCTAAGGGTGGGCCAACATCATATTGACTTCCATCATTACCGATGGAGGGCGCCACGAACTTGTACGTTATTTTCAGCCAGGTGTCCGGATACTTTTGATCACGTAGTGTCAGTGGCGTTGTTTTCTAAAACAAATTAGAATCGTATGGTCACGTTTTGTTTGTTTTATCATTGCAACCTGATGATATAGGTATTATTTTCTGCCATCTGGCGAGCGGAACTTGCAGTAGGAATTCGCTATTATTTAATCTATGATTGTAAGAATGCTCCTAGTAGAGAAAATATGATATAATACGTATGTTATCAACGTTACAGGTTATGACTTTCTTTGCAGAAAAAGGCTGATAAATGTTAACTTGTTACAATTCATTGGTTTGATATGAACATTATTTAAAAACATAATTATCTCGTTAATTTTATAGTGAATTCCTTGTACTCTTCTCCGATTGATTTTCTCATATTGATGCTATAAAAAACAATGTGGAATGTCACACTTAAAATGCTACTATAAATGTATTTTAAGGAATATCATATAAAATGCAATTCATTTAAAGACTTCAAGAGGCGAAACAAGGAATGCGATAAGAGAACTGCTCCCAAACTTGTCGGAAAAAAGAAAGGTTAGTGCAGTGGTTTTAAAGTTCGAAGAATATGAAACGATGATCAATTTATATGATGAGAATATCCCTAAAGGGTTACAAATGAAGTTATTTCTTATCGCTGTGCTAGAGATGGCATGCCTAATTAATAAACTTGTCTGTATCTTCATTTGAAGCGTTACCAAATATCGTTTCTGCCATTTTTATGTTTAAACAGCGGAATTGATTGTTGGTAGCTGAGTCACTGCAAAATGAAGCTCCAACCTCTTCAGAGTATTAAAAAAGGAGCCCAAAGGAGGAGGTAATAAAGATATTTCGATAAACATTCAGTAGAACCATGGCCGTGATTGGTTACAAAGCAACTTTCCTTTAAACGTGGTTCGACATTATTTCCCATTTGCGGCATGAGTGAAATAGGCAAGAAAATTCCCCGACGTCAAAGTACATTTTACATGGCAAGTTCACTTTTTTCTTAATTTTCTGAACATATATCTTAGGATTTGGATTAAAATACAATATGTTTAAGATATTTCCATGACTAATCAAATTAATAACTTGAATTTTCTGCATGTAGCCCGTGAAGCCCTCTTCAATGTTGCATAGTTTTGTAATAGTAGTAAATCACAAGAGATAAACACTACACAAAAAAATCTGATGTGTTACACTCACATGACTTTCTCTACTCTTGTACAATCTATTTTTACAAACGCCTATTCTCCATCTGCTTTATGTTAATCGAGATATCGAGATGTCAATCTTATTGCTAATTTTCTTGTAGATGCAAGGGGAATATGGTAGGTTTTAAGCGATAGTCAAATATTTTAACGCTGGTTGCTATGCGGCGCATTCCATTCTCTTTGCAAGTCCAGGACATAAAAAAATGAATAACGAATTTGAGAAAAAGTATAAGTATTGGAAAATTTAAGGGAATAACAAGCAATATCTCGAAAACGGTTCACTCAACAAAAGAAATGTATATGACATAAGTTGTGTATTTTAACGCGATCTACATTTTTTGTGTAGTAAAATTTTGTCTATCTCTTATGGTTTACCAGTTATGCAAAAGTCGTTCACAATGAAGAATACTTTTGGAGACATTCCCAGAAAATTCGAGATATACATTTTATTTCTCATGACATTATCTTAAACATATGATATTTTAATCAAAATCGTTAGTCATTTTTGAGAAAATTAAAATTTTCGAAAAATGTTCCATGTAAAGGGTAGTCTGGGGTGGGGGGATTTTCTTGAAAACCTTCGTGTCGCATCTCTGGAAGATACTGAACCTAAATACCAACTTTGGTGTTTATCCGACTGTTCGTTTTTGAGTTATGCTGTTCACAGACACACACACACAGACACACACACAGACACACACACACACACACACACAGACACACTCACGGACATGTTTCCAAAAATGCTTTTTTTTGGATTCAGGAGGTCTCAAAACATGTATTTCCGGTGAAATCTCGGTATCGAATTTTTGGGTGGAATGCAATATTTCCCCTACTTACTATACGTAGTAGAGAAAGTAAAAAGCTACATCTCTTTATAACATACAGTTTATTTCAAATAACTGTCTTTTTAGGATCAGTCATTTCCGAGATATTCGTGGATAATGGATTTTGTGAAGCGCTGTCACAATTCAATTAATCCTCGTGAAGTAATAGAAAGAATATGTGTAGATTTTGATGAAAGAGAGATAATTGACTTCAAAAATTAATTATTTATTTGTGCAAGTACTCTTGTTAAAATGTAATAAAAGGAATATCTGGAGGAACAATGTAATATAAAACCCTTACAAAATAAACAAATGAAGAATGGTAAACAAAAGTACATAGAGATATAAAAACACACATAGAAGTATAAGACATTGTTAACTTAAAACTTCCCACAACACGTCTATCAGCCATATACTCTCCTCCCAGTAAGAATGTCATAATTTGCATTTCAAAGGTATTTTCGCTGTGCGCTCACATTGATTTCGATGGTTTCCATGGGGATGACGTTCTTCTTTTCAATTTGAATGTTTTTATCTGAGAGTGACTGGATTTTGTTGTTACAGGCATCTTGTTGGTTGTAGTCTGGTGGTGCTTGCAATATATTTGATGAATCATAGTTATTTGTTAGATCAGGAAACAATAAAAATGCTGGTTCGAGTCTGTCGATGGAAACGGAGTCTTCGCCCTCGGGGTAAGTCAACTTTGAAAAACTTTCCAGTCCGAGCGAGAACACAATATGGCCCTTCGTGGAATGGCTGAAGTGGCTTTTTTCTTGTATCAGTTCGGAAGAATACATGAGAAGATGTCATCATTTTGGGATGAACAAAAATGTAATTCTTATGATGTTTTTAAAGGGATTGGGCGAATGGATTTAACATGGTTGTGTAGTTTCCTCAATAGTGATGGAATGTCCGTATAAAGAGCAGTATCATCGAGAAAATTGGCTGGCACGGTGATTGGTTCTCCGTAAACTAATTGTACTCCGGAATGATGACTGAATGAATACCTGGTAGAATGCGAGGCAGTTTCAGAACCCAGTCAGAGTAAGTTGTGCTCTAAGGACAGATTTGAAAGAGCGGTACCATCTTTCAATGACAACATTGGCGGCTGGATGATATGAAATAGTTTTGATGTATTGTATGCCAAGCATTGATGTAAGATGGGAGAAAAGTACACAGTCGAATCGCTTTCCTCTGTCAGTGGTGATGTACCTGAGTAGACCAAAATGAGATATCCATGTATGAAGGAGAGTAGAAGCAGCAATATCTGCAGTTATGCTACTGATGGGAATCGCTTCTGTCAATCTAGAGAAACAATCGATGAGTCGTTAGAAGATATTAATGCCCTTCAGACGGTGGTAAAGGTCCCACATTGATGTGATAAAAATCTTTTCATGGTTAGCATATAACTGCCAATAACGCTGGAGGTATGGCGCCATTATCTGGCTGCGTTAGCAGGGAATGTAAGTTTTTGTCCATAAGGTGACATTACGCTTGAGTGAAGACCAACAGAATCTTTCCTGAGTTATTTTTATGGAACCTGCGATTCCTGGATGAGACAGGTTATGTAGTGAATCAAAAATAGATCTGTTTTATTGTAGCAGTATGAAAGGTTGTACTGAATTTGCTGATGATTCACATACAAATTCTATACCATCTTCAAGTATCATTATTTAAAATTTAAATGAAGTAGTCTTCGAGTTCCGATATGTTTTTATTCTTCACAGGTGCTTTGTAATTTGGCAATATCGCTGAGTGATACAACTGAAGGAATTAATATTTCAGGAATACGCGAGCATGCATCAGCGGTAATGTTCTTCTTTCTTGGTAGATATCCAAGGTCGGTTGTGAGCTGCCCAATATAGTTTATTTGACGTAACTGAGGTGGTGAAGCTTTAACAGGTCTGTGTTCAAAAGCGTAAGTGAGAGGTTTGTGATCTGTATGGATTGAGAATTGTCTTCCTTCCAAAAGATGTTTAAAGTACTTCACAGCTTCATACGCTGACAGCAATTCACGGTCGTACGGCTGTAACCTTTTTGAGTTTTGCTGAGCCTTCTTGAAAAGAAACCTAAGGACTGAGGTTTCTTGCCTCGAATTTGCTGAAGTGAAGCACCAATAGCGAAATAGGAAACGTCTACACAGAGTACTAGCGGAAGATTTCTCGAAGGGTGTGCTAGTAGTGTCGCATATGCTAATTCGTTCTTTAGTCGATGGAAAGCTTCTATAGCAGTAGCTGTCCATTAAACATTTCTCTTGTTTCTCATCTTGGATGATAGGTAAAGATCATAAAGAAGCTGTTGAGTTACTGCCAAATTAGGTAGGCATCGTGTATAGAAATTTGTAATTCCCATGAATCGTCGTAGTTATTCGATAGTGCCTGGAAGTGGATAGTCGAGAATTCTCTGTACTCTTCAGGAAGAGGAAAAATACCAGGCTTATTTATGCGATATGCATGGAATGAAACTTCTTCCAGTCCAAATTCACACTTGGAGAGATTGATGCATAAATCATATTATGAGAGACGTTTAAAGAGAAAACAAAGATGTTGAATGTGCTTTTCTTCAGACTGAGATGCAAAAAGGTTGTCGTCAATAAATGCAAAAACGAAAGGAAGTCATTGCAAGACATAATTGATGTATCGCTGAAAAATTGGACCAGCGTTTTTAACACCAAATGGCATTCGGGGAAATTCAAATAAACCAAATGGAGTTATTATTGCTGTATTTACTGCATCATCAGGGTGAACTGGGATGTGATGAAATCTTTGATAAGATCTATTTTAGAAAATATCGTCTCGCCGTCAAGCCGAGAATTGAAGTATTGAGCATGTGGGATTGGATACCTCTCCGGAATTGTTACACAATTGAGAGCAAGGTAATCGCCACATGGTCTCGAGGATCAATCCTGGAAACTGGATGAAGTGGAGTGGGCCAGCAACATTTCGACGGTTTACAGATGCCCATGTTGATCATCCTCTTGAACTCCATTTTTGCTTGAGCCAGCCTGTCGGGTGTTAATCTTCGGGTTTTAGCGTTGACTGGAGGTCCGGGAGTATTGATAGTATGAAAGAAATCCATGTATGGGCTCTTGTGACTAGGGTTATTTTAAAAGGTTCGTAAATTCCTGTAAAATATATGCATGTTTATTATGAGGATCAAAGATATGAATTTCCGAAGTAATATCTTGTGACGGGGTAGAATCTGAATGAGATAATTTTGTGATGTTCTCCAAAAGACGTCGATTGTTTATGTCCATCAGCAATCCAAATTCAGCTGAAAAATCTGCTCCAATGATTGGATGTCGAACGTCGGCAATAATAAATGGTCAACAGAAATCTCTGTGAAGACTGAGATTAACTTTCATCAAGTTCTCACCAAAGGTTCTTTGAACCAATCTCTAATTCGTCTATTAACTTGGTAACTTTGCGGATCTCAGAATCTTCGAATTAAACAATTAGCCTAGTCAAAAATCACTATAAGACGTAAAAGTTAATTAAATTGAGTTTTTATTTATGGGCGCTCTTTAACTGCTGTGGTCCTTAGCGTCCCATTCTATAATGGGCGTGAAAGACCGGTAATTTTGCTCAGAGGCCTCTGTAGCAGGCTTGAGGTTCTTTTACGCGCCGTAAATCTACGACACGGGACCACCGGCTTTACTTCCCTTCCGAAGGAAGCCATGCTAAGGATTTTTATGCCTAAAAAATTCATCGCCCTCCACCGGGTTTGAACTCGCGACCTCGGGAACTAGAGGCTAACATGGTAACCAACTACACTACGGAGGACGACATAGAAGTTAATGACTTCTCAAGAAAATCGGATACAATTTCTGTCAGATCTGTGTCTAAGCTACCCAAAACTTAGTTAAATTTTGTTAGCTCACTGGATATACCTCTTGTATAGAATTGTGCATCTACCAGCTTAAGCCAAACTTTTACATTTTTTTCCAAAAAGGAGGTTTGTTAATTGACACTGGTGAAATATCGGCAGATTCTGGTGCAAAATTTGATTGATGATTAGTGATTACTTACAGTTGCCATGTTAAGATTCTCCTCCGACATTATGAGATTTTAAGTTTTTTCGATGTTTAATTTTATTTCTTCGTTGCTGTTGAGTTAGTCGGGTCACGTATGTAGATGTTGATGGAAGAAGGATAATTGACTCCAAAAATTATTTATTTGTGTGTAAGTATTTTTGTTAACATCTAACAAAAAAAACTATCTGCAGGAACAATGATATAGAAAAGTTTTACAAAACAAGTAAATTAAAAATGATAAACAAGAGAATAAAGAGATACAAATACATACATAGAAGTATAAGGTGTTGCCAACATAAACAGGTTAACATAAAACTTCTCACAACAGATTTATCACAGCTATACCAGCAAACAACCCGCGTTTTAAAGATTTGACTATTGCTCCTGTATCCCTCTTGTACCTACAACGAAATGAGTAATGAAACTATTTCTAGAAATACTTGTTTAATTTAACATTACCTATGTAGATAGAAAAACAAACTTTTGCACCAATACTTTGTACGAGCTTATAAACACTAACGACAATGGATAGAGCAAGTCGTGTGAATCTAACACAGATTTTAGTGAATAACTGATGCTAATCTATATAATGGGTAACCCTGAAACCAAGATTAAACAGGAAGTGTGTGTGCATATATGTGGGCGGTAACTAGGTATGTATAACATAATTCTTAGGTACCACTTAAAGTAAATGCTATACGATTATGGCATCTTTATTACTTCAACCAAAGGAGGGCTTAAAGAGCGCGAAATGAAAACTCTGATTTGTTAAATTCACATGACACTCTACCCACCCTTCTAAACACTATTCTTACAAATGCTTAGGTATTCTACTAACTTATTCTAGCTAACCTGTGTTAATCGAGATATACGTTTGCAGAAATGTGCTTATTACACATTCCGATTTAGGATAAGAGGAATACAATAGGCTGAATAGTCAAATGTTTAAAAAGCGGGTCGCAATGCGATGGCTTTGAATTTCCGCTCTTTATGACAACGAAAAACGAAGAAAATAACGACTAGCGAGTTAACACCACAAAAAATACAAAGTATCTGAAGACGCAAGAATTAACCATGAGTGTCCCAGAAATGGTGTTTATTTGACATAAATTGTGTTTTAACCAGATACATATTTTTTGTAGATTTACATTTCTTGTTTTTGCGTATCTATCACGCTTTAAACATTATTCAAAAGTTCACAAAATTTATTCCGAATAAATAGCACTTCACTGAAAATTCAAGATACACATTTTAGCTGTCATGCAAATATTATATATATATATATATAATCGTTAGAGCCATTTTTTAAAAAATAAAAAACAATGAAAAAAATCCATGCAAATTGTAGTTGGGGGGTGTGTTTCTTGAAAATCTTCGTGTCGCATCTTTGGAATAAATGCCAAGTTTAGTATTTATCTTACATTTTATTTTTACTTTCTCCACCAAATGTACCACGTAGTACGTTGCAACTGGAACAATATTGTAAATTGTTATTTTAAAATGTTTAGTTACGTTTCTTTTATTATGCTAAGACAAATAAGAAAATAACAAATGATAAATAGATAAAACAATGTAAGTAACAAGTTTTATGAAAATTCCCAAACAAATTTTATATTATTTCTAATATTGTAAATAACTTCAGAAATTGATGTTAAAGCAATTTCACATAAAATTAATTAGTTTCTATCATATTAAATATTGACGATGTTTATTATAATAGAACATTGTTCAGTAAGTAAAATAAAAATAAGAAAAATGAAGTCCTACTGGTTGCCAAGGAAAAACAACAGACATAGAAAATGTTACTTAAAAGATGACTAAATTGTGGAGGATACCACAGATTAAATAATGGATTATCATTCCACTACATAACTAACGACGCCAAAAAGGAACAAATAAAGTAATAAAAAACTCTTAAGGTATTGGTATTATTAATACTCCATAATTGTGAGCATGGATTGAGAGTAATAAAGGGAGAGGTTGTTATACTCTCAGTACAACGACCCATACTAGGATAAATTGTCTGTTATAATAATGAATTTCAGATATTATTGTTAAAACGAGCTAAAGAATCGTTTATCAAAGACGGCTAATATGAGTTTATATCGCTAATAGTATTATCTACTACAAGATAACTGAAAGTAAATACTACCTTGAGTAAAAAAAGAACTTAATCTCATTTCATTGTCAACTAAATATATTGCCCACCTAAAGGCACTGCAGCATGTTAATTGCATTGGTTCAACACATGTAGACTTAGGAACCTATCAAAACCGAGGACAAAATCTTTGCCACATTGTTATACAGACGTCGCTGCAGCATCCTGAAAAAATTGAAAACGAAACTAGGGCATCATCACACCGAGTAGCACCATCCCACTGCTAATGGTGACCATCCAGCAATATTCCCATTGCAAGACAGAGAAGGTATTGCATTTCTCCCAATAATTCCATACCGAGGTTTCACTGGAAATGCATAATTTGAGTCCCCTGAATCCAAAAATATCATTTTTAGAGAAAGGTCCATGTGTGTTGTTGTTTAATCTATTTATTTTACGCCGCTTTAAGCACATGGGCATAACGGGACGGATCTGTTAGTAGATAACTCGTGGATCGATGTGTGGCGGACAGTTAGCCTTCTAGGTCTCATCCCTGTAACCATACTTTCTTGCTTCGTCATATGTCCACAGAGACCTCGGTGCATAGCAACTGAATCTTCTGCTTCGTGCCGTGCAGGTGGCATTAGGATGCCGTCCAGTCTACCTGCTTTCATTGTTTGTGGATAGATGGCACAGCATTCCCTATTACACCTATTTTTCATCTTTACTATTGTTTTAGACTTGAGGTGGAACTTTGGGTCATGGTATTACATATCCAATCCGGTATTTACCTTTGCGGCTGAGGGAAACCACGAAAAACATGTCAGATTGGTCGGCCCATGGGATTTGAACCCGGGACCTCCTGAATGCGGGCCGCAGACGTTACCATCTGAGGCATCCCACTCGGTGTGTGTGTGTGTGTGTGTGTGTGCGTGTGTGAGAACAGCATAAATCGAAGAAGAAAAGTCAGATAAACACTAAACTTGGTATTTAGGTTCAGTACCTTCTAAAAGATGCGACACGAAGATTTTCAAGAAAATCAGGCACCCCAGCTACCCTTTCACATGGAACATTTTTCGAAATTTTTTATTTTCTAAAAAATGGTTCAAACGATTTTGATTAAAATACCATTAACTATATTTACATGAAAAATAAAATTTGTCTTGAATTTTCTGGGAATAGCCTTTGAAGTCCTCTTCATTCGGAAGGAATGCATAATATTGTATAACTAGTAAACGATAAGCGATAGACGAAAATGTACTACAAGAGATGTAGACCTCTTTAAAACATGCAGTTTATTTGAAACAACCTTTTCGTGGCGTCAGCCATTTCCCTGATAACCATTATTAACTGCATTGATCTTATCGGCGTCCTTTCCTTTGAAACTTATTGCCTATTGGCAATGGTGTTAACTCGAGTAACTCTTGTCGTTGGGTTTCTTCCACTTTGGTTTTTAATCATTAGATCATACACACACTCACACTTCCAGACTCTGGGGTGGATAGGGACTAATCTTGGAATCGAACCCGGCACCTCTCGCACAACAGGCAGGTGCTCTAGCGACTGAGCTATAGGGCCAGCCCGGTTGGAAGTGTTCATTACTTGGGCATTCTTTATAGTCCTTTCAACATTCAGTTGTTTCTAGCGATTGCATGGAAAGAATACGGAATTTTAAGGTAGATTATAACGTCCAATTCTTAAACATTTGACTATGGCTGTTCCCTTTGTATCTGTAACGTATCTATAACTATCACTTCTACAAAGGTGCATTTAAATTAAAATGAAGTAGACAGAAAAATAAGCTTTACTAAGAATAGTTTGTATAGGTACTCACTAATAAGCGATAGAGGATAGAGAAAGTAATGTGAATTGAGCATCGCTGGAACCTTTTTCTACAAATGCTTTCTTTGGATTTAGGGAACCTCAAAACTTGCATTTCCAAGTTGCGTCAATTTGTCCGTATTATTACTGTGTAAATAAACCGGTTAACATGGGCAGCATTACAGTTCGGATTCACATTACAATCTAAGGAACAAGCACAAGTTTTTGTACTGTTTAAACCTTTTTCTTAGTTTTAGTGTATCGTTTTAGTTACTTTATTTTTTTATTTTGATTAAACCCCTTTAACCGTTATGTTCTAAATTCTTCTTGATAATCGGGGGCTTTTGACTTGACGGTGTTGGAGATTATGCTCGCTGAACTGTATATTTCTTACCGTCATATTTTATTGATTTTTACTCTTAAACATACACTTGCACGCACGTGTGCGTGTTTTGGCTTCTTAACCCAGAGGTCTGGCTTCGATTTGCGCTTGGGGTGGTAAAGTTTTCTTTAACTAGGATCATTCCCTATCCTCCATAGTCTGGAAGTATGAGTGTGGGAGTGAATGTCAGTGTGTTTCATGATAAAAGTTTTTTAAAGATGTTAAGAAACCCATAGTTCATGGAGTAGAAACACCAAAACCATTTGTTGTTTTCAAGTCAGAGCCCCGATATGGTAATAGAAGTTAAAGGGGACTAAACAAATGAACTAATAAGAAATTAAAATGTAAGTAATTGGCATGAAGTAGCGCAATTAAATTAAAATTAATTTAATTGCAGTACCTGATGCCATTGTGTAATGGGTGAGAGGCGAATCAAATTATGTGCTGCAGTTTTCTGTGGTCCAATTGAAGTGCAAGAAGCTATCTGCTGCAATAGATTCAGATGATGATTTTGGGGTTAAGGGCGCTAAACAGCTAAGGTCATCAGCGCCCTTACAACGTAAAAAATATAAAATCCAAAACTAAAACACGGGACACAAACCCGCTTAGTCGAAAATAATAAAAACCAACATATCAGAGTCTAAAAACCAACACACTAAAAACATGGTATATAAAACAATAAAAGGTTAAACTACGTGTCAGGAACTGTAGAAGTCAAGGGACTAGAGCGCCATAGTCCCCAGGGGAGAAGCGCCCCCCCATTAAAACTGTCAATATAAAATCACAAAACTAAAAGACGCTCAGTGCATCAAATGCGCTTACTAAAACCACTGTCACTGGTAAAACGTAAAAGACATTCTACAGCATGCGCGTCGTCTGCCAAAACGTTGGCTATGCCAACAGGCAGAGACACACGAACGCGCAATGGAGCTAAAATCTGACACTCTGCTAAGATGTGACGCACCGTTAAGGGCGCATATACTGCTCACAGAGTGGTGCGGATTCACCACTGAGCAGGTATCTATGACTAAAAAGGCAATGTCCGATTCGTAAACGAGCTAAAATGCAGCAAATACTTCATTTGCCATAAGAAAATTTACATGTGACATAATATGTTTGTTAACTAGCGATTAGGTTTTGGCACGAAATGGATTAACATTTTGATGCACCTCCTAACAAGCGGTATTCTTGTTAAATGCATATGAGCTAAATGACCGTAACACTTTAAGGCTGGTTCACAACCAACGAGAACGGTAACCAGAACGAGAACGGGAAAGTTGAAATACATGTATTCAAATGGGAGTGTCCACAACCGACGGGAAGCCTTCCCGGGCCCCGGGAACGGGAAGAAGAGTTGCCCAACTTTTAACTTTCTCGTTCTCGTTCCCGGGCACGGCATATTAGATCCCTATTGTGCATATTAGACTCTTCACTCTAGAGGTTATTCTAAGCGGCCGTGACATGAAACAGCCACTAGTGCTCTCTATAGTCGCAAGCTGGAAACAAGAAACTGGAAGGAATTAGTAGTAAATGTGCTTCCTAACCTCATCCCGATACCCACAAATCTAATCAACGTTGGTTCCTCTGGTGAAGGGATCATTTGTAGTTTGTTTATATGCAACTCAAAACTGGCTATTACCTAAAAATAATGGCAAAAGCTACAAAGAACAGCTAAATCCGGTGGAAATGAAAAAAGAATAAACAATTTTAATGTATGCCATTAAATAAAGGAATGAAAGTTTGGCATAAGTAGGGGGATCGGAAATGTAATGAATATGCATTTAGATAATCTATCGAATTTTGACGTTGGCTTGGCTAAATTGGAAGTAGGTGAAAAAATGTCATTGGTCAGTTAAAAACAAATGAAATCCCAATGCGCAAAATCGACTTTCACTTTGTGATCGATATGCATTCCCGTTCTCGTTACCGGGCTGTTGTGAATCAAAATTTCTTGCTTCCCGTTCTCGTTTCCGTTCTGGTTACCGTTACCGGGTGGTTGTGAACCAGCCTTTAAACATTTCTATGTCCCGTGACATGCAGAATGTGCTTCTGTCTTTCACAGTTTCTCTGATATAGAAAGTAGAAATTCGCTCCTATACTACGTATAGTAAGTAGAGAAAACTCGATACCGGGATTTCACCGAAAAAAAAGCATCTTTAGAAAAAGGTCTGTGTGTGACTGTCTGTGAACAACATACTAACTGAAAAACGAAAAGTCGGATAAATACCAAACTTGGTATTTAGATTCAGTATCTCTCAAAGATGCGACACAAAGATTTTCTAGAAAATCCTCCACCCCAGACTACTCTTTACATGGAACATTTTTCAAAATTTAAATTTCCTCAAAAATGGCTTAACGATTTTGATCAAAATGTCGCATATTTAAGATATTTTCATGAAAAATAAAAAATTAGATTGTACAAGAGTAGAGAAAGTCATGTGAGTGTAACACGTCAGATTTTTTGTGTAGAAACACTTTGTCTATCTCTTACGGTTTACCAGTTATAGAAAAACCATTCAGAATAAAAAGGACTTTTGGGGACATTCCCAAAGCATTTGTAGTAGAGAAAGTAAAAATGTAGCTCTCGTTAAAACACACAATTTATGTCGTATTATTTTTTTGTGGAGTGAACTATTTCCAGATATTCCTGTTATTTGTTTGAATTTCCCAATACTTATATTTTTTCTCAAATGGGAATTCGTTATTATTACTTTCTCTACTACGTATAGTAAGTAGGGGAAGTATTGCATTCCACCCAAAAATTCGATACCGAGATTTCACCGGAAATACATGTTTTGAGACCTCCTGAATCCAAAAAAAGCATTTTTGGAAACATGTCCGTGTGTGTGTCTGTGTGTGTGTGTGTGTGTGTGTCTGTGTGTGTGTGTGTCTCTGTGTGTCTGTGAACAGCATAACTCCAATACGAACAGTCGGATAAACACCAAACTTGGTATTTAGGTTCAGTATCTTCCAGAGATGCGACACGAAGGTTTTCAAGAAAATCCCCCCACCCCAGACTACCCTTTACATGGAACATTTTTCGAAAATTTTAATTTTCTCAAAAATGGCTCTAACGATTTTGATGAAAATATCATATGTTTAAGATAATGTCATGAGAAATGAATTGTATATCTCGAATTTTCTGGGAATGTCTCCAAAAGTATTCTTCATTGTGAACGACTTTTGCATAACTGGTAAACCATAAGAGATAGACAAAATTTTACTACCCAAAAAATGTAGATCGCGTTAAAATACACAACTTATGTCATACACATTTCTTTTGTTGTGTGAACCGTTTTCGAGATATTGCTTGTTATTTCCTTAAATTTTCCAATACTTATACTTTTTCTCAAATTCGTTATTCATTTTTTTTATGTCCTGGACATGCAAAGAGAATGGAATGCGCCACATAGCAACCAGCGTTAAAATATTTGACTATCGCTTAAAAGCTACCATATTCCCCTTGCATCTACAAGAAAATTAGCAATAAGATTGACATCTCGATATCTCGATTAACATGAAGCATATGGAGAATAGGCGTTTGTAAAATTAGGTTGTACAAGAGTAGAGAAAGTCCTGTGAGTGTAACACATCAGATTTTTTTTATGTCCTGGACATGCAAAGAGGATGGAATGCTAACCAGCTCTCAAACGATTTGACTATCGCTTAAAGCCTACCATATTCCTCTTGCACCTACAAGAAAATTAGCAATAAGATTAACATCTCGATATCTCGATTAACACGAAATAGATGCAGAGTAAGCGTTTGTAAAAATAGTTTGTACAAGAGTAGGGAAAGTCATGTGAGTGTAACACACAAGATTTGCTTACTAATCCTGTTGATTTCTGTGACTACTTTGCAATACGGTTTAAAAGAACAGCGTCTTTCTGCGTATGTACACTTATACTTATAAGCTGTTTAACACATCGTTAAATTAACTCAGGTTCGTGAAATAGAATTTTTATTAACTTGAATGTTAAAAGAGTGTTGAAATCAGGCCTAAGAATGCCAGCGGCATTCCGCTGCGATAATGATATCTAGTGAAGCGTTATGTAGTTTTACTAGAGTTTCAATGTTGCTGCTTGCATTTTTTTTTAAATTTTAGTATAATTACTTTAATATTAATTCAAAATACATAACACATACACATGTTTCTCACCCACATACACATATGCATATATACTCTTACTCTCAAAACAGCCTGTGATTAATCTAAACACTCAAAAACGTACACATTTCATTTCCCTTTTGGGCACCTATGTGAAAAATACTGACAATACAGCCTGGGTTTATTCAAATGTAAATAATTAATAAACAAGGTTTTAAATTGTATAGCAGCATGAGTTTTACAATTTATTCTTGCTTTGCTGCTGAACAATTTAAGGAAAACTGTTGATTTTGCACTTATTACTGCATGAAATACATTAAATGGTTCTTTTACCAATCAGTTATATGCCTGTTTTTTCCATTTACATTATCTTATAAGGTTTTTTGTTCATTGAACACAGGAAATCCTTAAACTACTACTACTCTTGGTATAACTATAACTACTCTTGGTATAAAGAATATTATTTAAGAATAAGTAAGACAAACTTTGGTACAATTCCTTCATCCAGTTTTACTCCGCAATGTTCCTGCAATGAGAATAACTGGTTCTATTTTAGGATAAGTGGTTTACAGTTGCATATTTGTATTAGCTGCTTCTTCGCTCCAGTCCTATCATTATTTCCGAGTTAGATTTAAGCATTGAAATTTCAACCACGACTAGATTCAAAGGCATCAGAGGAACCTAAAGTTTTTTCAGAGAAAACGCAGCCTCCTCTGCCGGTTGCATAAGTGCAAGTGCCCCCTCCTACTAAAGCATAAAAGAGAGATGCCTATAGCCGTTAGATGAAGATAATACTTAATTGAAACTTAGTGTTGTACTACAGAGTTGCTTTTTGAATCTTGAACAGATTTAAGCAGTACCATTCCAAGGTGATGCCAAGCCTGTTGTCAAACTCTATCCATGTATTCCTTAGCACACCTTCGTGATACATTGCATCGCAAAGCAAATTCTACGCTTCATAACACAGGTCAGCCCTTTGATATTTTACAAATTTTCCATAGAGAAGCTCTTGGGCTTCCTGTAAATAAGGTTGGAAGCAATCCTGTCGTTACAAATGCTTTTCCTTAGAATGCTGGTTTTCGTCAGCAAGTTTTATGTTACTTGAACTTTGTCATTGGCCATTCTGTTTTAGTCAGAAATGGGATCGTGTCTTGAGACAAAATCTCAACGAAATTGGTGTTGTGCAGTGGGCTTCAAATGTTTTCCGATGGACCAAGGAGTGTAGAGGAAGAGGGGGAAGGAATGTCTTATCGACTAGTCATGCCTGGCTATAGCCAGCAAGTGCCGGTATCGTCTCAAAGGTTACATTTACTTCTGTGTATGCTCGTATAATTCAGCGACCTGACTCTAAGTTAAAGACGACGAAACCAAATACTTTTCTCTTTACTAGAACTATTCAAGCGAAATAAATTAACATTTTCTTTGCATAATATGTTGTTTAAAAATCAAATATTGCACTCCTTATGCGAGTGCTACACAAGTTAAAGATTCGGTAAGTTTCTTGAGAAACAAGGTTCGCATAATGTATACCTTGTTTTTAAAGTTTGTTGCTAGTAATAAATAATAATAATAATAATAATAATAATAATAATAATAATAATAATAATAATAATAATAATAATAGTTTGATAATTATCACCAATAGAACGTTCTACGCGTACTGCAAAGCAGAGAGTATTTATTACCTTGAATATAAGTAAGTTTTGCTTTTTAATTATCATAGATATCGATCACAACGTTTAGCACTAAGTGTGTAGTTCCATACAGTTGGCACATTCAGTTCTGATAATATTGAAGCAATTTTTTAAAAATATGAAAGCAAACGTAATATTAATGTCAAACTGTTGAAGCAGTTTGGGCACAATTAAGTGCAACATTAAATTTTCTACAAAATGTGATACATTTTGCATTTGTTACTGAAAAACGAATAAAGATTGTTTTATTTGAAACATAATTCCCCTTACACACACTCACAAGAGAAAGGAAGAAAAACCTGCCAGTCGTATAGTGGACGTAGAGTAAAAGCACCTATGTAGACATTGTATCCAAAAGGAGAACATGTTAATAGATACGAGGAAACAACGTTTAGCACAAAATATGCAGTTTCTATATAGCTGTTTTATTCGGTTAGAATAACCTATAAGCTAAATTTTCAAAATAGTGCCCCGAAAGTGTTAATGCAGACAGTTGATCTGCTTTTGTTGCAATTGGTTCATTTGAAAACACTATATTCTGAAAATTAAATTACTTTCAAGTTATAAATCTGAAAATGCCCCCTCCACAAAGAAAAGACTTTGTACTACGATTCACGTTCAGAATTCTTAAAATGCTTCTCTTCCCTGGTCTGGAATGGAATGGGATGTGTAACGGAGGGGACTGACCCCGATCCAGTGAATGATGATGTGCTTGTGCCCCTCGAGGGGACGACGTGAGAGACACCGAGACACCGGGCGGCCGGAACCAGGAGTGACGGCACAGCAATGACAAGATTCCTAAAGTTTCCAGATT
Organism: Deroplatys truncata; assembly: GCA_030765065.1. Lineage (NCBI taxonomy): Eukaryota > Metazoa > Arthropoda > Insecta > Mantodea > Mantidae > Deroplatys > Deroplatys truncata. The sequence continues at coordinate 138,757,967 of CM060975.1, forward strand.
GAGACGCCCTGACAGTCGGGCAGGCAAACCGGGGACCCCACCCCACACAGAGGGTCCAACGCCCCCCAAGAAGCGGTCCTTATACCCTGGCAACCAGCCGAAGATCTAGAGACGGATAAGGTTCCACAAGAGCATTCTTTTTCTCTGCCATGCGCACCGGAATACAATCACCGACACTTCCCTGAAACAGACCTAACGGGGCTAAGGATGAATGAAATGAGGAATGGAACGATATTCGGGGGTTGAGAGAAACCATATCAGCATTCGCCTGTCGACCCGGGAAAAGAAACCAGTGGGTCAATTGGGCGGTCCCCAGGAAGCGAACTAGGGACCTCCCGAATGCGAGTCGCACGCGTTATCGCGGCGCCACCTGGACGTAAACTGGAAGATCCGTAGTTCAAATCTCGGCTATGACATTTAATTTTTCAATCTGATTCTATCTTTCCAACCTTGTCCTACACACGGCTTGAGTGAAAGAGTCTTCTTGTTAATTGAAATGAACTGCCATTACAAACTTCGTTGTAGGTATAAGAAGAATACAGTAGCTAAAACGATAGTCAGATTTTTATGTGGTGTCTTTGAAACTCCACGCTCTTTGTATTACAACAAGAACAAATTAACGTGTTGTATTCACATAACTTTCTCTTCTCACCATTCTACAAATTCTTTTTGCTAAATCTCATTTTCTGTCTACTTCTTCTAATCCACAAAAACTTGCAAATCACATTTAGCTCATTTCTGTGGTGTGGGGATCTGCCTCACATTCAAGAGGTCCCGAGTTCGAATCTCGGTTAAAGTGAAATACCTGGGTAAATCTTTTTTCCAGGTTTTCCTCTTATCCTGAGAAGATTAATGTTAGGTTATAATTTCTAGGGACCTCGGGTCCATTTGGGCATCATTTTAGCCATTTCGTTCATTCACGGTCCGTAATGGCCTACGCGGTTAAAGGGCTTTAATTAAATACCAAAAGAAACGTCCACATTTACACACTTCGTTTTGTAGTATACGTAGATAAAGCGATAGTCACATTTTCAAAAAGCATGTCACTACGTGATGCTTGAAATTCCATGCTGTTTGTATGACCACGACAAAAACAAAACGAATAGCGACAAAAGTTACAAAAAGTATTCAAACCAGTAACAAAAAATATCTGGGAAATAGTTAATCTCATAAAATACATGTATAACAAATTGCGTGCTTTTAACAGGGTCTGCATTTCTTGTGTAGCAAAACTTTGTCCAATCTTTTAGAGTTTACCAATTATACAAAAGTCATTCAGAATGAAGATTTGTGAGGTTCTTCTCAGTAAGTTGAAAATATGTATTTCATTTGTCATGAAAATATTTTAAACAGAGAGTATTTTAATCAAAATCATTAGAGCCATTTTTAAGAAAATAAATTTCGAAAATTTTTCCATGTAAAGGGTTATTCAGGATGGGGGAGATTTTCTTGAAAATCCTTGCCGCATCTTTAAAAGATGCGGAACTTAAATATCAAGTTTGTCATTTAGCCGACTTTTCGCTTTCGATTTATATTGTTCACAGACACGCAGGCATATGGAGCCTTTGCTATAAAATATGTGCTGCATTCACATGACTTTCTCTACTCACTTTTCTACAAACTATTCTTACAAAGCTTATTTTGCATCTATGTCATGTTAATACCGAAACACCTTCATCACTTATTTTCACAATTCGTTGTAGATATAAGTAGAACATATTAAGCTAAAGCGATAGCCAAATCCCTCAAAGCTGATCGCTATGTGATAGCTTTGGATTGGTTGGCTACAGAGGGGACTCGGCACTGATCCACATATTGGATATTGTGCCTACACCCCACAAGGAGGCGTCTCCGGGAGGAAGGATGAGGCGAGATAAGACACCGGGCGTCAGCAACCAGGAATGATGGCACGGGAATGGCAGGGTCCCTAAGTTTTCAGATAGAGACGCCCCGACAGACGGACAGGCAGACCGGGGACCCCACCCAGCACAGAAGGGGTCCAACGCCCCTCAAGGAATTTAGGATACTCCCGAAAGCCAAGGGACGGAGAAAGTCACAAAAAGCATCCTTTCCCCCTGCCACACTGCACCGAAACACCATCGCCAACATTTCCAACCCTGAAAGAGACCAACGAATGAAAGATGAAGGGAAATGAGAATTGAGATGAAATGGAGGTTCAGAAAATTTGGAAATGTGAGAACCCTTCCCAGCATTCGCCTGGCGACCCGGCAAAACTCACCGAACAAACCCATGGGTCAGGAAGGTCGGCCAGAGGAATCGAAACCATCACCTCCCGAATGCGTGCCAAAGACATGATAGCTTTGAAATTCTGTTTTCTTTGTATGAACACGAGAAAGAAAGAAAAGAAAGAAAGGAAGGGAGGGAGGGAGGGAGGGAGGTAGGAAGGAAGGACACTAGGTATTTGCAGTTGAGAGAAGTATAAAGTATTTGAAAACTCAAACTAATAACAAAGAAAATTTCGGAATAGGTTAAATATAAAAGTTATTTGGCATAAATTAAAAATGTTATTTGATATAAATTTTGTGCTTTAACAAGACCTACAGTTGTTGTGCAGTAAGATTTTGTCTCTCTCTTACGATTTACTAATTATCAAAGGTCATTGACAATAAAGACTAAGTTACAGACTATTCTTAGAAAATAAAAGATACGTATTCTATTTATCATTAAAATAGCTTAAACATATGTATTTTAATCAAAATCGTTAGACCTATTTTTGAAAGAATAAAAATTTTTGAAAAATATCCAAGGTAAAGTGTAGTTTGGAGTGAGGGGATTTTCTTTAATATCTCGGTGTCGCATTCTTGAAGGGAGTTGAACTTAAACACTAAGTTCGGTTTTTAACCAACCTTTTGCTTTTGAGTTATGCTGTTCGTGGATACACAACATACACTCTTGGTCGATTTTATAAAAATAAATTCATTGGATTTTTGGTGAAATTACGGCATTGAATTTTTTGGTGGAACACAATGTTTTCTCTACTTACTGTAGCTACGTAGTAGAGAAGGTAAAAATGCTTACTTTGGATTCAGGGGTCTCAAAACGTGTATTTCCGTTGAATCTCGTTATTCAGTTTTTTGGTGGAACATGATACTTTCTCCACTTACTGTAGCTACGTAGTAGAGAAAGTAAAAACACTTTCTTTGGACTCAGGGAGTCTCAAAACGTGTATTTCCGATGAATCTCGTTATTCAATTTTTGGGTGGAATACAATACTTGCTCTACTTACTGCAACTACGTAGTAGAGAAAATAAAATGCCTTCTTTAGATCCAGAGAATCTCAAAACGTGTATATCCGGTGAATCTCGTTATTCAGTTTTTGGGTGAAATACAATACTTTCTCTACCTTTTGTAGCTACGTAGTAGAGAAAGTAAGAATGCTTTGTTTGGATTCAGGGGGTCTCAAAACATGTATATCCGGTGAATCTCGTTATTAAATTTTTGCGTGGAACACAATACTTGCTCTACTTACTGTAACTACGTAGTAGAGAAAGTAAAAACGCTTTGTTTGGTTTTAGGTGGTCTGAAAGCAAGTATTTCCGTTCCGAGTATTAATCTCGTTATTCAATTTTTGAGTGGAATAAAATATTTGCTCCACTTACTGTAACTACGTAGTAGAGAAAGTAAAAATACTTTCTTTGGATTCAGGAAGTTCAAAATTAGTATTTCCGGTGAATATCATAGAATTTTTGGGTAGAATACAATACTTTCTCCACCTCCTGTAGCCTATGTAGTAGAGAAGGTAATAATGCTTTCTTTGGATTCAGGGGATCTCAAAGCGTGTATTTCCGGCCAATCTGTTTATTGAAGTTTTGAATGAAATACAATACTTGCTCTATTTACTGTAAGTGCGTAGTAGGGAAAGTAAAACTCCTTTCTTTGGATACAATGAGTCTCAAAACGTGTATTTGCGTTGCATCTCTTTATTGAATGTTTGGGTGGAATTCAATACTTTCTCTACCTCTTGTAGCCTAAGTAGTAGAGAAGGTAATAATGCTTTCTTTGGATTCAGGGAGGTCTCAAAGCGTGTATTTCCGGTGAATCTGTTTGTTGAATTTTTGGGTGAAACACAACACTTGCTCTATTTACTGTAACTACGTAGTAGAGAACGTGAAAATACTTCCTTTGCATTCAGTTTGTCTCAAAACGTGTATTTTCCGGTAAATCTCGTTATTCAATATTTGGGTGGAATACAATAATTCCTCTACTTACTGTAAGTGCGTAGTAGGGAAAGTAAAACTTCTTTCTTTGTATTCAGTGGGTCTCAAAACGTGTATTTCCTGAATCTCGTTATTGGCTTTTTGGGTGGAATACGATACTTCCTCTGCTTACTGTAAGTGCGTAGTAGGGAAAATAAAAATCCTTTCTTTGGATTCAGTGAGTCTCACAAAGTGTATTTCCGGCGAATCTCGTTTTTTAATTTTTGAGTGGAATAAACACTTTCCCTACTTATAGGTAAATAGTGGAGACAGTAAAAAGATGAGTTGTGGAATAGATAAGCGGCATCTTACATGCAACCAAATAGGAAAAGTGTAACTTAAGACTGTAACTTTAAATAATTTCTGGCCTAAGTTGTTTCACGATGCACGGAAAAACCACATTCCATAAGGACATTATGAAAATAAAGAACATATGTTAGTTGATAATGGGCAGAGAAAGCAGTAAATATTGAAAGCCAAACCATTTTTTTAACACTTGCTTGTTATATAATGATATAAGGTCTCTAATTCCTAAAAATTAGTTTGTATACTGCTTATGTAGCTGTGTTGTAATGTTATTGCTGTTTTCTTTTCACAGTTATTACATTCTTACAGCGAAGTCTAAGGGAAATGTGTTGGAATGATATCCCTTAACCTGGCATAACTTCTCGATAAGATACCCCGCTTGCCCCGCTACCGGTGGAACGGAAAACATTTGGAGCCGTCTGTACATCCTTCACAGACCTCGTCTCTACCAGCCAAAGAAACGTGAATTTCAACACAGTCGTCCACATAACCTTTACAGCGTTACAATTTTTTGTTATTTATCGATTTGTCCATCTCTACGATAACAATTGTTACATAAATTGCAATACCTGAACTACGAAGCTCTGCACCTTTGTCTCTCTTCAGCTAGTACATTTTAAATCAGAATAACTTATTTTATTGGCGTTTCAAGCGAGACACGCTATAGTTAATCGAGATTAAGCATAGAAAATAAACTTCAGTTAAGCTGAGCTTAGAATTTTGTTTCTATAGTTGTTAATATGAGAACTGGATCTGAGATAAACTTAACTGCTGAATCTCTTTACGTTACCCTGCTTGAACTGAGGTCACCTCCATTTACAGAATTGCTTTTATTTGTTTAAATCAAAGAATATTAAATGACTATTATGCGGTCCAAATCTCTTGACATTTGAGGCGTGTCCCTAAAACGGCACTAGCGAATACGTACCAGCAATGCAGCGTTGCCTTATACGGACAGTACCCCTCGCCGCTGGTAAAACTCTTAACTCCAATATCATGTGCGCGCATATGTTTCATATTTCAGAAAAGCAACAAGTAATTAGGATAAAAGGCGACGTTTTCCTGAACAAGTACAAAAAGAATCATATTTTTACACCCAATGGTTCGCCATTAATTTATAGTTATCTTTCGTGATGTTTAAATGGAGACCTTTAGTCAAGTCATAGTGTTTCTTGTAATAGTGTTAATACATTGCTATCGTAGTTATTTTATATATTGTTATGTCATAGACATAATTATCACTTAATAATGCACAATTCTCCATGCCCTAAATAAATTTAGAAATAGTTATTCCACGAGGTTTTCTAATACAACTACAAACTCGTCATGAAAATAAATCCTTTCGAAGCCCTCTGACGCAGCTCTACAAAATCATACATCACGTATTTTAATAAACATCAGCAGGTATGGTTTTGTTTCACAGAATAATACCATTGGCAAACCAATGATTAAGAGCATTTTAATGGTTATTATGCTTACTACTCTATGATGCAGAGTCCTAGAATCAAGCACATATCCGTTACATAGAAGAGCGTGTTGTGCTTTTTACAATATTCAACACCTCGCTACTTGGAATGCACTGCCCCTAAAAATAAATAAATAATAATAATAATAATAATAATAATAATAATAAGCCTATAAAGCCTAAGCCAGCTGAGAACTTTAAGCAAAGAATCAGCAACTGCTATCACGTTCTCGAGAAAGCATCAACAATGGAATTCATTGCACCATTGACGCGATAGCTCAAGGTTAAGACATCGTTAAAACACTGATAAAGCTTAAACACTGTTGGTTTACTTTTTACAGCACGCTTGTGACTCAGTTGTGAATTCAACTACGGTGTACTCAGTTCTTATAGTGATAGGCTTTGTTCTAGCGTTTATAAAGTTAACTATTTAATGAAAATGTCGCTTAGTAAATCCAGTAATACCAGTGGATATAGCAGTAAAGTTAGGGCTGTTCTCTTCAGTGTTTATAATTTCCTTAAAAAGTATGTCAACGAAGATGTTAACTTCACGAAATGTCAAGAACTTACGGGTGAGGCGTGTTCATTAAGTACATCAACTGTTTCACTTGTGTGTAGGGGAGTAAAATTATTTACATCGCCGAGAAAGCATATACGCTTACCTAACAGAGTGACAAACCTGGACGATCAAAAAATATGTTGTATGGCGCAGTGTTTTTGAATTTTATGATAAACATGATATCGAGGACGATGAGGATATGCCATTAGCTGTGTCAGTTGAATAACAAAGGACGCATACAAAGGTATGTTTTTTATTTATCTATTTGTGTATTACATTTCCATTATCGTGTCTCTTCTTATTTTCTTGTAGCGTTTAAGTGAACATTGCGACAGCATATATAACAAACGCGTAACGTTCTCACGAAGCGAAGTGAAGTTTAGCAACCGCGCGGCCACTTTGTATTGGTTGTCACGAAACGTCAAGAGATTTGAACCGCTCAGTAGTGTCAATATGTATTCAAGCTGAGCTTAGAATTTTGTTTGTATAAATGTCAATCCAAGATCATTTCCCCTGAATCTGAGATAAAAATTAACTGCTAAATTTCCTTACTTTATCATGCTTGAACTGAGGTTATTACCATTTACAGAATTGCTTTTAAATCAAGGAATATTTAATGGCTGGTGTTAATATGTGTAATCCTGATATCTTTGTTTCTTCGTTTAATGTAGAGTTGTTTTTTTATAGGTCATGTTATACACTCGCATAACTCTGATGGTTATAACGTTTATTGCTTAGGCTGGTTCCTTGCATTTTGCAACTATTTAATATTAATTAATAATTTTATAACAATAGAAGAATTTAATGTCCCATTGAACGGGATAATAGCCAATTTAATATAATATTTCGATTAATAACTTCTACAGTATAATTAAACTCAGGTTGTGTTCAGAGTAAATAACAAGAATAAAAAGAAATATGTAACGAACTCAAAAGTTTGTGCTCTAAATTTTACGCAGTGCTACGTAAATGGAAGATTTCAAATGGTAATAAAATATATAATTCGGCAATGTGAATAAAGGAACTACAAGTAGACCGACTCATAAAATTATGAGAAACTTGGAGATGTTAAAATGCCATTGGCAATGCTTAACCCCGTTCTTACTACACACAGCACCACTGGCAGTAGACACTGATTTTACATGAAATGAAATTATTATTTGGGAAGGAAACGTCCCAGGCCTAAGTTTAGGGTACCTTCCCGGCATTTGACCGTTATGAGACCTAAGGCAATCCTGGAAAAAGCCTCAGTCAGAGTGGATGGTCTGGCTGTAACTGAACTGCAGACCCCCCACTCAAAAGTCCGTGCTTTAACGAGCTCGGTCACCCATTTCGATATCTCATCAGTATATTTACTGCGGACGAAAATATGGGATGGGTAGTGCAAGCGATTCTTCTTTCTCCTTAAATTACTGTTTTATGTTTGTGAACAAAATCGATAGATGTGTATCCTTCATTGTTTTAAAATTTGATGTAAACGTTCCATCCTGCAGCATTCAATACTATTTTTGTTTATCACAGGACAAATGAAAATCAAGTGGCCTGGAAGGCTAATATTGGATAGGATGTAATTGCATTTCCCTCCCTTTACCTCGTGCTTGGAACTGTTGTCAAACGTATCTCTTGTTATCTCAGGTCAGAATTAAACAGTTAATATGGACTGAAATTAGAGCTGTATAACGCAAGAAGAGAAACGATCTGACATCACTGTCTAACTTCGATCGAAATAAAACACAATTAACATTGCAGTGTTCCCAGAGGGTGACGATAGTATCGGCGGATACTTACTTTTTAGTTTGGACACGTTTGCTTTGCATTACTGCTGAAACTTGTTAAGCAACACATGATACTTCCTTTTTTTTTATTAAGACAAATACATCGTTCAGCACTAATGCTTTGCAGATATCAGTGACCAAAATGGAAATTTAACCCAGAATATAACATAGAGGTTAACCTAAATGGCTCCTCGAACTAAAAAATAAGTGAACAATGCAGTAAATAGAAGGCTCAGAAAACAATATAAGACAAAAAACAGCACTCGATATACTCGTAAAACAAAATAGTTAGTGAAGCACAAATCAGTGAGTGCCTGAGGTAGAACTGGGATCACTGAGAAGAAAATCTTGTGGTCGCCTGCGCTTCAGCTGAGTTGGCCCACGAATACTTACTCCGAGATTGTATTTTACTGCTCCCTGCACTTGCTGAAGATTGGTGAAGAAAGCTTTAGAGACAGTGTGGATGAACCAATGTATAGTAGAGAGTCCCAACTCACGGTGAAGCTGTCAATTTTGGATGAACCATAAGGCTTTGTTGACAATACGAATTACTCTATTTTGTATGATCTAAAGGCGGTGAATGGAGTCTTGCTGGCAGCACCCCATACAGGAGCTGCATAGGTGATCAGGGCTCGCAGAAAATATGTATATAACAGCAAAGAGCTTCAAGAGCCAAAGGTGACCGTCGGTGAAATACGGAATAAAGTTGCGAGAATCTGGCTGAAGTTACCATGCGTTTGTACATGGCAATTCTACGTAAGCCTGGTGTCAATTAGTACATCGAGATATTTCACTGCTGTTTGTAGTGGTAACCAGGAGAGAGGCTCGTGGAACAAAACGAGAGGGAAAGGATTCCTGTAAGGACGGAGGGAGAAGTTTTTGGCCTGTTTTGTATGCACTCAGTGAAATGCGCCAAGTGGTGAGCCAGGGTGAAAGTACATCAATAGAATATTGTAGAGCCTTGATAGCTGTGCGCAGATCGGAATGAGAGGAATACAGTATGGTATCGTTAGCATACATAGCTGTACAAGTGGGTAGTACATTGGGAAAGTCGGATATGCAGACATTAAAAAGGAGAGGTGCGAGGATGGACCCCTGAGGAACGCCTGCCGTAATGGGTCGCTGGGAAGATCGAATACCACCAATGCGAACAACAAAAACCGCGTTAAGGAAACTGCAAAGGATTTGAAATAAGTAATCAGGAAGGCAGATGCGTAACAGCATAAGAAGTAAATCAGCATGCCACACCATATCGAGTGCTTGGACGATGTCCAAAGATACTGCTGCAGTGTACTGATGACTTTCAAACCATATCTGTGGTTAAGCCGTACACAGAAGTATTGCTTAGGCTCACTAGGAGTCTACCAGACTGTAGTGGAATGGAGTACCTACATACGTAATATACAAATGGAAGCCAGGCCATCTGTCGACTAGAGGAAAGCGGTGGAAGATCTCCGAATGTAATTTCGAATAACCTTTTCGCCTATTCTGGAGTTTTTTAATTTTATTCATTTTGGGTCGTTTTAACAAGGTCATATCGCGACCTTATAACTTTACATGAAAGAGAATATGACAGTGAGTTACAAAATGGTAACATTTACACTTTACAATAATTCAAAGGGTTTACATTTTCTTATAAACATCAAAGACTTTTTCATTGATTGGTGGTTATTTACAGCACGCACTTGGTAGGTCTTTGAAGCCAGCCTGAAGTCTCCATCTGGTGTATTCTGGACTTGCAACAGGATATGTTGCACAGTAAGCGTTGCATTGCAGGTCTGGAGTTGACTACATGCAAAATATTATTTACGTAGAATTTCGAAAATGACCTTTTTGTTTGCCTTGCTTACCTCTGGCCAAATTTTACTGAGCTTCAGGTTACAGAATAGCTATAGGTACTTGAAAATGTAGTTAGAAAACATGAGATACTCTACGGAACTTGCTATGTCCATGGACCTTATGAGTCCAAAGCTCTCTAAATTCAATTCGTAATTGAGCCTTTTTGGGATGATACATTTTAAAACAATGATTTTTACTTTCATTTAATAGAATGTACTGTCTGGTTTAAAAATAAGACGTTGTCTTTCTCCCATTACAGTACCAATATTCTTTATGGAATCGTAAGCATCTTGGCGTAAATCTGCAAGCTGTGGCAATAGTTCCCGTAGTATTGACCAAAAAGAAATGGTGAAAATAATAGCATGCTAAAATAGAAATTATAAAAATGTTAGTGTAACTCAGCGTATCCAAAACGCGTATCACATTTATAGCACATCACGTTTACATCTGTAATAGGCAAGTGAGATAGGTCGTATCCCATGTGCAATCACTGTCGTTCAGGTTTTGGCCATCGCTCAGACTGCATCAAGCAAGTCCGAAAAAGACGATGTCTTGAGTCGTGAAAAAACCGAGGAGGATTGATCTGTTCTTGTAGAACGAAATCCTGGATATCAAAGCAGGTTGTACATCAAGCTGACGAAGTAAACCTTACCTGAGCTGTTAATTTTATTGTATTTCTGATTTTGATAAAGATTTCTTCCATGATATTTATAAACAAATACATATGCATGATCTCCCAAGTGCCGGCCAATCTGAGTGGGTTTTTATGGTTTGATCCAGTTGACAGGTAAATATCGTATTGGATATTCAATACCACGACCCAAACGTTCCACGTACAGAACAAAACAAATATAAATAAAAGTAGATGGCGCAGAAAGGCGACTACGTAAACTAAGATCTGCTATCTATCATTGCAATAACTAGCAGTCGGCCACGATATAAATGCGTGCGATGGAAAGAGGAACTAAACAGTTACGGAACAAGTGGGCCCGCATCGTAAGGACAGTCGGGTAAAGAAAATATCCGCAGTTCTAGCGAGGCTGAGGCCTGCAAAATGTAGTATTGTTTTCATTGTGTGACTGTACATTCCCCTACCACCTTCCCCTTACTCCCCTTTGATCCCTAGTCTTGATGACGTTAGGCAGTGTCAACAAAAAACTGGCGCCCTCCTCCAAGCGCATTCATACGTGCCCAGGAGTTACACGATTCCAAAGACCACATTCCACCAAATACCCAGTAGAAACAGCAATAGCTGGTAACTAAGGCCATCTATCACCATTTTTTTGAATAGTGTTTAACGGCCACTGTTACTACGTACGCACCACAGGCAGTGACATTGGTGATACACGAAATGAAATGATAATTGGGAAAGGAAATTTGGGAAGAAAACGTTCCAGGTCTAAATTTAGGATGCTTCCCCGACATTTGCCAGTTATGAGGACCGAGGAAAACCTACCAGTAGTTATGATCTCATATATGCATATATTCTAATATAAGAAATAATTACACCGAAGCGCTTTTATTTACTTAATACTTTCTCTACTACGTATAGTAAATAGGGGAAGTATTGTATTCCACCCAAAAATTCGACACCGAGATTTCACCGGAAAAACATGTTTTGAGACCCACTGAATAAAAAAAAGCATTTTTGGAAACATGTCCGTGTGTGCGTGTGTCTCTGTGCGTTTGTGTCTGAGTGTGTGTGCGTGTGTGTGTGTGTGTGTGTGTGTGTGTGTGTGTGTGTGTGTGTGTGTGTGTGTGTCTGTCTGAACAGCATAACTCAGAAACGAACAGTCGGATAAACACCAAACTTGGTGTTTAGGTTCAGTATCTTCCAGAGATGCGACACGAAGGTTTTCAAGAAAATCCCCCCACGCCAGATTACCCTTTACATGGAACATTGTTTCGAAAATTTTAATTTTCTCAAAAATGGCTCTAACGATTTTGATTAAAATATCATATGTTTAAGATATTTTCATGACAAACTGTATATCTTGAATTTTCTGGAAATGTCTTCAAAAGTATTCTTTATTGTGAACGACTTTTGCATAACTGGTAAACCATAAGAGATGGACAAACTTTTTACTGCACAAAAAATGTAGATCGCGTTAAAATACACAATTTATGCCATATACATTTTTTTGTTGAGTGAACCATTTTCAAGATATTGCTTGTTATTCCCTTAAATTTTTCAATACTTATTTTCTCAAATGGGAATTCTTTAGTCATTTTTTTGTCTTGGATATGCAAAGAGTATTAATCTGTGGCAAAGAGAATGGTGCTGCACCTAGCAACCAGCTATTAAGAGTAATGTCTATGCTTAAAGGCTACTGTATTTCTATATTGCCATTGTAAATATATATTCCCCTTACAACTATAAGAAAATTAGCAATGAAATAGAGGCTGCAAATATTTATCTCGATTAACATGAACTAGATGGAAAATAAGGGTTTGTAAAAATAGTTTGTACAAGAGTAGAGAAAGTCGTGTGAGTGTAACACATCAGTTTTTTTATCTTGCATATTCAGTACTTGCACCTAACTTATTTCTCTCGCCACAAAAAATGTATAGGCTTGGTACTAGGACAAATGCAAAGTACTGTAATACAGTTATAGACCTCATATCTAAACAATAGATTGGCAAAACATATTAATTTCGAAATACATACATCCTTTTCATATAACATATTTACCAATAGCCATGTATTTTAGAGATATGGTGAAAATATTCCAAATTTATTTCTTTTCTAAAAAAGGAATAATATCTTCACCATGTTTTGGTACGTCGTATACGTTTCTCTTGTTTTTTTTCCCACAAAAGTAGTTTATCACACAGATGGCACTCTCTTTGCAAATGTGACACTTATTTCATAAACATTTACAGACTTCATACAAAAAGGACACAGCTGTTAGAAGCTGATTACGAAGAGAATCATGGAGTTCCTTTTAAGCGTCTTCATTTGTTACATGGTTTAGTGGGATACAGCTGCACAGTGTGCAGCAAGATGAAAAACAGCCCTTCCTACCTAATGGCTTCAGTCCACCATTTCGGAAGTTTCATAATATTCCAAAGGATTAGCTTTGGGATATAATCAGTGGGGACCGGCTTTGTTTTCTTTAGGTGTCTGGTTTTCCTGCCCGCCTGAGGGAGAGAAGAAACAAACCATAAGATTTTACAAGACGGTTTCAGTTTTTAATCCAGAGAAGAACAAGACTCCTTTGTTGTTTCTCTTTCATACAAAGCGACCACCGCCTTGCTTTTCTGACCAAGGGGAGACTGAATGCACAACACCATTCTCATTTTGTTATGGGAAACTCTTTGAAGTGTTAATACCAGATATAGGGAATATAGGGTCTCCTAAAGCATCGATTGTTTTTTCAGGGATTTAAGGTTGTGTTTAACCCAAGGAATTGTTGGTTGAAACAATCGGCCTCGTTTTTTCTTTTTCTTTAAGAGTGGAAAATGTCTAGCGGTTCAAAGTGCCACTTTTGAAATTTTACAGGAAAACAAAAGAACTACTCAAATCTTTCTGGTTCCTGGCCTAGTAAATGAAAGGGGATTTCATATGCCATGCTCAGTGCCTGCTCGTCCAAGTGTCATACTAAGGATTATTCTTGAGTCCATCTCGATGTTGCAGAAAATGATTTTATTTCAGATCAAGCTCTAATGTATGTACCTACAGGAATAAGATACTTAATACAGATATTTAAGTGTTATTTTCTCTTTTCTTTATTTCACTGCATATACAAAGTAAAAAATCTGATGTGTTACACTCACATGACTTTCTCTACTCTTGTACATACTATTTTTACAAACGCATATTCTCCATATGCTTCATGTTAATCGAGATGTTAATCTTATTGCTAATTTTCTTGTAGATGCAAGGGGAATTGGTAGGCTTTAAGCGATAGTCAAATATTTTATGAGCTGGTTGTTATGTAAAGTATTCCATTTTCTTTGCATTACCAGGACAAAAGAAAATGAATAACGAATTCCCATTTGAGAAAAAGTATAAGTATTGGAAAATTTAAGGGAATAACAAGCAATACCTCGAAAATGGTTCACTCAACTGCAAAAATGTATATGACATAAATTGTGTATTTTAACACGATCTAAATTTTTTGTGTAGTAAAATTTTGTCTATCTCTTATGGTTTACCATTTATGCAAACGTCGTTCACAATGAAGAATACTTTTAGAGACATTCCCAGAAAATTCGAGATATACATTTCATTTATCATGAAAATACCTTAAGGATATGATTTTTAATCAATATCGCTAGAGCCATTTTTGAGAAAATTAAAATTTTTGAAAAATGTTCCATGTAAAGGGTAATCTGGGGTGGGGGGATTTTCTTGAAAACCTTCGTGTCGCATCTCTGGAAGATACTGAACCTAAATATCAAGTTTGGTGTTTATCCGATAGTTCGTTTCTGAAGTTATGCTGTTTACACACAGACACACACACGGACATGTTTCCAAAAATGATTTTTTTTGGATTCAGGGGGTTTCAAAACATGTATTTCTGGCGAAATCTCGCTATCGAATTTTTGGGTGGAATACAATACTTCCCTTACTTACTATACGTAGTAGAGAAGGTAAAAATTGTGCTTTGGTAACCTACCATAATTTTATTAACATATTTTTTCTCTCATGATTTCTTTACTAGACATTGCTTGGTTTTTGTAAAGTTTGCTACAGAATTCTTTGTTCTTTGAAACAAACAAATGAACGCAGTTAGAGATCTTGCTCTTTTTCGGCGGACAAACGGGACCAACCTTTCACCATTTTATACAGTGCCTGAAGAGAAAATTGTTTGTAGTGTTTAACGCCCATTCTTACTGCATATGGCATCATAAGCGGTGGACAATGATGATACATGAAATTAAATTGTAATTCGGAAATGAACTTTGGATAGGAAATGTTCCAGGCCTAAGTTTAAGGTACTCCCCGGCGAGAGGACAGAGAAAAATCCGGAAAAGAACTGTCAGGGATAACGGGATTTGACCCGCAAACTTCTGTTCACGAGTACATGCCTTAACGGCCTCGGTTACCCGTGAATGGTCTAAAAAGGAAATGTAGAACCTACATAATAAAATCTGCGGAAATTGAGAATCTAAATTTTAATACATAACCGGGGACAGCGTCCATCAAAATGTAACCGCCCGCTTGCAGGACGTCATTAGAATTCGTTATGAATTATAGATTAATTAATAATGAGATAATGATAAGACTTGCTGAACAAAGACAGTGTTAGTGGCGCTTACATCTTAGGGAGCCTTGTTTAAACAAAAATGTTAATTATTACATACATATTTTACAATTAATGTTTGTTGTGTGCTTAGGTTTCCCTAATTGGGTTTCAGGGCAATCAGGAAAGATCTCGAACCGCCATCGCAAGTGCCTCTATTGCTCCTGAGGACTTAAATTAAAGTTGCATTTAAAAATATTCCGGTAAAGGAATGTGAGAAAAAATAATTACAGAATGCCCTAAAAGTCACCACTTATTGGTTATACGAGTATGAAAACACAGACGGAATAATAACATACTTGATTGAAAACACAACATTTCTATAAATAATACTGTTTCTCAAACCTTCTGCGTTGACAATCTCTACAGAGAATTTGAGACATATTTGAATCAGTGTCTAAGCATTATTAAAAGCGGATTTCAACCCTCGAGTGTGTTTGGTTTTGAAGCATAGACGTATCTTTAACTAATACCCAAAATAAAAAAAAATCATCGGTGCGAGGTCTGATGATCCGAGTGGAATTTCTATTGTCTTGGTCTTCCAATAACTTTACCACCATATACCTCATCAACATAGTCTCGCACAATGTGGTGTAGAACCATCATATTGAAAATAAAGTTGTAGTTACTAGTCGGCCACGATATGAATGCGCTTGGAAGGGCCACTCATTTTTTGTTGACAATCAAGGCTGGGGATCAGAAGAGAGTGAGGGGCAAGGCGATAGGGGAATGTACAGTCCCACAATGAAAACAGTACTGCATTTTCAGGCCTCAACCCCGGTAGTAAATGCATCTCGGAACTGCGTATGTTTCCTTTACCTGACTGTGCTCCCGATGCCCCTCTCACGTTTTCGTAACCGTTGATACAAGATTATTGCACCACCATGAGGCGCCAGTTTGAAGCCGTAATATGGTCGTCGCAGTCCCGCGATGGTCACCAGTTTGAAGCTGTAACTCAGGTCGTCACTTTTGATGCCGTGATCTCGTAGCTCGTTCTGTTGTCTCGTGCGCTAGCTGCTCTAGTGTTATGGATATGATATCTTTCTTTTAGGGTATGCGTGGGCGTATTGTTAAAGGATAACGTCAGTTTAAATTGAGAAGTTTATTCTAAGCTAATATTTGAATTACTGAAGTGAGTTGCCGACCGTTTTAAGAAAAAGAATCAAACTGATTATGAGTTGTAGCACTCAGAATTGTAACAACTAAATTATTATACTTGCTAACTTATGCAGTATAAATTCATGGTTGAAAATAACCGTTTCCGCAATAAAAGAAACTAGTAGCGTAACTTGCCGCGAGTCGCTAAAATGCTTATCGGCGAGACCTCTCGCAGCAGCCGCGAATTATTTACACAAGCGCGCCTCTAGACACACTTATAATATCACACATGCATTAAGTACCGGTGACGGTACCAAGAGAATAATGTATGCACAACTGTGTGCATGAAGTACTGCACGAACATAAGTACTAGTGCCGGTACCAGAGACACAGTAACTCTATCATTTAAAATCGCACGCCTTTTATTATTCCCCTTTCAACTTTACATCTTTCCCGGGCCAATACTGAACCCCTCCTCATGCACGTCTCTTACTTTATTGCTTACTAAGCCTTTCACTTTTCTCAGAATTTATTTTACTTCTCAAATTTACAGAATTGACTTAAATGCCTGCAAATGTACTGAACTGATAACCTAACTGAATTCCCAGAATCGTTAAGTTAATGTGTTCGCTACTTCGGCTGATACTAATGACTTTCGCTAACCTGACTTCTTAATTACCTTCATCTTTCTGGACAAACATTTCATCTTAAACTTGTTACGTTATACACTGATTTAATGTACGGAAATTCTTTATAGCAATTACTTGCCTATCTTACTGTTATTTTTTATTTAACTATTTATATCTGCCCCAATAATTACGGTATCACCGTTCAGTTCCTCTTCTCACCACCCGCACTCATATCGTGGCCGCCTAGTACTTTGTAGCCCTATACGTAGGTAGGCAGCATTTGTAACTACTTTTCTGAAGTTACTCCTTCAAAATACCAAGGTTCCAGGATTCCTAGATGTGAAATACTATCCCAAGCACTGGCACTAAGCTGATGAAGTAATATTTCAAGAACGGGGGACGATTTTCTGTATACGCACTCGTGTTTGTTGACATGACCCGAGAGTATGAATATTGTTTCATTACTCCAAATTACATTTGAACATAAACAAATACAACCTTGTTAACACTGACTCACAAAATTGAAGCCTGCGGTCGGGATCGTCTTCTAATAGTCTGTGTATGAGACGTGGTAGCTTCATATCAAATTCTCCGGGTAGAATTTCTGGTAACATTATGCTCAAGAGCAGGCTTGCGAATAAACCTTTTAGAACTTAGTACTCTTGGCAAAACATTAACTTTGGTGTATTTCTCATAATGATGGCCTGCTTGACCTATAGCAATTCACTACTGATCCGTTTTCTTCCAAACGTTTGTGTAAATACTAGCTCGCCCTTTGGTGAAGCAGTGTCGAAGTGATTATTCCATTATTGAATCAAAAATTAATAACCACTTTTGTATACCAAGTTTTAGGGCAAAACTCCTTCCTACTTTAGAAAGCATCAACAGTGAGTGTTTACATTAGTAACTTATTGTCAGATAAAAGTGAAAGGCGGTTAAATGAAATCTAAATTACTTCAATAGGTACCAAGCGAGAACGTGTGAAGCTCGCATTCGGGAGGACTCGTGTTCGATTCCCGTTGGGTCAGCCACTCTTACTAGGGCTTTTCGTGGTTTCCCCGGGTCGAATTTCCTGTCCGTCATTCCCTGACGCTATAAGCTCCTTTTATCTGTTTCACGGTTGTAGGACCAGGCGACGGTGGTTTATGTGCTGCGGCTGGACGTAGAATTTGCACTATGAAAAGATTTCGCCTTGGCACTTGGGGGACTGCTGGGGACCTCTTCCTTCCTGGGAGTGTCTCGTCTGCACCCGAGATCCCCAGGTTGCGGGTGACTAAGGAAGGGCTAGCCGATATCAGGACTGGTGTAATGTTGGAATCGTTAGATAGCCCGTCCTTGCTAGCGCACATCGTCCGCTACGATCGTATCTGGTCGCCCTTTGGGACTTCCCATCATCCCTTCTCCCAGGGGTCACGTAGGAAGCACAAAGGGCCCACTATGGCCTACTGCAGTGCTGTGCTTCAGTTACTGGAGGCCCCTACGTCTGACTACTTCTAAGTTCAGCAGGTAGTGACTTCTGGGCGTATTTATTTAAACTTCTCTCCAGGTTAACAGTTTGACTTTCAAGTGCCAGCCTTATGTTGATAATTATAATTTGTACGTATATCACTTTCTTTATACCATTCAATTAAATTCTTTAAAATCCACATATCCTTAGTTCAGTTAAAATTAGTTACTGCATTATACAAGGCTGTTTTTAAAGTATGTATTCTTCTAATATTTTGCCGCTGCATTCGCGTTTTTTGAGCATGTGCGATCATTTCTTGCATTCATAAGGAAGCCAGACGCAGCTGTGAGTGATCATCGCTTTGTGTTTTCCTGTTGTTAGAGTATTTAAAAATGTTCAAAACAATCTTAACGACCTGCCGATTGTGAAGTCAGATCATTAATTCGTTTTTGAATGCGAGAAATGTTATGTTAGCAAACACTCATCGCCAGTTGTGCGAGGTTCATGAAGAAAAAATTATGATTACAATGCCTGGCCACATACAGCCAAAAAAATCAAGTTCTGATCGCATCGTTTGGTGGGAACAATTCAACCATCCTCCCTACAGTCCGGATTTCCACCAAGAGATTTTCATATGTTTTTTTTTTTATCTGAAAAAGTTCCTTGGTGGAAAACATTTCCACGACGATGATATGAAACAAGAAGTGCAAACTTGGCTTTCATCACAGGCGGCATCATTCTTTGACGAAGGCATGCAAAAACTAGTTTCTCGTTATGACTAGTGGCAGAATAGCGCTATCGACTATGTGGAAAGTAGTGTAAGGTGTAAGATAATGAAAGATAAAGTATTTGGAAAATAATGTTCTGCTATATTTTAAAAAATCTTATGTGTTACACTCACATGACTTTCTCTACTCTTGTACAAACTATTTTTACAAACGCTTATTCTCCATATGCTTCATGTTAATCGAGACGTTAATCTTATTGCTAATTTTCTTGTAGATGCAAGGGTAATTGCTAGGCTTTAAGTGATAGTCAAATATTTTAAGAGCTGGTTGCTATGTGGAGTATTGCATTCTCTTTGCATTACCAGGACAAAAAAAATGAATAACCAATTCCCAATTTGAGAAAAAGTATGTATTGGAAAATTTAAGGGAATAACAAGCAATATCTTGAAAATGGTTCACTCAAAAAAAAATGTATATGACATAAATTGTGTATTTTAACGCGGTCTAAATTTTTTGTGCAGTAAAATATTGTCTATCTCTTATGATTTACTAGTTATGCAAAAGTTGTTCACAATGAAGAATATTTTGGAGACATTCCCAGAAAATTCGAGATATACATTTCATTTGTCATGATAATATCCTATACATATGATATTTTAATCAAAATCGTTAGCCATTTTTGAGAAAATTAAAATTTTCGAAAAATGTTCCATGTAAAGGGTAATCTGGGATGGATGGATTTTCTTGAAAACCTTCGTGTCGTATCTCTGGAAGACGTTGAACCTAAATACCAAGTTTGGTGTTTATCCTACCGTTCGTTTCTGAGTTATGCTGTTCACAGACACACACACGGACATGTTTCGAAAAATCCTTTTTTTGGATTCAGGGGGTCTCAAAACATGTATTTCCGGTGAAACCTCGGTATCGAATTTTTGGGTGGAATACAATACTTCCCCTACTTACTATACGTAGTAGAGAAAGTAAAAATTATCAGTACTTGCTTTAAAAACACGCCTCGGGTGAATTTCGATTCCCACAGCTATATTCTACATTATTCTCAAATATATGTACCTAAAAATGAATTACAATAGGCATAAAGAGAGACATTGGAATCGCACTGCTCACAAAGGGAGCTGACAGTTTGGAAAGTTTGGGAACCATTACGTTACTGCCTGTCCATTTTGAAGTTTCCTCTGAGTAAGTTAATAACAGAGAACGAGAGATTCTTACTCAAATGATACCTTGTGACTAAAAACGGTATACCTCTCCAATTTAGTACTTCGGCTCGTAGATACAAAGAGAACAGCGATAGTCAAATGTATAAGAACTGGACGCTATACACTGGCCTTAAAATTCCTTACTGTTTCCATGACATCGCGAGAAACAATTGAAAATCGACAAGATTTGGCTAAGTGTTGAACAATTCGAGCAATTAATAACAGATATCTCGGAAATGGCTGATTTCACAAGAAAAGTTATTTTAAGTAAATTGTGTTTTTAAAGCGATGTGCAGTTTAAGTGTAGTAGATATGTAGTTTTCGTCTGTCGCTTAAACATGTACCAGTTACACAAGCTTACACAACGTCGCCCTCCGTGGTGTAGTGGTTACCATGCTTAGCATCCAGTTCCCGAGGTCGCAGGTTCAAACCCGGCGGAGGACGATGGATTTTTTCAGCCGTAAAAATCCTTAGCATGGCTTTCTTGGAAGGGAAGTAAAGCCGGTGGTCCCGTGTCGTAGATTTACTGCACGTAAAAGAACCTCAAGCCTGATAAAGAGGCCTCTCAGCAAAATTACCGGTCTTTCACGCCCAATAGAGAATGGGACGTTAAGGACCACAGTAGTTAAAGAGCGTCCATAAATAACCCCGGCACCCAAAAGAAACTTACACAACATTCCATCGGAATGAAGAGGACTTCAAAGGCTATTCTCAAAAAATTCAAGATATACATTTTATTTTTCATGTAAATATCGTTAATACATTGTATTTTAATCAAGATTTTTTTTTTAGAAAATAAAAAATTTCGAAAAATGTTCCATGGAAAGTGTAGTTTGGGGTAGGGACTTTTCTTGAAAATCTTCGTGCCACATCTTTAGAAGGTACTAAACCTAAATACTAATTTGGTATTTATCCGACTTTTCGTTTTTGAGTTCTGCTGTTCACATACATACACATATAAACACGGATCTTTTTCTAAAAATGCTCGTTTTAGATTCAAGGTGCCTCAAAACATGTATTTCCCGTGAAATGTTGGTTTCGAATTTTTGAGTTGAATGCAATACCTTCCTTACCTAATATGTAGTGGTAGAGAAAGTAAAAAGTCAAAACTGCTCCTGATCGATAGCAAATATTGAAGATTATTATGCCAGACCTTCAAAAGAATAACCTATGTAACAAATTTTTCGTCTTCACTAAAATAACAGGTTTCCATTCAAGCTGATTATTTCTCATTATCCTCCATGGTAGAGCTGCAAAGCTATCCTGCTGGATTAAGCTTTTTTTCTGTTAACGTAAAGTGCAAGCTCTAATAGAAGTTATAAAACCCGATTATGGAAAGGAGAGAGAGAGAGTTGGGAAGTGAATTGCGGTTTAAAAATATTTGTGCAGAGCGTTGTTTAATCTCCAAACAAGAGTCGACGCTTCCCCAAAATAAAAACAATTCTCTTGCCCTAGAAAACAATTTCCAATAATTTCTCGCGCTACTTTAGAGCTCAATGTAAGCTTTAAAATGGAAGTAGGTAGCGGTTTCGTAGCGATGGGTTTTATAAAATAGATTTTGTCAAATTTGTCAAACCTAGCCATAAAATATTACACAAGATAGTACTACAGTTATTGCAGTATTATCAAGTAATTCATCAGGAATTAATCTAATTAAAGACTAGTTTTGTGACTTTTTAGTATGCAAAATTTTAAGCAGCAGATTTTGCTGCAGTCCATCTTCACCGCACATTAATACTTATTTTACGAGCATAGATTGGAAAAGGTTCCATAATTAGAGAAAACGCAGTTTAAGGATACTCATCTGTGTAATTTCAAAAATCCAAAATTTCAGGTCTATTCATTTGAAATTTTAATACAATAATTAGCATTTAAAGTATAAAATGTAGATAAATCTTACCATTTTTAAAATTAGTTACAGAAATATTCATTTTTTAAATTGTTTTTACTATTTAAAATTGCTCCACACTATGCAATTACTTTTTGAAAAAATTAATATTTTAAAATCATTAATAGTATATTAATAAAAAGTGGATATGAATTCTAAATTATCATATGAGTTTAGGGGAAAATAAATTTTTAATATGAGACTTCAATTGCTTGCTTAATAACATACGCAATATAAATATCTTTGTTTAATAACATCACAACTAAACATGTTAAAAAAATCTGATGTGTTGCAGCCACTTGACTTTTTCTACTGTTGTCAAACTATTTTTACAAAGCCTTACTCTCCATCTTCTTCATGTTAATCGAGATATGGTTATGTGAATCTTATTGCTAATTTTCTTGTAGGTGCAAGGGGAATTGGTAGGCTTTAAGCGATAGTCAAATATTTTAAGAGCTGGTTGCTATGTGGAGCATTCCATTCTATTTGCATGCCCAGGACATCAGAAAACGAATCACGAATTCCCATTTGAGAAAAAGTATAAGTATTGGAAAATTTAAAAAAAATAACGAGGATTATCTCTCAAATGGTTCACTCCACAAAAAAGTATAGTACATAAATTGTGTGCTTTGACGAGATCTATATTTTTGTCTAGGAAAATTTTGTCTATCTCTTACGGGTTCACCAGTTATGCAAAAACCGTTCAGATTGAAGAGGACTTTTGGGGACATTCCCAGAAAACTCAAGATATACATTTCATTTGGCATTAAAATATCTTAAATATATGATATTTTAATCAAAATATAGTCATTTTTGAGAAAATCAAAATTTTCGAAAAATGTTCCTTGTAAAGGGTACTCTGGGGTGCGGGATTTTCTTGAAAGTCTACGTGTCGCATCTTTGAAATATACTGAACCTAAATACAAAATTTGGTATTTATCCGATTTTTCGTTTTTGAGTTAAGCTGTTCACAGACACACACAAGGACCTGTTTCTAAAAATGCTTTTTTGGATTCAGGGGGCGATCAAAACAAGTATTTCTACTGAAATCTTGACATCGAATTTTTTGGGTGGAATGCAATACTTCCCCTACTTACTATACGTAGCAGAGAAGGCAAAATTGATATCGTCTTTATCCTGTTGTTTATAAGGAGCTATACAAAATCTTATATACCAATGTTATATACCAAAAGGTAAACCGTGTGAAATAATTTGAAAATAAAAATATGTTGACCAATTATAAATCCGAGAAAAGAGAATTTAAAAATAACACTGTCTCTGACTGTATGCTGTTTAAAAAGCATTTAGAGCATATAAAGGTCCTCCATCTGTTTCTGCTCCTCTGTAGTTAATTTAGTATTTGAAGATTTCTGAGGCCTCTATTGATTGGTTTATTCACCTTAATGTTGGCAAAGCTTATTCGTTTGTTGCTACCATTTTATAGGAAACTAGGCTTATAGGCAGATATATAAATAGCTATATGACATGCTTTAAAACATAATAAAGATTTAAAATTTACATAGAACTAAAATATGGAGTTAATAGTGCTTAATAACAATAAAATCCATATTTATCAGTTTTGGTTACTTTTTACCTTTTTTCACAGATGAATGCCCTTAAGATAATAAAGGTATTCCGGGTTCAAATTCACCAAAAGCATACTACGCTCCTATTGATATCTGCGTTTATAGTCGCTTTTATGCGCTTTTTACTTTCTCTACCACGTACATACTAGGTAGGGAAGATTTTTCATTCCATCCAAAAATTCTACATTGAGATTTCACCGTAAATACATGTTTTGGGGATCCATGAGTCCAAAAAAGGTATTTTTAGAAAAAGTTCCGCGCGCGCACGTCTCTGTGTCTGTGTCAGTGAACAGCATAACTCAAAAAGAAATGTCGGATAAATACCAAACTTGGTATTTAGGTTCAGTACCTTCCAAAGATGGGGCACGAAGGTTTTCAAGAAATTTCTAACCTCAACCTTTTACATGGAAGATTTTTCGAAATTTTTTATTTTCTAAAACTGGCTCTAAGGATTTTTATTAAAACACCATTAATTAAATACATTTACATGGCAAATGAATTGGCTATAAAATAAGTAGGATAATGTTGCAATAATAATAATCACCGAGCGGGATGGCTCAGGCAGTAAAGTCTTGTCCCGCATTCGGAAGGTCCCGGGTTCAAATCCCGTGGGCCGACCAATCTGTCTGAGGTTTTTTCGTGGTTTTCCTCAGTCGCCAAGGTAAATACCGGATTGGATATTTAATACCACGACCCAAAGTTGCATCTTAGGTCTAAAACAATAGTAAAATGAAAAATAAGTGGTAATAGCGAATGCTATGCCACCTATCTACAGACAATGTAAGCAGTTAGACTGGACGGCACCGTAATGCCATCTGCACGGCATGAAGCAGGGGTTACAGGGATGAGACCTAGAAGGCTAACTGTCCGCCTTTCTGCGTGAGGGCGGCGGTTAGACTGGAAGGCACCGTAATGCCATCTGCACAGCATGAAGCAGCAATTACAGGGATGTGACCTAGAATAGACCTGTCCATCACATATCGTTCTAAGAGATATCCGCCAACAGATCCGTCGCGATATGACCAAGGAGTTAAAGCGAGTAAAATAAAATAGAATAATAACATAATAATCATCCTCATAATCGTAAGAAAAAGAACTAGAAGAGAGTAAGCTGGATTTTCCAGTTTATACTGTTGAAGTCATGAAACTTTCACAGAAAGAAAATATACCACACATTTTGTAACTCATTGTTGAACTTTAGAGGTATCCTCCTCCAAGATATTCCAGGCAGTACCAATAAACCTGTTTTCTTCGGTTGCTGCAACCTACCAGCGAAATTTAAGTCACAACTGTCTAAAATGCGACATGAAACTGTCCACTGTTGATTTTTCTTTTACGAAGGCTTCAAGGTTACTAAATCATGAAGACACTCATTTATCCATTAACTTGCAGCTTCGCCTGAGAATGCTGCACACCTCTCACACAGTAGTGACAGAGAAGTTGCCTAACAATCAGGGATTTGGCAGAACGCGAAACAAAACATTGAAAGGTAAACAGTTATTGCAACGGTATTTCAACTACATACCAGTAGCATTTTGTAATTTTGCAGAAGATTAAGTGGCCTAAAGCCTGTGTACCTCAAATACATAAAATCTAGCGCTAAATTTGAACGACGACAGTTAACTGACATTTTCAGTTCTTTTCTCTATATTGTTGTCCAGCGAATGCTCGATAAGATATACACAAACGATATGAGTGAAATTTCGAGAATTTTGATAAATTTAAAAATTAATAATTAAGTGTGATCACTTCTTATTCCTCTGCTAGAGAACTATTGGTGCTTCGATGGCTCTATTCTAGGATTCTGTGCGCTGCACAAAAATCTAGCACTACATATGGGTTTTGTTTCGTAGCAAATTAAATATGCTTCGTCGTCAACCGCTGTCTGGGTAGCAGTATGTCTGTTTTCTAACCCATTATGAGGCAGTATTTTATATCACAACACTGTGAATGCCAGAGTGATTTTAGTGTAAATTAGCATTATTGTATGACAATGATTTGAGATGTTTGTTAATTATAAGCATTGTTAGGAAATAAGTTTACACGACCTCACTGAAACTGACAATAGGAGCGGGTAACAATGAGCGAGGGGGTGAGTTGTTTATCAATTAGAAGAGACAAACAAATGACGTCAGAGTAGCGCGTGTTTCTTTACAAATGGAGGGAATATTTTCCCTAGAGCATATGTGTTCGTAATTTTGATTGGATATAAAAATAGACGATAATGTTGGCGCGCTTTATTAATCAATAGCAGCTCTGTTATAATGTTTAGACATATCGGGGTAAGGGAGTATAAATTCTAAAGCCGGGTTACACGTCGCGCAGTTTAACAGAATCATTCGCGGGTTATACGTCGCGCAGTTCAACAGAATCATCCACGGGTTACACGTCGCGCAATTCTACAGAACTCTCGCGACGTAAAGCTAGCTACAAAAATGTGAAATACTCGAATTAACAATGTGCAGCAAATAAGTGATTATAGTTACAGTCTAAAATATAACAGTTTCAGTCGGGCGTGTATCAAGATTAAATATGTGAAATTAAGGAAGTATCACAGCAATAAAAGTGTAAAAACAAATTCTTTTATCAGTGTTATCTTTTAGTAATAACTCCTTTCCGTTTACACACCCTGTTTAAGAGATTTGCTCAACTGAGTAATAATAGTTAGCCGGAGGACAAAGAACCCAAAATTCAAACTAGTAATACAATAACAGGCGCTCAGCAAATAAGATAACACGAAAGTTACCGCGACAATACATACGGCCCCAGTTTGAATCTTGGCTGGAACGAGTTGCAGGATAAGGTTTCTTCCGGAGTTTTGTCTTATCCTCTAGTAACTCTCAGCTCAATTAACACCGAGCTCATTTGGGCATCATTGTTCCTATTTCATTATTGGTTTCTACGTACTTGACCAATTAAAAGAGGCATTAAACACTTCCAAAAAATTCTTTGCCATTTCTTTTATTACGTGTTTACGTTATGAAACAGCTTTTGTGATACTTACTTTCACTAAAATAAGAGTTTTTTTTTCAAATACAAATTAATATTATCATGAAAGAAATTTTAATATTATGTTTTATCTTGCATAATCAGCAACTTAAGGGCTCTAAACGCGTTTAAAAGGCAAAAGAATAAATACAGTGCGTTCCCTCAGCCATCTGACCGGTAGTCGCGATTCGTTTTCCGCGCGCTATATTCAGTGTATCTGTTTATTATTCTCATTATTGATACTGATACCATATTATTACTGATTTTATGATGATTATTACGGTATATTGATTCCTATTGAACAAACATAATTACGTTTTATTTTATTAGATGTGGGTCAAAAGTACCGTCAGCAATATTTTGTAACATCCAGTTACAGAACTTTACGCGGGCTTCATCATCACGTGGTCGTAATTGATGGACAATAGTCACTCTGTATGGTTTCAATTTCAACAGTTTCGTAGACCTATGTACTGAGGTTTTTGAAACACTGACTTGTTTGCTACACATCGTAAAGATTTATTTGGAGACCGTTCAAATGCTTCGCCAATTTCATCAAGTTTTTCTTCCGTTAGAACCCTTCGTTTCTTTTTACAACTTACAACATTAAATGGTCCCGGTCTCTTCACTTGATTCACTAGATATCTGTTTCTCTACTCAAAACTGGAGCACCAGGAAATTTATCGTGAAATTGCCTACACCTGTCTACATGAGTCGGTTTTCACACACGTGTCATACATAAAAAGTCTTTGTTCAAGCGAAAATTTGAGTACCTTTTCTGAGTTGTAATAATCCGATAATTCAATCGCACACAAATACACACGCGTCTCGCATCTATACAAAAGAAGCAATAACAGTTGACTGAAGCCCGCTGCCACATGTCCGATAAGTGGAAGAGCCCGTGGCCTTGAGTTCATTCAGACGTGTCGCACAAGACTGCCGTGCAATTCCCGGCCAGAGCGCTGAGGGACTGCTCTATACTTAAGCAAATATGTTAAATGGACCCCTTTAAATAACGAAAGCTTACCATAACAGTTTTTATTAACGCAGGTCATGGATTAAATTCCTTTTTTCCATATGTTTTAAGTTGGGGGTTTAATTTTTTGTGTACAGCAAACTCTTATTATTAACACAGAGGTTTCACTTCTACTGGTACATTATTATTTAATTATTGAAGTTTTTAATATTTCATGTATTTGAAAAAAATTAATCCAGTGGGTTTGAAAATGCGATTAATGTAAAGTGAAGAGGCCAAGCACTTCTTATAAGAAGTGCTTCTATCGGCAATGGATAGATAAAATCGTGTGGGTGTTACACAGATTTTTTAAAGCCTCAATAACGCACAGCGTAATGGACGCCATAAGGTAAATGCATATTATATTTTTTGTTATTTTGTCAATACTAAATTTTAGACAAATTTCGAAACAAAAAGAATTTTAAAAATATTCATAGAAAACACTTCAGACATTGTAGAATAAGGATTCAATTGCAGTTTTGCCTTTCTGACCTTTTAAATGCTCAAATACGGCGTTTAACTGGACATGGACGTGTGTGCAAGTAGGGCGTTACATTTTAACTTATTTCCCTTTTAATTTTTTTTTTGCGTTTTTCCACTTTAAAATTCTCTTTATGCAATTTTTGTTCAGTTTCTTTCACATTTTAAGTGTACTTTCTTTGAAGGTAGATCAAGAGATCTAAGGAGTTTTTTCTTATATGAAGTATAGTTTTGGATTTAAGTTTTTATATTTAATACACCGAGCGGAATGACTCAGGTGGTAACGTCTTTAGCCCGCATTCGAGAGGTCCCGGGTTCAAATCCGGACCTGTCAAACTGATCGAGAGTTTTTTGCGGTTTTCCTCAGTTGCTAGGCGAACTTTGGGTTGGATAATTTGATCCACGAACTTTCCTATCATCCCTTTCATCACTACATTTCATTTCATTCTTCTTCGCTGCCATACCAGACATTGGGCTGATCAGCTAATGGATATGCTATGATCCAGAGTTTACTTGCTCCTTGACAGCTATTGACCCAAGGCATTGGCTAATAAGTCCTACAAAGAGTAGGATAATCAGTTAAATAATAAGAAGAAAAAGATAATTTGATACAGGATTGATTTATAGAAAATTAAAGCTGTTGCATAATTTTTTTCAAAAAATTTTAGTGTTACGCAACACTTTTTCACTGTAAAGAACTGCATTCGAAGAATAACATGCAAAACGTAAACGTTTCAACTTTGTATATTTTCATCGGGTGGAGCATTTTACAGCCACTGGCCATTAAAATTAATTTTATGTTACAATTATATTCAAGCAAATATGTGATAAAACTGTCAGGTAAATTGGTCAAAATATGTAGAGATTAGCGATTTCAGTACCAGGTACCATTATACGTTATTTTGGCGCTATTTCTTTGCTTTATAACTAGACCTCTTGCAGGTATTTTCTAAAATTAAGATAATAAACTCAAAAGGGATTTGACGTCAGAAAACAGAGGTATAAATTTCCTGCTGACTGTTTTACTTTTAAGCATAAAACAGATTGTGGGACACCCAAAGCTAATTAGCATTCCAAGTTGGGGGAAATTACCTGCATTGTTACAATAACCATGGTAATTATATTCATATTACAATTAAAGCGTATACATTTAATCAATTGTCCTCTGAATTTCGAATTGGCATCAACAGCACTTTTACGTGTATGCATTACTTTCTCCATGTGTTCCGTGCTGTTCTTTATCAAAAAGGCTTGCTTTATATTTAAACTTTGTAATAGCATTAAGGTAAACACCCGCCGACAAAGTTCGTAACCTTTATTCTAGCAAGGTTTTATCGATCCTTAAGTCTTCTGGGCGGAATATGATTACGGGTTTCGTCCCTTTGGCTATGTTTGACGTTACAGCTTTTCTCGTTCGCTGTATTTCCAAGTTTATAAAAATAGCTTGAAGGTAAACTCCTATTTAACTTGTAAAAATAATAGAAAATTACCAGCTTTAATTATGAGGAAGCAAGAATAATATAATTTATGCTGAAAGGATATATTTTCCGAGCTTTTTCAAAACGGCACTTCCTTTCTCCAGGACAATCATACTGACAAATACCAGAAGTTTGTACAGAAGCTATACTAAATCCACTTCAATCTCTTCGTGGCTTAGATTATCCCGCAATACTAGCAATATAGGATTTAGTTGAGTTTATGTGGGTGTATGGGGCAATGACTGGACGTATGAGATGGTTACAAAGGGTTCTGTGAAGTCCTTTAATTGGATTTATACCAATAGCTGTATCAGTAAGGTAGACCGTTGAAAATATCTGTAAATAGGGAATAACTCCTGAAGTTTCTTTAATGGTAGAACATATACTCTAAAAGATTTCGCAAATGCAGAGCTAAGGATTCTACTTACACAAAGTAGAAAACACCCACTTATCAAATAGGCTTACTGATTGAATCTTTTTCCTTGAAAGGAGATATCCATAAGCTGGGAATGATTACTGATCTCATTAAGCAAGAGAGACTTGCAATACCCTCGCAATAAAGAAGACCTTATTTTGGTAAGTTGGGTAAATTCAAACTAAATGAAAAGTCACAGTCCTCTCGAAGGACCTCGAAAACTTTCTAAAGGAATTAAAACCAACAGAAGTCTAACCCTTGGTAAGAGAAAACTACGCAGGAGATTAAAGCTGCCAAAATATCAACTACGTTAGTTACATGCAACAAAAGTGCACTACGATTGCACTTAGGTTTTAGTGTACGATATAAAAACGCGTTATGTGTATTATAACATAACGGAGATTTTTTTCTGTTCCCAAAATCCTATTATGCATTTATTATAGGATATTTTGACTGAACGCCAGTCAAATACAAGTGTTTATCATTTTGAGTCTATTTAAACAGTCATATAAAGGGCAAACTCCGCTTATTTGTCTCTCTGTGTGAACATGTAATCTGGAATATAATTGAACTGTTGAATGTGGTGGTTAGAAGACTTAAATTTTTTTTTTGGACGTAAGATAATTTTTTGCATACTGAACAAGATTTTATAAAATTAAGATCTTGTTGTAAACGTTTACGGAAAAGAAATACGGGTAAAGTTTAGGAAAATACGTATCCTTAAGCTTTAAAATAGATTTAGATGATTTTGGAGAGTAATGAAAAAGGTATCTATGGGATTAAAAACAGATTACGCTATACAACCACCTTCAAAAGCTATATCATACACATTTTACAATCATGAATATAATAATATGCTTAAGACAACTAAAAACATCATTGTTATCTATAAATTATGCGATTCTCTTTTTTCATATATATATATATATATATATATATATATATACAGAGTGTACCATTTAAGTTGGGACTGTACAATATCTCCAAAGCGTTGTAGAAATAAATGTCTGGAATAGAAGTTGCTTGATATTATAGGGGAAAGTAAATTCCATTAGTCGTGTTTTATTTGGAGGATGTTCTGGTGGTCTTATATATAATTTTTTTCCGGTTTTACAATGCACAAACATTTTTCCGGCAACTAAGACTACACTTTTTAATATCTTCTTACCACTTTTCTCCATTGTTGCCTGTTGGATCATGAATCTTCCTTAATTTCCCCAATCCATCATTTCCCCTATAATTCCTTGAATCCACGTGCTATACGGTCTTCCTTCCTGGTGCTTAAATCTGTCCGGCTGTAATTCCTTGGTTTTTTTTAACATTTCCTTTTATATATATAATGAACGGGGAGTTGGCCCGTCGCATTAACCCCCAAAATGGAGGATCAGGTGATTTTTAATCAAAGTTTTCTTTCTTTAGCCTTTGATTATCCAATATCTCTCTACAAGGTAGTAGATGCTAGTTTTGGTCCGCCCTGAGTATTTTATTTCCCCCGCCCGCCAATCTGGTGTGTGTTCTCCTATCTACCACCCGGGGAAGCGTCCAATGGGAGACTAGCAAACTCCACACGGAGTGGAGCGGAGTTTCCTTGTTTCACTTGCATAATTACAGTATATCTAATATTTGAATTAAAACATAATTTAGTAAGTACTACGCACGAATTTCTAAGATGCGAGCTGTGGTTTTAACATTAAATACAGCTGCTCCAGTGCTAATGTAAAGAATAGAGAATCCTTTCTAGTGTTTGAAAACAATTCAATGTGCAAATCCCCCTACATCGATTGCGCATTTTAACCCGATCCGTCCTCCAAGTCCTTCTATCTAGTTCTTGGATCTACCAAGGTCTACCTGTGGTGGCTGGTACTTTAATATTTGATAGGAGACGCTGACACCAATTTAGTTTTCTTTCCTTGTTTTATCATTAATCTAAGTTCTCTATACGTTTTTACTTTATCTTTCTTTATGTATTGTAAGTACGAGATGAGATATTGTACCTGTTCCTCCCAAAAATTCGATGTCGAGATTTCACCAGAAATACATGTTTTGAGGCCTCCTAAACTTAAAAAAAGTATTTTTAGGAATAGGTCCGTATGTGTGTCTGCCTGTGAACAGCATAAACCAAAAACGCAATGTCCGATAGTTATCGAACTTGGTATTTAGGTTTAGTAAATCTTCCAAAGATGCGACATCTCCCCAAACTACCCTTTATATGGAAGATTTTCAGAAAATGTTCATTTTCAAAAATGACTTAACGATATTGATTATGTTTAAGACATTTACTTGACAAATAAAATGTATATCTAAATTTTATGGGAATAAATGTGAAGTTGTCCTTATTCGGAAGGAGTATTGTATAATTGTGTATAAGTGGCAAGCAACAAGAGACAAAACGTGCTGCACAAAAAATGTAGATCTCTTTAAAACACACAATTTATCTCAAATAATATTTTTATGATATTAGCCATTTTTGAGATATACGTCGTTATTGGATTACATTTTTCAATACTTAGCCAAT
Source organism: Deroplatys truncata (assembly GCA_030765065.1). NCBI lineage: Eukaryota > Metazoa > Arthropoda > Insecta > Mantodea > Mantidae > Deroplatys > Deroplatys truncata. Next base: position 138,790,861 of record CM060975.1, read on the forward strand.
GTTTTAAGGTGATATTCAGTTGTTTCACGCAATGTCATGGGAGAGTATCGAGTTTCTAGGCCAACATATAGCGACTAGGTTTTGAATAGCTGCCTATAGGTTTGCTCTTTCCCCAAGGAAATGTATAATGAAACTATTTCTCAAAAGGTTTATCTCGATTAACATGAAGTAGATAGACAAATAGCTTTCGTAACACCATTTTGTGGAAGCTGCATAAAAATAAACGACGGCAGTTAGAAAAAATCATGAGAATGTAATACATACGACTTTTTTAAATCAAACAATACGTGGCCAGATTTTAAAAAAATTCCGTATTTCGTTTGTAAGTATTATCCTTATGAAACAAATTCGCAGTCTTTTGAACTGGCACATTTCATCAAACTGATATACCTGTAAATCTCAGACCTTCCGGCTTTCAGCTACTGTGTTAAATTAGAAAGGGTTTTGTAGGCTTACTCAACAACCCTATCGAATATTTCCATCACCAAGTAAACCTGAAAAATGTTGCTGTTTAGCATCACAGAAAAAAGGCGCATTCGTGGATAAAAGAATCCCACAAAACTAGCGATGGGACGATATCACTTTCTCGATACTCGATACCGATATTGATTTTTGAGCACCGATACTCGATACTGGATATTCACTTTATAAAATACTGTAAAAGTGATACCTAGTTCACTGAATTATGTTCTCATTAGTAGTTTTCTGTGTATAAACGCATGTAACCAATTTTATATTGTATGCCAATTCCGAAATTGCTCCTGTTTGACATTCCCCAATTGGCAGCAATTATTTTTCTTTTTGAAGTTGCCACAAGTTATATATCCCCAATTGTTAGGCTGAAAGCTTTCTTTTAAAGGATTTTCTATCCATATTACGGGAATTAGTAGCAAAGTATACCTGCAAGCTACGCTCGTAATCTGAGTTTGACTTGCGTAAACACAAACTAACAGATGCAAGGAAATAACAAATATTTCCACGTGCTGTATTAAGTTCTGATTTGTTTCTGCTGGAATCATAGATTTTGGACACCGGAGTAGGTAAATGGTATAGCTTAAAGTGAGTCACTATTGCAAAAATGCGATTTAGTGCGTCAGCTAAATCAGCTTTATTTACAACTCACTTAACGCTGCATGTTACATGAGTATCTCCTTCTCCTAATGTTTTGTAGTTTTCATTTAGACACAAGAGTCTATGTTGCATTCATTCACCCACAGGAAACACAGTCAAGATCTATCAAGAACTATAGTCCAGCACTCTTTGGTGACACATGCGAGGCAATAAGGTGAGGTCTCAACTCCTTTCATTCCTTTCTAGCATAAAGTTAAGTGCAACAACTTTCAATAATGCAAAACTTAAAAGTATCGAAGATTTATTTCAAAGTGTTAGACATACTTCCATATCACCGAGTATCGAGAGTATTGAGGTATCGACGGTATCGAGGTCCCAATCCCTAATCTAAACTAAATCCCACTGTTGCATTTGAAGAAACAGAATAAAGTTATAAGTATTCATCTTGAGGCAGTATTTTTAACACTTAAACGATATCAGTCTAATTATATAATATAAAATATAATAATAGCCCGCCTTAAAGCAATATGTATATAAATAATATATAAAGTGTATGTAACAGTCATTGTATTATGTTTTATGTACATGTATAATAATGTTATGTGAATGTATTAAGTAATTTAACAATGTAGAAGCTGTAAGAATAGAAGTCGCAAGTTGCTAACATTGAGGTAATAATGAGGTAACCTTGGGACAACAATAAATTAGAAAGTTTAATAATGCTAATAATAATTCTTGGAACCATAGTGCAATATTTAAAATAGTTAATAACTAGCCAATCAAAAACTAGAAAAACCTTATGTTAAATAAAAGTATTCTATTATAGTAAAATTAGCCAATCAGAGATTTGAAAGTAGTAAATGTACAAATTTAAGCGGTAGACGCAGACGCCACTAGGCAGCGTTCCAGAGCACTTCGATACGGTACAGGTTAAGTGTGAGACATAAAACTTCATTTCGGCAAGAATAAAAATAAAGTTTACGTGTTAAAAAGTGCAATTAATAAATAATATCACAGCTCTACAGTATTATACATCAGTGCAGTGTTATTTAATCGCGTGAAAGATTAATAAGAAAAAGGAGTGAAGTAAAAATAATAATTTGTGTAAGCCTTCATTCTTTATCCACACCACCCCCTGCTAAGTGATACATGTTTCTACAAATTATTACTGATGCAGCGAGGCATACAAATATAATATTTAAATAAACATTCAAATTACAAAGTTGATTTTTAAACGTGGGGCGAAGGCCACCAGAAACTTTGTATCGTACGTGGGGCTGCAACTACCTCAAGTTTGGTGCCTAAAGCGTGGTGCAAATAATTTAAAGATATACTACTTCAATCATGAAAGTTAGATGTGCTATAAAACGCATAAATTAAGATAGGTTGAAAAATAAGCTTCCCTGGTTCAACAAAAAAAAGCTCTTAACTCCTCTGATAGGTCACTGATGCCATGTGATTGCTCTCTTTTCTTCGTGTCTATCTTTAGGGATGTTCAAGAATGATGTTGGTTGACACTTCATAAGGAGACTGTTCTACGATGAAGGACTGCAGCCCTGTTCCAAGAATTTTTTTATTTGCATTTAAATTAGGAATCGGTTTTGAAATCCAATTTTCTTCCGTTTGCTATTCTGCAACTTCAAATCAATTAGTAGCAGTAGAAATTATTTCGAACGTGATCACAATTCTCGTGAGAGGTTTCATGTTTTCGTTTCTCAATTTCCAAACCAAATAAATAGCTGCTTAAGTTGAAATCATGCGTTCTCTATTAGGTTATCGCTTTATTAAATAAACATAAGTAATATGGCATTCTACAAGATTTACAACAAATGAACCTATGGAACCAATGTTAAAATTAGGTTTGTTTACTTTTGGGAGTGTCTTTACCGTATATACGTAAGGTATATTCAGTCCATTTATGCATAGCAAGTCTTCATTACTATGTTAGTAATTTTATTCTAAATGAAAGACAACAAAATCCTCATTAACTATATTCATCATATGCTACTAATGTTCTTAGTTTTGGCTTCCAACAGACGGAGGACAGCATGCTGGGACACGATTCTAAACAGCCAAAACTGGCCAAGCTTGGGCACATACTTAATGGAAGTACGTGTACTAAGAGATAAGGTGTTTATGTAATTTTTCTTTAAACATATGTGGTGCTTGAGTACTTGTGCGCGACTTTGTGTGTGTGTGTGTGTGTGTGTGTGTGTTTGTGTGTGTGTGTGTTTGAGTGTGTGATTCAGTGTGTTTTTTTTCAATTTTATATGTATGTATGTATATAGTGCGGTGATTGTAAAAAAATAGTTGTTTTCTGGTTGATACTGCAAGTCACGTATACAGACCAGGTATTTATCTAGAGAGCATGTACGGTCTTATGACCCATGCGACTGTGTTATGCAATTAATGTAATACTAAATACTTAATAAATACCACCACTACACACACACTAGTATGCTTGGAAATGTGAATAGAAGAAAACATTGTTACATACAACAATGCAGCTATAGGTTTGGAGAATTAATTATGTAACAATAACATAGAATGTATTTTAAAATATTACTATTATGCTTTAAATTTCGTGGATAATTATGCCATCTGTGTCTTTTAAAATTAAACTGCTGTATTTCTTTACATTTCTTAAACCCTTCCTTTTGTATTAAGACGAAGACATCGAAGACTGCCGAAAATCCGTCCATCATAGCAAGTTAGTTGGCATGTCATACGGTTTATATAGCGTGTTCTATTCTAGGAACGAGTGAACATCCTATAATTTAGTTGATTACTGCAAAAATTTCTATAAATGGGCATATAAACTTATACCTTAATCGCCCATTCCTCAAAAATATTATGCATCTCATACTTAACGACTTGAATGCAAATAGAGGATAAAATGATAGATATTATTTACCTTTTAGTACTTTATATTAATTACATGTATGCAGTAGACAGAACTGTAAATAGAAGGCTGACTAAATTTGCCAACATGACCAAAATTAAGGAAAACACACTTCTCCTATCAGTGATAATACCATACGTTTGCTGAAATCTTATTGGCTAAACTTCAGTTAGACAAGCTTCGGCATAAGCTTTCGATTTCGGATTTCGCTATCATCTCATAGATATAGAATAATTCTAGCCACTGTCGTCTAGAGGAGGTATCGTGAAGTACAGAGCAGACCGGTTGGGAGCTTGCCTGCTCAGTACATAAACGTGATGGGAGCAACTGAAAGAGGAGCAAAGGCTAAAATATTGACGTCATCCATACCCTCTCTCAGCGCAGCGGCGGTTTTTTGTCGAGTTTTTCATTTACCAAGAAGGACAGTACGTCAAAGCATAGGTCAACACCAACTAGGTTCAATACTGCCTTGGGAGAAGGCATGTCTTATTACAGCACAAGATAATGATAGAAATAACGAAATTAAGCCTTTTCCTTGCAATACCATGAAACGCCATGATTAAATTATAGCAACAAGGATTCTCATAGGCCACTCAATACTTATATCCATCTCATAACTAAAGATGAAACACCGAAATGTCCTTTCTGCTCTGCTACCTTGACAATAAAACACACACTCACAAAATGGCAACAAATCGACCTCAAGAGGAAAAGATGTGGAATCCCCGTCGAACTCCATAAAGCAATCAAAAGCCCGCCAGGTTATTTCAAGTTGAAGATCTTCCTCATTGACATTGGAATACTAAATAAACTGTAAATCACTCTTATCATATGCTATACTAACCATTAAATATCACTTGATATAATTACTGCTTCACTGATCAATTGTGATGTCACTCATCACAGTATTATTATGTAATTCACTCAATGTATCCAAAACAATTATTTAATGTTAGTTGTATAACATGCTACTTACTGTAATATGTACTACCCTGTAAAAGTCATCTTAAGACCTAAGATGTTTTAGCGACTGTAAATAAATACATTAAAAATTATAATGATTTAAAGTGTTTAATTTGTAATAAGTTGTTAAACCATACAAAAAAGGTTTAATCTGCAGCGCCATTATTCATCTTGTCATGTAAATCAGTATGAAAAATACCAATAGGAAGAAACGTCGGCTTTATTGGAACAACTAAAATGAACAACGTTTGTGGATGTAAGTCAGTACATTTTATCGTACTGTAGTTTATTGCTGAATTTGTTTATGCTGCTGAGACTCGCAACTTGTTTGTTTTGCCTTTGAACCTACAAATTATCATGCTTTTATTAATAATTTATTATTCTTGCTTGTAATAATCCTTCCTATGATCCAATGTACAAATTAATCATGTTTCGTCATATGGAAAATTGGTGGTGGTGGTGGTAGTGATGTATTATTATATGAGAAATATAGTTCCATAAACCAATATGATTATAACACTTCAAATCAGTTTGTATCGCAAAGTTACTCCCGTGCCGTTACAGGAAACGCCACTGAGTTTACAAACCGGTCTACTGCTCAGCTTTCCTTGAGGCAGAAGCTCACGGGAACGGACCAGGCAAAGCCGGCTCCCTAGAGCTACATATTGATGTTGCCTGATCTAGAGTACAGTGACTAGTAAATCGAAAAGTTGCAGAATAGGGTAAGGCAAAGCCTTATGTCATTAGCAGTGCAACAGACTTGATGCTGCTCATTTGGCTTTGACAGGATCTCCCCCGTCAACCATATCTCTTACTTCATCCCTTCGTTAATTCATCTGTTTGTGAAACTGAAGAAACGTCTACAGGATAGACAATGAAGTAAAACACGAAATGAGCAGAATGCCGCTTTCTATCGTCAGGGAATGGAAAACCTTATGAGTTTGGGTGCCTTTGGTGACATATCGGAAAATGCGATGTATTACATTCACATGACTTTGCCTACCCGCTACTGTTTAATTTTATATAACTTCTGCTTCATGTTCATCGAGATAAACCTTTGCAGAAACAGTTACATTAGACATTTCGTTGAAGGTACTAGGGAATAGAGGCAACTGAATGGATAGTCAAGTTTTTAAAAGTGGACCGCTATATGCTGGCCTTAAAATTCCATACTCTCATTAAGAGAAACAACTTAATAGTGACAGCTTTTTAAAATAGCAAAATATTGAAAAAATTCAAACAAAAAATAACGGATATCTCTGAAAGTGCTGTCACAAAAGGTGATTTGAAATAAATTGTAAATGTTTAAGAGTTCTATATTTTTATGTATTACGTTTTTGCCTGTGTTAAGAATTCTAAAAAATTCATACTAATGAAGAGGCCTTCACAGGCTACTCCCAGAAAATTCAAGATATACATTTTACTTGTCACGTAAATACCTTAAATTTATGCTATTTTAAACAAAATTATTAGAGACATTGTTGAGAAAATAAAAAATTCGAAACATTTTCCATGTAAAGGATAGTTTGGGGTGGGAAATTTTCGTGAAAACCTTCATGATGTCGCATCTTTGAAAGATACTGTACTTAAATTCGAAGTTTGGTATTTATTAGACGTTTCCTTTTTGAATAACGCTGATCACAGGCACACGCGCGCGCAACCTTTTCAAAAAATGATTTTTTTTAATTAACAGAGCCTCAAAACATATATTTTGGTGAAAACTTGGCATCGAAGTTTTTGGTGCAATATAGGTATAATATTTCCTCTTATCTACTATAGCTAGGTGGCAGAGAAACTAAACATAAAGGAATAATGAAGCAATAGAATAGTGTTATTTATCAATAAATATGTTGTCGTCCTCCGTGGTGTAGCGGTTACCATGCTAACCTGTAATTTCCGTGGTTGCGGGTTCAAACCCGGCGGAGGGCGATGGATTTTTTCGAGTGTAAAAATCCTTAGAATGGCTTCCTTCGGAAGGGAAGTAAAGCTGTAGTCCCGTGTCGTACAAGTGCGGCACGTAAAAGAACCTCAAGCCTGATAAAGGGGCCTCTGAGCAAAATTTCCGCTAGTTCACGCCCAATATAGAATGGGACGCTAAGGACCACAGCAGTTAAAATGCGTCCATAAATAAAAATCTGATGTGTTACACTCACATGACTTTCTCTACTCTTGTACAAACTATTTTTACAAACGTTTATTCTCCATATGCTTCATGTTACTCGAGATATCGAGATGTCAATCTTATTGCTAATTTTCTTGTAGATGCAAGGGGAACATGGTAGGTTATAAGCGATAGTCAAATCTTTTAAGCGCTGGTTGCTATGTGGCGCATTCTATTCTGTTTGCATATCCAAGACAAAAAATTGAATAACGAATTTGAGAAAAAGTATAAGTATTGGAAAATTTAAGGAAATAACAAGCAATATCTCGAAAATGGTTCACTCAACTAAAAAAATGTATATGACATAAATTGTGTATTTTAACGCGATCTACATTTTTTGTGTAGTAAAATGTTGACTATCTCTTATGGTTTACCAGTTATGCAAAAGTCGTTCACAATAAACAATACTTTTGGAGACATTCCCAGGAAATTCAAGATATACATTTTATTTGCAATAAAAATATCTTAAACATATGATATTTTAATCAAAATCGTTAGAGCCATTTTTGAGAAAATTAAAATTTTCGAAAAATGTTCCATGTATAGGGTATTCTGGGGTGGGGGGATTTTCTTGAAAACCTTCGTGTCGCATCTCTAGAAGTTACTGAACCTAAATACCAAGTTTGGTGTTTTATCCGACTGTTCGTTTCTGAGTTATGCTGTTCACAGACACACACGGACATGTTTCCAAAAATGCTTTTTTTGGATTCAGGGGGTCTCAAAACATGTATTTCCGGTGAAATCTCGGTATCGAAATTTTGGGTGGAAAAATGAATAACGAATTCCCATTTGAGAAAATAAGTATTGAAAAATTTAAGGGAATAACAAGCAATATCTCGAAAATGGTTCACTCAACCAAAAAATGTATATGACATAAATTGTGTATTTTAACGCGATTTACATTTTTTGTGTAGTAAAATTTTGTCTATCTCTTATGGTTTACCAGTTATGCAAAGTCGTTCACAATGAAGAATACTTTTGGAGACATTCCCAGAAATTTCAAGATATGCATTTTATTTGTCATGAAAATATCTTAAACATATGATATTTTAATTAAAATCGTTAGAGCCATTTTTGAGAAAATTAAAATTTTCGAAAATTTTCCATGTATAGGGTATTCTGGGGTGGGGGGATTTTCTTGAAAACCTTCGTGTCGCATCTCTAGAAGTTACTGAACCTAAATACCAAGTTTGGTGTTTTATCCGACTGTTCGTTTCTGAGTTATGCTGTTCACAGACACACACACAGACATACAGAAGGACATGTTTCAAAAAGTGCTTTTTTTGGATTCAGGGGTCTCAAAACATGTATTTCCGGTGAAATCTCGGTATCGAAATTTTGGGTGGAATACAATACTTTCCCTACTTACTATACGTAGTAGAGAAAGTAAAAACGGCTGAAAAGCTCAATAAATATGTTAACCCGTTAAAATAATAATAATAGAATCTTACATTTAGATCAAGCTTTTCAGTTATTCTACTTTGAATTGACTGTTTCAGCTCAGCAAAAGTGGGTAAATCTAGCATCATATCGCAGTTCCTGTACGACAAGTTTCCAGAACGTTACCGAGAGACTATAGAGGAACTTCATCGTGGGGAGTACGAGCTTCAGGATGGAGCAGCTCTTACCCTGGATATACTGGACACATCGGGAGCCTATCAGTTCCCAGCTATGCGCGCCCTCTCCATCTCCACGGCAGACGCCTTCATTCTTGTCTACTCTATCGACGATGCCGAGAGTTGGGAAGAAGTGTCTAAACTAAGAGATCAGGTAAGTTTTGACAGCGGCTCACATATTGTTCTTACATACAATCATTTCAAAGGCTTTTGTTTACAGTTAATCAAAGCAGTTTCCCCAGGTGTAGCGAAAAATATTGCTAACTATCTAAACCTTTGATTAATTGATGGTTCTTCCATACAAGCCAAGTGTAGGCTAATGTTGGAAAGCAATAGAATCAAACTGAAACATGCAATGCCGTAGTCGAGATTTTAAACACGGATGTTCGGCTTCCCGTGCCGAATTTTGAATTTTTCAGTCTGGTTCTATCTTTCCAATTTTAGCCTACACACGACTTGTGTGAAGCACAATTATTTATCATTGATTGACCTAATACTGCTTAACTATGAAGCCCAGGACTTAAGTGCGTATGAGATTTTAAGTCCCCATTGGGGTATGCCATTTAAAAAATCTGATGTGTTACATTCGCATGACTTTCTCACATCATTCTTACTAAATTTTATTCTCCCATCTACTTCATTTCAATCCAGATAAAACTCTCCGGAAGCAGCTACATTACACATTTCGTTACAGATACAACGGAATAGCGATAGTCAAATGTTTAGGAACTGGACGCGATGTGCTGGCCTTAAAATTCCATACTCTTTCCGTGCAGTTGCGAGAAACAATTGAATGTCGAAATTACTTGAAAAGAATGAAGTATTGAACAATTCGAACCATTAATAACGGATATCTCGGAAATGGCTGATGGCACAAAAAAGTAATTTGAAATAAATTGTATATTTTAAAGAGATCTACATGTTTTTGTGTAGTGCGTTTGCGTTTATCGCTTAATGTTTACCATTTATACAAGATTATACAAAATTCCTACCGAATGAGGAGGACTTCACAGGCTATTTCCAGAAAATTGAAGATATATATTTTATTTATAATGTGAATATCTTTAATATGCGGTATTTTAATCAAAATCATAAAGGGCATTTTTTTAGAAAATAAAAAATTTCGAACTACTACATACATAGAACTTAGAGAAGGTATCGCATTCCACTCAAAAATTCCATACCGAGATTTCACCGGCAGTATACGTTTTGAAACCCTCTGAATCCAAAAAAAAAGCATTTTCAGGACAAGTTCCACACGCGCGCGCGTGTATATAGGTTCATGATCTTCCGAAGATGCGACACGATTTTCAAGAAAATACCCCCGCTCCCAACTACCCTTTACATGGAACTTTTTTTGAAATATCACTTTCACAAAATATCACTAACGATTTTAATTAAGATACCATAAATTAAAGATATTTACATGGCAAATAAAATGTATATTTTGCATTTTCTGGGAATAGCCTGTGAAGTGCTCTTCAATGGGAAGGATTTTTTATTATCTTGTATATAATAACTTACAAATAAATTTTTGTGGCATAAGCCATTTCCGAGATATCCGTTATTAACGGTTCGAATTTTTCAATGCTTTGCTTTGCTTTTAAAGCCATGTCGATTCTCAGTTGTTTCTCGCGACTGCATAGGAAGAGTATGAAATTTTAAAGCCAGCACATAGCGACCAATTCTTAAACATTTGACTATCGCTGTTTCCTTTTGTATCTGTAATGAAATGTATAATTTAGCTATTTCTGCAAAGGTTTATCTCGATTAAAATGAAGTAGAGAGTAAATAAGTTTTCGTAAGTATAGTTTGTATACTCACTAATAAACGATAGAGGTTAGAGAAAGTTAGGCGAATGTAACGCATCAGATATACAGAATGGACCATTTAAGTTGAGATTGTACAATATCTACAAAACTAAGCATTATAGAAAGGAATGTCTTGAATAAAAGTTGCTTGATATTATGGGGGAAAGTAAATGCCATTAGTCGTGTTTTATTTGAAGGACGTTGTGATGATCATTTTAGGGTCAATTTAATTTGACTCTAATTGTAGGTTCGTATTTAAAAAAATTCAATTGATCCTAAAATAACCATCATAACAGTCTCCAAACAAAACACGACTAATGGCATTTACTTTCCCCCATAATATCAAACAACTTTTATTTGAGTCATTTCTTTTTACAACTCTTAGTTTTGGAGATATTGTACAGTCTCAACTTAAATGGTGTACCCTGTATATATTACTTTATCTAGCACTAATTATGCTAGCCAGAGAAAATTTTATATTTCGCTAAAAAATCCGATGTATAGATTTCACCGGAAATAAACAATAAACAATTTTTAGGAAACGGTCCGTGTGCGTGTGTGTGTGTCTCTGACTGAACAGCATCACTCAAAAATGAAAAGTTGGATAATATCAAGTTGTATTTAATTTCAACAACTTCCAACCTTGCGACACAAAGATTTTCAAAAGAATCCCCCGACACCAAACTACCCTTTGTACGGAAAAGTCCCTTAATTTCGATTTTCTTTAAAATGGCTCTAACGATTTTGATTAAAATGCTACATGTTTTTATTCCTAATAAAATGTTTATCTTGAATTTACTGCAAAACTTCCCTATGAAGTTCGTTTCATTAGGAATGAGTTTGAGGCTGAAGCCGAAGTTTTCCGAACCGAGGGTAAAGGCTAGTTTTTCGCAAGCTAAAATAATTACTGCATTCACATGTATGCGCAATTGACAGAAAATCGGTGGGAGAAAATAAATACGACCATTTATTTTAATTATCACTGTCACTAGAAGAGGAATACGATCATGGTGCAATAAAATACAATAGCTGAGATGGAATTAAAACATTTATACACACCTCTCAGCCAATGTCTTTATGGCGTGATGGGTTGTGTATGCGCATGCTACCCTGAAGTTCTGGGTTCAATTCTTTACCGGGATTGTATTCTTTGTTGTTCCTAATTAGGCTTTAAATAGGTTAAGCTATTTTAATCATCTGCCACTTGTTGAAGTAAATTACCATGAACTGATATTTTTAAAAATATATTAGATCCATCGGTATACGTCTGGAAAACACCCAATTGTCTGGTCAACCCTTAAGATATATTTAAAAATTAAAACAATAATAAAACTGCTAATAAAAGTAAATAAAAGCTTGCGAAATCTCATAGATTTACAAAACACCATTTCACACAACGTAACGATAAAAACCCACTCGTGTAGATAGGCTTGCAAAATGTAAACTGTACACTGATTTATATGGTGAAACGATATATCGCTTATGTTAATTTTACTTAAATGACAAAAGAACAAGTGACTATAGAACACTTAATATATGAATGTACTTTATCAGATAATGAAGAAATACACTTGAAGAGAAAAGTAAAAAAAGTAAATGGAATGTGGTCACTTCAATTAAAAGATTTAATTCAAATATATAAAAAAACAGTCAATCATATTTGTTAACAAAATTAATTTTCAAAATTTAAAACTATATAAGATTGTATTAGTTATTTACAGTAACACTGGAAGTAAAGTGTGTCATTTTCTTTTTGTAAAATATTCATGTAAAGAAGCTAATCCTAGCGTGCAGTATGGTCCAAATGTAATGGAACATGTTGTAATAAATAAATATCTAAGAGAACAAGTGTTAAATAAGACATTTTTACAAATCCTAAGCGCATGTTCATGGATATCAAGTGTTTGAAATCGATTAAATTTAACAGTATTTCATGTAGGAGAACTGATAAGAATATACAAATTTTTAAATTCCCTCCTAAAATGTAAGTATCAGAATAGAAGGCACAAAATGTTGCTAATGCACCTGAAATATAATGTTAGATGTACATTTGCGATCTTGTATTTATTTAAACACTACCTTGTTCCGCAGTGTTAACAGACCTTCTTTTCGTGCTTCACAATATATTGCATCCTGACACGTTTTCCTTGGCATTGTATGAGTTATAAATTCCGCAGTTTTTCTAATACTTCATTTTATTGAATTGTAGGACATATATTTCCCTTATTTCTTTCCTTTCACTCCATTGATTCCTTTTCACAGCCTCTTTCTCATTTTTATGGCACAATATTGAATCTCATACAAACATCCCTTTCATAATCACAATGGCAGTGTCCTTAAAATGTCTGGAATTCTTTATACGCGAATATTAAAGACTATTGAAAGCACTATTGAAAGATAAAAAACAGCTGAATGATATAGGTCTTCGTGTGAGTTTACAAGTCATATGGAATGTGTCGTTTCTTCCACGTATTGGAACACCATGCTGGCCAATCTACAGTTGGCTTCCTCAAGACTATTTCTTGCGTATCCTTTAGAAAATGGACGCACATCAGCCAATTAGCCAATCTGCGTAGTAAAATCTTATTTCTGGTGTCGCTTAGAGTAGGCATCTGTAATTTTAAAACAGTTCTCTACCGACTCCTGATCATGAATAATGCTATCAAGTATATTTAAAGCTTTTCCCTGACAAACACGTATTGTGACAGTTATAGTTTTAGAAGAATGCAATAAATATAATTTTATCAAGTCCAGAAATTCAGGACAAAATTTAAGTAAATCCATGAAATTGCCTTCAGAATTCTTGCAAGTCATTTCCCGCATGTTTATGTAAGCAGGGGTTATGATCACCTGATGTTTGACACGTGGATGGATTATAAAAATCATGCTGACACTCGCATACATAATGGAAAGTACTAGTCAGCATACTCCTCGGATATTTAAACTTAGTTTTTTTAGGATGGGGCTCTGGCTATCACTTGCCTAGGAGGACTCTGAGACGGTCAGCTCCTTAAATTTATTTTGTGCTAGCTTTGACGTTGGCCCTAGCCACATAAGATGGAACACGGATTTCTTCCGTCTACCAGGTAAAACCCAATCTGTCTGACTCTGTTCTTCTTGCAATGTAGTTTAGTTTAGTTATTAGAAAGATTAAAGCCTCTCCTGGAAGCAGAATTACGCGTCTAATAGTGTCACCCTTTCACCAGACACGCAATCCTCTCAATGTCAACCCCGTGCTACGTCCCCGTCCTCGTCACCTCTGGCAAAGGCGCTGCTTTGGGCTAAGTGGCCTTTACGTACAGTATATATCTGTCAGAGGGCTGTCTTCGTGGTCGTTTTCAGCATTTCTTTCTGATTTCTTACGTCGTGACATCTGCTTTCTGAGTGATCTATATTTATAATCTTGGTGCGTTTTACTCTTATCTTGGATGAGTTTAGGATTTTGAATTTCGCCCAGTTACGCAATAAAGTGTCCCCGAGTATACGCATTTTGCACAGGTATTATTCGCCTTGTACAAATTTATCAAAAGTTGCTGTCTCTTTAGAATGTTGACATGCCTCCATTTGGCATTCTGTGACATCAGAGGGAACAATCAGGACATGCACCATGCATATAAAATTATATAAAATTCAACAAAAAAAAAGTGACTTCGCAGGATATTCACAACAAAGACTATACATTATTGGTCATTCAGATATCTTATATTGCATTTTAATCAAAATCATCGGAGTTGCTTTTGAGAAAGTAAAAAGTAACGAACGCTCTTTGTCTTGCTTCCTAAAAACACTTATATACTAAATTAGGTATTTATAGAACTTTTCGTTTTTGAGTTATACTGTTCGCAGATAAACAGAAAATTTTCTAAAAATGTTTATTTTTAGTGAGAATCAGGGAAGCTCACGAGTGCATTTTCAGTATGTATTCCATCCATCGAGATTTCACCGCAAAAAACAAGCTTTGAGGTCCACTGAACACCAAAACCTCTTGTAAAGAAATATTTATGTGTGTCTGTCTGTGAGCTTAATATGACTCAAAAACAAAATGTTGGCCGAATATCAATTTTCGTACTTGAGTCAGACACTTTAATGTATGTTAGGTGAGCAATTTTGAAGACGATTCCCACACCACAAACTACGCCTTACATGGATTTATTTAAAATATGTTTAAGATATTTGTATCACTAAGAAATCTAGAGATGTTAAATTTTCTGTCTACTGTGAAGTCATCTTTATTATAATTTAGTTTTGTTTTAACATTATCAATATATTATAGGGTTTTACGAGTATAGAGTATACAACGGAAGGGTACATCTCGCGCACTGTGATCTACGCGAGATCTATTGTGGCTACCACCCCCAAGAGGAATGAAGTGAAAGATCCACAGGATTCTACAGGCCGCAGGCAGATAGGTTGTAGGGACGCGCGAAAGTCCCTAACAGATTCCTGGTCTCGAATTTACCCGACACCACTCACCTCGAAAACTAGAAGCACACCTGAAATAGAAGAAGGAAACGGAATGAAAGGGAAATGAGAGATAGGAAATCGTGATAGATGAGAAACCACCCCAGAATTTCCTACCGACCAGGAAAAACCACGAAAAACCTTGATGCACAAACCTTAATATACGAAAAATGTAGAACTCGTTGAAATATAGAGTTTATGTCGAGTACTTTTGGCTGTTTTCGATATATTCACGGCTGCTACTTTAAGTTTTCCAAGGTTGAACTGTCGGGGACACCTATAGGGCATCTTAGACGATTCTTCTTTTTCCCCGCATAGGTTTTCATTAGTAAAAAGTTCTGACTCATGTCATAGCCAGAGCCCCAGCAGATAAAAATTTCTTAAGTTTAAATCCCGGGGAGTATGCTGACTAGTACTTTAGCCAGCATTGACTATGCGAGTGTCAGCATGAACTGCATAATCCACCCACGTGTCGAACATTAGATGATCATTCTCCTAAATCATACCACCCAACCCCTGCTTACATAAACATCTAGGAAACGACTCGCAATATTTACCGTGTTTAACGTACGTAAATACAAGATCACTATTTATATGAATACTATGTGTGCGCGCGTGTGTGTGTGAAGCTGTAATGGACAGAAAAAGCCGTCCGAATGTGATGCATAGGGTTGTTTGATGTTTACCTTAGGAGAAGGATACATTTCATCTCAACTGAAGCATATGTTTCGCAATTCTCTGAAGCGGTAGAATCTAAATGTAGTATAAGTGGCAGATGTAATAAATCTAATGTAACTGTTCACTGACCGAGCGAGGTGACTTCGCGATAACGTGTGAGGCTCACTTTAAGGAGGTCCCGGGTTTGATTACCGTCGACTGCTCACTATAAGCCGGGGTTTTTCGTGGTTTTTCCTGGTCGGTAGGAAATTCTGGGGTGGTTTCTCATCTATCACGATTTCCTATCTCTCATTTCCCTTTCATTCCGTTTCCTTCTCCTATTTCAGGTGTGCTTCTAGTTTTCGAGGTGAGTGGTGTCGGGTAAATTCGAGACCAGGAATCTGTTAGGGACTTCCGCGCGTCCCTATAACCTATCTGTCTGCGGCCTGTAGAATCCTGTGGATCTTTCACTTCATCCATTCCTCTTGGGGGTGGTAACCACAATAGATCTCACGTAGATCACAGTGCGCGAGATGTCCCCTTCCGTTGTATACCCTATACTCTTAAAACCCTATAATTTATTGATAATGTTAAAACAAACTTAAGCTAACTGTTCTCACCTTGATTTGCGCGTTATATGGAGCTGTATTAATATTTATCACTTTCTAACAATTTCAGATTGTTTTTCTTTCATTTAAAGAATATGACTGCTGTCACAATTGTTCTGCTATACTTAAAAGTGAAAACCCCAAAATGTTCGCAGTCTGACGAGATTTTACGGAAACTTATGCTGATAATAGCAACCATCGCTTATTATTTAATTAAATAAGGACTAAAATGCTTCTTGTACACTGATTTTTCACAACTAACCTAAACTATAGCAATGCGGTGTTTACTATGCTGCAGCTTTTTTTTTTCGAGTGGAGGAGAAAATGATTTAATCACTTACCCCAGCCCCGATGGGAGTCGGGACTGGGAGTGTGGGACTCACCGAGGCGTCGGCATACCCACTAAAAACTCCTCCACCGGATTCAAAGGAAAGGTTTGCTGCGGTACCGCCTAAAGCACCCGCGCAGTCCGAGGTGATGATTAGAACTGGGCCGCAGTGCGGTCGCCAGTGGAGTAAGGATGTGTGCTAGGAGACAGGCTTGACCAAGGCCCAGCCTGCCCCCTAGCGAAGTGAAGGAGAAGATAGTTGGGATTCCTGGTGGTAATGTGGTTAATGGCGTTTGGGTTTTCGGTGAGGATGTGGATGGGAAGAGGATTGGGAGGGGTGTGGCATCACATGGGATTCAAGGAAGTTGCGGATCAGGATGTAGGCTTCTTGTAGGTGGTCGTAGTGGCTGTTGAGTTCCTTGAAGTTCTTGGAGATTGAGTTGTTGGTGCTGGTCTGTAGCTCTCGAATTCCCGCAACTGAAGCGCCGAGGGCGCCTAGTCGCGTGGACCGGTCGTCGCTGCCGTCGGTGTAGGGCTCGACGAGGTGACACTCGATTCTTCCCAGCCTGCGCTGGGCCGACGCGAGAACCCCATCTTCGTCCTGAAGCAGTTGAATCTTGTTGGTGAGAGCAGTGATCACCCTGGCCGAAGTTCGCTGCTTGGCCTCCACGGCCGAAAGGCGCGTGAAGGTTGCACGGCTCAGCTCAGCCAGTTGTGAGGTGAGGTCCTGTATGCCTGCCTGTATGGTTGACAGGAGGCGTTGAAGTCCATGGTGTTCTTCGTCGGTGATGCCGCTGGTCAGGTGCTGAGCCCTCCCTGAGGGCTGCGTCAGGTGGTCGTCTGAAGTTGCTGGTGTCACTGTAGTTGCTGGCGTCGTTGACGGTGCTGGTGTCGTTGAAGTTGCTGGTGTTGTTGTCGTCGGTCTTGTAGGTTGTCTGCTCCGGGGATACAGGGGGCAGTGTGCCTGCCCTGTAAAGTGTGTGTTCCCGGAGCAGGTGGCGCAGAAGCGTCGGCATCTTCGGAGGTCGTGATGGGTGCAGGCTGACGTAAGGTAGCCTGACCCACAGTAGTGGCATCTGGGCACAGCGTTGCAAGCTTCTGCTGTGTGCCCAAAGGCACAGCAGCGTCGGCATGGCACCGGACGATCTCCTCTAGTGGCCTCTGCAGCTTGAAGCTCCTGCTGTTGATTTACTTCTCATTCCACTAGGGGCGCTCTCAAAAACAATCGCGCCATTTCCATCATTCGTATTGCGGTTTTGGAAGTTCTCATCTTTTGACAATAATACTTCTTCCTGACTTTAAGTTATCAGTAGATATCGGATCTGTATTAAAATGCATACATAGTTTGTTTTTACTTGTGATATGGAATTAAATTCGCGAATATGTTTCATGATCTGTGTTTCTATGTAAAGCTGTATAGTGCATATAATTGCATATTTCCTTTTTTGCTGCATATTTCATCATTTTGCTATGTATTGAGTGTCTGCACTTTAAAAAATTCTAGCAGCCAAATTAGTGGAGGGAAAAATCTATCTTTTTTTGGACAAAAAGGTCAAATGGTAATACAGTTTACGATTTTTGACGTTTTTTTTAGACTTTTTAATTTTTTATGTACATTTTTGAAAAATATGCCAAAATTGCAATTTTTTGTACATGGTGTTTTCAAAATTATTTTTCATGCACTGGGTAAAGCATTTTTTGTTCATACTTCCACACACTTCCATCGACATAGGACTCAAAGTGGAGGAGAAGTAAATTCGTGAAGTCGTAAAAAGTGAGCCTAAAATGAGCAATTAAGGCAAAAGGGTTGAAAACTCCCAACTTTGACATTTTTAAAATCCTACTTTATATCAATATAAGTAATACACAAAAATTGTTCTATTCAATGCATGCAAGATAATTTTGAAAACACCAGTACACAAGATTTGTAATTTTGGCATATTTTTTAAAAAAAATTATAAAACTGATAAAATTAACGATGTGAAAAACGGCCAAAACACGTAAACTATATTACCATTTGATGTTTATGTCCAAAAAGTTAGATTTTTTCCTCCATTAATTTGGCTGCTGGAATTTTTTGAAGGTGCAGACGAAAACTTTCTGTAGGGTGTACTGCATTTTTAATTTTTTAATTTTAAAATTAATATTTGAATACATCAATCAAAGATAATAAAAGACCTTACCATGGAGACACCACTAAGGAAGCTCTATGTGAGATTGTTGCTCTCTTCTATGCGGATAATTTCAGTGTTGTTAAATATTTCGTTGGTACTCTGAATCAACTGACACTTTGTCAATTCAACGTTCTCAGAACATTTTAATAGTGAGTATTTGCAAAGAGACTTGGCTGTGCACAAAGCATATTTAAAAGTTATAGCTGAAGCCACAAAAAACTCGAAAAATATTATTTGTCTTTACATATATCTTGATCAGCTCTAAAAGACGTTCAGAGTAAACTTGAAAGCTCTTCTTTAAAATAAGTAGGAAAATTAAACGGTAAGTTGTGCAGTGTTTTTAGAGAGAAATCCTAACAACGTTTTGTGTACTGGGGATAATTATCATCAATGTGAAAATGTAGTGCTTCCTGGAGAAGTTTCCCCAGAAATAGTAAGTGCTTTCAAATTTTGCCCATTAACATTTGTAGATGTAGAAAGATCCTTCATAGCATACAAACTTGCGTTAACTGCGTCATTAGTTGATTATCTGCAAATAAAATTACAGTGACTGGAATGATGTCCGAGAAAAAATGTAAATTGAATTTACCAAAAAGTACAAACTTAACGTTAACAATTTTAGTGCAGTGCACATTTTCGAAATTATAAAGCATATTGTGACGACGCCACAATCTTAACTGGATGGGACGAGGACGAGGATGTAGTTCAGGTTTCCAGACGGGATAGCAAAGCTTGATAGAGGGGTGGTCAAGAAAGAGCAGTGATGTAGGGTGACAAATTATTGACTTCTAACTCTGGTTACAAATTTAGTTTAATTATCTTCGGTACTACCCTACACTAATAAACATGTCAGCAATATTTAGTTGGCTCAAGTTCTACTCTACAAACACGTCTACCAATGATAAGGCTGCAAGTCACAAATTTATCTGGGTTGCGAAGGTTGGGCTTTACATGCTTTAAATACCCGAGAGGGATGTTAGACTGGTGCTTTATACAGCACTGATGTAAGCGGGTGTCAGTATGATTTACAATAATCCACCTACGTGTCGAACCTGAGATGATTATTCCGCTAAAAATCATACCACCCAACCCCAGCTTACTTAAGCATACTGGAAATGACTCGCAAGAGTTCTAAAGGCCATTTCATGGATTTACTTTTACAGATTTTGTCCTGAGTATCTCGAACTTTACAAAATTAGATTTATCACATTCTGGTAACATAAAACTATAACCATCGCACTATTTTAAAGATATATGTTAGATATTTTATTGCATACAAATCCGATGTCTACTTATCAGATACGTATAAACTTCACCTCTGGGTGCAGATGTCTGTGAAATTAGCTTCTAATATTCAGTATCAAATAACTCTGTGCAAGCAATAGTGTTCTAGCTCTTCTGGATTTCCAATTGCCTGAAGGAATTTCTTCCCACATCGGTCCCCCGTGCTAGGCTTATCAGGAAATAATTAAAATGAGTGTCCAAGAAACGTTATAAAAGATCTTTCACGTGTTACTTTTTAGCTTGGAATCGGATCATTTAATACGTTTCCTCCACTCCTTTGTTTTGTTTACTTAGTAATAAGTTGGCCGCATCCTTTGGAACCCAAGCTATTACCATGTTTTCAGACAACGCGTCTATTCTCACTTTCCTGAACTGAGAACCAATAAGGATTCTGTTGTTTTGTTTCACTTCGCTGATCCTCAAAAGGTGTTCATTAAAACAAGAAACTCAAGCTTTTGTGATCCAGCAGCTTTTGCACGAATCCTAAAATTACGTCTTGGGTTGTTTGACGTTGGTGCTTATAAACAAAAATGTTATACAGTTGTAATTAACGGACAAATAACTTCAACAAAGTATTTTTATAAATATAAGTAATGTACTGTTAAAATTTCACAATTTCTAGTTTGCTGGTAAGAAAGATTTCTTTTTTAGTTTTTGTGCATGGTATAGAAGTGCTCAATATTATCGCTGTTGACCATGTTATTCTCCTGTGCTTTTATTCCCATCTCAATTTCATTCGTGTTTCCTTGTTACTTTCTGTGCCTCATGGTTACAGTAAGTAGAGGAAATATTGTACTATTTCACCCAAAAATTTAATGTCGAGAGTTCATCAAAAATAAGCATTTTTGAGTCACACTGGATCAAAAAAGGTATTTTTATAAAAAGGTTGAAGTAGATATTTTCTGCCCCGCGTATGGACGCCAATTTGAAGTAGTAGTATCTTTACGTTATTTGCACCACGCTTTGGGCGTCAATTTGAAGTAGGTTGTATTGAAGGAGTTGTATTATATTTCAACTGTTGGGGAGCCGAACTTGAAGTAGTTGCAACCGCACGTATGGTAAAAAGTTTTCGGTCGCCTTCGCCCCAAATGTACTTTCCGGTGGCCTTTGCACCAAATGTTTAAAAAAATGTTAATTTTGTAACTTTTACTGTTTCTTTAAGTATTATATATTTATGTTTGCCTCAGCTGCGTCAGTATTTATTTTTAGAGACATAAATGTCTTAACAGAGAGTGGTGCGACTGAAGAATGTAGGCTTACACAGATTATAATTTTACTTCACTCCTTTTATTAATGCTTGATACGATTTAAATAACACTTCACTGATATAGAGAGAGAGCTGTGAGATGTTTTTATTAATTACTTGCACTTTGTAACACGTAAAACTATTTTCGTCTCACACAAATACGTATTAAATTTCTCGAGGACGTGTCTCGCGTCCGGTTAGGAACACTGTCTGCAAGCAACCGACTTCATTTCTACCGCCTAAAGTTGTAAATTTCTGTATTTCAGGTCTCTTATTGGCTAATCCTACTCCAATAGAATACCTTCATTTAACAAAAGTTTTTTCTGGTTGTTGATTGGCTATTTATTAAACTGTCTCAAAATGTACATTATTGTTGCTCCAATAATGACTACCAGCATTTAAGCTTTCAAATTCATTATTGCCTCAAAGTTACCTCATTGTTACCTCATTGTTAGCAACTTTTAACGTATTATTTTCACAGCTCCTACATTATTAAATTACGTAATACCTTCACATAACATTATTACACATGTATACAATAATATAACATATACAATGACTGTTACTTACACATATTGCTTTAAGGCGTGCTGTTATTGAATTTATATATTATATAAATTTGACTGAAATCATTTTAATGTTAAAAATACTGCCTCAAGGTCCATGAGTGTGTGTCTGCGTGTCTGTTTTCCAAAAGCGAAATTTCCTAGATACCAAAAACTCGGTATTTAGGTTCCACATCTTTCAAGGATGCGACACAAATGACTTCACCAAAAACTCCCGCTACATGGAAGAAGTTTAGAATTTTTGGATTTCAAAACGATGTAATAAATTTTATTAAAATACCATATGTTACAGATATTTACATGACAAACGAAATACATATATTGAATTTCCTGGGAATAGACTTTGAAGCGCTCTTCATTCTGAAGGTAGTTTGTATAACTGTATAGGTATAACTGGTATACCATAAGAGATGGAGAAAAACACACCAGAAAAAAATATTTGCTTAAAACACTCAATTTATTTCAAATAACTTTTTCGTGGCATCAGCCATTTTCGAGATATCCGTTTCTATTGGATTGAATTGCTTAATATTTTGACATTTTTGGTAAATTGCTGCCGCTTTTCAGTTATTTCTGGCGATGTTTGGAAAGAGTATGGAATTTCTGGGCCACCATATACCAAACCCGGTTTTTAAACATCTGATAAGCGATTCAGATTCCTCTATACCCCTTGTACCTACATACAACGAGGTGTGTAATGAAATATTTTTGCAAAGATTTACTCTGATTAACATGAAGTAGGTAGAAACAAAATGTGATGTGTTACATTCACATGACTTCCTCTACCCTCTATTGCTTATTAGTGGGTACACAAATTATTCTTACGAAAGGTAAGACAATTTCCGTCCGGCTGCTCTAACCACTCAGCTACCTTGGCAACATGTTGATACGACATTAAATTCCCCAACTGATTCCCGGACGGAAACCGCGAGAACCGTCATTCAAATCCCGGCAATGGCATTGAATTTTTCAGTCGTCTGATTCTAATTTTCCAATCTTGTCCAACACATAGCTTGTGTGGAAGAACAATTAATTCTATTCCTATCTACTTCATTTTAATCGAAATAGCTGCATTACTAAGTTCTTGTGGATATAAAGATAATATTGATAGTCAAATGCTTTAGAACTGGACTCCATACTCTTTCCATGACATCGCGAGAAATAATTGAAAATCGACAGCACCTTAAAAGAATGGCTAAGTATTGAACAGTTCGAACCAGGTTGATGTCACAAAAATTTACTTGAAATAAATTGCGCTCTAAAGAGATCTAGATTTTTTTGTACAGTACATTTTCGTTTATCACTTAACATTTACAATTTATACAAGATTATACAGAAGTCCTTCCGAATGAAGAGGACTTCACAGGGCATTTGTTGTCCTCCGTGGTGTAGTGGTTACCATGCTAGCCTCTAGTATTCTAGGTCACAGGTTCAAATCCGGCGGAAGGCGATGGATTTTTTTTATTTCCCCTGTAAATATCTTTAAACTCTGGTATTTTAATCAAAATCGTTAGAGCCATTTTTTATAAAATCAAAAAATGCTCCATGTATAGGTAAATGGTAGTTTGCAGGGTTATTTCTGGGAAAGGGGTTGCTGTTGCTGGAAGATGTTGATGTGCCTGGTCTAGCAGAGTTGTCGTCTGATGTCTGCGTCGCTTCAGGATCCAGAGTTCCTCTCAAGGTCGATCCTTATCTCCTCGGTTACGATGAAAGCTGTAATTGTGAGTAATGTCCAGGGATACGGGATGCAACTGCACCAAAGAAAAACACAATTATTCACTTTCAATGATACTGACAGAATCACTATGCCACTTGCAAGTTCCCTTTGCTAATCTGTCGTTCTTTTGTTCTTTACTTCCCCGACACACTCGCGTACTTGTTTCTCGAGCGACGATTTATTGACTATCACTTAACTTCTTTTAAACGTCCTAATTAATCACACACGTAGTACTTCGTTTGTTTAATGCTTACGGATTCACTGCGAGGAATTAAAATCTCATTTCGCGAAACGCAACTGTTTGCATATTTCTGAGCGGCACGGCACTCGACTTGACACGTAGACGTCAGCTGACTTTTTCCACTCGCCCCCCCACAAGCTATATATACTATTAGCTGCAAAGCTTCATGATTCCTGCATGTAGCCAATCCTCATATTTTCATTGGCTAGATTTTTACTTTCTCTACTACGTACAGTAGGTAGGGGAAGTATTGTATTCCACCCAAAAATTCGATACCGAGATTTCACCGGAAATATATGTTTTGAGACCCCCTGAATCCAAAAAAAAGCATTTTTGGAAACCTGTCCGTCTGTGTGTCTGTCTGTGAACAGCATAACTCAGAAACGAACAGTCGGATAAACACCAAGCTTGGTATTTAGGTTCAGTATCTTCCAGAGATACGACACGAAGGTTTTCAAGAAAATCCCCCCACTCCAGATTACCCTTTACATGGAAAGGTTTTCGAAAATTTTAATTTTCTCAAAAATGGCTCTAACGATTTTGATTAAAATATCATATGTTTAAGATATTTTCATGACAAAATAAAATGTGGATCTTGAATTTTCTGGGAAAGTCTTCAAAAGTATTCTTCATTGTGAACGACTTTTGCATAACTGGTAAACCATAAGAGATAGACAAAATTTTACTGCACAAAAAATGTATATCGCGTTAAAATACACAATTTAAGTCATATACATTTTTTCTTTGTTGAGTGAACTATTTTCGAGGTATTGATTGTTATTCCCTAAAATTTTTCAATACTTATTTTCTCAAATGGGAATTCGTTATTCATTTTTTTGTCTTTGATATGCAAAGAGTATTAATCTGTGGCAAAGGAAATGGTGCTGCACCTAGCAACCAGCTATTAAGAGATATGTATGTGCTTAAAGGCTACTGTACTTCTATATTGCCCTTGCAAATACAAAACAAGGGGAGCATGGCTTTAAGCGATAGTCAAATATTTTTAGAACTGGTCGCTATGTGTAAAATGTAATTCTCTTTGCATGTCAAAAGATCGTTTCTGCAAATGTTTATCTCGATTAATATGAAATAGATGGAGAATAAGAGTTTGCAAAAATAGTTTGTACAAGAGTAGAGAAACTCATATGAGTGTAAGCACATCAGTTTTTTTCTGCTAGTTCTAAGTGATTTCTCAATGTGCTGTTCAAATTTTCGCATCCTCTGCCGTAGCTTAAACTTCGTTAGAAGGACGCTCTGTATCCCTTGCAACTCGGTGAAGCTCCTAAAAATGCAATATACGCGCGTAACCCACGCTACCGTCTTTGAAATATAACAAAGACACGAACGGTCGCTAAACTTTATTTTGTACAGAAAATCTTGCAAGTAGCATTTCGTGATTACTAAGTCATTTATTTACTAATATGTACAAAAATGAGAACACTGTAGTAACTTTTGATGGGCTTTCGAATTATACTAATTTTTAACTTCCTAAGGTCAAAACTGCGGAATTTTATCAATTTTGATTTCAATTAATAGCTAATAACTTCATGATTAATGATATTTAACTATCTTTTTAACCATCAGAATTATCGTCTTAAGTCTGGGGTGGGGATTATCTGGAAAATCTTCGTGTCGCATTTATGAAAGTTACTGAGCCTGAATACCAAGTAATCCGACTATTCGTTTTTGAGTTATCTTGTTCACACACAACGAAACTTTTTCTAATTTTTTTTATTCAGGGGACCTCAAAATGTGTATTGCCGGTGAAATACCGGTATCGAATTTTTGGCTGGAATGAAATACCTTCTCTATCTATTATGTACGTGGTACAGAAAGTAATAAGTTTTCGTAAGAGTAGGAAAGGTAGAGTCAGATGACTGAAAAATTCAATGCCATAGCCGGGATTTGAACGACGGATCTCCTGGTCTCCGTCCGGTTGCTCTAACCACTGAGCCACCATGGCAATATGCCGGTAGGACATTAAATTCCCCAACTGATTCGCATGTTTCCCGGTAAAACACAAGGAGATGTGGAAATGCATATCTTGAGGCCCCCTGAATAACAAACATTTTTAGAAAAAAGTTCGTGTGCGTGTATGTGAACAGCATAATTAAAAAATCAAAAGTCAGATAAACACCAAACTTGATAATTATGTTGAGTATCTTCCAAAGATGCGATACGAAGATATTCCAACAAATCCTCACCCCAAACTACCTTTTACGTGGAACATTTTTCGATTTTTTTTTTAAAATATGGCTCAAACGATTTTGATTAACATACTATATATTAAAGATTTTTACCTACATGACAAATGAAATATTTATCTTGAATTTTCTGGGAATAGCCTGTGAAGTCCTCTTCATTCGAAGGAATTTTGTATAATCTTGTAAATGTTAAATAATAGACAAAAAAGTTTTACACAAATAATGTAAATCTCTTTAAAACACACCATTTCATTCAAATAACCATTTTGTGTCTTTAACCATTTCAGAGATAACCTTCATTAATGGTTTGATTTGTTCAATACTTTGTTATTCTTTTAAAATCCTGTCGATTTTCAGCTGTTTCTCGCGATGTCATGGCAAGAGTATGGAACTTTAAAGTCCAGGTACAGCGTCCAATTCTTAAACATTTGAATATCGCTATTCCCTCGTATCGTAATGTAACTATTTCTGTAAAGGCTTACCTCGTTTAAAATGAAGTAGATAGGAAAAACAAACTTTCGTAAGAATAATTTGTGCACCCACTAATAACAGATAAAGGGTAGAGAAAGTTATGTGAATGTAACACGTCAGATTTTTATAATCTGGAAACCATGATAAGGATTTTTGCATAGGTTGAAGAAGTAATATTACGTTGTTTGCACCACGCTTTGGGCGTCAATTTGAAGAAGGTTTGTTGCTGCTACGTATGGTAAGCCAGTTTGAAGAAGATGTATTATATTTCGACTGTTGGGGAGCCGAACTTGAAGTAGTTGCAACCGCACGTATGGTAAAAAGTTTCCGTAGCCTTCGCCCCAAATGTACTTTCCGGTGGCCTTTGTCCCAAGTTTAAAAATATTAACTTTGTAATTTGAGTGTTTCTTTAAATATTATATATTTATGTTTGCCTCGGCTGCGTCAGTATTTATATTTTTTTAGAGACATGAATGTCTTAGCAGGGAGTGGTGCGACTGAAGAATGTAGGCTTACACAGATTATAATTTTACTTCACTCCTTTTATTAATGCTTGACACGATTTAAATAACACTTCACTAATATAGAGAGAGCTGTGAGATTTTTTTATTAATTACTTGCACTTTTTAACACGTAAACTATTTTTGTCTCACACAACATATGTATTAAATTTCTCGAGGATCTCGCGTCTGGTTAAGTAACGCTGTCTGCTAGCAACTGACTTCTGAATTTGTAAATTTTGCTCCATTTTAGTTTCTGATTGGCTAATCCTAGTCAAATAGTATACCTTCATTTAACTAAAGCTTTTTCTGGTTGTTGATTGGCTATTTTATAAACTGTCTCAAAAATTACATTATTGTTACTCCAATAATGACTACTAGCATTTAAACTTTCTAATTCATGATTGCCTCAAGGTTACCTCATTGTTAGCGACTTTTAACCTATTATTCTCACAGCTCCTACATTATTAAATTACGTAATACATTCACATAACATTATTAAACATGTACATATTAATATAAACATTAATACAATGACTGTTACATGGATTTCTATATATTGTTACATGCACATATTGCTGTTATTGACTTTATATATTATATAATTAGACTGAAATCATTTAAGTGTTAAAAATACTGCCTCTAGGTTAGGAATGCCTATGATGCAACAACTAAACAATGATAGATAATCAGAATCTATGCCCTGGTGATAAGTGATAATAAATATTCTCACCCTTGACTTTTGTGTTTCATTGCTGCAGATTGTGGAGACGCGAGGATCAGATGTGCCAATAGTGGTGGTGGCCAACAAGGCAGATCTAGCACCCACTCATCGGGCGGTGTGCAAGGAAATCGCAGAGACCGTGGCGCTTTTCGACTGGGAGTGCGGATATGTAGAATGCTCAGCCAAGAACAACGACCGCATCATCGACTTATTCAAGGAGCTACTGGTGCAGGCCAAGGTCCGATACAATCTGAGTCCTGCCGTTAGACGCCGCAGACAATCCCTGCCCAACTATATGAATTCTTCTGGTGGAGCCTCGACCAAGAACAGGCACATGCTCAAGAGAAACTCCTGCACCGTGGCCTGAATGGGCATCCACTTCCAAGGTGTTTTACTTCGCACGCTCTAGAGGATGCTGGAGATTTTGCCAATCAGCAGGAGCAACCATGAGAAAAGGGCATACACTTGAACACCCTGTTCTTTACTGATTAAACCTTATTACTCGGACTGGGTATAATCAAATGGTGGCAGAATTTTACTGCTAAACCAGAATGCTGTCTAAACTCTGGAAAGAGAAGTAAACATATATTAAGTATCACAGCTCTAATGAGAATGTAATAGGTTACCGATAAGAGACACGAATTTATACAAAGTTTGACTCAATTTATGACTCCATTTCAATTGTGTAGTCTTCGAAACATGACTTGTGCCTTTTATTAAAGGTGCTTCGCGAAAGCTTTTATCACGTCAAATTCTTTTTGAAAGTAATTTTCCTTAATAAGTGAGACATTCCAAGACTGAATGTTAAAATGCTTGTAGAAAAAATTAGTAATGAATTAACCTTTTCAAAATTGTAGTAAACATTATTCAAAAATTGGATCGCTCTAGAATTTACTGAAGTAATACTGCAGATACAGAGTGAGCCAAAAGATTCCGAACCGCCTGTGCGGTGTTTTTCCTGACCGTGTCCTCGGCGCTCGTTGCCGTCTGCCGCTATCATAGAAAGTCGCGGATGAAAACATACACCATTTTTAAAACTACTTTTAAAGGCTTTACTTACCAACTTTATGAAAGGAAATGCTGAAACTTGCCACCGTCGTTGTCCATACATTTTTGGTACCTCTTTAGGAAACTATCCATCATGGAATTTTTGGGGGGAATTTTCCAAACGATGACCGATGTCGTCTAATGTTTCTTCGGTAAGAACCCGAACACCATCTTTTTTATTTCTTAGCGTGAACACTTCCTGTGGCCTGAAATTTACTCTAAAGTTCATGGATTGCTGTACGGCCTAGAACTTTTACACCTGGAAATCTTTCTGCAAATCGTACTTTCACTTGGCGAGCTGACCGAGTTAACACATACGAATCATAAATAAATACACGCTGTGCAGTAGAAAACATATACTGAGCCATAATATACTTTGTGACCAAGTACAGGACAAAATAATAAATAACTCGTAATAACTGAACTACATCACATCACCGTCAACTCAAAACTGCACTTCTCACTGCACAGCAAAACCACAACGGCGCGACTTTGTTTATAGCAGCAGTGTGTTATCATGTTTTTATCATATTTCCACACGCCCAGTGGAAAAACACCGCGCAGCCGGTAATATTGTTCATAAAATACCCCTCTGGGGTATATTAAAACATAAAGTGTACAAGACAAACCCACACACACTGGGAGAATTAAAACAAAATATCCGCCAGGAAATTTCTCAACGTAAACTACGGCGAGTGATGGATAGTTTCCTAAAGAGGTGCCAAAAATGTGTGGACAACGACGGTGGCGAGTTTCAACATCTCCTTTCATAAAGTTGGCAAGTAAAGCCCTTAAAAGTAGTTTTAAAAATGTTGTATAATAGCGGCAGACGACAACGAGCGCCGAGGACGCGGACAGGAAAAACACCGCGCAGGCGGTTCGGAGTCTTTTGGCTCACTCTGTAGTTCAAGCAGGGATGTAGTCGGTTTGCTAAGATTTTGAGAGAAAGGAGCTAGGTTGAAGCAT
The DNA here is from genome assembly GCA_030765065.1 of Deroplatys truncata. Taxonomy (NCBI): domain Eukaryota; kingdom Metazoa; phylum Arthropoda; class Insecta; order Mantodea; family Mantidae; genus Deroplatys; species Deroplatys truncata. Next base: position 138,820,579 of record CM060975.1, read on the forward strand.
GCGTTTCTTGAGTACTAGTTAGAGTATGCACTTTATTAAATAACTCGGATGGCGCACAGCCTTGTCATGTTTCTAGTCCTCTTTCACTAGTGACCGTTTTGCAGTCTTACTCCAAATATTCTCATCACCGTAAAGAATTATGCTTTATTATTGCATTGTTTACATAGAAGTTTCACTTGGCTGCCTATATGACTTATTGCCGCGTGTTGTGCCAATACACAAGCTGAGGCAGATTTTTATAGCACTTTTTAAAACTGGTACATATTTTGGCCGTCATTGATTAAAAACTAAAACAATCCAAACGTATAATAAATCATAGCATAACTTGGTTACCTTGAACATGACTTTGCTTATTTAGGGTTCTAGAAAAAAAACTGATATAACCCCTTCATCGTTATGGACGAAACCTCTCTACTAACTAGCAATGCGTTCGATACGTTATGAACGGAATGGGTCCTCGGCATACAGAAATTGCGAATATATTTTAATTTAGTGTACTTAGAATATAGTTAGACTTAATTGGAAAATACATTTATTATAGTTTCAAAATTCTGGTAGCTGGTTGTATTATTCTTCTGATCTTGATTTTTAAAATATAACTGTTTAAATTTCAAACAGAAAACTATTTTTGAAGACGACAGTAATATGTAAGGATGGGACGTCGATAGCTCGATACTCTTGACACCGGTGGTGTCGAAGTATGTCTAATACAGGGTGATTTATGAAGAACTGACACACTTGTTTCTTTAATTGTTTCAAAACGAGTTATGCTAGCGACAACTTATTATACCTCAAATGCAGAGGAATTTTGGGAGATTATTTACCTCTATAGTAAATTTTGAAAATGTCCTCCATCCTGCATAAAGCACAACTCAACGCGTTCCATGTTACTGGCCACTCGTTGGAGGATTCTTGCCAATAGCTTGAATCTCCTGTGTAATGTGCTTTGGATCGTCCAATGTCTGGGGACGTGTGGCATAAACCCTGTTTTTTAAGTAATCCCATAGAAAGAGGTCCGGCGATGTCAAATCCGGAGATCTCAGTAGCCACAGGTTCTTGGAAATTATCCGGTCGTCAAAGAAAATTGCAATTAGTGCCATGGATTCATCTGATGTATGGCATGTAGCGCCGTCCTGCTGAAAATATCCTTGGCTCAGCTCTACATCGTCTAGTTGCTCAGCAAACTCTATGAAAATCCATCGATACTCTGCAGTGTTCGCATTGTTTTAAACAAAAATTGGTCCCACTATTTTCTGAGCGGATATTGTGCACCAAACTCCGTTTTTAACCGGGTGCATAGATGCTTCATAAATAGCATGTGGATTTTCGCTGGTCCAATAGCGTGAGTTATATGAGTTCACATAGCGGATAAATGGAACCATGCTTCATTGAATCATGTGATGGACAATATGGCAGGATTTTGCACAATGAACGCCTGAAACCAACGACAATAATTCAGTCGTCTACCCTTATCTGGTTCCTGTAACTGATGGACAACCGTAATCCAATACGGCTTTAGGCCTGCACTTTTCACAACTCTCTGACACATTGAGTAGCTGTACTCTGTCTCCTGCGACAAACGTCTTAATGGTTTTTTGGGTGACTGATCCGGTCGTGCTCTTACGTCAACAACAACCGTGGGAAGCCTAGATGAACGGGTTTTGTCTTTTTCACTCACCAGAGATCCAGTTGTTTCCAATTTGTTTATGGTATACCAGTTATACAAAAGTTATTCAAAATGAAGAGGACTTCAGAGGCTACTCCCACAAAATTCAAAATATAGGTTCATTTTGGTTGTCATGCAAATATCTGACACGCAATGATTTTAATAATTAATAAATTAAAATCATTAGAGTTATTTTTTCATAAAATCAAAAGTAAGGAAGGATTTTCCATGTAAAGGACAGTTTGGGGTGGGGGAATTTCTTGAAAATTTTCGTTTCGCGTCGTTGTTGTTGAAGTTAAATGCCAAGTTTGGTATTAAACCGAATTTTAGTTTTTACTTTGTCTACCACGTAGCTAGAGAGGTATTGATTCTATTCCGCCCAAAAATTCGATACCGATATTTCACAGAAAATACTTTGGGAACCCTTGAATTCAAAAGAAATATTTTTTAGAAAAAGGTTTGTATGTGTGTGTGTGTGTGTGTGTGTGTGTGTGTGTGTGTGTGTGTGTGTCTTTGAACAGGATAACTCAAAAACGAAAAGCCGAATAAATACTAAAGTTGGTATTTAGGTTCAGTACTTTCCAAAGATGCGACTCTTAAGATTTTCAAGATAATCCCCAACCCCAAAATGCCCTTTACATGAAACATTTTTCGAAAATTTTGATTTTTTTAAAAAATGGCTGTAATGAGTTTCATTAAAATACCACATATTAAAGATATTTACATGACAAATAAGATGTATATCTTGAATTTTTTGAAAATAGACTAAAAAGTCATCTTCACTAGGAAGGAATTTTATATAACATTGTTTAACTGGTAAACATTAAGCGATAGACGAAGACGTACTACACAAAAAAGTAGATCTTTTTAAAGCACACAATTTATTTCAAATAAATTACCTGTCAAGGTTTATTTCGAATAAAATGTAGAGATAGAAAAATAAACTTTAGTAACAACAATTTGTATACCTACTAATAAACGATAGATGGTAGTGAAAGTCATGTGAATGTATCACATCAGATTTTTTTAGTTATGATGTTCACACACACACACACACACAAAGACACAGACATGCGTACCTTTTTAATAACTGTTTTTCTATCAGGGGACCTCAAAGCATTTATTTTCGGTGAAATCTTGAAATCGAATTTTTGTGTGGAATAGGTACAATACTTGCTCTACGTACTATAGGTAAGCAGTAGAGAAAGTAAAAACAGTAAAACAACTGGGTCACATATATTATGTTTATGATTGATGTATTATTGCAATTACATATCTTGCTGGCAGTCACGTTCTGGTGAAATTTCATCGCTTGAGGCCGAACGTACTGAGTGGAGTTATCGAACAAGGATGTAGGAGAACCATGGCTGGAAAATGACTGCTGCATCCGAGTTGCGAATGATAAAGAGAAATAAGCCCGCGGTGCGATCGAACGAGCTCCCTCATCATACTGTTGGATCTTGTCAGATGTATGCTCGTTTACTGCACATGACTTCGCCTTAGGGGTAAAGTTTGGAGACAAAAGAGCACTTAGAACGCTTTTGAATAAAGAAATAATCTGTTAAGCTTGTTAAAATAAAAACCTCGTTTTTAATATTTTGAATTCAGTATCTGAAAGTAACTTCTAGATTGTGCTTTTTCGCATTCTTTTTAGTTCACCTTCCTGGCAACAGAATGTGAATAACAACAATAAACAAAAACGTCTCTCGCAATATTGCAAAGAGAGATTGGAGTGCATGTAGTATTTGAAATCGCTCCATAACTCTTTTCTTTTTATAGGAAAATTGATGACAAACGTTCAGTAGTATATTGCGATACAAGTGTGGTCGTGCATCATTGGAGAATGAGGAAAAGTCTTAGCGTCCCATTCTATACGACACGGGACACCGGCTTTACTTCCCTTCCGAAGGAAGCAATGCTGAGGACTTTTACGCCCGAAAAAAATCCATCACCCTCCGCCGGGTTTGAACCTGCGACCTCGGAAACTAGAGGGTAGCATGGTAACCTACACCATGGAGGACGACATACCAGACAAAGTCGAGCTTTAGTAAGTATACCCACTAATAAACGATAGAGCAGAGAAAGTCCTGTGAATAAGTCACATCAAATTTTATTATTTTTTCCATTAAACTCCCCTTTATCACCTATTCCGATTTGCATCACAACGGCGAGTTTTATATAAAAATTGACCAAAACGTTTGGTTCTTATCAGCATTTCTCCGAATAAGATATAAGGTATACAACGGAGGGGGACTTCTCGTGCGCTGCGACGTAGCGATCCATTGGGACTACTATCCCCCAGGAGGAAGGCGCACAGGAGGCTGAAGGTCGCAGGCAGACAGGCCACAGAGACGCGCGGAAGTCCTAACAGCTCCCGTCCCACTACTGGAGTTGCCCGGAGAGGGCGATGAACGACCTGTTCAACCAAGCAGGCCTCTAGCATCCATGGGGAATACTCTTTCCTTGGGGCATGTATCCGTCCCATCTGTCCGGCACCGCCTCACGTCACGAAACCTAGGAATAAAACGGAATAAAAACGAAATGATGGAGAGAAAATTGTGGTAGATGAGGAACCACCCCAGCATTAACCTATCGATCAGGGAAAACTACGAAAAATCCAAGTTAAGATTGGACGGTCGACGGGAATTGAACCCGGGACCTTCCGAATGCGAGCAACATACGTTACCGCGGAGCCATCTCCCTCGGTATTTCCCCTAATACCCGCTACGAAAACCTAAAAGTTCCCAAAGAATTACTCTTAAATGAGGTTCAAACATCCTATACACATGTTTTCGTCTAAACCTTAAACTGCAACAATTAGACGGTGGCTAATATAGTGCTATTGGTCTAGGATGGTTATGACAAATTTCTTCTTATAAAATTGCCCTCCTTTTACTTTCTCTACCACGTACATAGTTGGTAGAGAAGGTATTGCATTCCACCCAAGAATTCGATACCGATATTTAACCGGAAATACATGTTTTAAGGCTCCTTGAATCCAAAAAACGTATTTTTAGAAAAACGTCCGTGTGGTTGTGTGTGTGTGTGTGTGTGTGTGTGTGTGTGTGTGTGTGTGTGTGTGTGTGTGTGATTTTGAACAGCATAACTCAAAAACGAAAAGTCGGATAAATACTAAACTTGGTATTTAATGGTGCAACACGATGATTTTCAAGAAAATCCCTCCACCCTAAACTACGCTTTACATGGAAGATTTTTCTAAATGTGTTATTTTCTGAAAAAATGGCTAACGATTTTGATTAAAATACCATATATTAAAGGTGTTTACATGACAAATAAAATGTATATCTTGAATTTTATGTGAATAGTTTGGAAGTCCTCTTCATTCGGGAGGAATTTTGTATAATCTTGTATAACTGGTAAACGTTAAGTGATAGAGGAAAACGTACTACACAAGAAATGTAGATATATTTAAAACACACAAGTTTTAAATAACTTTTTTATGTCCCCAGCCGTTATTAATGGTTCGAATTGATCAATATTTAGCCATTCTTTTGAAGTCCTGTTGATCTTCAGGTGTTTGTCGCGATGCCATGGAGAGAATACGGTTTAAGGCCAGGGTATGGCGTCCAGTTCTAAAACATTTGACTGTCGCTCTTCGCTATTCAGCTATTTCCGGAAATGTTTATCTGGATTGCGTAAAATGAAATAGATAGGAAGATAAACTTTCGTACAATAATTTGTATACCCATTAATAAGCGATAGAGGGCAGAGAAAGTCATGTAAATGTAAGAAATCAGTTTTTTATAATTTTTTATTTGTATAGTTGCCTTGAACTTCTATGGTTATATTGGGCTTTAACTTGAGAAACAACACATATGCAGTTTTTACACTCTAAATTTTAGGGATTTTTTTAATGTTGGTTTTTTTCATCAGCTTTTATATTGAACACCTTGTATTCATACTAACGGACTCGAGGAGGGTAAGAAATGATTCTGCGTAAAGAAAACTTTCCCGCCGCAGCCGGGAATCGAACCCATGATCTTTGGGTTGAGGAATCAGAACGCTGGTCACTCGATCAAAGAGGCAACCTCGTCTGTTCTTGTTTCCTCAGAAATGAATTTAAAACATGGAGCAAGTTCGGCATGTTGCATAGGCATGCTTGACAACCTTATGAATAGAACAGAAAGCACACGAATAACCCCGTATGCTATAGCTTTTCTTATAGCTATAGCTTTAAACGGAACTCCAGCTTGGATAGAAATACTTAATATTCATTACTTAAGCTCATCAGTCATATAGCAAGACTAACAAAAGCCTAGTAATGGCTATTCTAGCGTTCAGAACCCCACGACGATTTACTCCACTCCCATGAATTCTGAGATCCGCTCTCCCGCCAAGTTCAACTCGGTCCATACAATTTCCTTATGGGAAGCCACATGTATGCGACCACACCTGGAACACGTGATGAATATTTTTCTAGGAAAATATACTGCCATATTTTGCTGAAAACAGTAAAAGTTTCCAAAAGTGTGAATAAAATCCCGAAACAGCAACCATCGCCTCTCGACGTTGAAACGCGTTTTACCATCCTTCCCCTGTACCGCCCAGTAGCCCTGAACATTAGTGTTAGAGATGAAACTACAAGTAAACAAGGCATTTCTCGGGAAGTACGCTCAATTTTATTTAGTTATTGTATTATTGAATCTAACCGGTCTTTCTTGAGTAATGCATGAATTAATTTTAAATTTCTGTTTACAAAAGACAAGCTTAAGAACCTCTTTTTAAATAGATACCGTGACTCTCAGTAAAAGTTAACTCTGAATGGAGGTAAAAGCATTGTCCCTATAAGGTAGGGAGTGACCGACTCCCTAAACCCTTAGCATATTTTCAGATACATTCTTGTATTTTCGGTGATAGGTGACGTCAGTAAACCTCCAAAATACTTATAGCTTTTCTTCGGTGTATCAGACCCTGGTCAACAATGAAACAAAATCTCGAGAAAACTGTCTGAGCGCTACTATTCTTGTTCCCTGCACCTAACATTTATCATTTATCATATTTTGTATGCTCATTATTACAATTGCTTGAAAGGCGTCATTTTCAAGCATATAATTAACTCTGCAGTCAGCAACATGCTATTATTGCACAGGAATCGCCACCAGATCCATAACTTTCATTGAAGCGTTTGTAGGAAAATCATTGACTTCCATTTCGATCTTTGAAGAGCAAGCATCTCAATATGAATTAGGTCCTCAGGCCCATTCTTAAGCCAAATTCAAACAGAATAATACGTTTTATTACTTTACTCCAGTTCCTGTTTATGATTAAACTATGATTGAATCTTTCTTAATGCTATGAAAGTGACGTTTCTATGAAATACCTTATATGTCCATGTATTTGAAGGCTTCGTTACTCCAGCGTGTTCCATATATTCATCAGGCAAAGTGAATGGTTCTTTTAGCCTGAATCACATTGTTTTTCTTTAATTTCAATTCCATAATCACGATTAATTTTGCATTGTATTAGGGATCTCAGTAATTCAAAGTTGTTCCGATTAACATTGTACAGAAACATGAATGGATATGAACCATGTTGAAGAAGGTGTATTGTAACCTCACGTACGATACAAATTTAGAGTAGCTGTATCGTAGTTCCACTGTTGGGGAGCCAAAACTTGAAGTAGTAGCAACCACGTACGATACAAACTTTCCGGTGGCCTTCGCCCCCACGTTTAAAAAAATCAACTTTGTAATTTGAATGCTTATTTAAATATTATATATATATATATATTTGCCTCGGCTTAGTCAGTAGTAATTTGTAGAAACACGTATCTCTTAGCAGGGGGTGATGCGGCTAAAGAATGAAGGCTTACACAAATTATAATTTTTACTTCACTCCTTTTATTAATCCTTCACACGATTAAATAACACTTCACTGATATAGAGAGCTGTGAGATTATTTATTAATTAATTGCACTTTTTAACACGTAAACTTTATAATATTCTCGCCGTAATGAATTTTTATTTTCTCACACGTAATACGTACCGAGAGAACTGCTCAGGAACGTTGCCCTCTAGCATCTGGCGTTTACCGCTTAAATTTGTAAATTTCTCTATTTCAAGTCTCTGATTGGCTAATCCTACTCCAATAGAATACTTTTATTTAACTTTCACCTTTTCTAGTTTTTGATTGGCTATTTATAAACTGTTTTAAATATTACATTAATTGTTCCAAGAATTATTTAGTAGCATTATTAAACTTTCTAATTCATTATTGCCTCAAGGTTACCTCATTGTTACCTGATTGTTAGCAACTTTCGGCTTCTATTCTCACAGCTCCTACATTGTTAAATGTAGATAAACATTTGTTCATGTTCCGGATATCTCTGAGATAACCAACTTAGTACACCTTTCTACCGCTTTGGTTTCTACTTAAGATTCTAAATTTTCTAAGAGTTCAAAAATAATGATTTTGCTAATATTTCAATTTTAACAAACCTCGTGGATTTATTAGTCCTACGTAAGTACTTCTTCTTTAAAGGCTTAACCTCCTCCAAGTCAATGCCTTGGGTCAGCAGCCTGTGGAGGAGCAGCAAACTCTGGATCACAGCATATCCAGGAAGGGTGTCAATACCTGCTACGGCGCTGAAAAAGAAGGAAATGAGGTGTGTGGATGAAAGGGATGATAGGAATATTCACAGATCAAATTATTCAACCCAGCATCCGCCTAGCGACCGAGGAAAACTTAATCCTTCTTCCGGGTCTTGCATTTTTCAAGCACTTTTCCCTGCCTAAAATATTCTATTGACTGATGAATTGTCAGTAAATTTTATTCTATAGCATACCCTATTTTAAGTTCTATGGAATTAGTATCCTTTAAAATGAATCAGTAATAACGAAAAGTGTTAAAACCTTGAAGTCATATTCTCATATGATATATATTAGCTTTAAACATTCTGATGTATAACAATTTACACGACTTACTCCAACAATTATGGCTTATATCCATATCTAATCTATAAATCATGCATAAGATATATCATGTTTCTATATTTTTGTGTTAATCGCAGAGACGGTTTCAGAACACATTTTATTATAGGTGCATCACAGTATAAAGGAGACGACAGTCATGTGATTAAACAGCAAGTCGATTAATAGTAGATATGATATTATATACCCTTTGTATCGGCTCATAAGAAACAGTTTAACAACCACTTAACACTTCAGAGTGTACACCTTGAAATATTGGACTATTTACACAACAACGAATACTTTAAAAATTAATAAACCCAGAAAAATCTATATGGCATACTGGTATTTTAATGATTGGCGTAAAGGTCTCCTTCTCCCTTATTTTTTCCTGGTTGTACAACATTCAAAAAATTTTTAAAAAAAATAAATAAAGAGGACTTCAGACTATTTGCAGAAAATTCAAAAGTTAATTGTTATACTGTACAAATATCTTAAGCTTGCCAGAGCAATGTTTCAGAAAATAAAAATTGTTCCACACGAAACGTTGTTTTGAAGTGGGAGAAAATAAATTCGATTTTCGACTTGCTTCCATAAAAGATGCCGGGCTTCTCGTATTACTTCTCGATTTTACTTTTCCTACTATGTGCATGAGAGTAACGAAAACGAACCAATCACATATGGTAGATCTCTTTAAAACACACAATTTATTTCTTGTGGTATAAGCCATTTCCGAGATATCCGTTATTAATGGTTCGAATTGTTCAATAGGTATCACTATTCCCTTTGTGTCTATAACGAAATGTGTAAAGTCGCTATTTCTGCAAAGGTTTATCTCAATTAAAATGAAGTAGATTAAAAAAAATAAGTTCTGTAAGATTAGTTTGAATACCCACTAATAAAGGATAGAGGGTAGAGAAAGTTATGAAAATGTAGCACATCAGATTTTTTTAGTTATGCGCTCACAAATGCACACACAAAGGCAAGCACACATATTCAGACATGCTCACAGACTTTTTCTAAAGTGTTTTGTTCAGATTCAGGGAGCCTCTAAACGGTGACGTTGCGGTATCAAATATGTGAATCAAAGTCAACACTTCCTCTAATTTAAGGAAGAGAAGTGGTAGAGAAAATTAAAATAAAGGGAATCAAAATGCTACATCTAAGACAGTCCCCTTCATAAAGTATACATGAAAATACTGTATTTTCAGTCATATCTCTAAAAACAACATTTTATTTCCTGCTCTTGCCAGATACGGTTAGACGAAAACTACGCTCCCAGTAAGCCCGGTCTAGGATGGCCAAAAAGCAATGTTAATAGTTATTTTGTAACGATCTCATTATTATGACGATTACAAAAATAACGAGGACAGTAATTATATTCACTGTTTATTCCTAGAACTATTCATTGCTGGAAAATAGTTTGACCGCTATTACTCCTGAAAATATTGTTAGCGTATTGTTGTATCATCTAGCGACGGTAATATCTCCTAGATGCCTTACAGCTATGGTCAGGTAGGATCATTCGCAGCATAATACTATCGCAGGTTTGCAGCAATTAACATAAACGTTCAGAATTCGTTGTAGCTCCCGCAACCCTTTCAATCCAAATAACTAATCTGCTCATAAAGTTTGAAAGGAGAAAGCGCAAAAAACGGTCACCTGTGAAGTTATTCTACATATATAGATAATAATAACACGCAAAATCAATGTATGTGGAAAGAAAATATCTACGTTTGTATAATATTGTGCCAATAAATAACTACCAAGACATGTTGAATGGGTAAACGTTTTAATCTTACACATCACTAATTTAATTGTTTAGGTACAATACCTGTGCATAATTTGTCTTACGAGCATGAGCTGCAGGATAATCAGTCTGTTACAGATCATTAAAATCGGGAGCGCACACGATAGTGGGTGGCGGAAAGCTTCTGCGTAGAGAGAGAGATAAAGATAGTACACTGTCTCTTTCTTTCATTATCGCTTGCTATGCGCTGGCAGGTCACGTGACAGCCTAATCTACTGCGCAAGCTGCACTCGCCCGCCTTCGTGTGTGCTTCCGACAATAGCAGTTACTACTGTTGGTAACAGATAATCGCAAACCACTACCCGCTATATAGTATTCTATGGTAATTAAACTGCCTACCTATTGAATTTGTGTATCCTCAGATGGCACCACTAAAAAGTGGAATTCAAAGACTTTGTAAAGAAGTTCCAAAGGCGTTGCCACCGAGAGGGTCTTTAGTACAAAACCGTCGGGCGTTAGCAGACTATCTGATCAGAATTATCTGTCCGCATGTAGTACTAAAGGATTTTATTTTTTCCATTTATAGTCGCCTTGAACATCTAGGGTCAAATCGGCGGCTTTGCCTTTCGAACAGTCACTCATCGGCAATGGTGTGCACTCGTTTACTTTTGTGTTAATCTTTAGGTTTGTTTACTTTGAGTTTTTTATTTAAATATTAATTTAATACACACATTTACACTCATACTTTCAGACTTTAAGAGGATGGGGAATAATCCTGGCTAAAGAAAAATCCCCCTCCTCCAGTTGGGAACCGAACCCGGGATCTCTGGATTTTGGAAGATAGCATGCCAACTACCAGACCTCAGAGGCAGTCACTAAAGCTCTTATTTATTCGTCAACGGTCTTTTCACCTTACAGCACAATGTAGTATATTCATTGACTATAGTAGAAGTTTACTGCCATCTGTGACTTACTTATTTGTTTTGATTTCGTGATAAACCAACGTGGAAACTGTATATTCCTCTGTGACTATTTGTGCATTTTAGTGCTGCACTCTAACATCGGAATTATTAAACAATTTGTCGTGCGAGAACTAATGTATAATGAATGGATTGGACAGGCAGTGTATTACTTTAGGATATTGTTCCAACGAGTAGTGTTACAAACTAAGGCAAGGAAGTTAATAGTTAATCGTTACTTGTAACTGTTATTTGTAACCATTAAAGCAAAGCAACTACGAAAGTTTTAACCGTCACACGAAAGTAATTCTTTATAATTGCTTAACAATTCCGAGAGCAGAAAACTGTTCTTTACTAAAAATGTACATAACATTCATATCTACTGAAACTGGAGTTATATATGCCAACTTATGTTAACAATTATCTGTGGTTAAGATACATACTTAGGTTATATTCATAATTTTGTTTAAAACACTTCGAGTTTATCTTGAAATTTTAAACATTTGTACAACATATTATAGTTGTTCCAATATGTATGTATGTGTGTGTGTGAAATAGGATTGTCATTTTTATTATATTTCGGATATAAAAGCTGCACTAAAGCAATAGATCATTGATAATATGATCTCAAATTTGGAAACATTCTGAACTCTACTAAATGTGATTTTACTTTCTCCTTCAGGTAAAAGTTATACACATTTTGTTATTTAAGGCAATCCTATCCTTAACACAATTTCTAAATGGCTGTATTTTCAACTCCTTTACATTTTAAGTGTTGGACATCATGTGCTAAACATTTGGAGCTATCTGTTAATCTATAAACGACAATGAAAAACTGTTATCAAGTTGTTTAAACAATGTTTGCTAAATTGTTTTTTAATGTTAAGGAATTTTGTGAATGCATTTAGGCTATTACTGCACTTGTATACCGTTAATGAATATTTAAGAAAAGTTCTATGTATTGTGTGTTCAAAACATCACCAACACCAACGTGATGAATTTTGTATGTATGCATTTGATTTCATGAATAAATATAAGTTCGTATAACTGATGTTACTTTAAGAGGAGCTTAGTACCTTTTCTGATACTGAATGTCCCTATATACCTAACCTGATCAGTACATTTTTCCTCAAGTGCCTTTAGTATGGGCACCATATATTCCGGTAAAACTATAACTTGCCACTGCTACTACAATAATATAAAGGTGAGTCCACACTGTTCAACATATCAACCATTAACATTCAACAATTAACAAAATGTTTCATTCAACATGTTAAATGCCTTCAACATGTTGTAACTATGAACCTTTAACATTCCATCCACACCAGTTGACTTGTTGGGACTACAAAATCTCTCGACTAAAAGCAAAATGGACTACAGTGATGATGATTTGGCTATTGCTATTTGTATCTGTACTTGGTATGTAATAAAAAGAAAAGTAGAAGGTAATGAGGCTGTATCTTGTTAATCGGCACCGGAGTGAAAATATTTTGAATGAGTTTAAAATTCAGGGCAGGTTTGACTTTAATAATTTCTTGAGAACAAGCCAGGAGTAAATTGTCATACTTTTGCCCGTATTAGGTCTTACGCTTGCTCTAACGTAAGCTGCCAACATATGAATAATGCCACAGAAGCCGGTAAGATACTCAGCCTCAAAGCGTAGCCGAGGGATGTTTTTTAGGAGAGGAGTGTAGCAAGTTGCGGCCGACGCGACGACAGAGCGTAGCCGAGGGATCTGCGCGTCTAAAACTCGAATGATTCACGTTCGTAGAAATAACAGCACATCGCATATTCAGTGCATTTCACTTCTTATTTAGGTTGGCAGTACCCACTTTGTATGTGATTTATCGGAAAAATGGCTACGTTTGTTGACTTCCTCACACGATTTGCCTATATAAGTGAAACGCCTAGAACGGGTGGGTAGGTGGGCACCAGATATTGGAAAGACCACAGCATGTTCTAAACTCACTCCTAAGGTAATTTATTTCATTATTTCTCACTTCCTTATACCTAATGTAGGTGGGCAAAAGTATGACAATTTAGCCCAAGCCAGAGTGACTTCAACTTTGTTTTGAGCAACGTTTCTAACCTATAATTCACAAAAAGGACGCGCATTTGAAAGCAGCCATTCCAGCTGCCAGACTTGAGCCTTTTTTTGCAATTCTCTAACAAACTGAGGCTATGTTTTTTTGGGTTTTTTTTCTGATATTGCCTCTGGAACAACAATAAATTGCACATAGTTTGGTATAATTGTCCATTCTTTTTGTTACATATATTACAATGTTCTATATTGATAGCCTCAACAAAGGTTTTATTAAAGAGCGTGTCTTTTCTTTCGTCCATTCCATAACTTCACAGGAAGCAAATCAAGGATACGAGCACAGAACGAGTCAACACGGAACTACCGAACACAATAGCGTGAAGGAATCAGAAGTACGCCGTTGCCATGGCTACAGTCTGGAAACTTCCGAAATTAACCCAATCACATACACAGAGAGCGAGTTAGCTTAACAAGTTTTCCCTTAAAAGAGGAAAATACCCAACATGTTTTCCCAACATGACCCAAAAGTGTCAAGCACAACTCTTTCGGTTAACATGTTAAGTCAATTCTGCGATCGAAGTTTGGCCAACATGCAAACTGTTAACATGTTTCACTTGACAAGTTTTGTTAAATGTTAATCAGTGTGGACAGGGCTTAGCAAAAACATTGCGATCGCAATACAGGACGCCCGGCTTCATTATATTCCTTTTATATGTTCCTTTGTATCGCCTTCCAAAAGGAAATCCTTGCATAAATGATAATGGTCTTGTGAAAATGTATGATTTTTTTATAGACACTCTTTTAACTGCTATGGTCCTTAGCGTCCCATTCTATATTGGACGTGAAAGACGGTAATTTTGCTCAGAAGACTCTTTATCAGGCTTGCGGTTTTTTACGTGCCGTAAATCTACGACAAGGTACCATCGGCTTTACTTCCCTTCAGAAGGAAGCCATGCTAAATATTTTTACCCCTCCCCCCAAAAAAAAATCCATCGCCCTCCGCCGGGTTTCAACCCGCGACCTCGGGAACTAGAGGCTACGAGCATAGTACCTTTATACCACGAAGGACGCGTGAATATGTATGAAAATATCGCATGAACACGTTGCACAAAATTTACGACTTATACTGCCAAAAAGAAAGTATCCTGTGTTTTCATGGTGGCTGAAGCACATAAATTGACAATTTGGGCGTGAATTGAATATTGGACGTCACACTGTGACACATTTATGACAATTCCGATGCTCCTTGGAGGTTGAGAAAGAGGCGAAACCACTTACTTGGCCTCTAGTTCCCACTTAACCCTATTGGAGTTTGTGGATTTTGTAGGAGCGCAGTGGAATTTCATGCTATTCTAAGCGGAACCGCAGCTTTTTTCTTTTTAACCAGTATTACAGCTTTAATGTATAGAGAACCATTCGTCAGGAAGACGCAGAAAAGATGCAAACACATCCAAGCAAACCGACTGCCCCGTTTTGTTTTGTACATACTTGTCCATACATTCACATTACCTCACTTTTTTGGGTAATAGTTACACGGAGCTTAGCTTCGGATAGTACCTGCATTGTCTACTGTGCTTCGATGGAGAAGGTATGGTTTCACTCAGGATTTGGCCAGAATCAAAACGGCCTGCAATTGGCTGGCATGACGTCACAAAGGAGCTGACGCGGCAACTAACGCTACATAAGAGGCAGCGCATTTTGAAATACAGTTTATACCATAAAACACCCCTTAAATGTAAATTTCACTAAAGTATCATTACAACAAATAATAAATTAAAAATAATACGCTGTGTGTGAGAATATAATATGTGCCTTGAAAAAATATGCAAGGCGAGAAAAATAGCTTTAATATTAACATCAGCTTAAAAACGAAGCAATGTGGTCTGTAAGTTAACTTTTGACCCACCTTCTAGGTGATGAATACCTTTCCCTCTGTTACTTTATTTTACTTGTAGCGCAGACGATGCCTTAAAATGGCGAGTATTCGTTCTGCTGCTGCCTTTTGCCATCGCATCTTTTGCTGTACAAGAGTGTCAAATGATTGCCTGCGTTTCCAACCAAAGCAGATAATTTTTTTTCTCTTTAAAACCTTATTCAAGCCATTTTTCTGCTCTCTTCAGCATTTTCGCTCATTCAAAATATTCCACTTCAACCAGTTCCCCTCAAAGTTTTAGTGGACATTTCGAAAAATCAAATTTAAATTGTCATTTACATTTACTTACTCCAAAGTATTTTCGAGTTATTAATTTGAAAATAATAAGCAACGTTTTAAAAAGTAGTAATATACACTATTTATAAACAACTATGATGTCAAATAGTGCAAATGTATTATAGGATAGCTTTGTGCGCTAAATCAGATAAATGATGCGATCAGTTAAAAGGAAATTATTTTTAAAATTCCATCATGTGGAACATTTGCCACAAGACCATAAATTTCATTTTTGAAGCGCAGTAATTTTAATACTAAAGAAGGCATTGAGGTGAAATTTAAGCCCTTAAGTGTTTACCACCGACAAAATTTTGATTCCATTTTTAGTAACACCGAATAAAAGTTTATGAAAACAATGGTGCCTTCTGTTAATAGATTATATTTTCAGACGAGAATAGAGATGAGCAATCTAAAATAATATAGCAGGTTGGAAAATTATACCATTACATATTTATGTAATATTATAGAAACATTGTTTCAAATTGTTATGTTCCCTAGAGTAGGTATGTTATTTTTTAATACAGAAAATATGTCGGTATATTACGTATGTATTTACCTACTACGGAAAACAGAATCCACAATACATGCAATACGGAAAAGAAGCTCATCCGTTTATAAGCTCTCAATGGGTAACCGCACAAAAAGAAGCAACCAAAGCAACAACTTAAAATCATAACTTGGTACCTCTTATATCACTGAACACCAATCTACGCACGGTTTAAAACATAAACAATCTCTGATTGTAACCGAATAATAGTGCAATCAGAAATTTCACATTTAAAGCCAAGAACACAATTCTGCTGTATACTGCAAAACACTTTTACTACACCACGCGGAGAAACGTCTTGATCCCGTGATGACGTCATGTGCAAGAGAAAAAAATAATATTGTTCCAAGCTGCGCAGCCGTTTGGACCCCGTGTGGTGTCCCTGTATCGTCGCAGTGCAATTTTTTACATTCAGAATGGGTTTTGCCATATTTGAGAAAAATAACAAATGATGGCAGTAACAGCTGACTACCGATTACTTTGTCTTATCGAAGCAATGTGAGCAACAGAAAGAAAAGGAAATGGCGAGAAATACAACCTTAATACAAGTGTGGTGTTGCAAAAGTTATGAAATACGAAAAATCCGTGTGGTTGTGCAGTAGGATTTAATTGAAAATGGGCATGCCAAACTTGCTGTAAATATACATAAAGTGTTGAGTTAATGGTAATTATTTACTTTAGCTACCGGAGACATTTATTTTAAACCATGGCAACGTTTTGGGGCATAAGGCTAGTTTTAGAAAGAATTTAAGAAGATTTAAAAAATCTAATGCGATATATTCACATGATCTTCACTAACCTCTATCATTTATTAGCGGGCATACAAAGTATTTTTACTAAAGCTTATTTTTCTATGTACCACATTTTAATCCAAATAAACCTTTGCAGAAATAGTCACATTACACATTTCGTTTTAGGTTTAAAAGGAAAAGCGATAGTCAAATGTTTAAGAACTGGACGCTATATACTAACCTTAAAATTCCATATTGTTTCCATGCAATCGCGAGAAACAGTTGAATGCTGAAAGGACTTTAAAGACGGCCAAGTAATGAACACTTTTAATAACGGATATCTCAGAAATGTCTTATATCACAAAAAACTTACTTGAAGTAAATTGTGTGTTTTAAAGAGATCTACATTTTTTGTGTAGTACGTTTTCGTCTATCACTTAACGTTTAGCAGTTGTACAATATATACAAAATTTCTTCCAACTGAAGAGGACTTCACAAGCTATTCCCAGAAAATTCAAGATATACATTTTACTTGTCATGTAAATATCTTTAATATATTGTATTTTAATCAAAATCGTTAGAGGAATCTTTTAGAAAATCAACAATTTTTAAAAATGTTACACATAAAGGGTGGTTTGGAGTGGAAGGATTTTCTTTAAGATCTTCGTGTCGAAGTACCTCGGAAGATACTTAACCTAAATACCAAGTTTGGTATTTATCCGACTTTTTCTTTTTGAGTTATGCTGTTCACAGACACACATACGGAGCTTTTTTCTACAAATGCTATTTTTGGACTCAGGAGGCCTCAAAACATGTATTTCTAATGACATCTAGGTATAGAATTTTTGGGTGGAATGCAATACTTCCCCTACTTACTATACGAAGTACAGAAAGTAAAAATGTTACATAAACCCCTTGGTCCCATTCACCTCATTACTGCATTCTCAATTCTTCCCATCCACCTCCCCTAACCAAACCCCTTAAACCACATTCTTATCCGGATATTTATAATCCTTTATATATTTAAATTTCTTTGTCTTCCTAAAGCCACTTTTGTATCATTTGGTGGGATACGAAGATCGTCATTGACGGACCTCTAGCATGCAAGAAAAAGAAAGAATATGAGCAATAATTTTGATTTCATGCTGATCATTTGAAGGAAACTAAGTTGTTCGTGTGAAATGCATTTCTTTGATGATGACAGTCCTAATGAAACGCGCAAAAAGAGCACCAAGAAACAATGGAGTATCCAAAGCCGTGTGTTAGCATTGAATTGCACTGACTGCTATCTGTTACTACTTCTAGTTTTTTTGTTTTGTTTGTTTGTGCTTCCACCTAGCGACACATTTCATAAGCCGGGATAAAACTCATGCTTCAAAGGAAAAACTGCGTCGTAGTAGGGTGACTGATCCCGTGTATGCAATCTGAAGTTTTGACAGTGCTGTTTTAGACAAACAGAATGAAGTTTTCGGTCACTTTAAATATGCAACAGGTTTTCAAACCCTTCATAAAAAAAATCCGTGTTGCGTTCACATAACATTCTCTACTCATTTTCCACAAATAATTCTTATAATAAACTTATTTTCTGTCTACTCTAGTTGACCTAGATATACTTTCAATTCACAATTACACATTTCGTAGTAGGATAAAATAGGTAAAGGGATATATTTTTAAAGAGCTTATTGCTATGTAATGGCTTTGAAATTCCATGCTCTTTGCATGACCACGATGGAGATATAAAAACGAATAGCGGCTTCCCATTTGAGAAAAGTATAAGTATTTGGACATTCAAACCAATAACAAAGAATATCTCGGAAATGATTAACGCCATTAAAAATGTTGACATAAATTGTGTATATACTTTAGCGAGATCAACACTTTTTGTGTAGTAAGGTTTTGTATATCTCTTACAGCTTACTAATTATACAAAAGTCATTCAGAATTGGAGGACTTCATAGGCTATTTCCAGAAAATTCAAGATATGCATTTTATTTGTCATGCAAATACCTTGAGCACGTGATATTCTAATAAAAATCGTTAGAGCCTTTTCTGAGAAAATCAAAAGAAACTTTCTCCGTGTGTATGTATGTATGTCGTATGTTTGAAGACGCTGAACATACACACAGTTTAATATTTAAGGGTATAAAATAGTGAAATTTCTAAATCTTGTAATTTTTATCCAAATCTTTTCAAAAGTTTGTCCCTTATTGCTCTATCACAATTATAAGTAGGTTTTAAATTTCATACAGATGTATTTAATAGTTTTTTATAAAATCATATTTATTTTGCTTTTATTGTATTAAATTATCAGGTGTTGCACACGATGCAGAAATCCAAATTTAGAAAAACAAAAATATTACCACATTGTTTAAATACTAATACACAAAACTGGGATATAGAAACTTTTGGATATATGGGACATAGAAACATATAGAAACCCATCCGTTTTGTTCGGAAAGAAAATTTAAACCTTCAAGTATAATTGTAATAATTTTTCTTAAGCAGTCGAATTAATGATGTTATATCAATTTAAAATTGTAGCTAAAACTATACGCCAGTTTTTTAAGTATATCCTCTCCGGGTTTCCATAGAAAATTTGAACAGGATTGGTTACACATTACATAGTATGAAACATTTATAATGCGAGAAAGTGTAAGAAAAACAAAAGTCGAGCAAAAGGGTTTAGAAGTAAATGTAGGCCATATGGCCTCGGGCGTTTAAATTGGGCACCTGCTGAAGCTTTAAAAGGCTCTAGAGTAAAATCCATAGTGTGCAATTATTGAAGCTAAAGGTTCAAAGTATTTTTTGGCATAAAAACTATTTTTTTAATTTGTTTGAAAATTGTGCTCTGTTTCAGCTATGGGTACTCAATAACCGACTTTTCGTTTTTACTTATTACGTTGATAGAGACACATACACAAGCACGCGCAGATCTTGTTATAAAAATCTGGTGTGTTACATTTCACATGACTTCCTCTACCCTCATCACTTATTAGTGGTTATACAAACTATTCTTACTAAAGCTTATTTTTCTATTGACTTCATTTTGATCCAAATAAACCTTTCTTACCTTAAAAGTTTCGAAAAATCTTCCATGTAAAGGATTTTCTTGAAAATTTTCGTGTGGCAAACTTGGAAGGTATTGAACCTATGTAAATATCAAGTTTGGTGTTTATCCGACTTTTCGTTTTTGGGTTGTGCTGTTCAAACACGGACCTATATCTATAATGCTTTTTTTGCAGTTTAGGGAGCCTCAAAACATGTATTTTCGATGAAATCTCGTTATCGAACTTTTGGGTGGAATGCAATACCTCCTCTGCTTACTGTGTACGTGGTAGAGGCAGACCGGGGACCCCGCCCCTCAAGGGGTTTCGGATACCCCTGCATCCAGCCGAAAGTCGAGGGACAGAGAGAGTTCACATAGAGCATCCTATTCTCCTGCCACGCTGCACCAAAATACCATCGCCGACACTTCAGACCCTGAAAAAGACCAACGGGATGAAGAAAATGATGAATGGAACGAAATGGAGGGACAGGAAATTCGGGGGCTACTTCAGCATTCACCTGGCGATCCAGGATAACCCCAGAAAAAGCCCATGGATCAGTCCTGTGCCCGTCATCTTCCTTATCATCTATTTCAGGGTTGTAGGACCAGGAGACGGTGGTCGGCGGGTTGCGGCTGGGCGGTGGCTTGCGTTCTGTAGAAGTTTCTTCCCTGACGTCGCTAAGGGGAATACTCAGTTAGGTCTCTCCCCCGAGTGGGCCCCACCCGATACGGGAGTGTCGGGAGTTCGGTGGCTTGTAAGTAGGACCGGGTGGAGCTGGATGCGTTCGTTCTGGAAACTTAGGGACCCCGCCCATGCTTGCGCCCATGGGCATCCGGACATGGTCGCTCTTCGGGACCCTCCCTCCCTCCCTCCCAAGGGTCATACTGGAAGCAATAAGGACCATTACGGCCTACTTGCGGTGTTCTTGCCGGTTCCGCAGGCCCCTTGATATGTACCTTTTTCTTTACTTTTAACCCGTTGAAGTTAGTTAACCTTGCTTTTAAAACTGTACAATTATTTTCCTAACTAGCAGAAGTAGCAGCTATATATGCGTGATCTGGTTTTCTGTTGAAGGTTTCTCTTTCTTCTTTCCTTCTGCCTTTCTTTCTGTGTTTCCCTCATTTGCACCGAAATTGCAAAATCACATTTAAAAATTACTATTTTTTTTGAATAGCATTAAGGATCGATTAAATATATTTTTATTGCTTAGTATATTAGCGGAGAAAGAAAAATAATTTGAACCACAGATAATACGTAGATCATCCACTTGTGTGCACTCTCTCTTTGTCTTCCTCGTGCTTTTTGATAACACATCATATAGAATGATGAATGAAACTAAAATGAATCCACAAATAAGTTTGGGAATCTAAAGTCATGAAACATCCCGCAAAAGAAACTCAGCCAGGAAATTCCAAAGGTAAATCGTTATGGTTTTTAGAATTACCAACCAAGAGTGTGATGGCTCAGGCGGTAACGTCTGCGGCCCGCATTTGGGAGGTCCCGGTTCACATATCCGAGGCCAACCAATCTGACGGAAGGTTTCTTTTCGCGGTTTTCCTCGGTCAATAAGTGAATTCTGGGTTGGGTAATTTGATCCGCGAGGTTTCTTGCCATCCTTCCATTACTAAATTTCATTTCTTTCTTCACCACCATACCAGACATTGGGCTGATCACCCACCCTGTTTATGCTATGATCAGAGTTTGCTTGCTGCTCGATAGGCTACTGACCCAAGGCATTGGCTTGTAAGTCCTTGGGGGTGTACGTCTTACAAAGAAGAGGGTATTATGAACAAGAAGATCTACCATTATAAAACAAGAAGAATTAAACAAAACAAAATTGGTACACAGTTTTTAAGTACTCATATCGAACTTTTGCAAATAACAAAACTTGTTGGAAAATTAATCTTATAAACGTATGCTACGTAACATGTTTCACAAAACTCAGTAATAATCTACATAGACATTTCAAGCATTTTAATTCTACACATTGTGCTCCCCTCTTTAAGGGAAATAATTCAAATAACGTACACGGTGTTCCCGAATCACTGTCCACTTTGTTCGAACAGGCACCCCAAATGACAACAGGGACAGTAAAATATTTACTGTTTTAGTGTTTGAGTTATTATTTATATCAGTTTATTTAAAAGTGTTATGGTATTGCTAACACTGTCACCGTGTACCGGACAAGTGTATAGAACGTAAGGTTTAAGTTGAAACATGACCATTTTAACGCTACCTGACCTCCTAGGGTAGGCTAATGATGGTCCGAGTGCTGAGAAACCCTGTTACTGCCTAGTCTCTCAGTATCAGTTGTACTTGTAATAGTGTTGCTGCCAGTAGCACTTTTGGCAATGAAATAAGGAGATTATCCTGATATCTTCGGCCGTCCTTGCTTCGCCGGTTTTCGTATTGTTACAAGCGGGTGTTGCTTGTTCTCTTCTAAATTTAATGTTTCAACCTAACCCAGATTATAAATAGTAAGTTTCGGTAGTAAAGGTTTTGAGATTAGGCAATTAAGGATTACCAACTGTCGTGTGAATATAGTGCTACCTCTTTCTACTTTCCGTGTTTCAACTTAAAACAAATACAGTATATAATTTAGCTTTGTTACAATGATTAAACATATTAGTTGTGTAGATATTATTAATTACTGTGTACTTCATATAGTATTATAATGATTGTAATATGACTACTAATGTAATATTTCGTAATGCATTACAGTATCCATCCAATCAGACATCTGAAGATTACCTGTTAGGTAGCTGCTTTGAGCTACATATCCTCATCTGTGCTTTTGTGTACGAGGGGTTAGAGCGGTAGGTTTCTAATGAAGAGATTCATAGTTTGAATCCCGCTCCGTCTGCAGCGGGATTCGGGAATACCGTGTATAAGTTGTGCACACCAGATTTCTTAGTAATTATTTAAGCTATTCAAAGGCAACATCAACACTTACACACAAACATACCAAACAAAGTGGCACAGGCGGTGGCGCGTGTGACTTACATTCGGGAGGTCGTTGTTTCGATTCTTGCGGCCATTCTTCCTGACCCATGTTTTTTTTCGGGGATTTTCCAGCCGAATGCTGGGAAGGATCATTACATCCCCCGAATTTCCTGTTCCTCCATTTCACCTCCATTGCAATTTCACTTCACCTTTCATCTGTTTGGCTGTTTCGGGGTTAAAGTGTCGGCGGGAGTATTGACGTTGCATGGCAGGGGCAAAGGATGCTCTCTGTAACACTTCGTTCCAGGAATGGGGGTGGTCTCCGAGTCCCGAGGCCCCTAGTGGGATGTGCAAGCTTGCACCGGTTGTACCACCTGCCAGCGGGGAGTTTCAACCTGGAAATATAGAGACCCTGCCCTCTGCTCTGTCGTGCCTCCTGATCCGGCCTCCTCTCACCTCACCCCTCCCTTCCGGGGGCACCTCGTCAGGGGCTTAGGCACAAAATGTGCTAAGTCCCCCTCCACTCCTAGTCCTACTATAAAGTAGTAGACTACAAACGCAACGTCGGATAAGCCAGTTGACCATCAATGGATAAGTTAACAGCAAAGTATTCCACACACCTACTACTCTGACCAAATGACTATCTAGCTATCATTTTACCCACGGATGCTTTCTGTAAGTAACGAAACTAAGGATAGCTCAAGCTCTTTAAAAGTTTTGGGTTGGTTTATTTTTGCCAGGTTCTAAACCAAAGTGTACCAAGCTTATACCAAAAATACTCTTTCATAACATTGTTCAAAGAAATCAGAAGGAAATTTGGTCATATGAACACAACATGCAATCCAATTTTAAAGGCTTTAAACTTTCCCTTTACCCATTTGGGCGGTAAGACATTAAAAATCTGTCGTGTTCGAAATAAGGTGCCTAAGATACCCTCTGATATGCATATTCAACGAAACGACAAGTCTCAATTTAATTTTTTAGAAAAAAATACGAAATACACAAATATCCTCCTTTTTTCAATATTATTATGAATAATTTACAAATATGGTTTACATCAATGCTGCTCTGGCTTCAAGGTGCTTTAGTAACTTCTTCCTAATGAGTCAAATGGGTGCCTTCAAACGATTAATGAAATGCCAAAGCAGTTGTTTCCGTTATTGAGAGTGGGAGAGAACGAAAGAGAGAGAGAGAGAAAGAAAGAGAGAGATAAAAGAGCTGCCTTTAAATCCTTCACTGAGACGAATGATGTCAGAGACTGTTTTGAAAGCTTTGTAATAATTCACACAGTTCCCGAGGCGCGTGTTCCTATCATGTGTGTACATCGCTTTAACATCCTGTACCTCAAGGCCTCGCTTCATTAAAGGACTTTTTCAAAACACACATATAGCTTAATGAGGAAACCAACACAATGCTAAATCCTATAGAACCGAGCGGGATGACTCAGGGGTAGCGTTTGTGGACCGCACTCTGGAGGTCCCGGGATCGATTAGCGGCGACTGCCCCCTCTGACCCATACGTTTTATTCGGTTTTTTTCCGGGTGGTCAGGTGAATGCTGGAGTGATTTATTTCAATCCCCGAATTTCCTGTCCCTCTATTTCGCTGCATTAATTATTTCAATCATCCTTCACCCCGTTTGGCGTAGCTTAATATGCCCATGTGTGAAGTGCGTCCGGAGCAATGGCGGATATGTGTATCGTATAAGACAATCCGTTTCAGATGGCAAGCGTCGGCGATAGTGTTTCAGTGCAACGTGACAGGAAAAAGGATGCTGTCTGTGAACTTTCTTCGTCACTTGACCTTCGGCTAGTTGCCGGGGTTTAAGGACCGCCCCTTGGGGAGAGAGCGCTGGATCCTGTGTGGGGCGGGGTCCCCGGTCTGCCTGTTCGATTGCCGGGGCGTCTCAATCTGGAAGCTGTAGGGACACTTTCATTACTGTGCGTTCACTGCTAGTTCCGGCCGGCCGGTGTCTCCTCTCTCCTCCTCCCTCCCGAAGGTCGACGGTATAATATCCTCATTCCTGGACGGTGCCAAATCACCTCCGCTTCACAATCCAATCCAATCAGGTATAGCAATTTATAAACATTAACGCTAGGAAATAAAGTTGAACTGTTACCAGACCATAGGTAGGGACACCGCAGATAACCAACAAACTTCCCATCCTTCACAGTCTTTTGGCGTTTGCAGACAGCACTCAGGCGGTTTTTATCTGCCTATCAGTGACCCTTGGCCGCTGTTGTTCGCCTTATTTCTAGTGGTAATGGTCTACTGTTGATAACTTAAGCCAACTACTTAAGAATTCCTAAGGCTGATGCTATACATGGTGAATCACCTAAAACTTGCAACGCAAATATTTCGAAATGGAAAGTTCCATTGATGTGCAGTTTTCACAGCATTGATTGGTAGTCAGGGACTCGTACATTTAGCCTATAAACAGATTTTAATAATACTGAGAAAGTGTATTTTTTGATCAAACATACAATTTTTAAAACGTAACAATGCCTAGTTACATTAACAGAATAAAGATAGGGTAAATTAGAATGTCAGTGGCGTCTGTTGCAAGATTCTAGTGCAAGTGGTTTACGACAAATCTTATTTTGAAGCTTTTACGTACCGACACTTACACAACCCGTGGTAGCACAAACTAAAGAAAAACAAAACGGAATTACAATACTTCTGTGGATTCTTACAAGTAAAGAGAACATAGCCCACCGGCAGCTTCAATACACGCTTCCAGTCTGCTATGGAAAGACTGCTGACACGTTATAGCATTTCAGCGAAAATTTCAGAGCAGGCAGCAGTAATATGTCGTTTCATATTGTCTGGTGTAGTTGGTACATCCTTGTAGATATTGTCTTTCAGCTTTCCCCACAGAAAAGTCTAAACGGACCAGATCAGGTTAACGGGCCGGCCAAGGCACAGGTCCTCTTCGTCCAATCCAACGATTTGGAAACAATCCGTTAAGACAAGCTGTAGTACTTCGTGCACTATGGGCTGAACAGCCATCGTGTTGGTACCACAGGTTCCTCCTAGTCTGCAAAGAAACGTCTTCTAGCATCTGTGGCAGATGGTCTGTCGGGAGACTGCGATACTTGTGCGAGTTCATTGTTCCTTCTATGAACAAAGGGCCTATGAGCTGATGGTTCACTATCCCACACCACACGCTGACGTTCTCCTGACGAAGCCAACGGGGATTGTCAACTGACCAATAGTGCATGTTTCTGCCGTTTACCTGGCCATGATTAGTAAATGTTGCCTCATCACTAAACAAGATACATGATGAATCTGGAGTATTATATCTTAATGCCCGTGTACAAAAGTTAACGCGATTCTCAAAATCGTTTCCATGCAGCTCTTGATGGAGAGAGATGTGATAACGACGGAACCTATGTCGATGGAGAATGCGCAGTACACTTGCCTGACTTATGCCACTTCCACGTGCGATTGTGCGTGAGCTAATTTGCGGAACTACTGCAACGGCAGCCAAAACATTAATTTCTGCCTCTTCTTCAGTCACTTGTTTTGTTTCTGTTACGTTTTCTGGGTGTTACAGTACCACTTTCACGTAATTGGTTGAAGAGTTTGATAAATAATTGCCGAGATGGTTGACGTCTTTTGGGATACGTGACGCATACACCGTACAGGAACGAACTGCATTCTTCCTGTACCTTCCATACACCATGAGCATGTCGGCTTTTTCTGCATTAGTAAACCCCATTTTCCACTCACGACTTACTGCTTGAAGTGTCACAAACTAACTGACCAGAAACTCGCAATGCAATCAATGAACAGAAAACACAATGCAAACAAACATAACAACATCGTACCTAGCAACTAAGCAGGTTGATTGGGACAAACAACTGTCGGGGTAGAAACGTTTCAAAATACGATTTCTCGTAAACCACTTGCACTAGAATCCTGCAACAAAGACCATTGGCATTGTAATTTACTCTGCCTTTATTCTGTTGATATAGGTATGCATTGTTCAATTTAAAACATTGTATGTTTGCTCAAAAAATACACTTTCTCAGTATTATTAAAATGTGTTTATAGGCTAAATGTACGAGCCCCTGACTATCAATCAATGCTGTGAAAACTGCACATCAATAGCACTTTCCATTTACGAAATATTTGCGGTGCAACGCTTAGGTGATTCACCCTGTATACAGAGTGGGAGGGAATTAGTGCGCAAATTTTAAGAGAACGCTTTAAGTATGTGAACTAAAAGGGCAATACAGTTACTTTTTCTGCCATACAGTGAAGAGAGGAGTATTGTATTCTATCCCAAAAATGTAACATAAGATTACAGAAAACCTACAGGTACGAACAGTTAGCCAAAAACAGAAAATCACCCAAATATGTACTAAATTTCATAATTAAGTCTAGCATTATTCAAGGACACAAGGTGAAGATTTTTCACGAAATACCCGCTTCCAAATTAACCTTTTCGTGAAAATGTTTCGTTATTACTTTCTCTACTACGTATAGTAAGTAGAGGAAGTACTGCATTTCACCCAAAAATTCGATAACGAGATTTTACCGGAAATACATGTTTTGAGGCCCCTGAGTCAAAAAAGTATTTTTAGAAAAAGGTCCGTGTGTGTCTGTGAAAAGCATAACTCAAAAACGAAAAGTCGGATAAATACCAAACTTGGTATTTAGGTTCTGTATTTTTCAAAGATGCGACACGAAGATTTTCAAGAAAATCCCCCATCCCAGACTACGCCTTACATGGAACATTTTTCGAAATTTTTGATTTTCTCAAAAATGGCTCTAACGATTTTGATTAAAATATCATATGTTTAATATATTTTCATGACAAATGAAATATATATATATTGAATTTTCTGGGACTGTCCCCAAAAGCTCTCCCCATTGTGAGTGGCTTTTGCATAACCGGTAAACCGTAAGAGATAGATAAAATGTTTGTACACAATAAAAGTAAATCTCGTTAAAACACACAATTTATACCATATACTTTTCTTTTTTTGGTGCAGTGAACCACTTCCGAGATATTCCTTGTATTTGTTTGAATTTTCCAGTACTTATACTTTTTTCTCAAATGGGAATTCGTTATTCATTTTTTTATGTCCTGGACATGCAAAGAGAATGGAATGCTCCACATAGCAACCAGCTCTTAAAATATTTGACTATCGCTTAAAGCCTACCAATTCCCCTTGCATCTACAAGAAAATTAGCAATAAGATTAACATCTCGATTAACATGAAATAGAGAATAAGCGTTTCTAAAAATAGTTTGTATAAGAGTAGAGAAAGTCATGTGAATGCAACTCATCTGATTTTTTTTTAATTTCTCATAAATGGGTTTAATGATTTTTACTAAAACATAACACGTTTGAGATATTAGCATGCCAAATAAATTATATATCTTGAACTCTCTAATAATGCCCTTGAAATCCTCTTCATTACTGCTGAGTTGGTATAACTGGGAAACATTAGGATATAGAGTACAACTGCCACAAAAAAAATGTAGAATTCAGTGTTGTAACAAATGAGAACCCCAGTTACTGCGAAAACACATTTTATTTATAACTAATCACTCAACGTAACACAAACGTTACACTTGAGTCACTTTGACACGCACTCTGAAAAGCAACTGATCCGTCGAATCAAATCACAACCGAACTGCTGAACTGCATGACTCACAACTGACTGCTGCGTTACAGTTTACAACCAAACCACACTGTCCAGTTGCACTGCTCACTTGTCACTTCTAACAGCACACAACTCACCTGAACTCAACACTGACTCGTCCTGCCAACAGTAGTCCCTTATACGAGGTACGTCCAGAAAGTAAGTTCCGTTTGGTAATAAAATTAAATTGTGTACAGATACAGAAAAATTATTTATTGCACAAAATTCCACAACTCTTAAACTACTTTTCCACATAACTGCCGAAATTTTGCAGGCATTTGTCATAGCGTGGCACAAGTTTTTGTATACCTTCTTAATAGAAGTTTGCCGCCTGTGTCTTCAACCAGTTGGAAACATTTTCTTTCAGCTCTTCGTCATTGTTGAAGTGTTGACCGCCAAGGAAAGACTTGAGATGTAAGAACAGATGAAAGTCGCTAGGAGCGAGGTCAGGGCTGTACGGAGGATGGTCAAACACGTCCCAGCCAAATCCCTGTAGGAGGTTTTGCGTCACATTTGCAGTGTGTGGTCGTGCGTTGTCGTGAAGAAAAAAACACCTTTTGACAGCAATCCTCGGCGCCTATTCTGTATTGCGCGGCGCAATTTCCTAAGTGCCTCGCGATAAACATCTGCTTTGATTGTTTGACCACGTGGTAAGAAATCAATGAGTAAGATGCCTTTCCAGTCCCAGAACACTGTGCAAATCATTTTTCGAGGTGTCAAGATTTGTTTCGGCTTAACCTTTGCTGGGGATGAAGTGTGCCTCCATTCCATTGATTGCCGCTTACTTTCAGGGGTGTCGTAAGAAACCCAAGTTTCATCTCCTGTGACTATCTGTGTCAGAAATTCTTCGCCGCCTTCATCATAACGTGTCAAAAACTGAAGTGCACTACTCATCCGGTTTGTTTTGTGTTGCTCAGTAAGAATCTTTGGTACCCAACCAGAGCAAAGGTTACGAAATTTCAGTTTTTCGGTAACAATTTCATGAATTAGTGATCGTGAGATTTGGGGAAATTCCAGCGATAGACTAATTGTAAACTTGCAGTTTTCCTGGATCTTATCATCAATCGCGTGAACCAGTTCTTCTGTAACCAAAGATGGACGCCCACTTCGTTCTTCATCGTGCACTTCACTAGGTCCTTCATTGAACTGTCGGACCCATCTTCTCACCATTGAATCACTCATCGCATTTTGTCCGTAAACATCGCAAATTTGCCGATAAATTTCATTTGGTTTCACTTTCCTAGCATTCAGAAACCGAATCACAGATCTGATTTCACAAGCGGCGGGATTTTCAATCAACACCGACATTGTAAACAAGCACAACAAAGCGTACGTGGCTGACAGCGATCTCAAAATGGCGCACGTTTCTTCTCCTTGATACAGAGCGTCTACCGCGCAGGTGCGGAACTGCGATCGCAGCGCTGCAGCGGAGAGAAATTGAAACGGAACTTACTTTCTGGACGTACCTCGTATAAGCCTCGCATACAAAGTGGAACTTTCTAGAACAGGATCCTACTAGAACATGCCGAAACGAAGGTTCTGGAACAAGTAATCGCACATAAAATGGCTTTTTATTCCACATTCGCCATAGTTCTATCATTCCCGCACTCCCTGTTGTTCCGACTGCTCGTCGCAGGCCCCGCCCAGGTATCAGGCCGGGAGGTAATTACCGGCCGGCCGCAGGTATAACCGCGCACGCGGTCACAGTATAATATGCAAAATGTATGAAAGTACTTTTCTTTGTAGCATTAGGTTTTACAAGACATTTCCTGTTGGTTTGGATTCCAAGCAATACGGTTTTAAAATGGTATGTCCGTCCTTACCGAACGAGATGACTCCAAGTTAACGTGTGAGGTTCGCAATCGAGGGATCCCGGGTTCAATTACTATACACGCCCACTTTGACATAATGTTTTTGTGGTTTTCCCTGGTCGGTAAAGCGAATGCTGGAGTGGTTCCTCTTCTATCACGATTCACTTACTGTCGTTTCTCTTTCATTCGGTTTCCTTTTCATCTTTGAGGTATGCTTCCAGGCTTCGCGGTGTGAGGCGGTGCTGGACAGATGGCGCAGATGATTGTTCCAAGGAAAGAGTATCCCTCGTGGACGATAGAGGGCTGCCTATCTGTAAAGGTTGCTCTCGCCTTATCTGGGCAGCTCCAGTAGTGAGGCGGGTCTTTGAGGTGGGAATTAGGGACTTCTGCGCATAACTGTGGTCTGTCTGTATTTAACCTGTAGCCTGCTGTGGTTCCTTCACCCATCCCTTCCTCCTAAGGTATAGCAGTCACAGTAAATATAATATGTAAGTCGTGGTGTCGCTTTCCGTTGTATTACCTATATCTATACCTATGTCCATAGGATGCAGGATGTGTTTATCGGAGGGGGACACCTCGCGCACCGCGATCATCTTGATCCCCCCGGAGGGCAGGGATGAGGTGAAGGAATCGCAGAAGGTCGGAGGCCCGCAGGTAGACAAGCCCACAGAGAGGTGCAGAAGTCTTAACATTTCCCGTTTGAACACCCGCGCACCAGTGGCGAGGAATCCCAAGAGGGCGACGAGCGACTCTAACGGGCGGGTCAGCTCACTTAAAGTATTCACGGGGAGAAATCTTTCCAACGCGCATTCATCCACGTTATCTGCCCAGCACCGCCAGCACTGCAGGACCTAAAGCACACCTGCAACGTGAAATGGAGATGAAATGAAAGGAAATGGGGAAAAGGAGAAATCGTGGTAGAATACATCGCCTTGGTGACCAGGGGAAAACCACGAAAAACCCCATGACCAGAGTGGGCGATCACCGTTTTCCAACCGGGATCTCCCGAATGTGGACCTACAGACGTTACGGCATTAGCCATCCCGCTCGGTACCTATGTCCGTTCTTATGTTTCTAGCCAGCCAATTCGTAGAATGCGCTATTAAGGCTCACATTATTCGATTTGCTTTTACTCTGCTCGCATCTATAGGTAGGGGAAGTGTTGCAATAAACAAACCCTGGCAGTGAATTCTGTAGAAGCTCTTGTTTCAAGCTCTGTGATTTAAGGGGACAAGATACTCTGAAATGGTCAAAAATCACTTTTTTGTTTGTTTTAGGCACCGATGCTGGTCTGTATTCCTTTAAAGCTGTCATGCAACATCCCTTTTTAGAACATTTTTGTATCATTCAACAACGAACAATTATATCATGCCCAGCGAGCAGTTCAGTAATTAATAAAAGAGGCCAGGACCAAGAAAACGCAACTAGAAAAGCTGAAGTAATCCAGGAATGAAGGTGTAGATGATTATGAACCTGGAATGTACTGAAGTGTGTCAAGAGTTTTAATGCTCAAACTTTAAATTCAGTTTTGGATACTTATGTACATTTCTCTCAGAAAGTATATGAGGTAGAGATCTGAAATTTTCAGTACATGCACACAATACATAGCTAAACTTTCTGAACCAGACTTATAATTTTATAATGTATATGAG
This sequence comes from Deroplatys truncata, assembly GCA_030765065.1. Classification (NCBI taxonomy): domain Eukaryota; kingdom Metazoa; phylum Arthropoda; class Insecta; order Mantodea; family Mantidae; genus Deroplatys; species Deroplatys truncata. The sequence continues at coordinate 138,852,519 of CM060975.1, forward strand.
TGATATTAAGAAAGTAACAACGTTGCAAGTTTTCCATTGTTACTTTGCAAATAACTTTTTTTTTTCAATTTCTAGTGAACTGATATACATAACTAAATAAGTGAGGTTCAGAGGATAGCTGATTATACTAAGAATAGCCATGCAAAAGTGTGATTCTGTATTGCAAGTAGTATCAGAGAAAAAGAGGCATGAATTCACATGTTTTAAGAGTAAATTTTATTACTTTTCTACTGAATGAAATAATTTTTGTGGACTCGAATACAAAACTATCAATGCAAACAACCACTTGAAATAATTATCACGATTTATAAAATAATTCATAAAAATTTCAGGAAAAAGTATTGAGAACTTTAAGAGCAGTGGTAATTTTACATACTTAAGGTATAATTTCCATGTGTTCAGACTACCTTGTCCCCTTAAGCAGGAGTTTCACTTAAGTTAGGAGGATGCCCAACAAAAGTCTCTAAAATATGCTCTTTTACCCAGCTATTCACTCCCCAGTTGTCCTCATTAGGAGGGTTAGGGGCTGTAGCCCAAATTGTCACACCCCACTTTAGAAAAACTCAGATTAGTCACTGTCAGTATTTGAATCTCTTACGTCCAGAGGACTTAAGATAATGTGCAACGGGGCTGAAATGCCTTTCCTGCTTCCTGCAGTAACACAAAGCTCCTAAGGTCGACGCCACTTCGTAGCGAGTAATCGTTAACTTTTTGCTGTTGCTGAAGCGAAACACTGAACCGCCACAAAGGGTTTTGCCTTGTCACGCTTCGGTAATCCAAATAGAATTATGACGAAGCCAGATATCGGCTTTACGAGCATCAAAAAGGCACTTGAAAGATTTTCCTTACCACATTGCTTTATGTTTCCTATAGAAAAAAGGACTCTGAAAAAAAATCACTTTGTTTGCTGAAAAGAAAAGAAACATAATAGTTGAAATGACTGTTGGGATTCAGATCAGGCTGTTTTCTCAAAAGAAAGCAGCTTTAAAGTTAAAGGAGCGAAGATAATTCAATCACATATATGTATATGCAAAGCATTCGAAATCTAAGGATTCTTTTTACTGAAACAATGTTTAACAATCACACCACTTTTACTACCCACTACGATTTTATTTTCATGTTAATGTATCTATCATAGGTAATCCCTAGAGAGGTTAAGAATTTATCTGATGAAACTTGCAACTTTTATTGGCATTTATTACTACTGTTCCGTGAATACAGTGTAACAGACTATACAAATAATAATTGCTTTCTTATATGTGATGTTTAAAACCGAATCTCCCTTGTGTCAACTGTCAGATCACAGCATATTTAATAACCATCCTATAAACCATTATAGTATATTATACCAATAAGACTATAATGGTAGAAATTAAGACGCGAATATTTTAATGAAGCGAGCGGTAGTGAGTTTCATAATTTTCATACGAGCATTTTAATTACTATAATAGACAAACTACATACAGCTATTTTTGGTCGACCACACTATAATTTCTTTCGGGCGTAAAAATCCTTAGCATGGCTTCCTTCGGAAGCGAAGTAAAGCCGGTGGCGCCGTGCCGTAGATTTACGGCACATAAAGGAACCTTAAGCCTGATAAAGAAGCAAAATTTCCGGTCTTTCATGTCCAATATAGAATTGGATGATAAGAACTATAGTAGTTAAACAGCGTCCAAAAATAAAACTAAATTTAATTTTAACATTATAATTTCAAAATATTTGAGTTTTTACAAAAAGGTCTTACCATGTTAATTGTGTGTAACTAAATGCTGATCGGATGGCAGCACTGATGGGCAGGGTTTGCGAATAGTGCAACAAATGGCAGCACTGTTGAATCCACGTCGCAGTTACTGATTTTTTTTGCAGGTAGCGTGAAAGCAACACATATTGAGGACAAAAGAAAAGAATTCAATTTATTAGACTACTAACATTACAATTAAAATATGAGGCAGTATTTTTATCACTTGAATTATTTCAATCTGGTTATATTAATGTGTAAATTCAATAACGGCCCGCCTTGAAGCAATATGTGTATGTAATAATTTGTAAAATGTATGTAACAGTCATTGCATAAACTTATATTATTGTATCCATGTGTAATAATGTTATGTGAATGCATTACCAATTTAATAATGTAGGAGTTGTGAGAATAATAAGTTAAACGTTGCTAACAATGAGGTAACAATGAGGTAATCTTGAGGCAATAATGAGTTTGAGAGTTTAAATATTATTTGTGATTCTTGGAAGCAATAATGTAATTTTAGTGACAGTTTAAAAATGGCCAATCAACAACCAGAAAAAGCTTTAGTTAAATGCAGGTATTCTATTGGAGTGGGATTAGCCAATCAGACTTGAAATACAGAAATGTACAAGTTTAGACGGTTGAAATCTAGTCAGTTTCCTGCAGACAATGATAGTAATCGGATGCAAGATGCGTCCTCGAGAGATTTAATATGTATTCGTGTGAGACGAAAAATAGTTTTACGTGGGAAAAATGTAATTAATTAATAAAAAGAATCTCACATCTCTCTATATCAGTGAAGTGCTATTTAATTTGTGTCAAGGATTAATAAAAAGCAGTGAATTAAAACTTAAAATGTGCGTAAGCCTACATTCTTGTCGCATCACGCCCTGCCAAGACTTCCATGTCTCTAACAATAATACTGACGCTGCCGAGACAAACATAAATATATAATATCTAAAGAAACAGTTTAAATTACAAAGGTATTATTTTTAAACTTGGGGCAAAGGCCGCCTGAAAGTACATTTGGGGCGAAGGCTACCGGAAACTGTTTACTATACATGCGGTTGCAACTACTACAAGTTCGGTTCCCCAACAGTTGAAATATAATACAACTCCTTCAATACAAACTACTTCAAATCGGCTTTTCATACGTAGTAGCAAACAACGTAAAGAACAATACTTCTTCAAATAATTTATTTTATTTTAAATACACATATTTTATTATTTATCTGGGTAATGGAAAGCAGTGGACTGCTTCTTTGAAGGTATTAAAGGTATAGGCTGCGCACCCCGCCTAGTAAGATCATAATGAGTCGCTGAAGCATTATGGATGCATAACAGCTCAGTTACGTCACGTGTAATCAGCGTATAATAATGCATGAATGAACAATCGAATGTGTTACGGAATGGTAACCAATGCTACCAAAAGTGGGAATGAGAAAATAGTTACTCACAAAATAAGCTAATATCAAAACTCAATAAAGGCACGTTGTTTCAAGAATACAATTTATTTGGAAACTGGCAGTATTTGAACCTGTGTAATTAAAAACTCAGTTGGATGACGTAGTCTATTAGTCATGCATACTGATATTATTTCGGTTCAGTAATGAGCTGATGTTTTATCCCATAAAATCGCATCCTTTCAAGCATATTATAAGATAAACGACCGTGATTGGTCGATATATACGGCATTCCTAAATATTATTGGTTAATGTCAAACGCAGGCGTATGAATGGAATAGCCCATGTAAACGTTAATGATGTTCTGTACTACGTATAGTAAGTAGCAGAAGTTTGCATTCCACCAAAAAATTCGATACTGATATTTCACCGGAAATACATGTTCTGAGGTCCCCTAAATCCAAATAAAACATTTTTGGAAACATGTTCGTGTGTATATCTGTCTGGAACAGCGTAATTCAAAAACGAAAAGTAGGGTAAACACTAAACTTGGTATTAAGGTTCAGTATCTTCCAAGGATACGACACGAATATTTTCAAGAAAATCCCCCCACCCCAGACTACGCTTTACATGGATAATTTTTCGAAAAGTTTTATTTTTTCAAAGATGGCTCCAACGATTTTGATTAAAATAACGTATGTTTAAGATATGTTCGTGGCAAATGAAATGTATATCTTGAATTATCTGGAAATATCCCCAAAAGTCCTCTTCATTCTGCTTGACTTTTGCATAATTGGTAAACCGTAAGAGACAGACACGATTTTACTACACAAAAAATGTAGGTCTCGTTAAAACAGACAATTTATGTCATACATTTTTGTTTTTGTCGAATGAACCGTTTCCGAGATATTCCTTGTTATTTGTTTGAATGTTCCAGTACTTATACTTTTTCTCAAATGGGAATTCGTTATTCCATTTTTATCTCGATTAATATGAGTAGATGGAGAATAAGCGTTTGTAAAAGTAGTTTATACAAGAGTAGAGAAAGTCATGTGAGTGCAACATGTCAGATTTTTATAAAACGGTCCGCGTGTCTGTGTGTCTGTGAACAGGATAACTCAAAAACGAAAAGTCGGATAAGTGCCAAGCTTGGTATTTAAGTTCAGTATCTTCCAAGGATGCGACACGATGATTTTCAAGAAAATCCCTCCATTCCCAATTACGCTTTACATAGAAAACGTTTAGAAAATTTTGATGTTGTAAAAAATGGCTGTAACGATTTTGATTAAAATACCATATATTAAAGATATTTACATGACGAATAAAATGTATATCTTGAATTTTCTGTGAATAGGCTCTGAAGTCCTATTTATTCGGAAGGGTTTTGTATAATCTTGTATAACTGGTAACCGTTAAGTGATAGACGAAAACGTACTACACAAAAAATGTAAATCCCTTTAAAACACTTAATTTAATTCAAATTAGTTTTTTTGTGGCATCAGCCATTTCTGAGATATCCGTTATTAATGGTTCGAATTGTTCATTTCTTGGTCATTCTTTAAAGTCCTGTCAACATTCAGTTCTCTCTCGCGATTGCATTGAGAGAAGGTGGAATTTTATTGCCAGCGTATAGCGTCTAGTTCTAAAACATTTGACTATCGCTATTCCCTTTGCATCTATAACGAAATGTGTAATGCAGCTATTTCCGGAGAGTTTTAACTCGATTAAAATGAAAAAGATGGGAAAATAAGAATAATTTCTATACCCACTAATAAGCGCTAGAGGATAGAGAAAGTCATATGAATGTAACACATCAAATTTTTTCGGTGGTAATTTTGTCATCTCTTATGGTTTCTCAGTTGAATAAAAATCAAAAAGAATGAAACGAGGTTCAAGACATAGGTTTTATTTGTCATGTTAATATCTTAACGATTTTGTCAACATCGTTAGAGCTACTTTTGAGAAAATTAAAATATATCAAAGCACAAAGAGAGAGAGGAGACAGACAGACAGACATAGAGAAGCTGGCGTATTCTTAAAGTACTTTGGGTTATAGGACTTCAAAATGAGTGCTTCAGGTGAATTCACCAAATCGAATTTTTAGTGAAATGTACTGCATCCTCTACCTACCATACGTAAGTAGTAGATAAAGCACATATAATACCCTAACCTTGACTTGACACTACATACTCTTTACGTGAGCTCGTGACAAACAAAAGAACGTCGCTTAACATTTGAAAGTGCACTGCTTAAAACGTTGGAAAATTCAAATTGGTAACAGTTCGGAAATAGTGCCTCAAACAGTTTTAACTCCTATAACTTGTATAATTTGACGAAACAGACATTTTTTCTTTATAAAATATTTATGTGTCGCATATGCTTCACGAGTTATGTAACATTGAATGAGAATAAACAGAATTTCGCAGTTTATTTACGTTAAATTGAATATATACTTTTCGTTTGATATGCCAATATCTCAAATATTTTAATCAAAATACTTAAAGCGTCTATGAGAAAATAACTAACGCAAAAAGTTCTTGTAAAAACAGTTTGATTACGAAAGGGAGTTTCTTAGCGGCTTTGCCGGAGATTCTCATAAGGTCACTGAATTAAGTATTAAATGTAATGTTTATCAAGTTCCGTTTTTGAGTAAATGTTCACAAACAGACAAAAAAACTCTGATGTGATACATTCACATTACGTTCTCTACAGATACAAAGGGAACAGCGATAACCAGATGTTTAAGAACTGACGCTATATACTGGTCTTAAAATTCCATACTGTTTCCTTGCAATTGCCAGAAACAACCGAATGTTGACAGGACTTGAAAAGAATGACCAAGTAATGAACAATTCGAACTATTAATAACGGGTACTGCGGCGATCTTAATGTTTGTTAGCCCCACAGTTGGGAGCCAGTTTGCGGCGATCACCTCCTCATCCGTTGCTGTATCTTACCTTGATGCTTCTCCCGTGGCTTCCAGAAGTTCTCAGCGTGTTGGTTCTTCAATTTATCCTCGGCTAGCTGCAGTAATTTTCCTTAAATTATATGGGAGCATGGACTTATCCTCGGTAAAGGAAAACGTAGATCTCGGGTGGTGATATAGGAAGACATAGACTTGCTTTGTTTATGAAAAGATGACACTGCCGTTTCTTTTTATTTAATTAACACTCGTAGTATACAAAACTGGTATTGCCGCTGTAAAATACTGTCCACTGCTGTTAAACTATGGCGTGGATATGGCACGAAATATAACTATTCTTATTGTCGCTTTCAGAGTAGCGGATCTTAGGTGTGTTGCTAAAACTATTTTGATTCCCTGTTTTGGCGCGATATCTCACACATCCTGCAGCATCTCTCCCTGACCACACATTACGAAAACTCTCGAATAAAATGCAATACTAAGCTGACATGACAAATTTGACTTGATTCCTTTTTTGGCGCGATATCTCACACATCCTGCAGCATCTCTCCCTGACCACACATGACATAAACTGTCGCGAATTTTCCCCAAACAGATCCATTTATAGTCTCAGGCTTCTGAGGCTGCTTCCTTTCCTATTGGTACATTTTTAGCGCGACTCGACGCGTCTAACTATTTCAAATAAACTTCCAGGGATTTCATTGGTCCAATTTTAATATAAATCGCGGCTTTTCCTACATGTACCGTTAAGGTTGTCTGTCTCACTCACTTGGTCACGGCGAATTATCAAATAATGGGACAAAGGCTCTACACCCTCGCTGTAGGAATAATAGCACTGCAACCGAAGAGAGGTAATAAAACTAGGTTTTCTGCCTTCGAAAGCACTATTCCTGTAGCTAAAACATTCCACCGTGGACAGTATTTTAACATAGCGCTTAAATTATTTACATTAAACCATTTATAACTCTACTAATATTAGTAACCTAGATAGATACATAATGTTAAATCACCCTTCTTAAAATATACAAGCAGTATTGAGAAAAAGATATTTACATAGTACGATTTAACATCAATAAAAGTTAATTAATAAATTATCTAGAATTACTGTTCTCGGGCCCGGCCTAGAGTTGCCGTTTCAAATTGCCCTGTTCTGGAAAAGAATAAATTCTTCAGCACTTGATACAATTTTCTTTTCCAGAATAATTCCTCTGATTATGGCCTTTGTAGGTTTGTTTTGTTGACAGAGACCCTTCGCTATACCTGTTTCTTCACAAGGGTTCTGCCCAACCAGTGGTGTTTATATTTGGGTCATTCACTCTACATTTGTTATGGTTGATCCCCTCTCACCATTTAAAAACAGGTTTCCGAGAGACATTCTTACACAATACATTTCCCGCACACGAATAACTTGTGGTGGAGAGAAATACGCTAATACCTAAATTAAGTTATAAAATTAAATCTATTTACATACATATTGGTACATAATTATTATGCCTTTATTTATTTCTTTACATCTTTATTTATCGGGTGTATTACCTTTGCTATTTGTTCATAGGGTTGCTACCTCATTTCGAGTAAAACTAACCTGACTATTTTCATTACATTCTTCACCCTTCTCATTCTCTAAACATTTGTACGGTTTGAGCAACTGTTTATGGTATCTCCCTACGATCTTGGAATTCTTTATTTCTTGTAACTCAAATGTATCTGAGCCAAAAATGTTAATCACCCTGTATGGACCTTTAAATAAATTTTCCATTCTATGATACCTCTTTTTTTTTATAATTAATAAAACTAATTTATATGTTTAAAGAAAACTGTCAGCATATTGCTAGCATACCAACCAATTAATAATTTACAACTATTGCTAAATATCAAAAAAATAACAATATTCTGACAATAAAAGCTGTTTCAACCTTAAGACAAACTTATTCAAGCAGAAAGAAACTGAAACATATTAATGGCAAAGGTGTTTCTTGTTCTTCTTCACTATCACTAATGATCATTTAATACTCAAGTCTCTTTAGTAATGCAAAAAAAAAATGTTCTGCACAACTGCTTACGATAATTCATTAATTCACATGTGAAAGCTCTCCTTTCCAGGCACTGTAGAATCAGGATCAATGATATTCTGTCTTTCTTTTTTTTTAATTTGAATGCTGGATTTTTTTTTTATACCCATACTAATTCTCCAAGTTCGATCAACCCTTTCTTTCGCTTCCTTGTTTTAAATTCCTGCTTTCTTTTCTGCGCCCTTTTTAACATTCTTTCAAAAGCTTTCTCTAACGTCTCTTCTCCCGTTAGTGTTTTCGGATCTTTAGTTTCTAGTATCTGTAGTAATTTCCCTTCAAGTGTTTCTATTAACTTCCCCTTCATCAGCTCAACTAATTTCCCCTCTAAACTCTCATTTTGTTCACTTAAGTTTCTTTCTAAGTCCTGACCCTGCTTACTTAATTTCCCTTCGAAATCCTTTTGTTCGCTCAGTTTTCTTTCTAAGTCCTTACTCTGCTCATTTACGATTCTTTCTAAGTTCCTACTCTGCTCATTTGATTTCCCTTCTACATTCTTATCTTGTTCCCTTACGATTCTTTCTAAGCCCTTACTTTGCTTACTTACGATTCTTTCTAAGTCCATATTATGCTCATTTGATTTCCCTTCTACATTCTTATCTTGTTCACTTACGATTCTTTCTAAGTCTTTACTCTGCTCATTTGCGATTCTTTCTAAGTCCTTATTATGCTCATTTGATTTCCCTTCTAGATTCTTATCTGGTTGACTTACGATTCTTTTTAAGTCCTTATTCTGCTTACTTACGATTCTTTCTAAGTCCTTATTATGCTCATCTGCTTCCCCTTCTAGATTCTTATCTTGTTCACTTACGATTCTTTCTAAGTCCTTATTCTGCTTACTTATGATTCTTTCTAAGTATTCATTATTCTCATTTGATTCCCCTTCTAAATTCTTATCTAGTTCACTTACGATTCTTTCTACGTCTTTACTCTGCTTCTTTACTTCCCCTTCTAAATTCTTGTCTTGTTCCCTTACGACACTTTCTAAGTCTTTACTAGATTCATTGAATATGCTTTCTAAGTTCTTATTATGTTCATTGAATATGCTTTCTAAGTTCTTACTATGTTCATTGAATATGCTTTCTAAGTTCTTACTATGTTCATTGAAATTTCTTTTTGACTCCTTACTCTGCTCATCTATTATGCTTTCTAACCTTTTACCCCGCTCATCTATCTTTGCGCTCAACTGTTGAAGCAATATTAGCAGCTGGTTTTGACCTGCGTCAATGACCTGCTTATTCGGTGATTGCCTTCCCAGCCTAACTTCTACCTCTGCTGCGCCCATATTTCCTCCATCTGTTGTTATGCTGACAATAGCCTCCCCATTCAGTTCTTTCAAATCTTCCCTTGACCTACTCATGGTTCCGTTAGCAAGTTCTACCTCCCTAGTAATGACTTTACCCCCTCTCAATAACATGTGTTCACAAAACTGAGTCACTACTCTGCATGCCTTTTTGTTTGTTTTTGAATAAATGTTCTCACCTGTATTTTTTTCAATGTTAACTGATGCGTTCCGGGTTCGAATCCTGGTGAAGTTCTAGAAGCGATGTTCTCAGCTGTTTTGTTGTCCCACGTAGGTAGACTAGAAGTTCGCGTTGTAATTTTGTTCTGCTGTGCCCCTTTCCTCTGAAGATTTTTCGTCTGTTCGTTGTTTTCTAGTCCTCCGTTTATGTTGGTCTTCCCTTCGAGCTGGTCTTCCCTTCGAGCTCCACGTTATGGCGCCAGTTTGCGGCGATCTTAATGTTTGTTAGCCCCACAGTTGGGAGCCAGTTTGCGGCGATCACCTCCTCATCCGTTGCTGTATCTTACCTTGATGCTTCTCCCGTGGCTTCCAGAAGTTCTCAGCGTGTTGGTTCTTCAATTTATCCTCGGCTAGCTGCAGTAATTTTCCTTAAATTATATGGGAGCATGGACTTATCCTCGGTAAAGGAAAACGTAGATCTCGGGTGGTGATATAGGAAGACATATACTTGCTTTGTTTATGAAAAGATGACACTGCCGTTTCTTTTTATTTAATTAACACTCGTAGTATACAAAACTGGTATTGCCGCTGTAAAATACTGTCCACTGCTGTTAAACTATGGCGTGGATATGGCACGAAATATAACTATTCTTATTGTCGCTTTCAGAGTAGCGGATCTTAGGTGTGTTGCTAAAACTATTTTGATTCCCTGTTTTGGCGCGATATCTCACACATCCTGCAGCATCTCTCCCTGACCACACATTACGAAAACTCTCGAATAAAATGCAATACTAAGCTGACATGACAAATTTGACTTGATTCCTTTTTTGGCGCGATATCTCACACATCCTGCAGCATCTCTCCCTGACCACACATGACATAAACTGTCGCGAATTTTCCCCAAACAGATCCATTTATAGTCTCAGGCTTCTGAGGCTGCTTCCTTTCCTATTGGTACATTTTTAGCGCGACTCGACGCGTCTAACTATTTCAAATAAACTTCCAGGGATTTCATTGGTCCAATTTTAATATAAATCGCGGCTTTTCCTACATGTACCGTTAAGGTTGTCTGTCTCACTCACTTGGTCACGGCGAATTATCAAATAATGGGACAAAGGCTCTACACCCTCGCTGTAGGAATAATAGCACTGCAACCGAAGAGAGGTAATAAAACTAGGTTTTCTGCCTTCGAAAGCACTATTCCTGTAGCTAAAACATTCCACCGTGGACAGTATTTTAACATAGCGCTTAAATTATTTACATTAAACCATTTATAACTCTACTAATATTAGTAACCTAGATAGATACATAATGTTAAATCACCCTTCTTAAAATATACAAGCAGTATTGAGAAAAAGATATTTACATAGTACGATTTAACATCAATAAAAGTTAATTAATAAATTATCTAGAATTACTGTTCTCGGGCCCGGCCTAGAGTTGCCGTTTCAGTACCTCAGAAATCAACATTTTTTTTGCGTTGTACGTTTCCGTCTATCACTTAAGATACCTTTTACCAGTTATACAAGATTATAAAAATCCTTCCGAACGATGAGGACTTCATAGGCTATTCCTAGAAAATTCAAGATATGCATTTTGTTTGTCATGTAAATGTTTTTAATATATTCTATTTTAATCAAAATCGTTAGAGCCACTTTTAGAAAATAAAAAATTTCAAAAAAAAAGTTCCATGTAATGGGTAATTGGGGATGAGAGGATTTCTTGAAAATCTTCGTGTCACATCTTTGGAAGATACTGAACTTTGGTTTGGTATTTATCCGACTTAGCGTTTTTGAGTTATACTGTTCACAGACACGGACGCACACGCGCGCACGCATACACACACACGGAATTTTTTCTAAAAATGCTTTTTTTCGGGTTCAGGGGGCCTCAACACATAAAGTTCCGCTGAAACCTACACATCTAATTATTGGGTGGAATACGAGTATAATATTTCCCCTGCTTACTATACGTAGTAGAGAAAGTAGAACTTCTGAAAATTCCCCCAAACACAAAAAAATTAAGGTTTTTTTTTCTATAAATGTATCTTTTTCATCTAGGAGGTCTCAAAACGTAATTTTTCTGTGAAATTGATACACCAAACGTTTGGGTGGGATGCAATACAACAATACATCCTCTACCTGCCAGAGCTAAGCGGTAGAGAAAGTAAAAAGTCGTTTAGTAGATCAAAGAAGAGATGGTGTGAAGGATGAGGGGATTTTATAAAGGGAGTATTCAGGGTGCAAAGCTTTTAAGGTTATTACCGACGAGAATTAATTCGCAAATTTCTGATGGTGGTACTGGCGGCGGCGACAGTAGGAGTTTTCTGTTCAAAATAATGCCTTGTTTTCTTTTAGTTGGCTCTTGAAGCGATTGACTAAATTCGGTGGTTTCTCTTGATTCACGAGCCAAGATACAACTTAGGCCCATTCCTTGAACGATACGATTATGTTTTCCAAGTTTGTTCCCATTATTGTACTCGAACTCTCTGTCAACTAATGAACTTCTGACCCACTTATCGTCTGCACATGATCGGCCGCTTTTTGATGTTCTCTTAGTGGTTAAACCCAACATATCACAAAAAAAGAAGCTTGTTATATGTCTACGTTTTATGTACTTTCGCTTTTGATGAAGGATTTCGTTCCTTTACGCTCTATTCCCCAGCTGACCCCATCACTCTTCTTGTCAGATTCCGGTTTAAGTCAACTTTTCCACCCCTTCCAGAAAAAGTTTCCTTTTATTCTGCTTCCATCCTCCCGAGCCAGAAGATGCGTACACGTGGCAGAAGTAGAAGATGTTTTCCTATTTAAACCAGGTCGCTCGTGTCGTCGGCTTTCCTTTTGAAATTAGATTCTGGTTCAACATTAAACAGAAGTAGGAGAGATGTAAATGAATATTTATGATCCTTCAAAGCTGATTTTAAATGTCAAAGTAAATTATGCAATATTTGGCGTCACTTGATTGACTAATAGTGGGATTTGATTTGCATAGAACAATGGGTATATGTCAGAATTAATTTTTTCCAAGTTTACCATACTTTTATGACAATATGCACAGTAGTTTTCAGCTAGGGTTTTTAAATTTACTAAATACTTTACTCAAAGGAATATTTAACTCCTATAAGCCAACAAAACGCATTCTTCTGTAGCATAACCCAACAACCGAAAGTCGGATGGACCTATAGACTGTGAAAGTTGGGTTGAAGGAATGTGCCTGCCGATGGCACAATTGTCAATAGTTTAGGTTGAGAGCATAAAGGAGTAAGTTTTATTTACAAATATATGCCTTTTTGGAAATAACAATGAGATAAGGTCATACAAATGATGAACTGTCTCAGCGAAATAAAATGTAGTTGTACTACTTTAAGTAATATAAAATGGCAGCCGAATGTCTTCTGAATGTAGGTATTTATTTTCTGCTTTAAGCATGCAGTACTATCGCGAATTGTTATGTTTCTGAAGACAGTTTACCCGGAAATTAGAGATACTTATTTTCAGTTAAAATGATAGCGTCCGTTGCGAAATAAAGTCCTCATAAAACTTTTTAATTGAGATTATCAGCATCTAATTGCAGATGTATAAAAGTAGGGAGCGAACTTATAATTTGGCCAATTAAATATTTTCAAAAAATAATTTCATAATTTGTTACGTTAATTTGGCCAATTAAATATTTTCAAAAAATAATTTAATAATTTGTTACGTTGGTAAACTTTACTGTCGACCCTGCAGTTTCAACTTACGCACAATATTCTTTGCTCTCTTATTTATTCTTTGAGGCAAAAAATTACTATTAATATCTTTCAGAAAACAATGTACAGTGTACGCAGCTGCTGTCAGAAAGCTTTTAAATTTCAATCCACAGATAATTTTATGTAGCTGTTAAACGTCTAAGCTGGACCAGTACTAACATCTATAACTAACGTCGTCTTCAATGCAAATGTAAAATAAGTAAAACATCCACATTTGAATTGTTTACAGTGCCTTTTCCCTTGGAAAGTGACAAAGCAAACTATTATCCTGTATTATTATTTCCGCATATATAAATCGCACGTATAGAGTTTGCTTTTAATTTGCAACTATGCGCACATGATGCGCTCCATTCGATCCTTTTATAAGGGGCGGCCCACATCCATCGTCCCCCTTGACATCCTCGGAAGCTACATCATCCTCCTATGCGCATGCTGTTAGTAACTAAGAGCATGAGTTAGAGTTGTTCGGTGATAGTAGGCATTAATGCAAATTGCATGGATCGGGTTCCGCTTCAGCACCCCTATTAGTAGCGTAGTAAGCCTGTTGTCACACAAGCATGCGAGCGTGTCATCGTGATAACTGGGCGGCAAGTATGTGTGCATTGTCGCGTCGGACACATTATTGCTCTGTAGCATGACATTGTTGAAATAATCATTTTGATTGGGAGTTTGAATTTCCGTCCGGCGCGACATTTCTTCCCCCATTTCCCAGTCTAGTAGTAGCGTCAGTCAGTCTTCAGGGCGTGTGGATGTCTATGTAGCGTGCGTGGACCGTGTGAGTGTGGAGCATCTCCCTCCAATGTTTGCCTGTAATCTGTTGTGAACGATGTAGTGGCACCATGTCAAATTTAATAAACCACAGATAATGTGTTAAATGTGAAATTATGTGTATTTTGTGATAATTGTCCCACGCCTGCCCTGAAATGTAATGTTAAGGTTCCTGGTCCTCTCGTTGCCGCTGAAGCTACGTCTCCCAATGTTTATACTGGGGTATCCAAATTTAATATTTTAGCTGCAAAACCTTTTGGGCTTACCCCGGTATACAACATTTTGACACCACCTTAGTGGTGCCCAGTATGTAAAAGCTTGTTGACGGCATGAAATTGTGATGTAGAAGGTTAGTACGTAATTTGTTAGTGTACATGCAGATGGATAAATGTGCAGCTTGCTAGCGTTTTCAGCCTTGCTATTGGCAAACACTTGTAGAGGTGGGCTTGAACCAACGGAAAAGCAAATCGAAATTGGCTCCGAGACCGGGACTGTTCTGAAATAGAGCAAAATATAAATGGAAGATCTACATCGTCCAAAAAAAATAGTACGATCGAAACTCTTGTAAAGAACTAGGTATAAAAACCAAGAAGTCCTCTCTTATCGGTACTTGTAAAAGGGAAACTTTGTCTTATGAAGATAAATTAGCATTACACAACATGCCGACCACCTGAACTTTGTTATGGAATATTTCATAATTTTATGAATTTATGTCTTAGTTTATTGCTCTTGCACACTAAGAGTCAATGATTAAAAAATTACACAACTAATGTTAAATGTTTCTCCAATTGAATATACAACTACTCTTTATATCTGCTCTAGCATAAATATTCTTTGGCAAAAGGACAAAATATTATAGAGAAATTTTCTTTGATTTATTATTATTATTATTATTATTATTATTATTATTAAACTTAGTTTAAGCTTTGGCTAACAAGACAGCGTCAAGGCAATAATGCATTTGTTCGATGTTAACGAAATGAATGCATGAACACAACACTTATGTGAATTTTCTTTCCTAATATTATTTATTTCTCCATGGTACCAGAATGTTGGCACCAGGCCACTATATAGACCACATATGATTGCCTGTTTGCAGCAGGAGATAAATATTTTATTGCCAAACTGGGTATTAATAGCAAAGTTTGAGTATGTGCATATGCGTTTATTTTTCCGTTAATACGTGTCATTTAAATTAAAAATCTGATGTATTACATTCACATACATTTCTATACCCTCTAGCGTTTATTATTGGGTATCAAAAAATTCTTACGAAAGCTTAATTTTCTATCCAGTTCATTATAATCGAGATAAACATTTGCAGAAATAGTTACATTACACATTTCGTTATAGATACAAGGGGAACAGCGATGGTGAAATGTTTAAGAACTGGACGCTGCATGTTTGGCCTTAACATTCCATACTCTTTCCATAACACCGCTAAAAACAACTGAAAACGACAGGACTCGGAAAAATGACAAAGTATTGAACAATTCGAACCATTAATAACAGATATTTCGGAAATGACTTATGCCGCAAAAATTATTTGAAATCTTTCTATGATATTGCTAGAAACAACCGAAAACCGACACGGCTCGAAAAAATGAAAAAGTATTGAACAATTCCAACCACTATAACGGATATCTCGGAAATGGTTTATGTCATAAAAAAGTTATTTTAAATAAATTCGGTGTTTTAAAAAGATCTACAGTTTTTGTATGGTATGTTTTCGTCTATCGCTTAACGTATACCATTTTGCAAGATCACACAAAATTCCTTCCGAATTAAGAGGACTACATAGGCTATTCCCAGAAAATTCAAGATATACGTTTTATCTTTCACTTAAATATCTTTAATATGTAGTATTTTAATCAAAATCGTTAGAGCCATTTTAGAGAAAATAAAAAAAAAATTGAAAAATGTTCCATGTAAAGGGTAGTTGGGAGTGGAAGGATTTTCTTGAAAATTTTTTGTTACATTTTGGAAGATACTAAACTTAAATACCAAGTTTGGTATTTTACAACTTTTCGTTTTTTAGTTATGCTGTTCACACACGCACACACATACAGACATGGACCTGTTTACTTTCTCTACATAGTAGATAGAGAAGGTATTGATTGCACTTCAACCAAAAATTCATACGGAGATTTCACCGAAAAAACATGTTTTGAGGTAACTTGAATCCCCCCCCCCAAAGTTTTGCTTTCTCTACCGCGTATATAGTAGGTAGAGAGGGTATTGCATTCTACCCAAAAATTCGTTACCGGGATTTCACCGGAATTACATGTTTTGAGACTTCTGAATCCAATTAAACATTTTTGCGTGTGTATGTGTGAACAGCATAGCCCAAAAACGAAAACACGGATAAGTACCAGACATGGTATTTAAGTTCAGTATCCTCTAAAGATGCGACACGTAGAGTTTTAAAAACATCCCCTCACACCAACTACCTTTTACATGGAAAAATGTAGATCTCTTTAAAACACACAATTTATTTCAAATAAGTTTTTTGTGAAATAAGCCATTTATGATATATCAGTTATTAATGGTTCGAATTATTCATTTCTTGGTCATTCTTTAAAGTCCTTTCAACATTCAATTGTTTCTCATGACTGCATGGATACAGTATGAAATTCTAAAGCAGTGTATAGCGTGCAGTTCTTAAACATTTGACTGTCACTGTTCTCTTTGTATCTATAACGAAACATATAATGTAGCTATTTCTGCAAATGTTTATTTGGTTTAAAGTGCAGTAGATATAAAAATAAGCTTTAGTAATAATAATTTGTATACTCGCTAATAAACGATAGAGGGTAGAGAAAATCTATCAAATGTATAACATCAGATTTTTACAATACTTTCTCTACTACGTAGAGTAAGTAGGGGAAAGTAAATAGGGTTACGTTGGGATTATTTAAATAAGAGAACAAGTGAAGGTGTTAAATACAGAATGTTAACAAATGCATTCACCCAAAAATTCGATATCGAGATTTTTCGAAAATACATGTTTTGAGACCCCCTGAATCCACAAAAACAGCATTTTTAGAAAAAGGTCCGTGCGTATGTGTGTGTGCGTGCGTGCGTGCGTGTGTGTGTAATTGTATCTGTGAACAGCATAACTCAAAAACGAAAAGTCGCATAAATGCCAAACTTGGTATTTAGATTCAGCACATTTCAAGGTTGCGACAAGAAGATTTTCAAGAAAATCCCCCACCCCAGATCACCCTTTACATGGAACGATTTTAGAAATTCTTGATTTTCTCAAAAATGGTTCTAGTGACTTTGATTAAAATATTATATGTTTAAGATATTTTCATGGCAAATGAAATGTATATATTGAATTTTCTGGGAAGTCTTCAAAAGTCATCTTCGTTCTTAATGACTTTTGCATAACTGGTAAACCGTAAGAGATAGACAAAATTTTACTACACAGGAAATTTAGATCTCCTTAAAGCACACCATTTATGTCACATACATTTTTTTTTGCCGAGTGAACCATTTCTGAGAGTGTTATTTGTTTGAATTTTCCAATACTTATACTTTTTCTCAAATGGGAATTAGTTATTCTTTTTTTTTTTTGTCCTGGACATGCAGAGAGAATGGAGTGCTCCACATAGCAGCCAACTCTTAAAAGATTTGACTATCGCTTAAATCCTACCATATTCCCCTTGCACCTACAAGAAAATTAGCAATGAGATAGTTTCTGTACATATTTATCTCGATTAACATGCAGTAGAGGGAGAATAAGCCTTTGCAAAAATAATTTGTATAAGAGTAGAAAACGTCATGTGAGTGCAACACATCATATTTTTAGAAAAAGGTTCATGTGTGTGTGTGTGTGTGTGTGTATGTGTGTGTGTGCGCCTGTGAACAAAATAGCTTAAAAACGAAAAGTAGGATAATTAGCAAACTTGGTATTTAAGTTCAGCAACTATCAAAGATGCGACCCGAAATTTTTCAAGAAAATCCTCCCCCAACTATCTTTACATGGAGCATTTTTCGAAAATTTTGAGTTTCTAAAAATGGCTCTAATAATTTTGATTAAAACACCATATATTAAATAAATTTACATGGCAAATAAAATGTATATATTGAATTTTCTGAGAATAATCTATGAAAGTCATGTGAATGTATCACATTAGATTAAAAAAAAATCATTAAGTGAGACTCAAAGCATGTATTTTCAGTGAAATCTCGGTATCAGATTTTTAGCTAGAATGCAATAACTTCTCTCCTACTATATATGTGGTAGAGAAAATAAGCATTGAACGTATGGCATATAGCAAAACATTTGCATGTCGGCAGCAGTAACACGACACATGCAGATTCGCTGACCTATAACAACATACAGGCATGTTTTTGTAAGTTTTTATACAAATTTCTTCTCTCCATCACTCCATCCTTAGGAATACGATACTATAACAGTTTCTTGCGAATTTTAAATCCTCCAATAATGCAATAATGACCTAAGCAATGAAGAGAAATAAAACTGCCGTATTCATGTACCTTTCACTCATGTTGCATCACTGCCATTGCAACCTCAGTCACGTATTATGACTAGTTTAGGACCTTTCGTATGTCTAGCTGCAAAAGTAATTATTGCGATAAATATGTAGTTATGCTCATTTTAGAACATTTCTAAGTACAAAACCAGTGTATATCTCAATGCCAATGTACGCAGTACACTGCACACGGTATGTAGTGTGGTTCAGCGCACAGACTTCCTAAAATCATATACGTATACATTTTGGAATGGCCTGTATTATCTACTTTAATAAGCATGTTCCCTGCCTTCATTCCTGTAAAAGTCGATTTTCAATTAATATTTTTGTTTCATATATATTTGCGGTGAAAGTTTTTGGTGACTCATTCGGTATAAACATCATTGAAATTAATGATTCACCAGATATGAAGACAGGTGAATGCAACGAGTGCCGATTTCTCCACCTCTCCCCTTTCTTCAGTAGCCGAATGGCCAAGATCTGCACCACAGATTAGTATGCATTTTATATATAATAAACCACTTAGCCAACCATAGTTTTTTTACTTTCTCTACTACGTATAGTAAGTAGGGGAAGTATTGTATTCCACCCAAAAATTCGATACAGAGATTTCACCGGAAATACATGTTTTGAGATCCCCTGAATCCAAAAACAACATTTTTGGAAACATGCCCGTGTGTGTGTCTGTGTGTTTGTGTGTCTGTCTGTGAACAGCATAACTCAGAAACGAACAGTCGGATAAACACCAAACTTGGTATTTAGGTTCAGTATCTTCCAAGGATGCGACACGAAGGTTTTCAAGAAAATCCCCCCACCCGAAATTACCCTTTACATGGAAGATTTTTCGAAAATTTTAATTTTCTCAAAAACGGCTCTAACGATTTTGATTAAAATATCATATGTTTAAGATATTTTCATGACAAATAAAATGTATATCTTGAATTTTCTGGGAATGTCTCCAAAAGTATTCTTCATTGTGAACGACCTTTGCATAACTGGTAAACCATAAGAGATAGACAAACCTTTACTACAGAAAAAATGTAGATCGCGTTAAAATACACAATTTATGTCATATACATTTTTTTGTTGAGTGAACCATTTTCGAGATATTGCTTGTTATTCCCTTAAATTTTTCAATACTTATTTTCTCAAATGGGAATTTGTTATTCATTTTACTTTCTCTACTACGTATAGTAAGTAGGGGAAGTATTGTATTCCACCCAAAATTTCGATACCGAGATTTCACCGGAAATACATGTTTTGAGACCCCCTGAATCCAAAAAAGCATTTTTGGAAACGTCCGTGTGTGTCTGTGTCTGTCTGTCTGTGTGTGTCTGTGAACAGCATAACTCAGAAACGAACAGTCGGATAAACACCAAACTTGGTATTTGGGTTCAGTATCTTCCATGGATGCGACACGAAGGTTTTCAAGAAAATCCTCCCACCCCAGAGTACCCTTTACATGCAAGAATTTTCGAAAATTTTAATTTTCTCAAAAATGGCTCCAACGATTTTGATTAAAATATCATATGTTTAAGATAATGTCATGAGAAATGAAATGTATTATATCTCGAATTTTCTAGGAATGTCTCCAAAAGTATTCTTCATTGTCAGCGACTTTTGCATAACTGGTAAACCATAAGAGATAGACAAAATTTTACTACACAAAAAATGTAGATCGCGTCAAAATACACAATTTATGTCATATACATTTTTTTTGAGTGAACAATTTTCGAGATATTACTTGTTATTCCCTTAAATTGTTCATTACTTATTTTCTCAAATGGGAATTCGTTATTCATTTTTTTGTCTTGGATATGCAAAGAGTATTAATCTGTGGGAAAGGGAATGGTGCTGCACCTAGCAACCAGTTATTAAGAGATATGTATGTGCTTAAAGGCTACTGTATTTCTATATAGCCCTTATAAATATACATTCCCCTTACATCTACAAGAAAATTAGCAATAAAATAGAGTCTGCAAATGTTTATCTCGATTAACATGAAGTAGATGGAGAATAAGCGTTTGTAAAAATAGTTTGTACAAGAGTAGAGAAAGTCATGTGAGTGTAACACATCAGATTTTTTACTTTCTCTACTACGTATAGTAAGTAGGGGAAGTATTGTATTCCACCCAAAAATTCGATACCGAGATTTCACCGGTAATACATGTTTTGAGACCCCCTGAATCCAAAAAAAAGCATTTTTGGAAACATGTCCGTGTGTGTGTCTGTATGTGTGTGTGTGTGTTTTTGTGTGTGTGTGTGTGTGTGTCTGTGAACAGCATAACTCAGAAACGAACAGTCGGATAAACACCAAACTTGGTATTTAGGTTCAGTATCTTCCATGGATGCGACACGAAGGTTTTCAAGAAAATCCCCTCACCCCAGAGTACCCTTTACATGGAAGAATTTTCGAAAATTTTAATTTTCTCAAAAATGGCTCTAACGATTTTGATTAAAATATCATATGTTTAAGATATTTTTATGGCAAATAAGATGTATATCTTGAATTTCCTGAGAATGTCTCCAAAAGTATTCTTTATTGTGAACGACTTTTGCATAACTGGTAAACCATAAGAGATAGACAAAATTTTACTACACAAAAAATATAGATCGCGTTAAAATACGCAATTTATGTCATATACATTTTTTTTGTTGAGTGAACCATTTTCGAGATATTACTTGTTATTCCCTTAAATTTTTCAATACTTATTTTCTCAAATGAGAATTCGTTATTCATTTTTTTTGTCTTGGATATGCAAAGAATTATAATCTGTGCCAAAGGGAATGGTGCTGCACCCGCTGCACCTAGCAACCAGCTATTAAGAGATATGTATGTGCTTAAAGGCTACTGTTTTTCTATATTGCCCTTGTAAATATATTTTCCCCTTACATCTACAAGAAAATTAGCAATAAAATAGAGTCTGCAAATGTTTATCTCGATTAACATGAAGTAGATGGAGAATAAGCGTTTGTAAAAATAATTTGTACAAGAGTAGAGAAAGTCATGTGAGTGTAAACACATCAGATTTTTTTTGTTTTGGATATACAAAGAGTATTAATCTGTGGGAATGGGAGTGGTGCTACACCTAGCAACCAGCTATTAAGAGATATGTATGTGCTTAAAGGCTACTGTTTTTCTATATTGCCCTTGTAAATATATTTTCCCCTTACATCTACAAGAAAATTAGCAATAAGATAGAGTCTGAAAATGTTTATCTCGATTAACATGAAGTAGATGGAGAATAAGCGTTTGTAAAAATAGTTTGTACAAGAGTAGAGAAAGTCATGTGAGTGTAACACATCAGATTTTTTTCTTTTCTTTTTCACATCGCACACTGAGCTCAAATACAGTACAAGACCGGCCTACTAATATTATGAAAGCAACTTTATACAGAGTAAAATTATATAATATATAAAATTTTGGACTATATATGTGTTATTTTAAAAACCATTTAATATTCAACACAGCATTTTAGAATAATTGTATTGGCAGCTTTGAATGTTATATGTACCGGCTGCACAGTGTCATCTAGCGTCTACATTTGGATGCAATGGGCACATGCAGCGCTCTAAAGGTACCTTTCGGATGGTCGATGCTGGAACATCGATGCTGAGCCGGAAGTTCCTATCCCAGTTGATATACGCTGGTCCAGATCACAGATTAATACATCTGGACCGAGATGGCCAAATTAGGGGTGCGGACGGTACAAGTAAAACCGATGAGGAAACGGTTCTTCCGGTTCTGGCGCTCTATACGGTATACCGCCGCAGTTGTATCCTAACAAAGGGTGAATTAGATGGCGCTGGCGAATCTAGGCGCTGCTTTTGAATACTTGTTCTTCGTTTTATAGTTCTTCGGTTCTACTAAAAGTACCTACGTCGCCACAATCAATCCTATGTTCTAAATCACTCTATAAAGTCTTCTGTAACTAAAATATTCACGTAAATATGCAAACTGATACCCATTCAATCAATACTTATACCTCAATGTCAACTGAGGAAGTCTTTTCTGCAGCAGGGCAAATAATCCCTGAGAGGTCATCTGTTGCCATAATCGGGCAGAAATGCTTATATTTTTACCTAAAAATTTATATTTATTTATTTTTACTATTGCATTGCACAAAGAATTTTTTTAAAGGATTATATTTTTATATACCTATGCATTTTATGTATGATAGTATGATATTTTTGAGAAATTAATTTGTTTTTGGAAGAATAAAATTTGCTTTATAACATCATGTAAGTCATCATTTCGTATTGTGGAAACCCATAAAATAAAAACGATTATATTTCTCTCCTTCTGGTCCTCCCACTACCCAGGAGTCATACAGATGTTCAGCACGATAAACCACATAGGTGGGATAGATGACCTCGGCAGTACCAAAGAATATCACGGACACTTTCATCTGCTGCTGTCAACAATTTTTTTTTTTTTTTTTTTTTTTTTGAATGACAGCAACTTCTCATAATAATCTTCTTTCTTCCCGGATCATCTGTGACATTCGTCTCACCATAGTTAATAATACCCTCAGGTTGTATTGCATCAATTGTGTTAGCAAGACTATCGAAGTAATCATTGGTAGAGTCCCGGTTTAAAAGGGGCTCTTGGTCTCTTTATGTTTTGACACAGACGTGTTGAGTTAGATCATTTTAGTATCGACGGAGAAAGCCTTGTGCCCAGTGTTTATTTGCGAGGTTGTGTTTGAACGACTTCTGTGTCATCTCATTTTTATCTTAGTAACCTTTAACAATAAGTCTTAGATTATAAGTGGAAAGTGGAAACTCCAAATTGACTACCATTCCAAGATTCCAAAGCTGAGGATCCTCTCTTCCTCTAAAGAAAAGAGAATTGGCACCGTTGTTTTGGCCTTGTAAGTAAAGTGCCTCTGAATTGTTGATTTAGGAACATCGTATTTTATCAGATGCTTTTCTTATTGAAAGTGAACCTCTTTTAACTTCCGTCACTGATTTTTCCAAATATAATGGACAGAAATATCTTTTTCCGAGCTTCAGGCCTTCTACTACTGGTTTTTCCATTGCAATCTATAGGGGGGAAGGTAGTATTTAAATAATCACACTAAATAAAGGAAAATATGTTAATTTAGCTGTAGGAGTTATAAAATTAAATACGTTATAAGTGGAGACTGACCTGGAGGCAAACTTCGGGCACTGCACCAAGTTTCCCTCAGGAGGGTTATGGGGGGGAATTTTCTCGCTTGCTCAAAAGTGATGTGGTACATATGAGTGTTACCAACCGAAACGGCTTTGGTAGACATTGAGGTTATGTGTGCACTTTAGTAATTGAATACGTCTTGTACTGTTTTTCCTTCAAATAGAGGTTTTGACGTTATTTTACACACCGATTTTTAACTATTTATATAATTTAGCATATTCTCTTAATACGTTGACGTAGGACAGGGAGAGGCTGGCAGCAACATTACCCTCTTACCTTCCAAACATCTGATAGCAGTAATTATACTACCACGAAACGTAATATGTCCTTATGGAGATGACAACATATGTTTCCGGACAATTTTCGCTCTGGAATGCCGGGTATTTGTTGTTGTTGTTTTTTTTTACATAACTGGCATCCTATCACAAGTTAGCCATGTGCCCCAAGCAGGGGTGAAGCGTCAGGTGAGACAGGGTAGACAACGTCTACCCAAGATATCCTATGAATGAAAACCTATTTAATTTCATTACTTTATTACGCCATTTGATTACTCTTCGCATTATAGGTATCTCTCACTTAGCAAATCTTCAACTGTATTTGGGGATTTACACGTCTCTGACACTAACATAAAAGCGTGAGACGTCTACCCATGATATCCTGTGAATGAAAACCTATTTAATTTCATTACTTTACTACGCCATTTTATTACTTTTCGTATTATATGGCTACTGTATTTGGGGATTTACACGTCTCTGATACTAACATAAATGCGTGAGAGTACTGCGGTAGACGTTCGCTCAACTGTGTATTTTGCCAGGTTTTGTAGAAAATGCCTGCCCGGTCGTCCTCCGTGGTCTAGTGGTATGTACCATACTAGCCTCTAGTTCCCGAGTTCGCTTGTCGCGTGTTCAAACCACACAGGACGATAGGTTTTTCTCGGCGTAAAACTCCTTAACATGGCTTCCTTCGGGAAGTAAAGCCGGTGGTCATGTGTCATAGATTTAGGCACGTAGAGCAACCTCAAGCCTGATAAAGAGACTACTGAGCACAATTTCCGGTTTTTCACGCCCAATATAAAATGGGACGCTAAGAATAGCAGTTAAAGAGCGTCCATAAATAAAACTCTGTTTAATTTTAACGTCTACGGTGGCCTCCACTATACTATAATGGCTCGCTCCTCATTACTGTGAGTCACAGGGGCGGTGCAACGGCAGCAGAATTAAGCACACGTTATTGCATTATTTGGAGTATTTTATGCATTTAAATGCAATTAAAGGCCTCAATGTTTTCACGATAACAAAGATACACAACTAATTATTTCTTTAACTGGAATTGACATCATTATGGTGTACATAATATCAGATATGTACTGTAGAATGAACGCAGTTAGTTGCAGAATTCGAAAACAATAAGCTGAACAAAAATCAATGGCAATGATAATAATTACTTACACGAAAAATGATGCACCTTTGCTTCGGAAGCTGTCCTTATTGAAGATGTTAGTGATGATGTGTAACCTCACGAACCAAAGTTTTGAAAGTAAGAGTTATCTATTGTGCTTTATGCGCACATCATTTTTGTAGCGTCCCCAATTTTCTCTTTTGAGCTTTTTTATGAGCAAGGAAATGTTCCTACATTTGCAGCAATTGTTTAGCAATATGTTTGTAACTGTAGAAGCTAGTATCTACTAATATAATTCATGACACGCTACATTCACAGAGGCAATGAACTAAGCTCAGAACTTCCTCAATTTTCATTAATGATAAATATTTTACTAAAGTGTTTGTTATATTTCAAAAATTCTCTTTCAAAATCCTCATTAATTAATATCCCGAATACCTTATAGATTATCACAAAAACTTCGACTAGAATTTTTTTTTGTTTGCCATTTCAGCCCTTCTCTGTCAAATATAGATAAGTTTTTGAAATTTGTCTCGTTCTCCATATTTATTTGCTTGCTCTTGTCATATATAAGAAACTCAACGCAAAGATTTACAAGGCACTGTTTCGTTTACTGTATGCACAATATATTTCGCAATATAAATCAGACTCCCTCTCCCCTTCTCTCCCTCTCTTGAAGTGTGATCCACTTCTACGCAGTTATTGAATCTATCATACTCTAGTACAACTCATCGTCTTTATTCTGTCCCTTGCAGCACTTCTGTTGCAAGATGATAGAAAATGTTTTATAGAAAAGTCACCACCGATTGAATAATGTAGTTTGATTAAGATTACTAGTATTAATTTCTTTTCTGATTCTAGAACCTGTTTCACAGAGATATGAAATCCCCCACACCCATCTCCTGTACTGACTAAACCTACTTTCCAAATGTTCAATTTGAAATTTTCCTGATAGGGCATATTTCGAATTTACTTGGGAAAGCATGTACTCACAAACAACAATACGAGTTTCAGTACTGTATATTAGAGCAATCTGAGTTTCTGATCTCAGGCGGTCCAAATTGCGACTTTGATTTGATGGCTCGGTAAAGAAATGTTTTCCCATTTACAAAACCCTGGCAAAAATTGCAATTCTATTGGGCACAAATGTTTCCTGTTAATGCTTCTAATCCACAAACTGCTTCCTAATTTCGTCTTTTGGGAACATGAGAGTGAATAGTTGTATGAGCTTTTCTCTGATCTGTAATATGATATACAACCTAGTACATAACACATACGTGGCATCTAAAAGAAGAGAGGGGAGAAATACCACTAATGCCGAAATCTAAGAGTCCAATAGCAACAATGATTATCTCTTAGGCATTAGTAAACGCCATTTGAACGTTTATAGCCCATAAATGTTCACTATAACAAATGTAGCTTGGCAACAATTCACCATTGATAAGTGTTTCATCATTAAATAACACACTAACATTTCACTATGCACTGTATAAAACTGCATTCTTGATAAAAACATGAAGCATATATAAACGCTGAACGCACAATTTACATTTCACAGCGAGAGAACATTCCTAATGCTTACTCTAGTGTAGTAATTCAACTGATTTGCATCCGGCAGGAATAGAATTATGCACTATTCGTGGCTAGCGACGTCATGGGGTGCACCTGATCGCTGAATCAGGCCATCATACAGCGAAGGCCACGGTCTACCCAGATATCCTGTGACAGAAAAGCTATTGAGTTCCTTTGCTTTATTATGCCATTTTATTACTTTTCGCAATTTAAGCTTCGTTATATTTCCCACTTAGCAAGTCTTCAATTGATTTGGGAATTTACACGTCTCTGATACGAACATAAAAATACGAGAGTACTGCGGTAGACTTCGCTCAGCTGTGTATTTTGCCAGGATTCGTAAATGAGGGAAACAGACAGGTCATCTGGCCACGGTAGCTGTAAAATCGTGTCTTTATATAACCAGATTTCTACGCCCAGTAGGCAGACTGATCTTTGTCTCCTTTTACTGTGATTATCTGTGGAACTTGAATTCTGCTGGAGCCAGGCGCGTGGAGAGTTACTAGGCATCCGAAAAATTCCAGACTTGTCTTACAATTTTACCTTCTGTTCGGTGTCTGGGCGGTCTGGTGTGAACTTTTGAAAAATATTGGAATGTCTTACATTGAGGAATGTAAACATTCTTTAGTTTCAAATTGATTAGGAACTCTAGAAGGATTAGAAAAACGTTTGTTGAAAATAGTGCACACAGCACTAATGTTGAGAAGGTTGTTTTACACTTTCGTGTGTCTACACAGTAGCCACATGAAAGAAAGAAGCATGTCATTGATTCACTCGAAGTAATTGTTCTTGTAAAATATAACTGTAACCATTCAAGTTGTATAGAATGTCAAGATCATATATCAAAGCTAGATATTCTGTACAAAATATATTATTCACGGAAATATAATTGTTAAAATACTTTGACAAATCCTGTTACCCTTTTTACTATATGAACACTTAAAAAAATGTAAAACCTATGTTAACATAATTAAGTAGTAATTTAGGTTTGGAGTTTGTTCTACGTTTAACATTTATATACAGTGTCCTACATTTTTGTGTAATGCCATACATTTTAGACCACTAGTGTCCAGTTCATTAAAAGAATCTGGTAACCCTAACTAATTGCTACCTCTAAAGTATATTTTAGCAATTAATTTGAACCGATTGATTAAACTTAAAACACATTATAAACAAAATTATATACCGCTGCATAAAATAATACGAAGCGTTAAAAGCTTACAAATAATTAACAAATTGTAACTTAAGTTCTGTGGTTATGTTCGCTGGGATGAACAATCGGTTCATCAAAAAAATGAGGAGAAAAAGAAGAAGAAGAAAATGTCTATCCTAGTAATTAGTTCATGCTTCCCCACTGGCCCCAAGTTACCCCACTTAATGGTAACAGCAATTGAAAAAGTGATATATTGTGCTTTTGCTGCATTAGAGAACTGCTTCGACTCAACCAATAGGGCGGCAATCTTGCTTTTGTATTAATGTCTGATCAAGTGATCATGCACACGGTCTTGGTTAAGGGAAGCAAAAGGGACATTATTTTTTTGTCTGTTTGATTTTAAGTGGCGCAACGAAATCAATCTCCACCACCGCCACCCGGCGGAGGGCAATGGATTTTTTGGGGTGTAAAAATCCTTAGCATGGCTTCCTTTGGAAGGGAAGTAAAGCCGGTGGTCCCGTGTCATATATTTACGGCACTTAAAAGAACCTCAAGCCTGATAAAAAGGCATCTGAACAAAATTTCCGGTCTTTCACTACAATATGCGAGGGTCACACCAAAAGTTATGTACAACATTTATTTGTAAATTATATGTTCATCCTAAAGCTTAACTATTTTTACAGTGTAAAAGTCATGGCGAAAATACGTTGGAACATACCTTAGGAACATAATTTCATTTTTTTCCACATAATTCCTATCCCCCTCAAACTGCCTTACACCACCTTGAAACTAGGGTCTGTATACCCGCATGGTAAAAGTCTGGACCAGCACGTTTGAGTCACTATTTGTCAGCGTTCACGAGATAGTTATCATCTTCAAAGCTTATTTCACGAAGGGTCCTTCAGTTTACCAAAGAGATGGTAATCGCATAGAGCCAGGTCCGAACTGTAAGGCGGGTGCTTCAATTTTGTCCATCCAAGTTTACTGATCTCGTTCGAGGTTTTCTGATTGACATGTGGCGTAGATTGTGTACAACAGCAAAACATCGTGTATCTCCCGATGTGATCGAACACGTCTCAGCCGGGCTTGGGGTTTCTTCAGAGTTACCACATATACGTCAGAATTAATTGTGGTTCCATGTGGCATGATGTCCACAAGCAAGAGTCCTTCAGAATCGAAAAGCTCTGTAGTCATAACGTTTCCAGACGAAGGTGCAGTTTTGATTTTTCTCCCCTTTTTAGGCGAGTTTGCGTGATGCCATTCCATGAATTCCCTTTTCGTTTCTGGTTCAAGTCATCTCTACCATTTCCATACTGTTCCAAATGTTCGCTGCACACTGTTTTTCGTGTTTTTTGAGCCTCTGTCAACCTCTTTGGAACCCTCCTGGCACAAACCTTCTTCAACCCCAATTCTTTCAGTATTCTACAAACACTTGCTTCCCCTATTCCAACATAGTGTGACAATTCTTTCACTATGATGCGTTTGTCAGTCGAAACCATGTCGTTAACTCTCTGCACGTTGTCAGGTGTTCGTGTAGTGTGGGGTCTGCCACTGCGAGGAGTGTCATTAATTTTATTTATATATGTTACTAGATTAGCCTCAAATGAATTATTCTTCTATTCAAATAAAATTTTGCTGTTATTATCTTATGTAGATTCCTCCGAGTGTTTATATAGTGTCTCCAGGTTGTGTTTGTTCTTTCTGCAAAGCATACTTCGACATCGCTGATGTACTCGAGTCAGAAGATATTTTATGCTGTTCTGTGACTTGAACGTCGTAATGCGGAAACTTCTGCCACAACTAGAACATCGTCTTCCCAATAAACTCTATGGCGCAGGAGTTAATACTATTTAATAAGTTCGAAAATTCAAGAAAGGGATAGTTTTTAAGCAGATATATGCAATAATTTCATTAAGCGACGAAGAAGAACTGTGCTTTTACTGAAGACGTGTATCAGTGTGCCTTTCTGGTGGAATGGTGTAATAACACATCACTGATGCATTTGAGCTTGCATTAGATTCAGAAAGCTGCATAGCGACTGCTGCGATGCCAAACTGGCTCATCCAGCTCTCAATACAGATTCGTCTGATTATAAAACATGGGCAAAATTATTTCACAAACATTGAAACGCAAGAATTTATTAAAGTTAATCTCTTTCGTTTTAGTAATACTTGTAATCCCTGTAAGCAACGCATTTGTTGAGAGAGTATTAGTATTATGCGTAGTCTTTGAACCAAAGAGAGAAACTGAATGTCTAATTACTTTCTCTACTACGTTTTTGTAAAAGTGCGCTTCACGTACGCTTAAATTTGTATTATTCATATCCTCACAGAATTTCTCAGTAATAAAAAAGTAAGGTAGTTATAAAAGCAACAGAAAGTAATAGGAAATATTACTGGAAGAAGTGAAGAAACCAGTATCACGAGAAACATTATCTACTTGGTTTACGTCATGCAAACTTCAACTTTATTATTTGTTTATTCGGTTTGTATAAAAAATCCTGACGTGATACATTCACATGACTTTTACTCTCTATCGTTTATTAGTAGGACACAAATTATGCTTGCTCAAGCTTATTTTTCTATCTACTACATTTTAATCCAAACAACTCTTTGCAGAAGCAGCTACATTACACCTTTCGTTATAGTTACAAAGTGAATAGCGATAGTCAAGTGTTTAAGAACTGGGCGCTATACGCTGACCTTAAAATTGCATTCTTTTTTCCATGACAATGCGAGAAACAACTGAATTTTGGCAGGACTCTAAAAGAATGACCAAGTATTGAACAATTCGAACCATTAATAAGGATATCTCGGAAATCGTTTATGTCACAAAACGGTTATTTGGTATAAATTGTGTGTTTTAAAGAGATCTACATTTCTTGTGTGGTACGTTTTCGTCTATTGCTTAAAGTTTACATGTTGTACAAGATTATACAAAATTTCTTCCGAATGTAGAGGACTTTATAGGTATTCTCAGAAAACTCAAGATATACATTTTATTTGTCGTGTAAATATGTTTAATATATGATATTTTTAATCAAAAGGTTAGAGCCATTTTTGAGAAAATCAAACATTTCGAAAAGTGATCCATGTAAAGGATAGTTTGGGTGGAGGGATTTTCTTGAAAATGTTCGTGTCGCATCTTTGAAAGATACTGAACTTAAATGCCAAGTTTGGCATTTATCCTACTTTTCGTTTTTTACTATTTATCCTACTTTTTCGTCTGTCTGTCTTTCACAGTCAGATACATAAGCGGACATGTTCCAAAAATGCTTTATTTGGATTCAGGGCCCTCAAAATATGTATTTTCGGTGACAACTCGGTATCGAATTTGCGTCGGTACCCCTGCATATTGTTTCGACGACTGCGCCGTTGGTGGCAGTCCCGGGTTCGATGTCCGCTCGGGTTGGAGTCGAACGCGGTATAGTGGTAGAGATAGAATTAATGTTAAAATTCACTGTACCTTTTTCTCTATCCGACGTGGCTTCGTCTTCCTGTCCTTCTCGCGGTTTCCCTGGCTATTTGATTCTCAGCGGTGATTTTAGCATGGACTCTGCCTATCATGATATTTGATAAGCTCGTCGATCTCAGTTGTGGTACTGGGAGCTTATAGAGTAATTGACTACACACTGTAATGTTTCGTTTATGGCTATTTATTGTTAATTCCTCACTCTAACACTACATAAATGTTCCTGTTCATCTATCACCATTTTGCGCGTCAATTGTTGACTGTGAACTGCTTAACAACTTCAACTGTCTTCCACTGTGTACTGTCTGCTACTTTTTAACTGTGTACTTCGAATTCTTCAACTGTCTTCCACTGTGCACTGTCTCTACTGTATACTGTCTTCTACTGAACGTCAATTATAAACTGCTTAACCTAAAAGTCAACGGTAAAACTGCCGTTATATTATATTTGCCTCGCTCCATACTTCCGGAGCGGAAACAAACAGAGTCATAAAACTTTGCCGTTCTTTTCTTACACAAAAGATCCCGTTTTCGCTGACCATGTGAACAACACGTTTCTACCCTAACTGCAGAGTTCAAGACGTTCTAAACCTAGTTAAACAAGAACATTATGTACACGACAAATATTACATTATACAGAAATTATTATTTACATTAAACATATATCATTTATATATTAGATTAAACATAGAATAATTTAGCACATAACAAAACTACCTCGGGTACATTCTGTCTCAAATTTTGTAGTGGAATTCAATACCTCCCCTACTTACAAATGTAGTACAGAAAGTAACTAAGTCATTTTTTGGTAAAAAATGCTTGTAAATTGAAAAATATAAGGTCGTTTTATAAATATTATCACAGTATTGTTATTGTTTATGTGTTTGTTCATTTGGCCCCAGTGTGAGCAACGCTCAGGGACATTGAAGACGCCGTACAATTATAAAATATGTAGCATAACTAATAACATACCGAAGACCAAGAACTTTATTTTTAACTAATAAGTAATAACATACCCAACACTAAGAACATTTCTCTCTCTCTCTCTCCACATCATGCATTATCTAAGAGATGAAAATTTGTAAACCATCACTATGGCAAGAGTTAACTTCTCAACATGCATTACAGTGGGACAACAATAATACGAGTAAATCACCATTACATGCAATCTGTCCTATGCACTGAATATTTACATGTTGCACGACACGTTAGAAAATCCCTCCATAGTATATGAGGAGTGAGTATAAAAGTTTGTTTTATATAGTTTATTGAAAGCTTATTAGCTTCAAACCAAATGTTGAGTTGTTCGAACACTTTAAGGAGAGAATCTCTTAATTGCTGATGTAACTTTTCATATATAAGTACACTGGTATCACTGGCAAAAAAAACCATTGAATCCTTGCTAGGATAATATGGCAGGTAATTTACAAATGTTAAAAATAACAACGGACCAAGTATAAAACCTTGTGGGATACCTTTAGTAATAACACCTGGTTCTAAAATACGACCATTGATTCTAGTTTTCTGAATTCTGTTTGTTAAGTAAGCCCTGAACCAATTTATAGAGATATCATTGAGGCCATAAAAAATTTAACTTTTGCAGCAAGAGGAGGTGATCTGTGCCGTCAAATGCCTTAACTAAGTCGCAAAATATTCCTAATAGTAGTTCCTTTTTATCCAAGGCTGTTAATACTTCAAAAATGAGCATATATGTTGCATTTTCTGTTGACAGTTTTTACCTAAATCCGAACTGGGATGCTGAGAGAATGTTGTTGAAGTCCAAGTATTTTGTAACCCGATTATATACAGCTTTTTCCTTACTTTAGAAAAGGCTGTCAAAAGAGAGATGGGTCTATAATTGGAATTCAAGCTTTTGTCTGCTTTCGTGTATAGAGGCTTAACAATCGTGTTTCATTTTCTCCAGAAATATCCCAGGACAAAGGGGAGTGATTGCATATATGACTAAGAGGCTTGCTCAACTCTGTTAGGCAATATTTTAACAATTTGGTACCTATCTCATCCCACCCATGAGAGGTTTTGCTTTTCAACGAGCTAATAATCTTTTCTGTCTCTCTGGGGGTTATGGAGTCCATCTTAAATTAACAATTGTTTTTGGGATGTTCCTTTATTTGTATTTTTTAAGCATTTTAAGTGCAGTTGAGTTTGGGTCGGATCAGTTTGTTTTGCTTTTTGCTGCTTTAAGGAAATATGCGTTAAAGGCATTAGCAATGACACAGTAAATACTAACTTCTTTACTTCCAATAGTTATGTGAGTAATAACTAATATTACTATTCGAATTAATTCTCCCCGTTTCAGTTTTTATTATATTCCACATCTTTTTAATTTTATTATTGGATTCGTCAACGGCTAATGAGTAATAACTTCTTTTTTTGCTTCATAAATTACTCTTTTAAGCATTTTACTACATGTTTTGTAGTGTGCTTTAACGTTTGGATCATTACTTGTGTGATATAGCAAAAGCAAACTTCATTTATTTGCACAAGACTTCCTTATGTCGTCCTCCGTGGACTAGTGGTACCGTGCTAGCCTCTAGTTCCCAAGGTCGAGGGGTCAAACCCGGAGGAGGGCGATGGATTTTTTCGGACGTAAAAATCCTTCGGAAGGGAAGTAAAACCGGTGGTCCCGTGTCATAGATTTCCGGCACGTAAAAGAACCTCAAGCCTGATAAAAAGACCACTGAGCAAAATTACCTGTCTTTCACGCCCAATATAGAATGGGACGCTAAGGGCCATAGTAGTTAAAGAGCGTCCATAAAAAAAAAGGACTTCCTTATACCTGAAATAATCCAGGGTTTGACCTTTGTTACTTGTGATGAGGTTATTGTTTTCTTAGGGAAAATAGTTTCAAATGTTAACAGCACAATTTTAAAGAATTTGTCAAATTTATCATTTACCTGGGTGTTGGAATAACAGAGGTCCATTTGTTTATTTTTCAACATTAGTTTAAATTTGTTGATATGCTCGTCACTAATTATTCTTGTAACTTTACTTTTTCTATTAATATCAATCTGTTTGCTAGCTATGACAGGCACCAACAGTACCTGAGCACCATGATCTGACATGGCATTTACAATAGGAATTATGGCATAATTTTGATTTTTTTCTTAGTCTAGAAATATGTTATCTGTTGCAGGGTTCATATGAGTTCTAGTGAGAACTCTAACATATTCCAAGTTAAATGTGTGTAACAGGGAAGTGAGGTTAATTTTCATTTCACTGTCATACAGTGTGTTTACATTAAAATATCCACATACTATTATTTTAGCATTTTCAGTGTAATATGAGATGTATTATTATTATTATTATTATTATTATTATTATTATTGTTTGTTGTTTTGGTGTCCCGAAATCAAAGGATTGAAAGGGTGACAACTCTACGGTCAAAGGAAGGGATGAAAGGCAAAATGAGAATGGAGAGAGGAATCGTCTAAACCCATGGATGTTTAAAACATGTTCCCTTCCATATCTAAACCAGACCGGCGTAGTTTCTTCTCTGTAAAATAATATCTCCATGACATGTGTTTACACATGGTTTGTTATTCTATGCAGAATTGGTTATCGGGGTTTGGGGTTCCTTCGCAAGTGTTTGTGTTTATAAATTGAGGTTGGATTGAAGCAGAGGATGACTTATTTGAACAGGACACCTAAAAATCAGAACACGAACACAGAAGATTAAACAGCAACAAATGTAGTCTTGTAAATAAGGATCAAATTCTCTATACTAAAGATAGATTGTGCGTTTCTCTGAAACCATCAGAATGTTTTCTTACTGTATGCCGACATGAAAAATGTATTAAATTCAGCAGATTTAATCTACGATGTATATAGTTTTACTTTCAAGAATTTGGAAAGGGCATTCAAGGTTGCAGAACATTACTCCTCTGTTTTATGCAGTCAACGTAAGTATGAAAACTATACAGCTCATTTGGAATAAATTTGTGAAAAGCTTTATTAGAACCTTAGCTGGTTAGCTAACCCACGAAAGAATTACTGAACAATAGTCTGAGAAACTGCATTTTTGTTTTAGATTGCTTTGGTAAAAATTATGCTTTAAATGTTGGTAGATAGTATTTACGTTTTTATTTGTTGCTTGTATCCAAGAGATTGATGCTTCTCACGTACATCCAGTGTGGTTTTTTTCCCCCTCATTCTACCATATATTTAGCATAATAACAGTAATAAGGGAATAAGCGGCTCTAGCTTGTGTATCGAATGAGCACAATTAATTTATATGTGTGAAAAGCACCCAAAATAGACATGGCACGATACCAATCTAAGCGATTGACATTAAGTTTGGGGCATAGTTATCGAAACCAGTACCCCACACTATTATTTCTTTCTTCTGTGTCTTAAAGTGTAAGTGTTCAAAGTTTTGTTTACATGGGTAAAACGGTATAAATTTGTATTCAGGGGCTAGAAAATAAGGGAGGGATTTGTAATATTTGTTGGGCTGTAAAGCACAAGTATACAAAGATTTCTTTGAAGCACCATATAGCATATATTTGTGCATAAGGATTGAAAATTTGGTTTGGGGCAACATTTCTGGAGTTTGAATAGTAGGCTCTAATTTTCACTGTGCTCTACAGCATAAGTACATTCTGTCCAGATAAGCCAAATTCTGAGTGTTTCATAGTAAAGGGTTAGAAACTAGAATTGGGTAGCTTGTGAAAATTGTTAATGGTCTACCATATGCCCGAGTGAGTGAAATTTTATTAACTTTGGTCAAGTGGTATTCATTTGTACATAAGGGGTTGAAAATTGCATACGATTGGCATTGTGGAACTGTCTTATACAATATCATTACAATAATGAAATCAGCTCAACTCACCTTATAACAAAGCAGTAAGGCTTATGGGAAGTATAGTCACCTTTCATTGGTTATGTTACTTTTAGATTGTACTGGTTATTTCTTGTTCTTTCATGATGAAAACAAAATTACCTATGTATATAAGTAAGAAATCTGAATAGTTTATTTTCTAAAGGTAATAAAATATTTACTTGTACAGCATACAATAATAATAAATGAAATACTGTGTATGTATGGTTTTGGTAATACTACCACCTAATAAAATCACAAAAGTTACCTATTAAGAGCTGATAGATAATTGTTTTAAGCCAGCAGCAGAAGATGAATCAGCTGTAGGTAATAGCTGCATCCATATTTTGAGTAACTCATGCCATATGCTTATGCTGTTTATATAAATTAGTACTTGCGTAATTTTTTGAGACTTGGTACAGTAATAATAATTAAGAGCAACAAAGCATTATTATATATAGGGTAGTTAAATTATATTCAAACTCACTCGTGACCTCTCTCTACTGCGCGAGACAGCCAGCAGTTGCCAGGGAAATTACGCCGGCAGAGGCAGATAAACCCTCACCTTATAATAGGTGCTGGAAATGTTGACCTGCTCTCAAACAGGCAGCATATCTCGTGTAAATATTCTCGCTCACTCTCTGAAGCTCAGTAGCAGGAATTCTTCCGATTTCTTGCACAATGTTTTCTTTAAGTTCCTCTAGTGTGCGAGGATTGGAACAATATACTTTGTCTTTTAAAGAACCCCATAAATAAAAATCACAACTTGTTAGGTCAGGAGAGCGAGGTGGCCACAAATCAACACTAATTATTCTGCCATCAAATACCTCTCTTATTGCATCTAATGATTCGGCAGCCATATGTGCTGTTGCAGAATCTTGCTGGAACCAATCATACGATTTCTCTTCATGTCGAGATATAAAATCTCTTCATGCGATTGCAAAATGGCCTCAGAATTAACCTCTGATATCGCTCTGCATTTATTGTTTCATCAAAGAATATGGACCCTATTATTCTTCTAGCACTTATCGTACACCACACTCCAATTTTCTGATCATAATGAGGCGTCTCATCACAAGAATTCCTGCTGGTGAGCGAGAATATTTACATGAGATATGCTGCCTGTTTGAGAGCAGAAGGTCAACATTTCCAGCATCTATTATAAGATAAGGGTTTTGTCCGCCTCTGCCAGCGTAATTTCCCCAGCGGCTGCCGGCTGTCTCGCGAAGTAGAGAGAGGCCGCAAGTGGGTTCGAATATAATTTAACTACCCTATACATGCTCAATTGCCTTTTCATGATATACAGAACAAAGATTAATTACATGCTTGGATTCATAAGATGACTTTTGCATTCATAGGGAATGTTATGTAGTAGCTTGAATTCCTAAGAATACCTATGATTAAAGTGGCTTATATATAAAAGGAATAAACAAAGGTAGTACACTTTACACATTACACTTATAGGCTATAAATAAAAGAGATACTCAATTTCCTGGTGCATATGCAAAAGTAATAGCAAACACATATTAAAAGCATGAAAGGATACAGTTACCTTTGGAAATTTAATTTGTTTCTACATTAGACTAACTTTGTACTCACTATTTCCTATTAATAATAGTACATGAAGTCTAGGTCACACTTCAGTATTTATAAACAAGTCATTGTGAATTATTGTGTATAACCAGTGTGCATACATGCTGAAGTGTTTTTATAGATGTTAATGTGCATGCCGACTTGTTCATCATTAATGCTTGCACTAAATGCACTTTTTAATGTTCTTGTTCCAAAGCATTCCAATAAAGTATCCTCACCCGGTGCAGGAAATGCTCCTACAGCTGCTGTTATTGCAAAACCTAGGGAAACTCCACCACTCAAGAACGAAGTGTCAGGACTGACCACTGGTGTAAACTATGTTCCTTCAGAAAGCATAAACATAACTCCCACCTCTCCCTCACCGACAAGAAGAAAAACTATTGCTGAAGAAAAACAATGGCAGGAGATAACTACAGATTGTTCCACACTACTTCAGCAGTATTTGAAGCTGTCAAAATTCAGGCTAACATGTAAGTAGTGCTGTGATCATTTGAGGAACATTCACTCAAAACATGCTAGTCCCATCAACAAATTTTTCAGGAAAGAAAAAAAGCCAATATTTTCTAA
This sequence comes from Deroplatys truncata, assembly GCA_030765065.1. Classification (NCBI taxonomy): domain Eukaryota; kingdom Metazoa; phylum Arthropoda; class Insecta; order Mantodea; family Mantidae; genus Deroplatys; species Deroplatys truncata. The sequence goes on from CM060975.1 coordinate 138,890,904, forward strand.
ATTTTCAGCATAATTAAATTGTTCATATTTAACTACACTGCAAAGCTCACTCTTTTAAATACAGTTACAACATAATGTTTTTATTCCATAGCATTTCCTTACCGTAGAAGCAAAGGGGCATTTTGTAAATTTTGAGTTATTCATACTTGTTTGATAAGCATGAATGAATGTACAAATTACGGCTGTCCTCCATGCACTACTCTTTGTGTTATCGATGCATTGTAATGGCAGCTGTCCAGAAACATTTAGAAGAAAATGGGCATATGTCCGTAGTATTTTTAAAAACTATTAAGTTTTAAGTAATTTATAAGTAAAATCTTACATAAATCAACACACACAATGCTCCTGTATGCCCAAATAACATAATTAAATACCACAACTTTAAGTATTACGTATCACAAGCAATGTGCAATTATTGTACCATAGAATTTTTTTTTTCTTCTTCTTTAAAAGTTATGTAAATGGACATATGCCCCTTTGCTTTTCAGGTACAGACTTTATAGTAAAAATATGCTGGGAATCTGTGGAATTTGAACCAGTTAGACTCTCATGATCATTAAGAAAAATGACAAAATATTTGTATTTCTTCATATTTTAATCTGAAATTTCAATCACATTTAATAGTAAGTACTTTTAATGTCATGCATGGTGCATATTTTGGAGAGAGGAAGAGAAAGAAAACAGTGTTGCATTTTCATTATAACATTTTGTTTTAAAACAGTAAATAAAGCCTGATGCAAATCGTCCAGGGTGTGAGAATGAAAATGGATATGAGAAAGAGGAAAAAAAGTTTAAAAACACTAGATTTCAAAGACAGACATGCACAAGCAACAGTAACCTTTCTGGAGTATAGGAAGATTGGTCAACTTTCATGTTTCCCATTTCCTGATCAGAACATATTGTATCCTTATTGTGCATATGGAGTAGTGGCTTGTTACTGTATGTTTTGGGTGTTGATGAAATTTTAATTAGACAGCCCGGAAAATGTGAAATACTATCTGCTGCATAATAGTTATAATTGTGTACAAACTGATACAACTGCAGCCACTCATCATTATAATAATAATAATAATAATAATAATAATAATAATAATAATAATAATAATAATAATAATAATAATAATAATAATAATAATAATAATGCGTAACTTGTGTGATGAAAGAAAGTTTGAGGGGCAAAGTTTGTTGCTGTGTGCATAATTAAGTATACCGTGTTAGGACAAGAAGTGATGTGTAAATAAAGTTGTAGTAGAGATTGTGGATGGTAGGGAGAAATCAGGAAAAGTTTTCACATTTGTGCATGTTACTTCTTCTGTACAGTGACTCTAAATTCTGTCATTGTGTGCTAACACCCAGCGACATTGATCTAAAACCATAGTGATAGTATGGAAGCAGAGTATGGCAAAAGCTTTTAATGCTAGTGCACTTCTTTGTGCGTGCATGACGCATATGTATTTGGCCCAATAAGGTAATTACATCAAACCAGTTGCACATGCGCAGAAGCTCCTTAAAATGCACACAAGTCAAGATGTGCTACCAACTGTGTTGTGCATCATTGAGTTTAGAGGAGTAGCACAGTAGATTTAAATGTCATAGATTTTAAATTACTGTACATTACGTTTAATAGTACTCAAAGAAAAAATAACTAATAAATCTGCAAGGTATCAAAAGTTAGGGTGTACGTGTGCTCCTATGCAGCAGCCACCACTGTGCATATGTCTTCACTGTAGAAAAAAGTCAAGGAGGCTGTGACCCAAAGCTCTCTTGTAGAATGTTTGGAAAAACAAAACTGCCACACGTGTTTCCTTTCTCAGTTTCATTTATCTGTTGAAGTGGCATTAGTTTAAGAATCATAATAATAATATTGCTTTTCAAAAATGTGTTCTTACATGTCAGGTTTCAAAGTTAGCAAAATTGTCATTGGTTAGTTGTAAACAAATGATATCTGAATGCACAAAATGAATATTCTATTTTATCAATATGCTTAATGACGATATGCTTTCCCATTTCCAACTTTTATTGTTAATTAAAGGCTTTAAATGCTTAAGCTTTTTGCTTTCACTCCTCATTTATGTCCATTTTTGGTATATGTGGAATAACCTAAGCAACCAATTAATTCAAAGTATCTAATTGAGGTTAGGAAAGTTATCAATTGATTGTGCATGGCATATCCTTCTTCCCATTCCATTCTGGGTTTTTGCTTTTGTTCCCAGGCAATTGTGTATCAACTGTAATGTGGAAGAAAATGAAACATAGGCATCTAATTGACCTTTATCAACATTCCTAATGAATTAATTTTCTTCAGAGGAACATAAAGAATTTAACCAAATGACACAATAGATTAGGTTACCTAATGTTTATTTCTCATCGTTTTGTATGTTTTCATTTTTTCTCTCATATCTTGTGCTGCTGTTTGTAAAAGTATTCTGTTTCTCATGCTGTAATAATAGAATAAATCTGCTATTACTTTGCTATCACAGTTCCCTATTTCAGATCTTAAATTCAGCAGACTTGTTGTTTTCATTTATCAGTATGATGTACTTTTGGTGAGAGTGAATTTTCTCCCTCTATCGTATGCTTGTGCAATGTTAGCTGGTTCCACAAAACACAAATAGAGCTTCAGAAAGTAATATCAAGGGCCAGTTTTACCAACCGACATTAAAAATACACTAACATCTTGTTTGTTAAAAATGTGTTCAAAGATTAACATAATGTTAAAACTTTTGCGTTTCATCACGCTTTTACAGCAAATTGTTAGCTAACATCTTGTTAATGTCAAAGACAACTGCAAATGTTAGCTTTAGAGCAGGCAGTGACCAAACTACACTGTTTCTGAATGTGCTCCAATGCACTTTTGTCTATATAGCGCAGTGCTCTCTGTGTTGGTAGTAGACAACTATTTACATTCATGTCAGTTGCCATGTGATGTTCCCAATTGTTTGAGGTTAGAATCACAATATTAAGTGAAATAAATATTTCACTATTTGAAATGTGTTATGAACTGGTTAATAAGATAGACGTATTAATCAAGTGCGAAAAAGCCTACAGTCTTACATTAAACAATAAGATTGCAGCCTGGGAGAAAATCCGCAAGTAATTTAATTGGAATGAACATGTTTCTCCTAAGTTCAGTAAGCAACTGTACCAGCAATTTTATGCTAGCATAAAGTGCAGCACCTGAAATGTTAGGTGCTGCACTGCTGGACACTGTCATTAAAACTAAAGTAGATGAAAATGTGTTATCACTGATTAAAGATCAAGCAGACCCTAAGAAAAATACTGTTTGCTCCTTGAAGAAGCAATTGCCAGCCTACAACCCACAAACTGTAGCTTTGGAAATGCCAACATTATCACCTACCAAGTAAATGAAAAATGCCAGTAGTATAAAATCTCAAAGTAATTAATACTTGTAGCATAGGAAAAAGAGGGATGCTTCTGTTGGTAGTATTCTAATCTCATGTATTTCCCATATAACCATGCTCATAACCCCTTGGACAGTCTGTATTGTTTTAAAAATTCCTCCTTTTGCAGAGTTTCAAATTTATTATGGTGTGTGACTGCTCTTCCAATAGGAATGGCATTAAAAAATGCCAAAAGTAGCAAACTTGCATCAATGCCTGGTTTGCGGCGTCCATTTTCCAACTTCTAACATGAGTTAAATGCCTTAACACAGGGGTACGGTGATGTTAACTCAGAGTTTAACACATTGAAGTTAACATTTTGCTGAAATTTAGAATCTGTTGATGAAACCAGCCCAAAGTGTTTCATTCACCCTGATAAACTGCATTTTTGAATCACTGCTCTTTGAAGCTGTCGTAAGACCTGAATGAATACTGTTTGAAACAGATTGATTCATCACTATGGAATTAGGGGGAACCTTCACCAAGATGCACTTCATGAGCTCCTTTCTTTTTCTCTAATACTGCTCATATATGGGTGTATACGTTGATAAATGATTAAGGGTTAGAACCATCACTTATTTTGAATTATATCCATTTCAGTAGATATGCGGTCATTATGAAATATGAATCCAAGAACCAGATACCAAGCTCTAAAAAAGTACCTAATTTTAAATGGGAATTTAATGAAGTATGTCACTAAAGGAAAATGTTGGAACTGCAAGTCATTACTTTTTAGTAGCACTTAGGAAACAAGGAAATATATTTATGATGTATGCTTTATGAACTTTTGTCAACATGATTCACCTAACTTAAATGGCTGTTATGACATTTCCTTCTTGTAGTTATTTTGGCAGAGTCCACACCCATAATATCAATGGTTGAGAAGGGTTTGTCTCCTTTGTTGTTATCAACAATGGTTTTGTGTGGTTCTTTCCCTTTCAAAAACTATGTGCTCTCGAATGTACTGTCTCTTCTAAATGATCTATTTTTGCCATAGCATTTCATATCCGTTGCTGATGTGCATTTCAGAAGATGCACTCTTGTATTTCACAGACCCTGAGTGCTAAGGTAGCGTCTAGTCCATACACCTTTATTACAGTTGTAAAGTTTTAACATGGCTCTCTTTAATTTGCAGCCTGAGAAATAATATTTTTTGTGGATGCATTGTGTCTTTTACTTTCTCTACTACATATAGTAAGTAGGGGAAGTATTGTATTCCACCCAAAAATTCGATACCGAGATTTCACGGAAATATATGTTTTGAGACCCCCTGAATCCAAAAAAAGCATTTTTGGAAACATGTCCGTGTGTGTGTCTGTGTGTGTGTGTGTGTGTGTGTGTGTGTGTGTGTGTGTGTGTGTCTGTCTGTGAACAGCATAACTCAGAAATGAACAGTCGGATAAACACCAAACGTGGTATTTAGGTTCAGTATCTTCCAAGAATGCGACATGAAGGTTTTCAAGAAAATCCCCCACCCCGGATTACCCTTTACATGGAACATTTTTCTAAAATTTTAATTTTCTCAAAAATGACTAACGATTTTGATTAAAATATCATATGTTTAAGATATTTTTATGACAAATAAAATGTATATCTTGAATTTTCTAGGAATGTCTCCAAAAGTATTCTTCATTGTGAACGACTTTTGCATAACTGGTAAACCATAAGAGATAGACAAAATTTTACTACACAAAAAATGTAGCTCATGTTAAAATGCACAATTTATGTCATATACATTTTTTTTAGTTGAGTGAACCATTTTCGAGATATTGCTTGTTATTCCCTTAAATTTTTCAATACTTATTTTATAAATGGGAATTCGTTATTTATTTTTACTTTCTCTACTACGTATAGTAAGTAGGGGAAGTATTGTATTCCACCCAAAAATTCGATACCGAGATTTCACCTGAAATACATGTTTTGAGACTCACTGAATCAAAAACAAGCATTTTTGGAAACATGTCCGTGTGTGTGTCTGACTGTCTGTGAACAGCATAACTCATAAACGAACAGTCGGATAAACACCAAACTTGGTATTTAGGTTCAGTGTCTTCCATAGGTGCAACACGAAGGTTTTCAATAAAATCCCCCCACCCCAGATTATCCTTTACATGGAACATTTTTCAAAAAGTTTAATTTTCTCAAAAATGGCCCTAATGATTTTGATAAAAATATCATATGTTTAAGATATTGTCATGAGAAATGAAATGTATATCTCGAATTTTCTGGGAATGTCCCCAGAAGTATTCTTCATTGTGAACAACTTTTGCATAACTGGTAAACCATAAGAGATAGACAAAATTTTACTACACAAAAAATGTAGATCGCGTTAAAATACACAATTTATGTCATACACATTTCTTTTGTTGAGTGAACCATTTTCGAGACATTGCTTGTTATTCCCTTAAATTTTCCAATACTTATACTTTTTCTCAAATTCGTTATTCATTTTTTTTATGTCCTGGACATGCAAAGAGAATGGAATGCGCCACATAGCAACCAGCGTTAAAATATTTGACTATCGCTTAAAACCTAGCATATTCCCCTTGCCTCTACATGAAAATTACCAATAAGATTGACATCTCGATATCTCGATTAACATGAAGCATATGGAGAATAAGAGTACAAGAGTAGAGAAAGTCATGTGAGTGTAACACATCAGATTTTTTTGTCTTTGATATGCAAAGAGTATTAATTTGTGGTAAACAGAATGGTGCTGCACATAGCAACCACCTATTAAGAGATATGTATGTGCTTATATTGCCCTTGCAAATACAAAACAAGGGGAACATATTAGGCCTTAAGTGATGGTTAAATATTTTTAGAACCGGTCGCTATGTGTAAAATGTACTTCTCTTTGCATGTCAAAAGATCGTTTCTGCAAATGTTTATCTCAATTAATATGAAATAGATGGAGAATAAGGGTTTGTAAAAATAGTTTATACAAGAGTAGAGAAAGTCATGTGAGTGTAACACATCAGATGTTTTTGTGTTGCTGTGGATCCTTTCACTTGTTTTTAAGATTTGTTAGTGAATAATATCATACGTTGGAAGTAGCTAATTTAAGTGGTGTTATCCCATACTCCATAGACTTAATGATTAAATGAGAAGAATGGACAACAAATTGAAATAAATTACATTAAGAAAGTAAAATGATAATGGCGGATTTACAAAAAGTTTATGTACCTCTGAGCATTCGAAAAGTTTGAGAAGATATTTAAAAACTACATCATCAAATTGGCCTCATAGAACAAATGCAGTTTGGAAAATGTATTAAACAAGCCACTTAAAATTCATTACTATATAAGATGAAATCTGGTATATACCAAAATTCATGCAATGATTGTGATAAATTCTACTAGGACTGACAAAGAGAGATTTGAATACAAGACTGAAAGAACATCAGAAAAACACCAAATGTAAACAAATAGATAAATCAACTGTTTCATACCATTTTTGATTGAGTAATCATAATATTGGAAAGGAAATCAAATTGCTTACACCCGTCACATAGTATCTTGAACTAGCCATTTAGTAAATGTTTATCATCTTTAAGAATTTTACAAGTTTTTAAATTTTGAAATCCTACCAGTCGGTGAATTAGTGAAGTGTGCCTATTAGTTGTGGCAGAAACCAGTTCCTGGATGTTAGTTTCAGTTGACCCACAGCTGAGAGTGATGAACACTATTGAAATTTAAATTAACTAACAAGTGAGTGGTTTTATTAGTGTTCCTATTCAACCCACAATTATAAGATCTGGATCTGGAGAGAGATGAAGCATTGATTGTAACATTTTCATGTAGGCACCATATTTTTATATTTTGATGGTTAATTCACCTACCCACATCCCCCAAATTGTTTGGAGGACCACATCTGTAGTTGCTTAGCAGGTTCACTGGACCTAGCCAAAAGGGTTGTTAGACAAACCCACCGACCGCATCCCCTCTTCACCAGGGGACGCTTATACGTGTCATAACAGGTCAACACGTGAAAATGATGTTTCCTCCATTTTAGATGTAACAGTTATAATGCAGTGACTCAGTCCCCAGAGCCTTGTCTGTTAAAAGCAGGATGCACCACAGGCGGGAGGAAGATGGGATTTGGATATGATAACCTGTAAGGAGATGGCGGATTATCTAGAAATGAAATGTCTGATTTTAACAAAAAAAGGAAGCAATATCATATACAAACTTTCATCAGGTATGTCATTCCTAACAACAACAAAAATTCATCAGTTCACAATTTAAAAAATATATTGACAAATTATTTTAATGAAGCTTCAAGAAATAAAAAGTAGGAGTGTGCCAACACAAGTTTATTTAAAATTGCAGAGTATCCAAGGCAAAGTGGTGTTTCATTTTTTAGATTAGTCACAGGTCATGATTGTCAAAACACCTGCACAGAATTGGAATTACTTCTTCCCCACTTTGTTCCGTGTTCTTTACAAGAAGAGATGGACCAGAACGACCTTCAAAAATATCCAGCTCTTTCATTCAAACTTGGCAATATCTGGAAAGTACTGGAGAGTGGGTGAGCTAATGGCAGCATTGCCAAATGCTCAGCGTTAGTAAACAACAAAAATCTGATGTGTTACACTCACATGACTTTCTCTACTCTTGTACAAACGATTTTTACAAACGCTTATTCTCCATATGCTTCATGTTAATTGAGATATCGAGATGTCAATCTTATTGCTAATTTTCTTGTAGATGCAAGGGGAATTGGTAGGCTTTAAGTGATAGTCAAATCTTTTAAGCGCTGGTTACTATGTGGCGCATTCCATTCTCTTTGCATGTCCAAGACATAAAAAAAATGAATAACGAATTTGTGAAAAAGTATAAGTATTGGAAAATTTAAGGGAATAACAAGCAATATCTCGAAGATGGTTCACTGAAGAAAAAAAATGTATATGACATAAATCGTGTATTTTAATGCAATCTACATTTTTTGTGTAGTAAAATTTTGTCTATCTCTTATGGTTTACCAGTTATGCAAAAGTCGTTCACAATGAAGAATACTTTTGGAGACATTCCCAGAAAATTCGAGATGTACATTTCATTTGTCATGAAAATATCTTAAACATATGATAATTTTATCAAAATCATTAGGGCCATTTTTGAGAAAATTAAACTTTTTGAAAAATGTTCCATGTAAAGGGTAATCTGGGGTGGGGGGATTTTCTTGAAAACCTTCGTGTTGCACCTCTGGAAGACACTGAACCTAAATACTAGTTTGGTGTTTATCCGACTGTTCGTTTATGAGTTATGCTGTTCACAGACAGTCAGACACACACACGGACATGTTTCCATAAATGCTTTTTTTGGATTCAGGGGGCCTCAAAACATATAGTTCTGGTGCAATCTCGGTATCAGATTTTTGCCTGGAATACAATACTTCCCCTACTTACTATACGTAGTAGAGAAAGTAATAAAAAAGTCTGCACAGGACAAATGAATTGTACATGGCTGAATCATAACATGCGGTGGCTGATATGTGGCAATATAAGCAGAGTATTTAGTATCAAAAAGGCTAAAGTTGCATTTAAATGTATTGCTCCAGTTCTATTGCATAACTTATGTTTGCCCCCAATATTCTGTAAGCTTGTGAAGATTAATGCCATATTTCAAGACTTATTTATTTCTATTGTTTCTGCTTTCGTCTTAGCACTGGTGGTGATAACATCTATGGCAGGTTATGCAATGGCACCAGAACCTTTCTGTGCAACAACATTCTTGCTCTGTTCAGTTGGAACTGGTTTGATGTCCTCTGCAGCCAATTCAATAAACCAGTTCTTTGAAGTGCCCTTTGATTCACAAATGTCACGCACCAAAAACAGGGTTCTTGTGCGAGGAATTCTGACGTAAGTATGGTGAGATTTTTATGTGTTATGAAATAGTGTTTCATTCTGATTTCAAATCTTGCTTGCAATAAGCTTATTAAAGAGCTGAGAGGGAACAGATACATATTTAACAGTATATCAGTGCAGCTGTCACTGAGTCATAGAATAAGAAGTAATGTTTTACATTTAACTCGGTAATTAGTTTTTCTTCCGTTTCCATTTTTATTTTGTAATTCATTTAATGGAAATAACCTGTAAAATCTTGGTTTGGAGTGGAATCCCATTAACACATTTTTCCATGGAGCAGAAGATTTGAATGTGATAAATGGGAAGACACTGATGAAAAAAGTGTATTTTCAAGTTACGAATTTGGGTGAATTACATGAGGTTTTTATCCTTCACCAAACTATAATGAGCTTTTAACAGTAGATGAGGCAACTTAACACACACTTACTGCTTTAGCTACTCAAAATTTTGAGGACATGTTTCACAAATGTTATCTGCGTCATCAGCTTGTTGTCTTCTGCTGGCGTTGGATAACTCTTCAGTATAGGAACCCCTGAGTTCTGCTGGTATAGACTTGATGGACTTGAAAATCATGTTGTTCTCAGAGATGAGGTTGTTGAACTTTATAAACATCTTCTCCCATATACCAAGATCATGATCTTATTTACCAGTTTTGGTACATTAATTTCTCTACTGGTCTCATGGTCCCTGTTGCAGAAGTGTACTGGTATGTCTGGTTTATCTGTAAGCTTATTGAAAATGCGTGCTCCATCAAAAGTGCTCAGGAGTTCCTATACCAACAAATTATCCAATACCGGCAGTCAATAATGAGCCATTGATGCAGACAAACAGTCTGTGGAGTATGTCCTCAACATTTTGTGGAAGTGAAGCAGTAAGAGTATACTAAGTTCTCTCATCTATCTTCTATTGAAGGTATTAGGATTCACTGTGTTTAGTTCATTCATCTTATGTGTTTATAATGAATTTGTTAGTTTACATAAGAAAAAGCTGGCAGGATATGTTCGCTTTTAGTACAATACTAGGGAAACTATTGGCAGCTAAAGAATAATAAGATTTATTTAATTTATTTAAAGGTGAGTCGGAATTGTTACACTAACATCACTTAAGTTTACTCACTTAACATGTTTCGGGAAACGGTTGTTCCCATCCTCAGAAGTTAATTCGACTGGCCCGTGTTGTTGGTGTTTCCGTTTTTTGGACTGGATCCTGTGGTGGCATCTTGTGGTGGAGAAATGTACTTCCAGAGAGGATTTGGTGGCGGCAAATCAAAATTCATTAGATGTGTGTTGTGTTTTAGAATGGTGATCTTCTCCCATGCATCTAAATCTAGATCACCATTCTAAAACACAACACACATCTAATGAATTTTGATTTGCCGCCAAATCCTCTCTGGAAGTGCATTTCTCCACCACAAGATGCCACCACAGGATCCAGTCCAAAAAACGGAAACACCAACACGGGCCAGTCGAATTAACTTCTGAGGATGGGAACAACCGTTTCCCGAAACATGTTAAGTGAGTAAACTTAAGTGATGTTAGTGTAACAATTCCGACTCACCTTTAAATAAATTCAATACACATCACTGTTTCTAGCTTCTTTTCATTACAATATCAACGTAATATTTATTTATTTATTTATTTATTAATTAATTATCATCTTTTTAAATACATTTAAAGGACATGTCCAATTACAAATATAAAATAATTTAACAAGTACAGCTTATAATTTTACATTACTTCTTTTACATTGCATTTACATTACGTTTACCTTAAATATCATTTTCACTTTACGTTGCTTTACCATGTCTAAATTCATCTATACTATAAAATTCATTTTCTATTAAGTAATTTCTTTATTGTTTTCATCATTACATTTGGCTGGTTTATGTTCTTTATTTCTCTAGGTAATTTATTGAATAATTCTCTTCCTCTAACTTCTATGGCACAATTATTTAGAGTTCCCCTTAATGTTATTCTATAATAATCATCATTGTTTCTTAAATTATGGTTATGTACACTGGAATTTTTGCGTATTTATATTTATCACAGTTTTTATGCATTTATATATATACATGGCACTGTTAACAAGAATGGGGCTGATCTATCAGGAACTAATTCTGCAGTAAACAAAGTTATTCTGATATGCTTCAACCAATAAATACTGAAAGTCCATGCAGTGGCTTGTATTCTTGTGATATTTTTAATAACAGTTGCTAGACACAATACTGAAGAATAAGAAGTCGGCAGTGGAATGCAAGGCTGGGGAAACTCATCTTTTAAATATGAAAACTTTCTGATGGAACCAACCGCAATCTTCTCACCATGTGTGTCTTCTGCATCGTGTACTATGTTGCAAAGTGTGTGGCTTCAATAGCTTGTTGTTATAGTTGAAATGAAGTTTGTCTCCATTTTGCTCGAGCAATTGCTTATTTTGAGTGTCATAGCAATGTGGATAGTGATTTTGTCATAATCAAAGCTTAAAAAAAACAGGTCTTAATTGAAAGCCAAAGATGTTAATTTATATTCATGCTGTGTGATAATTTGGGCAGGAAATGAGACAATGGAGGGCCTCTATTTTCTCTTAAAAGAGTGAGATAAAGTTTGCACTGCTTTGGAGATGAAAAATAACCATCAAAAGGGGGTGAAAAGAAAATTGTTCAGTTGATCTTGATACACAGTTTGAAGAGCTACATAATAGCCTCTTTCTTTTTATACACTATAAATGCCTTCTGCATATAGGTAACTGTCCAGAAGTATGCATTGAAGGATTTACTTTACATAAGTATAACATACGCAGTAGTTGCTCAGAGCTGGCACACTGCCGCTCTTTTCTGCAAGAAATGTCAGGACCAACGTTTAGCTGATCAAATTTAAACTTGTAAAAGCACCCAAGGATATCATTTGAACACACAAAACAGAAGGAGATGTATTAAGCTGAAGTTTTAACATGCAGTTTGAACACTTGGAATTGAATTTCCAAAAAAATATATAACGTACAAGGGTAAACAGTGTAATGAGGAATGTACTAATGGGATTCCACTCTTATAAATTATTGTTAGCATATTCATGTAGAATAAGATGTGTTTTTGATTAAATTACAGGCCACTACATGCTGTAGCATTTGCTGCTGTATGTGGTACAGCAGGACTGTCCATTTTGTATTGGGGCGTTAATGGTCTAACAGCTGCTCTTGGAGCTACAAATCTTATCTTGTATACTCTCATCTACACCCCAATGAAACGCATCAGTATTCTCAACACATGGGTTGGCTCAATAGGTAAGGTATGATATTTTCATGCATTACTTTGCGATTTCATAGTAATAATAATAATCGATTAATGACACTTGCAACTGACATGGTAATGTCAGGCTTAATCAAGTAGCAAAATTTTCCCATGCTAGAATTAGCTGACATGAGACAGTTGCATTTAAGCACACTTAAACAGGCTGAATTAAATCTGCAGCTTTGAGCATTGCCCATTCAGCTGTGCCATCAAGTCAACATATTATGTAGCCAACTCCTATGCCCTAAATATCTGAAATCAGAGGAAAATGTATTAATGGATACAAAATATTACAGTAGAACCCACTTTTAATGCATTTCAGGAGAATCAAGAATTTTTTTTTACTTTTATAGGGGTTTTTCATAAATGGATTTGCATAAATTGCGCATTATCTTGCTAGAAACGAATTACAGATGTGTTTGTGAACTGATTTAATGAAAATTTTAAATGTACAAGCTATACTTAATAAACTAAATTTGTAAGAATTAGTCATTTTAAAAATTATAAAAAGATTCGCAAACTATTATAACAATAAGTAAAATATGATACACGTGAGAGAAAATACAAATTATAAATAAGGTTGATTCTTCAGAATTGAAGTAACAAGTCATCAAGATGTACCAACCTTCACTTTTTAAAATCTAGCTGGGTAGCTTACTTCCTCTTTCCCTGATGCCTCATACTGAAAAGCGTCTGTTCAATGTGATTGATGTTTGTTAGGCCTTCATAAACACTGAAGGAGCAGAGGTAATATCTCACAGCACCCAGTACCTTCGCTGTTTTTGCAATTGTTGGTGGCATTGATTCCTCTCTTCTTCCTCCCCTCCTCATTCAACATATCGCAAATATCTGCCATATCTTCATGTGTTACCGAAGTGAGAATTTTATTATCAAAGTTCACAAATTCTGTAAATGTCATGTATGTTCCTCTGGAGCATCTCCTAGTCTTCTTGCATGATTTCTTCCTCTTCCTCGTCGCCTTGCTTTCTTCAGGTGAGCACTAAAACCAGCCTTCTAGAAGATGACGTGTATGGTAGTAAGTGTTATCCATTGCCATGCTGCTACAAACATGTGCATTGCTATAGTATATTCAGTTTCAGTTCCTCTTTTCTTTCTACAAGGAAATGGTTCTCTGCACCAAAGATTTTCTATATTTGTCCTGTAAGAAACAAATTATTCCTAAATCCATAGGTTGCAAACAACTGCTCCAGTTTGCCAGAAGAAAGATAACTTTGATGTTTCTCAGAAATGTCATTTCTGTGGGATTTATCTATCACCAAGATCTTTCTTTGGAACCATTTTAGAGTCTATACAATATAAAAATTTTACAATGTTTTGGAAGTCATCCAGAATTTTTTTTTATATATATAGTATATATAATTAGCCAGAACATTTTTTACTGCTGTTAGTGCACATTAGTGCTGTGAATCGCTGCTTTTCTTTTATTCCCACCATGACACATGTTTTGTTTGAAGAACAAAGCTTGTATTGAGGAACACCCCATTTCTTTAGCCTTGGATGGTAGCCAGTTAAAAGATGGGGTAGACTTTCCTTTTTCCAAATATCTATGGTGCCATTGTTCAACTTTCACTGCACATAATATTAAATGTAATGCTTTGTTGTTTCTTTAATCTATCAAGTCATCCAGTGGAAACAGGAAAGCCATCTTCTTTCAATTTTAATAAATTTCTTGCTGCAAACCATTTCATTAAAACTTTTTGCACTTGCATCAAAGGCAAAGGATGAAAATTCTTATGTTTTGTAATTGCAGCACTACACTGGTACTATTTCTGCATATAAGATTGCATCCTTTTGCTTAAAAATTCCTGTCATCATGGATGGAACCACTTCATATTTCTTTGCACTGTTAACAAAGAAATTCTAGGATTATTTTCCACATCTTGTGATACACATCTTGGTGAACAATTAACTTCTTGTGCTTTACAGCTATTTTAATTACAAACTAGAAGCCGAAATAAAATGTTGACCACTATATACCACTGTGTATGTATATATATAACAAATTCCTCTAAATAAACTCACCAAATTCTTTGAGTTTCAAGGCCATAACTACTAATACTCTTAACTTACATTTTTGCAATAAAAATAATAGGGTACCTAATTGTTCAGTACACACAGTAAAGTCATGTAAATCTATGGGATCAAGCAGAAGGAATTTTGATAAACTGGGTTTCGTAATATGCAGGTTTAAATAATGTTGTTCTTATAACCTTTTTGCCTGGACTTATAAAAGTATTTGTTAAATGTGGGAAGGTTGAAACAGGGTTCTATTGTATAATACATTTGAATCATATTTTTTGACAATTATAATACATTAGTTGTGCCCATTATCTGCTGTGTTGGGTGTTTTGGGCTGTATAACACAAATGGCTTTGTTGGAAGAATGTCTAAGAATATGAGAATTGGGGCATAAGTCACAGCAACTATTATTTTTTTTTCCAGCAAAATATAGTCATATCAAAATACAATATTTGTTGAATGAAATTACTATGAGGGTGAGTATTTAAATTCCACATGTGTATTTTGCCAGCAGTTAGCAGCATATGTATGCTTTTGTAGTGGGTGCAAAACATCATGTAGGCACCTGGTCAGTCCTTGGCAGCCAGAAGAAAATGGCAGGAGTAGACATGAGAAGAACAGAATGTGGTTGTGCATTTTATGTGGGCAAAAGGACTGTCCACGAAGAAGTGCATTGCAAAATGCATTCCATGTATGGTGAGAACTGTTTATCACAGAAAGATTGTATTCAGAAATTTTAACACAGGAGGGCGAAGCATCAGAGATCAGAAACGTGGGTATCCTGCCAGTTGTCTGAGGAACACAAAATGAACAGAATGAGTCTTTCCTTGCAGTACCTCACTCGGTACACTGAGGAAGGAGAGAACTTAATGAAATGATTTGTTACAGGGAACGAGTTTTTGGTTCACACTTTCAACTGGAATCCAAACGATCCTCCATAGAATGGAAACTTTCCACATCCACAACAAAAACAAGTTCAAGACAATTCCATCAGTCTGCAAGATTTGCTCACCGTGTTTTGGGACACACAAGGCTGTTGACACCTCTGCAGGATGACTCTGATCTCTGATGCTTCACCTTCCCATGTTAAACTTCTGAATCCAATTGAACACAGCTTTCCATAATATACAGTTCTCACCATACACGGATTGCATTTCATGATGCCTTCTTCTGTGGACACACAAAACACAACCAAACACTGTTCTTCTCGTGTACACTCCTGCAACACACCGCATCTTCTTCTAGCTGCCACTGACTGACAGATACCTATGTGATGTCTTACACCTGCTACAACAAGCATTCATATGCTGCTATCTGCTGGCAAAATACACACATAGAATTTAAATATAATATATGGTAAACTGACATTTGCAACATATTTATTGACTTTCCCGTGTATAATGTGCATGTCCCTAGATGGTAATTGTTTCATCATAGTCCTTGCATAGTGATAATGATAGCCACATAAATCATATGCTAAACAGGATGGATGTTAATGAATGGGACAACATTCTTACATCGAAATGGCCAAGAAAGAAATAACAGTACAGTGGAATCTCATTAGCACATTCCTCATTAACACATTTTCCCGTGTATTATGTTCAATTATAAAAGTCCCGGTACCAAATCACCAAATGTAATAAATAACGTTTGCTTAGTGTGTTTTCCCGGTCCCGCTTACTACGTTTGAAGTTTGGCGTCCTCATTCACTGTTTTGGCGAATCCTTGATCGGTCCAGTGGGAGAAGGCGCTTAACACGTTCAAAGTTTGACATCCTCATTGGCTACTTTGGTCAATCCTTGGTCACGGGTGGATACCGGCAGCCAATCACATGCATGTATGTAAATATTTGTGTGACATGATTTGTGTGGGCGGGATAGAGAATGCTTTACCTTGGCATGGTAAACACCAACGATAGTTTCTACTGTTGAGTTTTGACCAAACATACGTACATTGTATTTTAACTTTTCATTTGCAATGAAAAAAAGAAAGTGTAGTAAATAACCAATAGTGAAAAACTGAAAATCCTTGAAATAGATCACAATCCAAATATGAAACATGTGGATATAGTGTGGAAGTTAAACATTCCTCCGTCAACCTTAAACGGAATTGTTAGCAAACCTAAATTGATTAAAACTGCTTTTAAAGAAGGGAAAAATGCAAAAACAAAACTTTCCTCTTGGAAAATAGGATCAGAAGAGAATCAGAACGATATTTGTTGCATGGAAACACTTACTGTATTCAAATCATATTGAATACACCAAAGATACATTCGCCTATTGTACTCGTAATGTGATGCTGCAGGCTCATAATTTTTTTTTCTTTTTTAGCGGAAATTGTTATCGCATGTATAATAAAACGCACAGCAAAGCCACTCTTGTCGCTTCCATAATTTGCAATTTATTTTCTCAAAAACATTCATAACCTCAAAAATCCAAGTTGACCAACATAAAAGCTTGAATTATTTATTCTCAGGCTTTGTGTATCCAAATCCATTTGAACACATATTGAATTCAACATGGATTGTACTCAAAATTGATTTCAATTACCCATGGAAACGTAGTAATTATTAGAGTTTATTACATAACTATGTTCTTAAATTGCATATTTTGCATTTTCGTTAACACGTTTTCCCACCTATGATGTCCAAATCCTTAGGTCCCTGCAAAAACGTGCTAATGAGATTCTACTGTATATACAGAGAATTAATGGAATTGGAAACTTAAAGGAATAATGCTCTTCCCTAACAAACAGTTGCAATGTGTCTAGCAGCATTCCAGCATAGATTCAGGCAATCAGCAATGGTCAACATGTCCCACAACTGCATGAACTAATGAGCTACTTGGAGTAACTGTCTATCCCATGGATAGCAACAGGAGGGGGATACTACTTGAGTTATAGGCTGAAACTGGCATAGCTAAAACAAATTACACACAGGATTTTATGGAGTTACCTTCAGCGAGTTGGCTTCCACATGTACTTACTGATGTTCAAAAATGTACATGGTGGTTGATATTGTAGCATCCTAGGGATGGGGAATGAGAGCCACATATCATAGTTAGTTATACTTGCGGAAATGTTGAAACCAGGGTATGTGGTGAATCTAGATTAACGTAACACTGATGAATTATAACTAATATGATTTTCCGGGCTGTTATGCCGTGGTCTGCTGAAGAAAGATTTCCCAGACGTTTCGTCCACAACTGCGGTGGACATCTTCAGTGGTGCGGACGAAGTCTTCTCGGTGAAAGTATCGCAGCATCTGATGCGTTGGCCGTTAGTGCCGCTCTCTTTATAGTGTGGGCGCTCTCTGCTGATTGGCCCGCTGGTATGAGGGGGCTGGCGCCGGCTGTGTTGTTGCTCTCTTCTGATTGGCTCGCAGTGTTTTTCGGTTTTGTATGACCTTTCTTGTTTTTGATGACTAGATGCCAGTTACTGTTGAGTTTCAATGCTTCTTCTTTCCTATTGAAATTATTGGGATGTTTATAAATCTCTATTGCTTCGCGTTGTAGCCGGGTATGGTAATGCTTTATGGAGGAAAGAATGTTGGTGTCCTGAAATCTAATAATGTGTTCGCCCTCGGCTTCAATGGCATGTTCGGCGACTGCCGATTTTTCTGTATGGCCCAGGCGGCAGTTTCTTTTGTGTTCGCTCAGTCTGGTGTTAGCGCTCCGCTGTGTGGTACCAATGTACACTGAACCACACGAACAAGGAATACGGTAAACACCGGCCGATGACAGGGGGTCTCGGGGGTCTTTGGAAGAGCGCAGTAGGCTGTTTAATTGTCTTGTAGGTTTGAATACTGTTTTGACGTTATGACGTTGAAGTATATGTTCAATACGGTCAGTGACATTTCTGAAATATGGCAGAAAGACGATGGACTTGCTTTTGGGTTGGTCCTGAGTAGCCGGTCGGGGCTTGGCCGGACGGCAGGCTCTTCTCACCTCTTGGACTGAATAACCATTTGATTGTAGAGCTGTTTCTAGGTGTCGGATTTCTTGTGGAAGTAAGTGTGGTTCACAAATACGGGAAGCACGGTTTGCGAGTGTCTTAATCATAGCACGTTTTTGTCTAGGATGGTGGTTGGAGTTCTTGTTAAGGTAACGGTCTGTGTGTGTGGGTTTGCGGTAGACAGTATGACCCAGCGTGCCGTCAGCCTTCCTACTAACGAGTACATCTAGAAAGGCTAGTTGGCCATCCTTTTCTTGTTCCATTGTGAACTGTATACGCTGATTGATGCCAACTAGCCTTTCTACATGTACTCGTTAGTAGGAAGGCTGACGGCACGCTGGATCATACTGTCTACCGCAAACCCACACACACAGACCGTTACCTTAACAAGAACTCCAACCACCATCCTAGACAAAAACGTGCTATGATTAAGACACTCGCAAACCGTGCTTCCCGTATTTGTGAACCACACTTACTTCCACAAGAAATCCGACACCTAGAAACAGCTCTACAATCAAATGGTTATTCAGTCCAAGAGGTGAGAAGAGCCTGCCGTCCGGCCAAGCCCCGACCGGCTACTCAGGACCAACCCAAAAGCAAGTCCATCGTCTTTCTGCCATATTTCAGAAATGTCACTGACCGTATTGAACATATACTTCAACGTCATAACGTCAAAACAGTATTCAAACCTACAAGACAATTAAACAGCCTACTGCGCTCTTCCAAAGACCCCCGAGACCCCCTGTCATCGGCCGGTGTTTACCGTATTCCTTGTTCGTGTGGTTCAGTGTACATTGGTACCACACAGCGGAGCGCTAACACCAGACTGAGCGAACACAAAAGAAACTGCCGCCTGGGCCATACAGAAAAATCGGCAGTCGCCGAACATGCCATTGAAGCCGAGGGCGAACACATTATTAGATTTCAGGACACCAACATTCTTTCCTCCATAAAGCATTACCATACCCGGCTACAACGCGAAGCAATAGAGATTTATAAACATCCCAATAATTTCAATAGGAAAGAAGAAGCATTGAAACTCAACAGTAACTGGCATCTAGTCATCAAAAACAAGAAAGGTCATACAAAACCGAAAAACACTGCGAGCCAATCAGAAGAGAGCAACAACACAGCCGGCGCCAGCCTCCTCATACCAGCGGGCCAATCAGCAGAGAGCGCCCACACTATAAAGAGAGCGGCACTAACGGCCAACGCATCAGACGCTGCGATTCTTTCACCGAGAAGACTTCGTCCGTGCCACTGAAGATGTCCACCGCAGTTGTGGACGAAACGTCTGGGAAATCTTTCTTCAGCAGACCACGGCATAACAGCCCGGAAAATCATATTAGTTATAATTGTGACACCGGCCGTGAAGACCTACGTTCTTACGTAACACTGATGCCTCACAGCATAGGATATTTAAGCTGGTTGAATTGAGTTCACAAGGAGAGACCGTCACGAAACCTGATAAGGAACGTCTCTGTGCTAGTGGAATTGGCAACAAGTCTTTTTGTAATTTGTGTATAAGAAACAACTTAACCACCAGCCAGTATATAACAAGCTGAGGTCCTTACTGACTGGGTCGTAGGCCCTCGGAATAATAAAAGAGTATCCAAGGCATGGGCAGAAGCATTACCTGGAATTTTCTTTGCCACCACAACATACACCCCCTTCCCTAGGCAAGTGCTCTGCTCCTGAGCTATGTCACCCGTGTAGCACCTGATACTTCCCGAAATATTACAAATGCTGTGACCACTTGACATGCTGCTGGAGATAAAAGAGTACTTAATGTCAAGAATATTTGCCATGGATGAGGATTTAATTAACAGGAGTACTAACATCAGTCATCTGAAGAGCAGCAGATGAATTGCTACAGACAAGTTTTGCCAGAACCTTTCCTCTATGAAGCTAATACTGATGTTTGGGAGGATGATAGTTTGCCACTTCTTTAAAACAGTCGAGAGAGACAGCAGCCTCTCTGCTACCTTCTGCAGAAACAGTTACATCTTGAACTTAGGAGAAAACATCCTCATTTTCTGAATAGTGCCATTTGCAACACTGCACACAGTGGGATGTATCATTATATTAAATTAGCGCAAGGAAATACGTTTAAAGAACACTTGAAAAATGCCTGTACAATTTAACTGAATTGTAAATATAGTATTAACTTATATTCAAATGAATTGTAAATGTAGTTTTAAGTTGTATTTAAGTGTACTGTAAATATATTATTTTGAGTTGATTTGCATAGTAAGTTACCCTATTTATGCAAATCTAATGCGCACCCCATATTTGAAACTTAAAATTATGAAAAAGAGGGTTTGTGTGGAATGTAAAGTGCATCAATGACAGAAAATAGGTAATAGGTATTTTATTTAAATTTATTTAATACAACAATGGATTTATCATATATATATAAACCATCAGATTATAGAATTGAAAGTGCCCGATTGTTAGGTGACACTTGTTAAAGAACAAAATTAGTGTTACACGCTGCTTTTTGCACCCTGCTGTTTTGATGTTAACTTCCTTTGTCCCTTCTTAATAATAGTGTAGTTCCACGGCATATCAAACCAAATTGGCATCTCATCAGTGTTGCCTATTTGCCCCATGGACATTTGTTTTTCTCCCGAAGTGAAATGATATACTGTGAAACGTTTGTAGTTTGTCCTCAAAACCTGCAGGAAGCATCTTAGATATACACCCGTTCCACTAAATGAAACGATTCACCCATCCACGGCTAGCCTTAAACTCTTGTTTCGAAATACCAAGAACTTCAGTCTCCTCTTTAGCTTTCTTTCGTATAGTGCCACTAGTCACAATTGCCCATTCTTCCACTTTTCACACACAAATTCCAACACTTTTTCTTCATCTTCAAGATGTCTTCCTTTGCGAGGACCTGTAAATTTCTTACTACTAGCTTTAGTAGTAAATAATGCCAATTTCTGTTTTTGCCACAAGCGGACATTGCTCTCTGATACATGGAACTTCCTTCCTGCCTTTCTATTACCATTATTTTTTTTTCAGCATAAAGGATTACTTGACACTTTAAAAAAGCATCATAAGACGTTCTCTGTTTGCCCTTGCCCTCCATATTGAAACTAAAATGCTCAATAATAGGCCAATGAGAAATGAGCGGCTAGCTTCTCGCAAGTTTCCAGATGCATGTTAACTCCAGCAACTCATGTAATAAATGAAAAATTTGAAGAAGTTACTGGCATTCTACGGAACAAATTTGCACTCAAATCTAATGCGCACCACGATTTTGAGTACCACATTTGGTCAAAAAAGGTGCGCATTAGATTAGCGCAAGTACAGTAAATTATATACAATGACCATATTATATAGTGTGTGTTATATCACTATACAATCTGTATATTAGATTCTTATCATGCCTAAAACTTGTTACACCAAGTCCATAGGCAACAAATAAATAAACAAACGAATACAGGAGCTACCCCAGAGTTGGGAATGGGAGGTAGGTGTTGGAGCATCCACCATATTCCTGAGCTTTTCTTTATGCGATCTCAACTTGAATCCAAATAGAGGAAATCATTCATAGGAAACAGTTTGACATGGGGACATTGCCATTGTTGTGAGATGAACTGATTCACACATGGTATTTAGTATCCCCATATCATTGGCAGCTTAACACATTATTTAGGGCAAGATTTATCTAGTTAAATATTAATATTCAATTTATTCAAGCTTTAAAACCATTCAGTGTACATTATATTATGACATAGACACTGTTTGAAAAATGAAACATTACAATAGAGTAAAATTAAAAAAGGGGAAAGAATATAAATATTCACAATTATTTATCAATGGCGTGTAGTGAAGGTATCCGCCAGGGTAAGCAAGCTCACTGTAAGTGGTTAAACAAAAATATACTGTACATACATACATAATTGCAATTAAAACAATAATATTACTGTCACCCCGTGCATTACATTATAACAAAATACAGTATTTTTACCTTATCTTATTTGAAGCAGTGCTGAATTCTCTTCCCTTTCTTGGCGAAATCGTCGATCACATGGTCATAAAATTTGGAATCCAGCTGTAGATTTACTAGAAGTTCCTTCTCCAGTGCTGTCAAAGATAGATTTGAAAGCCTTTCCCGTCCCCGAGTGTTGTGTGCATAATTTTTTATGTTTTTTAGTTTAGAAATACTACGTTCAACTGCAGCACTACTTGCTGGAATAGTTAACACCAACTCGCACAGTTTTGTGACTTCACTATATGCTCTGTTCAGTTCATTTGTTTTGATGAAGGCTAGAAGATCATTCACAGATTTATGATGCATGTCTAGTGGCAGGTAAATTGCAGAGAGTTGTGACCTCAAAGCAACAAAATCAAAGACTGTCCCATAGGACTCTCTTTGTGATTGTATAGGTAACTCTGGAAAAGATGGCTTGTATTAGATGAAGTTCTTAAAATTTAACAATTCCAGAAAACACAGAGACTCAATATTACCAAATCTTTCTCTGAGATGAAGTAAAAGTGTATCCAGAACCTCACAATACAAACGTTTGTGGTGCACTTTCCTGTTCTATCACTGTCCATATGGCGCTTCGTAGGTGGTTCTTGATCACCAATATTTTCTTGAATTTTATCCCATACTTCGTCGAAGAAATTGCGTTTCTCTTCCAAGGCCGTGTGAAATTCCTTAACTTTCAATAAGCAATATCCAATATCAGATGACTTTGCTTGGAGAATATCATGTAGAATGTCAGTGATGGGGAATATTATAGCAAACCTCTGTTAATAGAAATTTGAAGGTGAAATCTTCCATTGTGCTCACGAAACCTCATGCAGCAGTATAAGCATCTTGATCCTACTTTACATCAGCATTGGCAATAGTTTCAAACAATGAAAAAAGTTCTTTTCTGTATTCATAGATTCTTTTCACCAAACGAGAGCTGTAGCTCCAGCGCATTTGTAAAACACGCAGCAATCTTCTATGTATCTCATTGTCTAGGCCCTCAGTTCTCTTACAGGACTTTGAAAAAAATACTGCTATCCCATTAACGGTCATGAAGAATATCCTACATTCTCAAATGTGTGAAACTACCTGTGATAGAACTAAATTTAATCTGTGGGCAAAACAGTGCACAAATAGAGCATGGGGAAATGATCCTCTTACTTTCGCTTGAAGTCCATTTAAAGGCCCACCATAACAGCTGCACCATCGTACGTCTGAACAACTAGCTTTTCCCACAGTCAAATTCTTCCATGAGATCGTTTACAATTTTGTATAATGCATCAGCTGACCAATCATCTGAAATATTCGTGAAACAGAGAAATCTTTCTTGAACATCGCCTTCGGCTCCAACAAATGTCATTATTGCAGAAAGTTGGGATAAATTGGCAACATCTGTACTTTCGTCCAAACTAATGGCAACAAAGCTGGTCTCTTGGATTTCTCTCTTTGTCTCTGCCATTAGAACATTGCTTATTGATTTAATTAAGTCATTCTGGATCAGATTTGATAACCCAGTAAACACTGTTCCATGAAAGTTCTCAGCTTGTCATACAGACAAAGCAGGTTTACAAGTTCTACATAATTCCCCTTGCTGCTGGATTCTGATGACTCATCATGACCCCTGAATGCTAATTCCTGTTTTCCCAAAAAACAAACAATATCAATTAGGCATTTCATTACTTCTCTATTTTTTCTTACTAGTTTGTTGTGCTGATTTTGTCTCACTTTCTGCTGAATATCCAGCAAGTGGTCTATTCTGGATTTACCAAATGTTTTCAGCAGAATGATGGTTTAGTGATAAGTGCTGGTCAAACTGTGTTTTTTAATTGCTTTGTGAATATTCCCCATGTTACTGAACCTGCCACTAGACCACACATTTTTGTCGTTAGCAAACAGGAGACAACACCAACAGCAAAGCTTTTGTTTGTGCGGACAACCGGTAAGCCATTCATTAGTAATATATAGTTGTGAATTGAATTTTCGTACACAGCTTTTCATTGCAGTAGTAATGTTTAGGCCAGGCTTTGGTCTTCCTTCCTGCACAATTTTAGTCTTTTCTTCATAGTTTCAAGAAGAAAATCTTCGCAATATAACATTGCACACTATGCAGTCATCTGCGTCTGCACTTCTGTTTTCCAACGAAAGCAAATATTCCATCTTTCCTCCCCACATTTTGTTGTCCAAGCACTAGCATACACACGTGTTGAAAATGCTTACCTTATACTTAATAGAGGATATTTTTTTTTCTGACACGGCTCGTAAAATATAAGAAAACTAAACATAAATGAACTGAGAAAAAGATGTCACACTTGTCATTGAATAATAAAGCTAAATACTGTACAAAATCACTCATTACTATATGTATATTCACTCGAAATGCACTTGTTAGTTGTTACCATTGTTGAAGTTCATTCACCTTTGCCCGCACTTAATGCATCAGCTTCCCTTGGGCCGATAGCGACCGAGCTGACACAAAATGCTACGAAAATGCAGTCACGTGGACAGAGCACGTTTAACGTACGAGATCGTATTCTTGTACAATAAAATTAAATCTTATTTCAAGACCACTGAAGTAGCCAAGTGGTGAACAAAATAACACGTACTGCAAGATAATTTAATCTAATTAATTTTGCAGAATTTTTCAGGGTAAGCACTGCTTACCTTGCATACATGGACTACATGCCACTGACAATTATGTTACAACTTAAGGTAAAGGTTAGGTGATAACTTTTAAAAACAACTGTGATAAATAGTTAAAAATACAAGCTTAAGGTAAAAGATACATTTTAACATTTAAAAGCAGATTGTAGTAAAATGATGTATCAACATGCATGTTAATTAAAATTTTACTTCATACTAATGAGTTAAATATTCTTCTATGGTATAAAACAGTAATCAAGCAAATGTTTTTGTTTTTCCTTTTTTCCTTTCTTTTCATGTACAATGTTGGATTTTTATTGACTTGACTGAGTTTGGTAATTTATTATAAAGTTTTATGCCCATATGTGTCGCACTGTTTTGAAATGATTTTGTGCAAATCTTTATCTTGTGTGGTAATTTATCTATTTCAGAACTGATGACAGTGAGGTTACTGTTCTTGGCAAAATTTTGTTTTATAAATATATATATAAACATGGAGGAGGAAGCTGAAGCTGCTTAAAAATGGATCTGCATGAATATCTTTGTCTTACTTTAGTAACAACTCTTATTTTTCCATGATAAATAGCTTTTTACAAGGTGGCAAATTATCCAAAATTAAAATATCGGAACATAAAATCGTATTGCACATGCAAAATACAGTGCTTTTCCCTCACACTGTGGCCACCACATGGCTGCTCGCTGGCGGGCCCCTGCAGCTTGGACTCCTGCTGAAACAGTTATAATATCCCTGCAACCACCTTACGTTCTCATAGTTACAATTGCAATGATAATAAGCACATACCTTATCATAAGAGGTGTTGGAAATGTTCCTCTGTATTCACACATTTCTGACATCATATCAGGAAATTTGCACTCACACTTGAGAGTTCAACATCTGAAATTGAATGAATTTCTTGCCTAATGTTTTCTTCTAGTTCTTAACAATGTATGGGGGTTTGTTGCATACATCTTATTTTTCATGTGATCTTCAGAATCAGGTAAATTTATGAAATTGCATTTTGTAAAATAACAGTAATTGACCCATATTAATATTCTTCTGTGATGAATCCTGGTTCCATTTAAATGGCTATATTTTGTCACAAAATAACATATATTGGAATACAGAGAAACCCGATTTTGCACTGAAGATTCCCTTGCATGATGTGAAAATTGGTGTGCAGTAAATGCCTACAGAATAATAGGACCTATATTTTTACTTTCTCTACTACGTATAGTAAGTAGGAGAAGTATTATATTCCACCAAAAATTCAATACCGAGATTTCACCGAAAAATGCATTTTTTGAGACCCCCTGAATCCAAAAAAAACATTTTTAGAAACATGTGTGTCTGTGAACAACATAACTCAGAAACGAACAGTCGGATAAACACCAAACTTGGTATTTACGTTCAGTATCTTCCAGAGATGTGACACGAAGGTTTTTCAAGAAAATCCCCCACCCCAGATTATCCTTTACATGGAACATTTTCGAAAATTTTAATTTTCTCAAAAATGGCTCTAACAATTTTGATTAAAATATCATATGTTTATGATATTTTCATGACAAATGAAATGTATATCTTGAATTTTCTGGGAATGTCTCCAAAAGTATTCTTCATTGTGAACGACTTTTGCACAACTGGTAAACCATAAGAGATAGACAAAATTTTACTACACAAAAAATGTAGATTGCCTTAAAATACAGAATTTATGTCATATACATTTTTTTTGTTGAGTGAACCATTTTCGAGATATTGCTTGTTATTCCCTTAAATTTTCCAATACTTATGCTTTTTCTCAAATGGGAATTCGTTATTCATTTTTTTTATGTCCTGGACATGCAAAGAGAATGGAATGCGCCACATAGTAACCAGCTCTTAAAAGATTTGACTATCGCTTAAAGCCTATCATATTCCCCTTGCATCTACAAGAAAATTAGCAATAAGATTGACATCTCAATATCTCGATAACATGAAGCATATGGCGAATAAGCGTTTGTAAAAATAGTTTTACAGGAGTAGAGAAAGTCATGTGAGTGTAACACATCAGATTTTTTAACAAATTATAAATGCAGAGAGATACAGGAATGTCATACTCGCACCATTTTTTTGAACAGCTCCCGATGTGAAATGTCAGTCAGGATTTTTCCAACAAGACTCTGCTACTGTGCATACCACTAATGAGTCATTAAATTTAATTCAGGAAATTTTTGAAGATAGGGTAACTAGTAAAGGATTATGGCTCTTGTGATCCCGATTTAACTCCAGGTGATTTTGATTTATGGGGGAACTTGAAAAATAAAGTGTATACAACAAAACCCATACATTAGAAGAACTAAAAGAAAACATCAGGTGAGAATGATGTAGGTTGAGTCACACTTTTTTACACTCACCTTCACTAATTAATAGTTATATAAAACAGAAATGTTTTCGAGGGCATTCGTCCTCATCGTCAGCGACTGGGTGACTAAGGGTCACTTTCTCCCATGTCCTCTTCTTCCTCATCCTGCGGATTCTGACCCTGTTGCCATCTGGTGTTCGGGGCACAAAGTTTTAACACATTGCTTACAGGCGGGATTTCAAAAGTAATGACCACCCAGTCGCTGACGATGAGGACGAATGCCCTCGAAAACATTTCTGTTTTATACAACTATTAATTAGTGAAGGTGAGTGTAAAAAAGTGTGACTCAACCTACATCATGATGAATACTTCACTGTTAATAATGCTTCTGTTTTTAATCATCAGGTGAGAAATTCACTCAGTTTTGGATATTGAATTTTTTAGTATGAATGCAAACTTCCTGAGAAGATGCCAGAAATATGTGGATAGAGGAGAACATTTCCTATATCTCTTAGGATAAGGTATGTGCTTATTATCATTGTAATTGTAACTATAATTATGAGAACGTGAAGCAGTTGCAGTAATTTTATACCTCTTTTGGTGGTAGACTGAGCTTAGGTGGCCAGCATGCAAGCAGCCGTGCTGTGGTGACAGTGTGAGGGAAAACCACTGTGTATGCATCTAAGTGACTCTGTTGGCACTGATTGCACTAGGTGCCAAAAATTATAACAGAGTGAGTGTAATTTACTTATCAGAGTTTCAACATGCTTGTCCCACTTCAATTTATGTTGCAGCCAAATAGCTAAAACTTTTGTGGTAATTTCATTTTGAGAGACACTGTCAGATAAGGTTATGCTCTATAATGGTATTTGTGTGAATATCAGACATGCTAATACATGCTTTGTTACCAGGGGCGGCTGGTGACTCTGAACTTTGGTGGTTCACAAAATTATCCATGCAATTTGAAATGTTTTAAGTAATAAATAATACGGAATTAGTTTCTCACTATAGGCTGATTAATTAGATGAAACGTCAAACCACTATGATGGAGAATTAACAGCTATAAAAGCAGCATTACAGAACATTTTATATATACCATACATAAAACAAAAAATAGCCATCTTATCAGACTCAAAATCAGCCATAGATGGAATAGTAAATTACAATAATAAAACAACAAGAAATATTAAAGAAATAAGAAGTCTAATTAAAGCAGTTGAACCTAGAAATCATGTCACTCTACAATGGATCCCAGCTCATGTTGGACTTTTGGGCAATGAACATGCGGATCAATTAGCAAAGAAAGGTGCAATACAACAAATAAAACCTGTAGGACAAATAGAAGTAAATAAACAATTAAATAACATTAAACAACATTTCAAAAGACAGCAGAGACTTGATGAAGATAAATTAAAGGATAAAGATTATAAGAATATTAAAGATAGAGTTGATATACAAAAAATGCCAAGGAAGACTGCAGTGGCCTTATTTAGGATAGCAACAGGCCACGATTGCCTCGCAGAACATCTCTACAAGATACGATGCCTACCTACACCCAAGTGCACTCGCTGTGAAGAATATGTCATCCTGAATAATCAGCATCTCGCCAAATGCAAAGCCCTTAAAAGTGATAACTTACAGACTTTATATTGGGAAGCCAGAGGGAAAATAATGCAGATCAATTAATCCCCAGTGCCATTGGTGAACAACATCTATAGGCTGATTAATTTACGCAAATAAAGAAGTAATGGGAATTCACAATATATAACACATGCACATTTTATAAACAGTGTAGCATATAGTACTCGCCTATTTATAGAGAAAATCAACCCTTCTCTCCTTCCTGCCAACAAATTTATCGATGACCAGCTCATTGAAGTTCTTGATCTGCATGATATCCCTTTCAATGGAAAGCATGGCCAACACAGATAACCTCTCCTCAGACATTGTGTTACGCAGAAATGTTTTAATCCTTTTCAGAGTAGAGAAGCATCTTTCTGCCTCACATGTTGTCATGGGGATTGTTAGAATGACACTTAGTGGTTTAACAGATTCACTAAAAGTGGAACATAAATTATTGTCCCGAAAAACTCCATTAGTGCAACAACCCCGGTTATGTTTTTAAATTCTTCAGTACTATACATTGTGGAAAGTTCTGTAATCAGTTTCTTTTCTTCAATAAAAGAATATGTCTGAAGGGCAACTTTAATATGTTGTTCCAGGAATGAAATGTTATATTCTGAAAATCTGCCAGGCTGAAAGAGAACTGCTGCTCCCATATGAGCAACAAATCTGAACCTGTCTTTCATTACATCACACACTTCAATGGCCTCTCATTTTTTTTTAGTGTGTTACACAATTTTTCTTTTCTTCATCGCATTCTCATCAACTGCAGTGGAACTTATGATGCTTCTAATTTTTAGAATTTCTACCTCAAAATAATTAAGTCTATCCTGGACCATTACAGGTGTACAGTCGCCTCTCTGAAGTTGGTTGTAGAAAATATCGACATGGGGCATAATTTTAAGGAAGAAGGACAACTCAAAATTCTAGTAAAACCAGATGCTTGAAGAACAGAACTTGAATTGGCGATTCTTTCGCCTCATGATTTTCATACATTCTATTAACTCCTCCCTGTATTCGAAAACTGTGGTGATAGATCTAGATTGAAAGTTCCATCTCGTTTGCACTGATCTTGGCAGCTGCTTCTGCACTACTTCTTTTAAAACTGATGTTCTCTGAGGAGAGTTAGAAAAAAAAGCACAAATTCCTTGAAGATTTATGAAGAAAATTTGTGCACTACTATTCGCTGATGCTGCATTTAACATAATTAAGTTTAACTGATGTGCATGGCAATGAATGTATTCTGCAAACCTGTACTTCTGTTTCATGATGGATTGAACGCCATTTTTCACCCAGACATAACATTAGCCCCATCGTATGTTTGAGCAATCAATTTATGTTCACAGCCTAGCAGATGTCGATCAAGTTCTGGCAATATGCATGCAGCTGTTATCTGCTTTGTGCCCTATAGGATTCACAAAACCCCAGTACCTTTCTACTGGTTTACCAGATATCTATAGACAATTACCATTTGATACTTGGATGTTACGTCGCTGGTTTCATCTGCTATGACAGATAAAAATGGTGAGTCTTTTATTTCTTTCGATATCTCCTCATGGCAGACTTCAAGCATGCATTGCAAAATCTCATTTTGAATCATTTTTGACGTTCCCTTAAACACTGTTGCATTTTCCAAATGGTTTTTCAGAACACAGTCTAGCTCTGTACTGAAATTTTTATCGGTCCACGAAAAATACCAGGGTTACTTGAAGCTGCTGATTCATCATGTTCTCGAAGAGCCAACTCAAAGGCCCCACAAAACCTATTGCAGTTAATAATAATGTTTAAAACATATCTATTTTGAGCCATTTTCTGGTTGTGTTCTTCAATTGCTCTCTGATATGCACTGCCCATCTGTTTTGCTATATTTACATTGTCAAACATAACAAGACTGACAGTATTTTTCATGTGCAACTTTGACGCTACATGTTTTTTTGGCACGATCATGAAGATGCGGCAAATCATTCATGCCATGCTTTGTCCATCTATCTTCACCACCAAACAAAACGCAAGGAAAGCAAAACAGGGTGTTTTTAATATCACGACCACACATTCAATCATATTTTTCATATACATCACTGTTAAAATTCCTGTTAAAACTTCTTGTTTTTGTTTGAACTACCTGAGTGATTTTTAGGTATGGTGTGGTCCTGCCAATGCATTTAATTTCATTCTTTTCCTCCAAGTTTAGCATTGAAAATGGTTGCATTAAAAGCGACTGAACGGAATTCATTGCTTCTCCTTATAGCAGCATTTACCTGTATTTAGCTAAATAAACCACTTTGATTCATAAATTAAAACCCAATACACACAACACGGCACAAACCACATGGCATACCAGCAATGTAATGATCAGAAATGCAGTTCAGTAGATAGAAGACCGGAAGTGAGGTAAACATTTACTGTGAATTCAATAGACGGCTCTGTGTATGGGACGAAATGAAATGAAAAGTATTGTTCCTGTTGATAATCCTATTCTATGCTCTCTTGACTACTAGGTTAACCAACAACAGCTTATGTCCTGCACTCCCCCCCCCCATACACCTCTGCGCTCCCTTGGTTCGTCATTCCCTATACTTCACCATTATACCAATTTGGGTTGCAGCTGGGAGTGCACTACTTGGCACCTGCAAACAATACAATGCTTGCCGAAGTCCACTCCACAAGATCATGTCAGAATGGTAACCGAAATGTATGAATCATATACTTTATTTACATTAAAGGGAGAGCCAGGATTTTGGTTGTAGCGTAAACGTACTACCATATTAAGAAGCTGCCCCTGTTTGTTACTAATAAACAACAAATCATTTGTGCGTTTTAAATTTTTGTATGATTCATTCAGTCTGTTATACAAAAAACAAGATATAATAGATAATTATTACAAGATCATAAGAGCATCTAATAACTGCATAGTTGCTGATTTGACATCCATAGATTTTGCAATGCCTCTAGCTTCACTGAGTGAGAATCAGATGAAGTAGCCAAACCTATCACTATTAGGCAAAAAGAAAGCAGATGATATAAATGACTCGCGTCATATCAGGTAATAACAATGTAGTCGAGCATCAATAAACAAACCTTTTACTCAAATGACTGCGTACAACACTGAGGAAATTACAAATTCCATATTTATTTTACTCATGCCACAGCTAGTATAATAAGCATAATGATGATAATTCAGCTGATCAATGAGTTTGTTTACAAATAAAATGAAGGAAGCACTATCAAGGTTATTTGCAAGCTGTAAGTCTCAAAAATGCCGAGGTAACACACACATTTCTAGTATAATTAAATAGAACCAAGAAATTATTGCTATGGTTACATTTTCTTTCTTCCTAGGTTGGCCTTCAGAGTCTTATTTACTATATTTACAAGGCTCTGAAATCAATATGGGTCCACTACTGTACTCAGTTTACAAAGTTTGTTTTCAACCTTTCATTTAAATCTTATAAGAATGGATATTAGTTTGGAGTTTCTTCATGGAGCATAGTAAATTTACAACTTTCATAGTCAGATTGGGTTTACTTTGACTACTTTGTCCAAAGATTTCTTGCATTGTTTGACTTTTTAAAAATGGCTTTTGTTATCCCCAAACTTAAATTGCAATCACCCTTGCTTTACATACACAGAATGGAAAGCAACGCTTATAAATTGTATACCCTTCCACAGTTCAAATAAAAAGCATCTTTCAGAATAATTTGATATACAGTTCATACAGCATATCTAATTTTGCTAACATGAGCTTAATTTTTTTTACACTATTAATACATTCATTTACAAGTGTAATTAAGCTTTTTACTTAACTTAAGTAGAATTCATTATCCATAATTTAGTGCTCCCCTCACTTTTATTAGTAGTGATATTAACAAAAGCTTTTAAAAAATTATTTAAGTATTGAAGGTTTTGAATGCATGGGTAATGTTCTGCTCATAATGATGTAAACTGTCTTCTTAAATGCACATAAAGTTCTCACATATACTGTTTGCATTTTAAGAGTATATGATAAGTTTAAAATTCTTATAAAATGTACCTATTAAGCTTATTCATAATACATGGCAGGTGCACCATGTTGGGGTAAATTACTTCAGAAGTAACATTTACTATAGAAGTTTATACATGAAAGTAGGTTACTACGAGAGCAATTTACTCTGGAAGTAAGGGAGTGCTCAATTACAATTTACTCTTCAGTTATCACTACAAAAGTAAAAGTTCATTACTCCCAGAGTATTGTTTTGTTTGCATGATTTACTTGAAGCTGTCATGGAGAAGATTATGTGCAATAGGAAAAGGGGGGGGGATGTTCAGCAAAAGATAAATGTTTGTTGGTAGAGATAAAGAAAACATTATAGAGTGCAAAAAACATTATGTAAAGATGCTGGAAGAGAAATGCCTGGAAAGTTGTGACGAACGAGTTTAAAGCTTTGAGCGATGGGAAACATAAATTCTTTGGAAACAATGTTCCTAATTTTCATATTTGCATCGCAGATCACTTGCGTGTTGATGGAGAAATACCCTTTCTGGTTTTGGTAATGTTCACCATTTTCATCTCATGGGTACAAAGCAGGAACATGCATGCAGTAAATTCCATCCACAATGTTTGGAAAACCTGAAAAAGCAAAACAAAATTGCCATTTATATTTTGAACTCATAAATATATTTATTCATGTACCTTGCTCTTAACCTCAGAAGTGCTCTAACAATGTGGTGAAAGATACGACCTGTAGGTGGTACAGTAAACGTTTATAAAATCACCTGTAACATCTGAAAAGTTCCGGTACAAAACAGTTGGAGGATGCATAACAATTGCAGTTTGTGTGATACAGCTGAATTCCTGTCTTCTGAGTTTTGCTGTAAATGCTCTCCAAGCAGATTCAAAAGGAATGTAAATGATTCTTTCTTAATACTGAAACATTCTGTATAAGTATCATATGGATCTCACATACCACTATTGCATTCCTGTTGTGTTCTTCATTGAGATCGTAATCTAAGTAATCGATGAACACGTCAAAACATTCTCCAAATACAACACAGTATTCTAGTTCAATCTACAGGTTAGCTACTCCGTCCAGCTCGCAAGAGTAAATTCTAACCTTATTTGTTCTCTATATAATCCCATAGTAACATACTACATGACATTGCTCACTGACATTTACTTCTGCAGTAATTTACTCTGAGAATATTTGAAAGGAGTAAAATATTTTGGAAGAAATTCACTCTTGTATGGAAGCACTGAGGTTGGCTTGAATATTAGTTTACTATGAAAGTAGAGCTTACTCTAGTTTGGTGCATGCCACCCTGAGTGTTTCTGTTACTAAAACTCTGCTTAAGGTTGAAGTATCAGAGCAGAAATAAGGAATTACAGTAATAATTTTGAGTTAACACTTTTGTGGTTACTGTAATCTTAACAAAAGCTGTTTGATCCTGTAGTCAAAAATTGAGAAACTAATTTTAGCAAGAATATTGGCCACTTAACACTGTTATTGCATAGATAGCTGTTTATATAACTCTGAAGCCAGTTTTTTGTTATGTTATAGCATTAGTTCTGTAACAAGAAATACAGGGCTATTCTGTAAATTTCTGCTTAAGAAAGCAGAAAGCTTGTTACCGTTACTCTTTTAAGATCAATAAGCAATAAAGTGCATCCAATATTACTAGTGCTAACAATCCCGTCTCCGCTCTTGGTAGTGTTAAGTATAATTTTCTTCCTCTTAATAAGATCTTTTTATGATGTTACAGAATACCAAATAGTGCACAACAACTAGTTAGCGCACTTAATGAGTTGTTACACTTTAACAAGGTTTTACAGAATAGGTATGATAGGTGTGAATGTTTAAAAAGCCATAAAACTTTTATTCATTATAGTTGTATAAGTTAATTCTCCTTTCTAAAGTAATTTCCAAGCTTATTCCATATCATAACAGCTTGGACAAGTGAATACTGTCTACAGAGGACAATATTTAAAGGTCATGTTTGGTAAGCACACAAAGCCCCTTGCCACTAATGCATAGCTTTCATGATCATGCACTGGTACTTCTTACTCAAGTAGTTTCCTATTTAGAACTAAAGGGCTGCATGAGTAGTATGTTCCAGATCTCCCAACACGAAAGAATTCTCTATTGATCAAATTGGGTCTTCTGAGGCAGTATTTTAATGCCTAAATGATATTTATTGTGTTTTATTATAATCAAATTCAATAACAGCCCACCTTGAAAACAGTATATATATAATTATTATTTATATTGTATGTAAAGTCATTGTAAATACTTATTTTTATTGTAAACGCATTTATTAATGTTATGTAAATGTTTATATACTCTAATAGTGCAAAAACTGTGAGAATAATATGTTTTAGAATATTTTAGTGATGTAGTGTAACAACCCTCAACTCTCTTTATTTTAAATTATGACACATCACTGTTACTAGCTTCTAAATCTTCAAAAAAGTCAATGTTTTAGGATGTTAATAATGAGGTAATAATGTAATTTTGGTGACAATAATGTGTCTGGAATTTAAAAAAAAATACTGGTTATGAAAAGATCGGTAATAACGTAATTTCGCTTACAGTTTGGAATTAGCCAATCAAAAGTAAAGAAAGATTTTAGTTTGAATACTTAAATTCTATTGGACTAGAATTAGCCAATAAGAGACTGGCATTACCGAAGCTATAAGATTTTTACCGTTGAATTCAGTCAGTCACAGGCAAGATGTTATACAGAGCAGACGCAAAAGTCGCGGGCAAGATGTTGTAAATTGTGTTCTCTGCTAGAATATATATATAGTGCTCACAGTTTTTCTTTTATAAAGTGTTGTGTTTTATAAATGTGCAAGTATAAAGAGAAATAAAAAGAAGTGAAATTAAAAAGTAAATTCTGTGACGTATTTTAATTCTTGTCTTATCACAA
This sequence comes from Deroplatys truncata, assembly GCA_030765065.1. Taxonomy (NCBI): domain Eukaryota; kingdom Metazoa; phylum Arthropoda; class Insecta; order Mantodea; family Mantidae; genus Deroplatys; species Deroplatys truncata. The sequence goes on from CM060975.1 coordinate 138,926,938, forward strand.
CCCTACAAGAACTCGTGTTTCTATAGTATGACTGAAAGCAGCCGAGGCAAATAACTTTAATAATATTACCTAAAAACAAGCATCATCTTCACTATAAAGTTTTGGCGTTCCAAGCATTAAACAACATCAAAGTGTATCTTCATTACATAACCTAAATACATTCTTAAAGTGACGCACATACATGGGGATTCTCACATCTCATATCCAGCATCCAGCTAAATAACTTTTTCAAAGTTGGCAACAAACATACTTCTTCAAATTACAACTGTGGGGCAAACTCCTCCAAACAACTACCATTTGCAATACTTCTTCATATTCAACAATTTTACTGCATCAGTACAAAGAAGGTAGCATTCTGTGCACAAAATGTAACAAAAAGTAACTTAAGAATATTAACTGAAACCAGTTATTTATACACAGGCAATGTTACTTTGCTGAAATGTTTTGATACACACAGACCCACTCAGGCTGTGCTGTGTCATTGTTGCACAATTTCATTGTTAGCTTTTCTTGAAAACATGTTGCTGGAAGGTGGAATCAAATAAGGTGCCTTATGCTCGTTTATTTTATTTTTACTTTCTCTACTGCTTGCATAGTAGGTAGAGAAGGTATTGCATTCCACCCAAAAATTCATTATCAAGATTTCACTAGAAATAAATGTTTTGAGGCCCCCTGAGTCCAAAAAAAAGCATTTTTAGAAAAAGGCTTGTGTGGGTGTGTGCTTGCATGCGCATGCAAATCAGAGAAATACCAAACTTAGTATTTAAGTTCAGTATGTTCTAAGATGTAAATGAAGGTTTTTAAGAAGATCTCCCCGCCCCAACTACCCTATATGTGGAAGATTTTTTGAATTTTTTTATTTTCTGAAAAATTGCTCTTAACGATTTTGATTTAAATACCATATATTAAAGATATGTATTTGACAAATAAAACGTATTTCTTGAATTTTCTGGAAATAGGCTGTGAAGTCCTCTTCATTCAGAAGGAATTTTATATAGTGTTGTATAACTGGTAAACATTGCGTGAGAGATAAAAACATACTACACAAAAAAAATGTAGATCTCTTTAAAACATGCAATTTATTTCAAATAACTTTTTTGGCATAAGCCATTTCCAAGATATCCATTATTAATGGTATGTATTGTTCAATACTTTGTCCTGCTTTTAAAGTCCTGTTGATACTATTATTTTTGCAATTGCATAAAAAGAGCATGGAATTTTGAGTCCAGGATATAGCATCCTGTTCTTAAACATTTGAACTACCATGATTCCCTTTGTATCTATAACGAAATATGCAACTTAGCTACTTCTGCAAGGGTTTATCTCAATTAAGATGAAGCAGATAAAAAATAAGCTTCTATTAGAAAATGTGTTTACCTAATAATAAACGATAGAGGGTAGAGAAAGTCATGTGAATGTAACATATTTTTTTAAATTTGTTTTTTTTTGTTTGTTTATTGGTTTGTTTTGTTTATCCCTGTGAATGTTAGTAATGGTGCCGTTTCCAAGAAACTTTAATGTGATCTCTGCACTAATGCTAATAAACAATAATACTACCATTCCAGCTCCTCATCTGTGTTACGGTCTTGCTTTTGTATAATTCTAAGGGCTTGGCATGCAAATTGTATTTATCATGCTCTCATGTTTGTCTCTAGTTGGTGCAGTGCCACCTCTTATTGGCTGGGCAGGATGTGCAGACAGCTTAAGTGCTGGGGCTTGGATCCTCGCAGGAATACTGTATGCCTGGCAGTTTCCACATTTTAATGCGCTGTCCTGGAATCTTCGTCCAGACTATTCAAGGGCAGGTTACCGTATGATGGCAGTGACCAATCCAGGTCTATGCAGGCGCACTGCATTACGCTATACAGGAGCACTAATGGCATTATCATGCTTGGCACCTGTTCTGGATGTCACTAATTGGTATTTTGCTGTGGGAGCAGTGCCACTAAACACTTACTTTCTGTACTTAGGTAAGTAATTTAAATTACTTATTACTAAATGAAACACACCACCCTACATGATTGGCTTCATGATTCAATGTTCAGTAAATTATTTAAACATACTAATATCCTAGTTTGAAACAAGAATTAGCACAGAAAATGGAACAAAATAGAAAGGAAGATTCAGAAAGTATGAAAGTTGAGTAAGAAGAATTAGAACAAAAGCTAGGACAGAAAATAGAAAAGAAGATGTAGATAATAGGAAGGTAGAAGTAAAAGTTAAAACAAGAAACAGAGAAGGGAAGGATAGAATGCAAAAATAGTATGAGAATTATAAGTGATAACCTGAATGAAGTAAATAACAGTTTGGAAAATAAGATTCAAAAAGTTAATAAAATCAATAATTTAGAAATTGAAGTAAAAGAGAACAAAATGATTAGATATAGACATGAAATGTTAGGATGTACAAATAGTATAGAAAGCAAAGTTGATAGTATGAGGCAGATTGGTAAGTCAGTGACTTTTTAAAGAACAATTTTATCCAAAAAATCATTTATTTCTCAACATAGTCTCCTTTCAATTCAATACACATCCAATATTTCTCCAATTTTTTAACCCTTCCAAAAATATGATTTTTTGAAGTCTGCAAAATATGAGGTTGTTTCTGCCATGATGTGTTCACTGGACATGAATTTCTTCCCAGCGAGCCAATTTTTCAGGTTTGCAAAGAGGAAGAAGTCACTTGGAGCCAAATCTGGAGAATATGGTGGGTGAGATAGCACTTCGTAGCCAAATTCCACAAATTTTGCGATGGCAATGGCTGACTTGTGTGCGGGTGCATTATCCTGGTGAAAGAGAACCTTTTTCTTCAGCAAATGGAGTCTTTTCTTTAATAATTCCTTGTGAAACTGATCCAGCATTGCGGCATAATATGAACCTATGATCGTTTTACTCTTTTCCGGGTAGTGGATGTCTATCACCCCTTGTGAATCCCAAAAGATAGTTGCCATGATTTTTTCTGCTGATGGAATGGTTTTCACTTTCTTTGAAGCAGGTTCGCTGAAGGAAATCCGCTGCTTTGATTGTTGTTTGGTTTCAGGTTGATAGTAATGGATCTAAGTTTCATCAACTGCAATATAACACCGCAAAAACTCTTTTGGGTTGCGCTGGAACATGTTTAAACATCCCATACGATTCCGCTTGTTCTTAACTGTGAGCAGTCGCGGCACTCATCTTGCTGACAGTTTTCTCATACCCAAAAATTTGTGCAGAATGTTATACATTCAAGATGTTTATGATCTTGGCTATATCACAGATTTTCATTCGGCTGTCTTCCAACGCAATATCATGAACTTTGTTCACTTCTTCTGTTGTGACCCCAACTGGTCATTCTGTGTGCATGGCATCTCTTGTGCTCGAACAGCCACATCAAAATTCTGTGAACCATGCCATGTGATGGAGCAGAGTCCCCATAATACTTGTTCAGCTTTCCTTCCGTTTCCTTTACCGTCTTACCATGCACAAAGTTGTGCTTTATCAGAACACTAAATTCACTTTTCTCCATTTTCTACGAAGCAACACACATCTGCTTATTTTAGATGCTCTCAACAATGTTCTAAGAAACAAATGACAATGAACTTTTGCAATTATACCCAGAATAGTTGTAAGACTTGGGTGCAAACAAGAAACCTGTGATTAGAACTTGATCTCTCGTCAAAGACATGGAATTATCAATCTGCACTCATAAAAAGGTAGAGTTAGCTGGAGAAATAAAAGTCAATGAAATCATGTCAAAATAATTTTAAAATAAAACAAGTAGAGGAAGAAATTTTAGGAACAGGTAGAAATATAAGGAGAGAAATTTTAAATGGTGAAAATGTTAAACAGATAATTATATCAGAAATAAAAGATGTATCTAATGCAATGCAATTGCAACTAAGAGATATAGGCAGTATGAAACAGAGTAACAAAGAGATAGAAAAAGAAACAAATGAACAAATAATATCATTAGAAGAAAGATTTCAAAAAGAACAAGAAAGTATAGGAAACATAAATAGAGTTGCAAATTCATTGCAAAACAGTAATGATAGTTGCGAATCAAATGAAGATGTACTTGAGACATGTGACTTTTGGCGAAACTATAGTGCAAAAAGATGAAAACCAATACACACACACACACATTCTCACAGTACGCAGACAATATATTACACGGTAACACAACACAGTCTACAGGATAATAATACCATGAAAAATTGGGAACAGGAAAATCACGAAGGGAAAGAGGCATACAAGTAAAGATATGTAGCGAATCATAAAGGAAAATTGCAAAATGTCTGGGAAAAATACAGTCAAATAATACCCCGAGAATATTTAACGAATCAAAAAGTGACAAATACAAGAGATATAAAAGTAATAGACACTGGCACACACAAGAATCGAAATATGATGGGAAAGAAAAATCTGGATATTCAGAGCAAACACAGATGCAAAGAAATAGTACCAACATACACATATATAATGCACATAGGAAGACAAAATCAAGATTAATTCAAGGATAACTGCACAAACATAAAAATCATGATATACATAATGCCATATAAACCAAGAGATAAAAATGTCATTTAAAAAAAGCCTAATATTTCTAAAGATTCAATGAAGAGAAATTCATTGGAAACATAAGTTAAATCTATATCTTTGATTTCTTTTAATAAACATAATTTAAAAAACGAATACAATACATAGATGTTTGAAAATGTTGGAATACATATCCATGGTGACCGCACTCTCTTAAGTAAGTTTCAATTAACATCTAATGAAACAATATTTATAAGATAAGCTTAACGATTTGAAATATGATATAAATAGGTATACATATTTTTTATTCTATCTATCTTTAAAAATAATTTAACAAACAGTATCCCAAGTAATCTTGCAAACAATAATTTACGAACAATGAAATATAATTATTGTAATTATCATCAAGCAAGAATAAAAATGCTAGAGATTTGCTTTTCTTTGATGGAATAAGGAATTAAACTATGTTTTTCTTCAATGAATAACTAAAAATAAAGTTATAAATAAAGAATATTAATGGAGGATATAATTTAGATTGAGTCACCCAGTCGCTGACGATGAGGACGAATGCCCTCGAAAACGTTTCTGTTTTATGTAACTTTAATTAGTGAAGGTGAGTGTAAAAAAGTGTGACTCAATCTAAATTATGATGAATACTTCACTGTTAATAATGCTTCTGTTTTTAATCTTTAATTAATGGAGGAATTTTACGGGATGAACAATATGAATATAAAAGTAGGAATTTATTGTGAATGGCATTTGCGAGAACGATATTATGTAAATTATGCTATGGCAATATATATATATATATAAATAAAATGAGTAAAAAAGGAAAGTACATATTTAACTTACTCGCAAAATAATTATAAACTAAAATCATAAAAATAAAAATGTGATAAATATAAATAATATAATTAAAATACTATAATATATATTCAAGGTCAATTATTAATTTAAATGAATACTTTGAATAAAAGTGTGCAAGTTACAACATATATGAAAAGCTACCTTTAATCGAATGCTATTTCAAGTATGTATGGAAGCCTATCATAATTTAGTATAACCGAGGAATAATGGAAGGAAATGTATGAGAAGTGGCCATATACAATGTTTGATTTTATCATCGCTATATACAATAGAGTCACATGCAACATATGTTTTCCTAATTAATATACAGTAGACCCTCGTTTAACCAAATTCCAAGGGACTGAAAAATAGCCAATTCGGTTTAATGAAGTTTGAATTAACGAGGTTTTGTAAAAATAATCCCATATTTTCTGAAATGGTAAAATACGACTGTTGAGTTCACTTTATCTCTTGTTATGTGTACCAATAAACGAGGATGTTCCACTTTCATGACCTCTAAGAAAAAGTAAAAATAACTGCTGTGTATGGTATATCTGGCACTTGTTTAATTGAGAAATTATACTGTCAAATGCTTGTCGTAATTTTTTTTTAAAACAGTACTATTTGGAACAATATTGTACTTATTAAATTAGTGAGCCGTATAATACAACAGACAATAACCTTAAGAAACACTTTAAATATACTGTTCTTTCAACACTAAGTTTTAATCAGAACACATGTTTTAGTTACAACTCTTATCCATTACACATTTTAGTCCTATAATTTGAAAAAATCATTCATTGTTGTTTGGCCAAACAACCGTTGGTCGTAATATTATGGCACTCCCTGAAGACACCAATCCAGGGCAGCCTGAAATGCCATGGAGACATCAGAAGGGACAGCAAATCTCTCGAGAACAGAAACTTCTCGCAGCGACAACTTCAGCATGGGCTCACAGTGTGGAATTTGCTGAGAACGCAGTGTTGGAACCATTCTAACAGTGAATCCTCCAACTCTTCATGTTTCGCTGGTCTCATGCGCTTGCTATTGCCACTAAATGAATAGCTGGTCAGACTTGCCTCTATTTTCTGTTTTGAACTTACAATCGATGAGAGAGTACACTTCAGAATCTGAAAGTGTTCTGCAACCTGCGTTTTGGTCTTCTCTCCACTATTGACCATACGTAAAGTTTGCTGTTTCTGTTTCAGTGTGAGAGCATTATGAGCATGTTTCTCTTTCGGTGGCATAGGGAGTGATAGAGCGAAAGGGGGGAAAAATCACTGTTCACAAGCAGAGACAAATAGCTCTCTGGATTGTTGCGAGTTGCGCGCCATGTGCGGTCTGCTGATCAGCCCCCTCTTTCCCTGCCCTTGCATCATATGCTGTGGAAGTGATACATAAGCAGCGGTAAGCAATCGGACTATTGTTGAGAAATTACAGTATAGCATTGAGAAAAAATGTGTGAAATGCGTGTCGGAAAATACCGTAGTGCACAGCGCAACATACATATTCAGTTTAAATGAAGAATAACGTATGGAATATGTAATGAGGGGACCAAATTTTAGTTCGTAGTATGAATTATCTGAAATTCGGTTTAAGCGGTAGATTTTTCCATGTAATTCGGCAGGGACCAAGCAGCTACTACAGATTAACCAAGTTAACCGATTTCGAATTAGCGAGGGTCTACTGTATATAACATTTGACTTAATTTATTCAATTCACATTTGAAAGTAAGACACAAGCAGCTAACACAATACACGAAGAGTTGTGGTTTTATTTAAATTTAAAATATTTAAAATTAAAATGATGCCACAAGTCATTTGTGGCAGAAATATTTATTGAGAATGTTTGACTTGCATGTGTATAAATGAAATGGCTGAAGCCTAAGTTATTTGTCATAATGGTATATGCATTTATATGTGGTATTATTCACACATCTTTGATGTTATCATTATGATAATTGTATTTATTGGTTTGGTTGTGAATATGTTCTTTATTTATGCATATATATCCAGAAATTAAAATTACTTATTAATAAAATAGCAATATGGAGGATATCATGGTCAACTATAATAAAATTTATAAATAAGGAAAATTTATATATACTACTTCATATGACCATGGAATGAACAAAGTTGTTTATTTGTACAAGAAAACTAAACAAAACAAATAAGGTATTGCCAAAGAGAAATAAAGAACATTCTCTTCTATGCAGTTACTAATCAGTTCTCATTCGGAGCACATCAGGTTCTCATTCAGCATTTACCCAGTGCATATCAAGTTTTCCTTGAGCATTTAATCAGTTCATACTCACATTATAGATTAGTAATCAAACTACGTGTATACTAATACAATATTAATATCCTTTGTATGTATACGTGGATTTATCAAAATAATAAGAATTTGAAAATTGAAAATTATAAATGTTAAATGGAATTTTATTGAATAAATACAAATTTATGTTGGGAAAATAAAGGATTGTATTTCAATCCTATATTAAAGAATCTCACCTATTTCTATTGTCCTGCAGATATAAAAGAGTTCTCATAACTCAAATGAAAAAGAATGCAATTAAAAATGTTGTTATAGTTCAAATCTGTGGGTAAATAATGCATGAAAAACCTGAAAGAATTAATAGAGTCTGATCCAAGTAAAATTGTGAGAATCTCTGTTGAGCTTTTTGACCCATGCAATATAACAAAAGGTGTTGTAAGAAATAATGAAGATTATCAACTTATGGAACAAAGCCAATTCTGCAAGAATTAATTCCAACACAGTGTGTACAGCTGTACACAGTGTTTAGTGATCTAGTAAGTAGCTCTTGCAGAACTGGCCAAGATACTGTTGTGATTTCTCTTCTTCTTGGCTTAAAATCTGTGTATAATGATTTTCTTGAAGCTGCATGAAAGTTTTATGGGTTCCTTATAGATAGCTAGAGATCATTTTCAGCCTACTCAAATGTCATGTCTGACAAGAGAACAGGTCTGACTCCTGCTAATATGGAGCTAATGGTATCTCTGTCATTTAAGATAAAGAGAGTTGAGGGTTGTTACACTACATCACTAAAATATTCTTACTTGAACGCGTTTCGGGAGACGGCTTGTTCCCATCGTCAGCATGTTCTCAACTGATGTTTCTGGTCATCGTCTGGGGGATGTGTATGGCTAGTGGTGTTCTCTGGTGCTGGGCTGATGAACTCCAAAGGCTGCTGGGTGGCGGCAGTTCGAAATTCATTAGGTGATTCCTGTGTTTGACAATATGTATTTTTTCCCAGATGTCCAATTCATTGCTGCTGTTGATCAGTTTTAAGAGTTTTATGTTCGGAGTGATATCATGGTTTGAAAACCAGAAATGATGTGCTACTGCTGATTTATCTGGCTGCTTTTGGTAAATGCATCTCATATGCTCTTTAAGTCTTATTTCTAGATTTCTTTTGGTTCTTCCTATGTATACCAGGTTACATTCATTACAATCAATTTGATATATACCAGCTGATTTATCGTTGGGGATAGGATCTTTTGTTCTGTTGCATAGTAGTTTCTGTATATTGTGGTTATTCTGTGGAGATGGTGATGTTGTATTTCTTGAAAATCCTTTGAAATTTATGATGTGTCCAAGGGTGATAAGTGAATTTTCTATATGCTTGTGGTTTTTGTTGTTTGAGTAACGTAGTCATTTGTTGGATGTATTTCTGTCTTTCAAACCTTTTTATCTTCTTATCTATTGTTTTTTTCTGGTATCCATTCATAGTGACTATGTTGATAATGTGTTGGTATTCTTTCTGGTATTCCTCTTTCTCCATTGGTATATGTACTAACCTGTTTGTAATACTATTTAAAATAGCATGTTTGTGGCTTGTAGGATTGTAGCTATTGTTTTTAATATAATTTTCTGTGTGCATTGGTTTTCTGTAAATGCCGAACGTTAGTTTGTTGTGTGCATTATTTCTGATGATCCTGATGTCTAGGTAAGGTAATTGGCCATTTTCTTCTTTTTCTATTGTGAATTTAATAGATCTTTTTTGTAAATTTAATAATTTCAAAGCATGTTCTGAAAGTTTTTTTGGAACAATAGCAAAAATATCATCTAGTTCAAGTAAGAATATTTTAGTGATGTAGTGTAACAATCCTCAACTCTCTTTATCTTAAATTATGACACATCACTGTTACTATCTTCTAAATTAGTCTCTGTCATTTATTGATGGAGATAATTTGAGAGATTCACTCTTACATTATAAATAATGTAATTTTTACAAATTTTGAAAAAATTAAACCTGATATTTTATTACAATAATGTGTTATGTGTTAATTCATGTACCTTTTACTCCTGAGAGTAGAAATTTAAAAACAGCTAAATAATTGACAAAACACAATAAAAAAATAGCGAAAAATATACTGAAGTTGACTTTTAAAAGAAATGATGGAATCTGGTAAAAATTTTCGCAGAAAACAGGTGGCTCTACTAATTATTTTTCTTTTCAACTCTTCCACATTTCAAAATACACCTTAATTGCTAAGTCATATATGGAACTGAATTTTGCCACTGGTTTAAACATGTCCAACTTTGCTCTGAGCCTTGAAACTCTTCCACCTGCATCTGCATTTTCTGTATTGTCTCCGACTTCTAGAATGCTCCCCTCAGGTGTTGACAGAACCATTAACCCATTTCATACATCTGTTTACCAACTGACACCAAGGCTTCTTTTGTGTTTCTTGTCCAAAGAAACTATCCTTGTTGAAAGTCACACAATTACTTCTCCCTCCATGTCTCCTTACCACGCCTGCCAGTGATCATCTGCTTGCCCATCCATAACATCATCTTCCAGCATGTTGCTACTTCCTTTTCTTTCCGATCTGCATCAGCTCTGTTGTTCCCCTGCCTCAGATATAATATTGCTTGGTCTTTTGATTTTTTTGCTGATGTATTTTCTGGTTTTTTCCATCAGTGTAAAGCTGCAGTCCTTTAACAAATGAGCCTATCCTGTTATTCCTTGCTGCTTTTATTTTTGTAAATAACAAATTTCTATGTTTTCTTTGATCTTCATTGTAGTCCTGTTCTATATAAATCTTCTTCCTTTTCAATTTTCTTATGCTGCTTAGTACTTGCATTTGAAACTCACTGTTGCTACTTAATTGGTGTAGATTTTCCACCTTTTATGGAATCTGTAAAAATCTACTATTTCGAATTCAGCAAATTTTAAACTTAATTTGCTTTTGAATATTTTTCCCACACTCTGAGCTTTCTATTTTGGTCTTCAACTCTAAATAAGATTATATTCATTTTTCTTTGTCATTCACTCCATTTTCTTATCTTTTCCATTTGATCTTTGCATCCCCAAAGCTCTGTGTTAACTTCCTCTTTTACACTTTGTAAGACCACTTTTTACTGTTCTGTTGATGTCAATTATTGTCAGTTTCGTTTCGATTTTGTTTAATTTCCCAAATTCCTCAGTGATGATATGCAGTAGACTATTGCACATCTGCCAGGCCTGGCTTTTACTCCACTGAGCAGAGCTGCTACACTTTACTTAATCTTCCTGCTAACCCAGTACCTTTTCTTTACATTTTTCTATGTTTAAAGTATGTGATCTTACTTGCTGTATTCTAATTTGTCCCCCATTTTATTCAGTATGGTACACTGTGTAAACACGCCTGACTGCTACCACTGCTACTGTTACACTCTCATCTATCAATACTTGAAATTTTTAGAAAAAAAAATTGAACTGCATACTTACTTAGTAGTAGAGCAGGCATGCATTTGATGAAAGTAAAATGTTTTATGCACTTAACAAGATGCTTATGACTTTTGCAACCTCATTTTGAAGATGTGAGACTGTTCTCTCCTATTTAGTACTTATTTACAGTGCACTGATGTTAAAATGGCTTTGTTTTTGAAAAGATCAAGAAAGATAAAATATATTTGCTTTCCCTTTTCAGCTTGGCAATTCTACCGCAATTCAGATAGTGCTAGTTCTCGCAAACTGTTCCGTTTTTCTCTACTGCAACTACCAGTACTTATGCTAATGATGCTAGCTACAAAAAAACGCTGGGTATCATCTCATTCAGACAATTCAGAACAAAGCAAGAAACCCTTCCCTATTATGGAAAAAGTTGTGAAAATCTCCAGTTGACAGTGGCTTTAACTAAAAGGCAAGTATTATTTAAATGTATAGTGTCTTCGCTTTATTTTAAGCCTTAAAAGTGTTGAGTAAGACATTACATTCACTCTTACGATTGTTGCAAGAATCAGGGTTTAACTATCAATTAATTGTGCATATCACATTAAAAAAAATTGACCTATATTTAGAGTGGCATTTTATTTTGTTTTGTACAGTTCCCTTTAATTTCTATGGTTATATGGGGGCTCCTTGATAGTTTATTTCTGCATTTGGAGTAACTTTGTAATAATACTCAATATACAACTCGTGCATTCCTCACTTAAGTGAGAGATACAATATTGAAAGTTATGCACGGGAAGCAAAGGGTCTTCTTTGCAGCACAAGGGGGACTGCTTTCAAATTTACTAAATCCGCTCTTCTGGGTCTAAAATTTAAAAGTAAAGATATTAACAAACTATGCTTAAACATTTTGAGAGACTCATTATGTTTTATTCATAACCATTTATATTATATGACATTAAGTTTTACATTGATTTATTTTGCTTTTCACATTGTTTCTTTGTTTCATTTTTGGTAACATTGTAATTTGTACTTTCATTTATGTATTTTGTGTGTGTGTGTGTGTGTGTGTATGTGTGTGTGTGTGTGTGTGTGTGTGTGTGTGTGCGTGTGCGCGTGCGTGCGTGTATGTTTTTTTTCTTTCTTTTTCTTTTTTATGATTGTATCATGGATCTATGTGGCTAGCCCTTTTTGGCTCGTCCTCCATGGTGTAGTGGTTACCATGCTAGTTACCTTCTAATTCCTGAGGTTGTGGGTTCAAATCCGGCGGAGGGCAATGGGCTTTTTTCAGGTGTAAAAGTCCTTAGCATGGCTTCCTTCAGAAGGGAAGTAAAGCCGGTAGATTTACGGCACGTAAAAGAACCTCAAGCCTGATAAAGAGGCCTCTGAGCAAAATTACTGGTCTTTCATGCCCAATATAGAATGGGACACTAAGGACCACAGAGTTAAAGAGCGTCCAAAAATAAAACTCAATAAATAAGCCCTTTTTGGGGGGGGGATTTTATTCTGGTTCATGTGGTCAGCCTTAGATGTTGGCCAGATGTTCTATATTTTTTGGAAATAAATAAAAAATGGTATCATAAACATCAATCACTTATTATCAGCAGTGGCCATAACAACATAAATTGTGGCAAAGTAAACACACGAAGAACTGAAGTTGTGAATAGTAATTCAGTAATCGTGTCTTCAATGTAAATATTTTAAAAATTATTATTGAAGCTTATAGTCACCTTAAAATGGAGTGTAGAAGTTGGTGACTGTGAAGTGACACAAATAATGTTGAGTCAATTTGGACACTCTGTCCTCGCTTAATTTTTATTCTAGTAAGGACATGTTTCAGAAGCTTATGTTTCCATCTTCAGCTTTGGTCCAATTGTTTTAATGTAAACTATATGCTGGCATAGTTTGCTTCAGTTTTTCTAGTTTTATTTGCTGTTTACTTTAGATATTTTCATGTTTAAAAGAGACACTCATAGCATTAAAGAGTGCACAGACAGCCTCAAGGAAAATAGGGTTATAGTTTTTAAGAAGGTTTCAAGGAATGGAAAAATTAGTAGCTGTCAGTGAAGAGCTGTAATAGTTGTTTTTTTAAATACAGTTAATTTCTTTGAAGTTGTTAAAAGCTTTGCTCAGTATAATGAATATCGAGTAGCTGTTTTGTCCTCTTTATTGCAATTTTCTGAATGGTATTGCATTTTGTTTTGATATATGAACTGTGTCTGGCAACATTAAACATAGTTTAGTTTTACCTTAACATAAATTTTTAAACCTATTTGCCTCACTTAACTAATTTTTTAATTTTCTTTTGTTACAGATATTTTGTAGAAGATAGAAAACTGGAGAGAAATGTCATCCCTAGTCTATGATGTAGAAGTTCTGACTACTGCTTTGAAATATATGAGTGCACATGTGCACCTGTGTACATAAATCAATGTATATGCTGCATAAGTTATTGAATCACTGTTAGACCCTGACTTGTATAGTTTTAATAAAGTTTCAATTATACATGCAGTAGAATGCATTTGTAAGCACTGTTATAGAATTACTTAATAGGATTTGGTGTTCTAGCTATTTTGATTATTTTAATAGCGACATCTTAAATTTGCTACTTTTGGCAAAAATTATATTATTCTATAAGAAATTACGGGAGTTCTGCCAAGAATTCAACAGTTGAAATAAAATCAAGACTAACTATTCAAATCTAATTTTGATAAAAACAAAATGAGCCTGTCTATTTTTATTTCAACTCAGTTTTAAGGTTGGTATTTTTGATGTTAAATGAAAAATGAAATGAATATTTCTACTGCTATATATTTTAAAACAATAATGTGTTACACATGGCTTTCTCTGCACAGTCTTTTTTTTTTAATGTATGTCTTTTTTGCCAACTATTCTTATAAAAGCTTATGTTTCTATCCACTTTATGTTAACACATATAGAGTTTTGCAGAAATGGTTTCATTAAACATTTCATTGTAGGTACAAGGGAGTTGTAGGAGGTTGAAGTTATAGTCAAATCTTTAAAAAGGGCTTGCTGCATGCTGGCCTTGAAAGTCCACTGTTTTTGCAACATCACAAGAGACAAAAGAATGGTGACCAAGCACTCTAAAATGTATGAAGTATTGGAAAATTCAACCAAGAGTAACGAATATCTCAAAATTGGTTAATCTCCCAAAAAATTGATTTTAATATCTAAATTTCTCATGCTGTAAGTTTTTCTCTATCTGTGTTGTTTATTGTCAAACAAAATAAAACAAAATTCATTCAAAATGATTACGACTTTACAGGCTCTTCGCAGAAAGCTCACGATATGCATTTAATTAGTCATTCAAATATTTTGTATTTTAAACAAAAAATTTTGAGTATTTTTGAGAAAGTAAAAACTGAAACATGTGCAAATGATATTTTGGGATGGGAGGAATTTCTAGAAAATATGTATTTCATCCTTCAGTGCTGAATTTAAATACCAAGTTTTGTATTTATCCAGGCTTTTTGTTTTTTAATTATGCTGATTTTGCATACACACAAACCTTCTCTAAAAATGCTTTCTTTTCTTGATTTGACAGACCTCAAAACATGTATGCTCTGTGAAATCTCAGTAACAAATCATGAAATTCAAGCATCACCTAATGAATTTTGAGGTTTTGGTAAACAGCGTAGTCACAGAGATCATCATTCGAAATACTATAAATATATTGGAAAATCTGCGTATCATCAGTAAGTGATTAGCGGCTGAGGATGCCTACAACAGGTTCAGGAAACATGTTTTATTAATTTGGTAAATGTAGCAATAAGAGTGCTAAATGTTGCCTCACTCATCAAATTAGTACTTTAGGTTATTCTCTCCCAATATATACATATATATTGCACTATTACGGATGATAGCATTCCTGTAGTGTTCAAGCAAGTATCAGCATTATTTCAATGTAAGACATTTTTTCAGCAGATTCATTCAGTATTCAAAAAGACTGGTTTATAGAAAAGAGCAGACAATTGTTATGGAAAGTTTAAAATAAACTGAGAAGGATGGCTGAGGCAGTAACATCTATGGTCCGCATTCGGGAGATCTCACGTTTAAATCCTTGGGCTGACCAACCTGACCAAAGATTTTTCCATGGTTTTCCTCAGTCGCTTGGTGAATGCTGGGTTGGATAATTTGATCCACAAATTTTTCTATCATCCCTTTTATCACTACATTTCATTTCCTCCTCCACACCATGTAACTGGCGCAAAACTTCTGGAATCGTGACCTTGATTGCCACCCCAGCTGCCGAGTCTAGGAATGGTTTATGTTTAGCTTAATCAACGAAAGCGATATAACACCTTTGCTTACTCACAGTGCGTAACACATACAGTCTGCATAGAAAGTGTCCTCTTGTAATTTCAAACAGAGTAGTACGTAAATAGTGCTTATTTTATATTTGTGATATTTATAACTATGGCTCCTACGTTTTCAAAGTTAAATGGTAAGGTATTACGTATTCAAAGCAGGGAAATAATTACAAATGTCCTCGACTTCATGCAGCAAGAAGCAGAGATGAAGGAAGAAAATATATGTTTACCCGAGTTCCACAAAAGCCTTAAGAGAGTGAAAGAAAGAGTAGCCAAAGTAACTGGTGTTTCACTGAGTTCCGTTTCCAGAGTTCTCAAAGATAAGAAAAACCATATGGATTAAAGAGTACCATTTGACACACCTGTGAAGAACCATAAGGTCCCTAAACATATTACAGAAATAGACGATTTCGACAAATGCGTCATTCGGCGCACGATTCACAATTTCTATGTGTAAGAAAAAACTGTGCCAACAATAAGCAGATTGCTCATCAATCTGAAAGATGTCATAAATGTTCAAGGTGGTGCTACAAGTCTCAAATCCTGGCTATGGTGCTGAATTTTGCAGTCTGATTCTAACTTTCCAAATGAGTATAATTTTATATGTACTAATATCAGCATAAATTTTCAAGATGCTGCTACAAATCTCAGAAAAATTATAAAAGATTTAGGGTTCAAGTGGAAGAAAACGAAACCAAATAGGAGAGTTCTAATAGAAAAGCACGACATACGATCTCAGCTGGAAGAGTACCTTACAGAGCTGCAAATTAGAGGGTCAAACTATAGTGTATGAAGATGAGTCGTACATACACAGCAGTCATACAATATCTAAAAGTTGAAGTGACTATAGCGAATTAGGTTTCCAGACACCTATTGCCAAAGGGCAAATACTTATTATCATTCATGCTGTTCGTTCCAAATGCCCTTCTTTTACAAGTCGCAACAAAAAACAGGAGATTTTCATCAAGAAATGAATACAGAAAATTACATGAAGTGAATCAACACCATGTTAATACCTAATATGCCTGCTGGGTCTATTCTGGTTATCGACAATGCTTCACAATGTGCTTCACTCAAATTGACAAACAACCTACCTCAAATTCCTTGAAAGAAGAAATGAAAACCTGGTTGCTTAGGCATAATATAGCTTTTGATGAAAGCATGAGTAAAACAAATATAACTAGTTAAAGCCAACAAATCCCTTCTGAAGTCATAACTCATAATACTTGGCCAGATATTAATACCACATTACATAATGCACTTAGACTGCCACCGTATCACCCAGATCTAAACCCAATCGAATTAATCTGGACTGATGTCAGAAACTGGGTGGCCTGCAGAAATATCACTTTTAACTAAAAGATGTGGAGCAATTATGTTGCCAGCGATTTGCAGAAATAGAAAGGTCAGAATGGGAAAATGTATGTCGACATGTTGAATAAATTGAGAATCATTATTTCAAAAAATACAGAATTGCAGAAAATCAATTAGAAAAATTCTCATCCAGGATAATGGTGCAGAAAGTAGCGACAGCAGTGATGGCGGCAATGATGTGAGTGATTCTGCAGAAGAGGAAGGGCTGTCAGGTGTGGAAGAACTGGAGGCAGATGGTTGACAGTGTTTTTATATTAAGGGCATTTTACAGCGGTGGATTTAAACATACTGTATATAACTATAAGTTTATCGTGTAGTGCAGTGCATAACCGGTGTGCTGATATTTGACAATGACTGTCCCACGCACTCCTGCAGCATGCAGACGACCGGTCACCACCTGATCTGGTATGTAACTCGCTTCATAGCTGTCATTAAGATTTTCACATGTCTAGAACTGTTGCGCCAGTTATACCAGACATTGGGTTGATCACCCATCCTGGATATGCTATGATCCAGAGTTTGCTTGCTCCTCGATAGGCTACTGACTCAAGGCACTGGCTTGTAAGTTCTACAATGAGGAAGGTAATCCATTAATGAAGAAGTTTCAAATATTGAATACCTGTCATGCAACAAAAATCTGATGTGTTACACTCACATGACTTTCTCTACTCTTGTACAAACTATTTTTACAAATGCTTATTCTCCATATGCTTCATGTTAATCGAGATATCGAGATGTTAATCTTATTGCTAATTCTCTTGTAGATGCAAGGGGAATTGGTAGGCTTTTAGCGATAGTCAAATATTTTAAGAGCTGGTTGCTATGTGGAGTATTCCATTCTCTTTGCATTAACAGGACAAAAAAAAAATTAATAACGAATTCCCATTTGAGAAAAAGTATAAGTATTGGGAAATTTAAGAGAATAACAAACAATATCTTGAAAATCATTCACTCAGCAAAAAAAATGTATATGACATAAACTGTGTATTTTAATGCGATCTACATTTTTTGTGTAGTAAAATTTCGTCTATCTCTTTTGGTTCACCAGTTATGCAAAAGTCGTTCACAATGAAGAATACTTTTGGAGACATTCCCAGAAAATTCAAGATATACATTTTATTTGTCATTAAAGTATCTTAAATATATGATATTTTAATCAAAACCGTTTGAGCCATTTTTGAGAAAATTAAAATGTTTGAAAAAGTTCCATGTAAAGGGTAACCTGGGATGGGGGGATTTTCTTGAAAATCTTCGTGTTGCATCTCTGGAAGATACTGAACCTAAATAAAAAGTTTGGTTTTATTTAAAGGTGAGTCGGAATTGTTACACTAACATCACTTAAGTTTAAACTCACTTAAGTGAGTAAACTTAAGTGATGTTAGTGTAACAATTCCGACTCACCTTTAAATAAATTCAATACACATCACTGTTTCTAGCTTCTTTTCATTACAATATCAACGTAAAAAGTTTGGCGTTTATCCGACTGTTCGTTTCTGAGTTATGCTGTTCACAGACAGACACACACAGACATGTTTCCAAAAATACCTTTGATGGATTCAGGAGGCCTCAAAACATGTATTTCCGGTGAAATCTCGGTATCAAATTTTTTAGTGGAATGCAATACTTCGCCTACTAACTGTACGCAGTAGAGAAAGTAAAAAGTGGTTAAGGTATTAAGTACAAATTCCTGTTGCTAATAGAAATGGAGTGAGCGTGTCAGCTTCATAGGAGGGCAAGGCAGGTTTCCATGCTCCCAGAAATGTGTGTATTAGATTTTGTCGTATATTAATCAATCACAGTAAGATACTTCATTCTTTTAAAACATTTAAGATAGTAAAATGTGCAAAATTAATACAAAACATGTTTAAGTGTACTAATGTATGTTCTAGTAATGAATAATAGTGTCACTATACTCTTGCACAAAACATCCATGTAATTGAAAGCATCACCCACTGAAACTGCAGCTAAGGTTTGCTATGGACGTGACTTGTGTAGTGACCTCTAATATGGGACTTGCTTACTCTTTGCCTTTACACCCTATGGCATACTTGTGATAAGGTTGTAAAATGTTTCCTGAGGAAATGGCACCTCATTCATGCAGAGATGTGCATGAGTGCAGTTATAGATCTGGATTTTTATGGCTGGGCACAAATTCAGTGCTCAGCCATCCCATAAATGTTTTTTTTTGTATTCACTTCTGCACTGAGCAGGCCAGTCCTTTATCTGTACGTAATGAAACCATTGCTCCTAAGACTGGACTATAATTGGGTGCTCTTGATTTTGTATTTGAAAGCAGTAAGCAGAAGGTAGTTAAGATGTCAATGCAGTTAACTCCATGACATTGTCACAAAGAGAACGAGACTGAAGTCTCTTATAAGAAAAACACCAAGCTGTTATATCCACTCTTGCAAATTTTACTCTATGCACTACCAGCCTGGTAGATGCTGTTCACCAGTCTTTTATTCTAAACACACGGTCATTTGCTTCATCAAATGATTGTGCAGTGATTTGTCCTCCAAACAAGATCTTTGCACACATAATAGAGTGCTAGCCAGTGTCTAGCATTTCTGGTGACTTTTGCTTAGCAGTGACGTTGAACAATATAGTGTTGGGAGTAGATCCTGATACCCTGAGAAATTTCTATATGATGATGGATTTAGATGATTGTCAATTTCTCTTAGTGGCCCTCTCCAATGTTCAAAGGTCTCTGGATACCAAAATGGTTAGAGCCGAGTTATTTTTACATAACTTTTTGGTATTAACAGTATCTAAAATTTCAGCTTATATCTTATAAGATTGTGTCTTTGAGTAATTTGCTTACCAAGTTTTGAAACCATAGTGTAGTGTAAAGTTGATCATAAATGCAAAATGGGCATTTCTGTAAACAAATAATGAAGCATGCACCATATTTATTTGTTTACATGAAATTTGGGCTCTGGGAAATATAATAGTTTGAGGCTTGAGACTGTCCATATGATCAATAACTTGTCAATCAACTATTGAAAGTTGAAAGATGAATAAATTAATAAAGACAAGGGGGCAGAGTAATCAGATTATGAATGACGTAAGTATCAGATGTGAATAATAATAATTATTATTATAATTATGATCAATGAGGAATAAGAGAGTTATATACATGCAAAGAATCAAGATTGTAGTATTAATGTAAGTTTGACAGTCTAATGTGTTGAAAACCAAAGCAAGTTGTTGACCAAAGTTAAATAGGGGTGTCTCATATCGGTGATCCATATGTTCAAGAAATGTTCACATTGTCAGAGATTTCAAAGAAGCCTGAATAATTAAGACATCCAGAATAATGAGGTTAGCCTGACATTGACACGTAGGAGGGCATAGTGCTAACATATTGTTTGAGCATTGGAAATGGTAGCTGAACCCATGCTGTGTTAAGCAGATGTACTTGTCATTCTTAAAGTATTCTGAAACAAAGAAAAGGACTCCACATGACATGCTAGTAGTGGTAGGAGGTGTTCATTTTTGGGACAGACAAGAAATGTACTGATAACACTCCTAGGACTTCTCTTCAACAGACTGGACATGTAATGTAATGTAAACAGACCATGTAATTACTTTCTGTAGTTAAAATATGCTGCAGAAATATCTTCAGTGTCTAGAAATTCATGTAGCGGAATAAATAATTTAGATCAATGCAAAGCAGCCAGAAATAAGGGGATGGTTAAATAAAGTTGGAGATTGGTTAGTGTGACATCATGCTTCTTGTAACTGTGAACCCCCACAGTGGTGAGTGGGGGCTGTGCTGAAAGAATGATAACCACAGACATTGTATCATTCATTTATCTCGGCTAGCTCAAGATTAGGAAGTAGCCTTGCTCTGTAAAAATCAAATAAAATCCATTACAGTGCTCCAACAACAGTGATGGCATATACTAGAGATAGAGGGAAACTGCAGAGACAATCGGATATCAAATTCGCAAACGCTTACAAACTTGGATTGACTGATCACATTAAACATCCTACATATCCTTTCATCCCTTCCATAGTACACCACCAATGCAAACTTAGGTTCCTCCCTGTCATTTTATATAAGAATTAGGTCTTGGTTTCAATTTATCAGCACTTGTTGTTGATAAATAGTAGGAACAGCATTAGTAATAAAACTGTAAAATAATAACAGTCAATACTATAAATACGTAGATTTTGTTTCACTCATTATGTATGCATTTCTCTTCCTTGCTTGGAACTAAACTCCTGATAACTTTGGAACAGTCAAGATGAGATATTCCCTCTGGACTGAACTACAAATTTGTTCATGTGTCATGGTCATTTGAAGGTAGGTTTTTATCAACTTCAGCTTCGAAAAACTTCTTTTACGGGATGCAGTGATTTCAGAAACTAAGAATTTTAAACAAAATATACAGATTTGAACACTTAATGTGTGTAAACAAATTCTTTGATGCCACATGTGTGTCAGAATTGCACGAATGAGTAATGGGCACTTGCAATTATCCATATAGTGCATAACAATATGTTACATTCTTTGATATCATACAAAACGTTTTTCAACCTTAGAAAATGTTTCAGAAGTGTCTCTAAAGATAGTTCACACTTTTGTCAAATCATAAAGCCAAATGTGTCAGAAAGCTTACATATTAAAATTTTACCGAATATTGTTCCATAAGATTGAAATATGTTATTATAAATTAGCCTTCAGACTTGTCAACCCTCTCAGAATCAAGTATCATCCTTTTTTTGGGGGGGGGGGAGACAAGGAAATTGTCTTTTTTTTTTTAACATTAATGTGATATATTTACTATTTCTTTCATATTCACAAGCTTTATCCAATACATTTCTTTCCTGTATCATTTTATTTGTATATTTTAATTTTACTAGTTTTCAAACATAGCAGTTTATTTCATTTGCTAGTATATATATATATATTTTTTTTTTCTCTTTTTTTTGCTATTCAAAGGGGTTCCTGGGCTATTGCCCATCTTGCTCACCTCTTTCTTTGTCACTGAATTTGGATTTTGCATAGTATAACATTATTTGGGTTCAGCATGTAAATTCCAGTAGCTCCCCAAAAATGATAGCAGCGCTTTTGAAGATGATAATTTTGACAGTAGAAATAAACTGATATGATTTGATGCAATCCAATGCATGATATGAGGAGCATCAGAACAAGATGCACTACATTTTCAGATGAATTGCATTCTGATATGGATTCCCCCTACTTTGATAGCATTAAATTGATATGTACAATCTGTTTCTTTCAAATAGCACTCTTTCCTATTGTAAAATGGCTTCAAAACGCAGCATTTGGTTCAGAAAGTGCTTAATTCACTAAGACAAATGGAACAAAATACACTGTTTTACAGAAGCAAAGCATTGCTTATGTGACACTGTGCACATACATGCCTTTGACTCTGTTTTTGCATTTTGTGGAACTAGCAATGCACATGTTGCTGCCAAACAATATCACATATCGCTTCCTATGGGTCTTCTAGGCAATATTAGTCATGCTAAATGAATGAAAATGTATCTCCTTACTTAAAGGTCTGAGATAGGGAGCTGTGTCAAGGAAGCACTAATATATGTAGTAGATTTGCTAAATTGCTTGCAACGATAATGGTGAAAGTGCAGGAAATGGAAAGAAGTAAAACTGAGGTATAAGCTTCTGTCACGTCATTAAAACATATTTTTTTTGTATTACTCTCATCAGTGGAATGTCTACAACATACTGAGATGACATACTATGTTTTGTCTTCCATGCTAGTTTTTAAAAAATAATGAAATGTATTAAGTTCCCTTTTTCTTACATTATCCTTCATATATAATGATAAGTTTCAAACCTAATGAACTTTTTGCCATCCCTCTAAACCATTCATACCTCCACTGAAACAGGGAGCTACATTTGAGTCTATACCATAAGTCCAATTTAACTCCAAAGCAGAGTCAGATGTTGATGCACTCTTACAGAAGAGTTTTGGAACTGAATGGTGCTATGAGGCTGAGCTGCAGTTTTATGTGAAGGTTGGGATGAGTTTGCATTCTGCAGTGAAAACCAAAATGAAAAAGAATTTGACTATTTGGGGGAACAAATGGACATTGTTTAAATACAGTTATGTTTATTGAAAGAAATGCTGACATTAAAGTGTCTACAGAAAAAGTGACAAATGAAATTTGAGGACGCCCTTTTTTTTTCCAATAGATGCATAAAGGAAAGTATAAAACTAGAGTGAAATTTGAAGACTCGCTTTTTACTTTCTCTACTACATATAGTAAGTAGGGGAAGTATTGTATTCCACCCAAAAATTCGATACTGAGATTTCACCGGAATCCAAAAAAAGCATTTTTGGAAACATGTCCGTGTGTGTGTCTGTCTCTCTGTGAACAGCATAACTCAGAAACGAACAGTCGGATAAACACCAAACTTGGTATTTAGGTTCAGTATCTTCCAGCGATGTGACACGAAGGTTTTCAAGAAAATCCCCCCACCCCAGACAACCCTTTACATGGAACATTTTTCGAAAATTTTAATTTTCTCAAAAATGGCTCTTAACGACTTTGATTAAAATATCATATGTTTAAGATATTTTCATGACAAATGAAATGTATATCTCGAATTTTCTGGGAATGTCTCCAAAAGTGTTCATTGTGAAGGACTTTTGCTTAACTGGTAAACCATAAGAGATAGACAAAATTTTACTGCACAAAAAATGTAGATCGCGTTAAAATACACAATTTATGTCGTATACTTTTTTTTTTTTGTAGAGTGAACTATTTTTGAGATATTGCTTGTTATTCCCTTAAATTTTCCAATACTTATACTTTTTCTCAAATTTGTTATTCATTTTTTTTATGTCCTGGACATGCAAAGAGATTGGAATGCGCCACATAGCAACCAATGCTTAAAAGATTTGACCATCGCTTATAACCTATTATATTCCCCTTGCATCTACAAGAAAATTAGCAATAAGATTGACATCTCGATTAACATGAAACATATGGAGAATAAATGTTTGTAAAAATAGTTTGTACAGGAGTAGAGAAAGTCATGTGAGTGTAGCACATCAGATTTTTTCCCAATAAATGCACAAAGCAAAATATAAAAAAAATGAAATTTGAAGACTCCCATTTTTTCAATAAATGCACAATAAATAAATAAGTATAAAAATGCTTTTGTAAGTGAAATTGTTTATTAAAACATTTATAAATAGAATTTTTTGCCATTATTTGTAATGTCCAAGACCGTATTTTCAGTATAATTCGTTCAAAATATAAGTGACATATCCACTACAGCTAAGTATGACGAACTTTAAAAGGCACCACTAAGTTTAGGAGATATTGTTTTTCCTCTCTCCTGAAAACTTCTTTTTTTTTATTATGCACTTGGTGCTTTTTGATTCAATGCTCCTCTACATGGTATTTCAGCATTCATACATTGAAATGCTTTCAACAAATGGGTATTCAATTTTATTTTCATGGTTCATTTATTTTCTACTTTTGCATATTCCATACATTTTGGGATACAAATTCTGTATATAAAGCAATAGTTAATAAATATTGTCTTTAGTACCTATATTAAAAATTATGAATAATAATTCATTTTCACTGTTTGATACTTTGAGTTTATTTATAATTTAAACATAGGATACTTCCAAGCACTGAACTTACTATTGAATTGTATATTTATTATTTAAACTCTTTATAACAAAGTACACAATAATAGCACAAAATACAAAACATTTGTAACAAGCTTATACTTATACAATGCTTCTCAGGTACATATTAGGAGATTAATCTGTTGGTATATATATATATATATATATATATATATATATATATATATATATATATAACATGAATACAATTGTTCATTTTTTTTTTAATTAGATTGATCAGCATTTCTTATTGGCATATTTCCTCCTCATTGTGATGTGTCAGCAGTATCAGTGTCAGTGAACTACAGTACATTTTCTAAAACTTAAAAGCAAATATGTTGCAATATCCATTTAAACATATCTTTTTTAAGAATAAGGTGGTCAGTACCGCATGATGTGGAGGAAAAACAAAAATAGTTGGTGTGCAATAATCAGGTATTCCTTTATTCTCAACTGGATTGTTCCACATTAAACACAGGATTTATAAAACGTTAACATATCCATGAAATTTCTGTAGTACATACTTGGTTAATGGCATAATTAGCATTTGGCATCTAGAATTTTGTGCCACATGATCAATTAGCTTAAGGGCATTGCATATCTCCAGATCTGATGCTTATAAAGTTGAATCATTTCAGACAAATTTAAACATAATTCGGATGAAATAAGATTGTTCTTTTAGTACACTACAGTTAGTAAATTTCCATTTTTAACTGAGGAGCAATTGTTTTCTTCAAAGCTGCCCATTGCACATATAATATTTATGTGCTAATTGGAAGTACCTCTGCCAATGTATGCAGGGCACTCCCTTCGAACTCAGGGTTGGAATGTTCTTGCATCAGATTCTGCTTTTAATTAACATCAGAGATTCATGTTCCCACAAATGCATATCTGTAGACTTGAAAGTAGCCCAGTGCAGATGCAGTCTCTTGAGATACCTTTCCCTGTAAACCCATGAGGCTATTGAAGCACAAAGTTATTCGTAGCAGTGATATTGCAAATGGGGCATAAAGATGAGTTTCACGTAAAACCTCAATGCACCCCATTAAAAATGTTAATGTACTTCTATTCTTTCTTAAAACCACTTAAATCATGTCTCCTGCTTATTAATAACCATTATCTCTCAAGAGTGCCAAGAAGAGCCTAAATTATTTCATAAGCGTGTTTGTTGATTGCTGAATCAACATTGGTTTTATTTGATCGTAGGTATCACAGCATTCAGAATTGTTTGCACATATTACCATGGTTATCTTATTTGTGGTTTTGCTGATGTCTTTTATGAACTTAAACAGTGTGGCTGATTGCACTTACTGAGATTGTATTGCTTATGTTTGTTTTATATCCCTGCCAGAGCAGGATTCTGAGTCTCACATTTGGGAAGTTTAGCTTCCATTTCTGTTGGACAGGTACCTTGGCCATAGGTTTTTTTCGTGGCTTTCCCAGGTCGATAGGCGAATTTTTCTGTCCCTCGTTTCCTCTAATGGGTTGCAGGTGAACGGTGATGTGCGGCGTATTCGGTGAATGTGTTTTGACGAGAGAACTGCTTCTTTCCTGGCATGAAACCTTCCGTCTTAACTAGTCCATGAGAACAAAGATGGGGGGGGGGCAACCGAAGGTAAGGCCGAGCATGCCACTGCGTTGCGCTCGCCGCCGTCGGTTTGGCCGCCCTTCCTCCAGAGGTTTAATAGGTGCAGTAGGGCTTTAGCCTTGGCCGCAGTGCAGAACTCCCCTTGCATATACTTCTAATCCCTATAAATGTCCCCTGAGATTGTAAAATCGTTGTGACTTCAACAGTCGTCAATTATTTTTACATTCGTGTGTTCTAGTCCGAGGTTTTATTTAGTCTTTATGTAAATTTTCTTGATTCCATTCAACAAGCGGAATGCTTCATCAAATAACTAACATTGCTGGCCTCGTAGTTCAATCGGTAGAGCACTTGCCTGCTGTGCAAGGGGCTCCGGGTTCAATTCCCGGCTGGGGGTGGGAACTTTTTTCTAGGAAAGATTATTCCCTATTCTCCCTAGAGTCTGGAAGTATGAATGAGGATGTGAATGTGTGTATGATCTAAAGAGTAAAACCCAAAGTTTACTAGAAAGCAGCGATAAGCGAATACGAGTTATCACCATTTCCTGTAGGCAGTAATATGTTCCAAAGGAAAAGCTGCCGATAAGACCATTGTAGTTAAAAGCGGGATATATATGGAATTTACGTTCCTGCTGAGTATTTGTGTGCAGCCTCTTATTTTATTTTAACATATCACTCATTTAGAAAAGGCATTCGAAAAATCTCATCATTCCCAATTGGCCAAACGTAAAGGAAGAGGAATACATTACTTATTCGGCCCCACCAAAGGAAAAGAGCAACACGTACAATCTAAAGTTCCCGCCTTCGTATATTGATTTGAGGCACTCGTATGTTTATGTTGGCTAACTTGAGTATTTATCGTCTGCTGTTCAATATGGCTGAGGGCGCATTAAAAACAATTTTTGTGAGAATGTAAGTGGTTTGATTGTGAAAGAGGTTAAATCTAGGATTGTTATAGGCCGATGCATGAGAAGTTGAAAGTTCAGGTAAGTTTCCTTTGTATTTTCTCGAGCAAAAATTTATTAAAATCTGTACATTTCACAGTTATAGGGGTTGTTTCAGTCGTAACTTAATCTTACAAAGTTACTTATGTTTTATGCCTTAATTTGCAACTTAAAAATTAGGCAGCTCTGAATTCTGTTCTGCGATAGATACGACAAGGGAGTGACTAAATACATCAAGGTTTTCTTAGATTGACGACAAGTAAATAATGTTTGCAGGTTGTGTTCACTAAGTTCAATTATTTGAGTTTCTCTTATATTCTCCCATGTTAGCAGGAATCGACAATCTGCTCTTAGTTCTCTTCCTTAGTGATTAACATGTGTTTTATGTCCAACAGAGGAATATTTAATGCCGCCAAAACCGATAAGGTACTCAGCCTCAAAGCGTAGCCGAGAGATTGAGGGCCCTCAGCCTCAAAGCGTAGCCGAGGGATGTTTTCTTTTTTTTTTTTAGAAGGAAAGGAGTGTAGCAGTTGCAACCATTTTCAACAAAGAGAACTAAGAGCAGATTTGCTGTAGGAATAATTCTTTACCTCAAGGTTCATTAAATGTAATGCTTGTTTTCATAATACCTCCTGCCCGCTTCAAAGGTTTGGGGAGGGGGTAGCATTTATGCGTTATATTTCGAAATATTCGAATTTGAATCTTGGTTGGTATGAGTTGCCTGGTTTATAAGAAGGCAAACGATAAGCTCTCTTGACCCATGTCTCATTTGAGCCTCATTCCACCAATTTCATTCAGCGTCTGATATGACCTGTTGGTTAAAGGGCTTTAAAACTCGCAATATTTATTAGAATGAATTTCCTGGGTAAGGTGTTTTCCCCCGTTTTTTTTCTCTGCCCTAATAAAACCAATGAGAGATAACTCACATCTTTAGCACGCAGGAGTGATATGAACACTAATTATCATTACTTCATTTACCTAATTTCTCTGTAGACCTGAGATCTAAAACCAGGGCTGACAGGGTGGGCACCAGTCTCGGGATCCTATACAATAATCTGAAGAATGGATATACCGATTTACCTTGGTACATAATTTTGTCATTTTCCCCTAACCATATGCCATTCATTGTTCCCATTATTAAACAAATTATGTTGGGTGTCTGTTAGGGCGTCCTGCGTCAGACTTCGCGGCAAGTGGAGCGACCGTCACTTGCCCGTTGGGGGGGGGGAGAATTTGTGGGTGACATTAATTACAAGGATTGTTGAAATTTGTGCAAAAAAGAAAAGCAATATCTTTAGTACATATGTAAGCAATCACTAATTCTGTTATTCATTTTAAACACAGTATTTCTCTCTTTGTCCCCTCCTGATCAGCTAGCACTTCTACTTTTCCAATCATTCTCTCTGTTTTGGTTCTTTTCTTTGAACATAATACCATTGTTGAGGAAACCTTACCATGTAGCTGACGTTTTAATGTATTTTACATTTTTGCTGTATTGGTAACCTTGGAATCGTAAATGTACCGAATTCCTTAATTTTAATCAATGAAATACCATTTAAAATAGTGTTATGGAATTCCATTCCTTCTTACCTATGTTAATAACAGCGAAAACTAATATAGGTAGCATAGTTTGCAGTTTTCTCTCATAAATGGCAGTGAAGTAACATGCAAGTTGACATAATTCACTAAGTATGTTTTTGACTTATTTCATGTCAAAAAAAATGCTAGCCTCTAGTTCCTGAGGTCGCGGGTTCAAAACCGGCGGAGGGCAATGGATTTTTTCGGGCGTAAAAATCCTTAGCATGGCTTTCTTCGGAAGGGAAGTAAAGCCGGTGGTCCCGTGTCGTAGATCTACGGCACGTAAAGGAACCTCAAACCTGATAAAGCGGTCTCTGAGCAAAATTACCGTCTTTCACGCCCAATATAGAATGGGGCGCTAAATAAAACTCAATTTAATTTAATTCATGTCAAAAGTTGAAAAATATTGCCATTCTTGTATTTCAAAGCTATCTTTTATGTTTTGAGAATCAGAATTTAACTTCTACGTGGTTTTGATATTTCACTCTGCTGTATAATTGACATTTTGTCTATTACTGGGTGTTGTTTCTTCGAGAACAATTTGAAATTAATGAGGTTTTTTTTAGATGGTTGCTACTGAATCCTTAAAGCACAACAGAGCATGGCGATGGTATGAAATGTTGACACAGCTCTTTTCTCTAATCAGATGGTTATATTTGTTTTGTGTACCTATGAGTGTACCGTTAGAAGCATTTAATGAGAAAGGAGGCTTCTACGGTAATAGCTACGACCATGACATCCAGCCCTTAGCCACATCACCGAAACTTAACCATGATCAGTCCATTTTCTCCTTGTCAGTCTTGCCCAAGATGTTACTGTATTTCACTCTGCTCCTTATACTCAAACCCCATAGGCTTTCCTCCCTCCCTTACAATTGACAACCGCCACTTGCTGTCCGACAATTGTCAGGATCTTAAGTTTAATGCCTACAGTTTTCGTCCGTAAAACTAGTTTTGAGCGTGATCTTTTGACACTGTAGTTAGCTGTCATTCTAATTTTATTAGTTACCTATGTATTATAACATTTGCATCATCTTGGGTACCGAGGGAGATCTTTGTAAAAGTTAAGAAACATCAGTTTTTATCAAGGAATGTTGTAGGGATGGTTTTGAAACATAGATACTAGCAGTTTTTACTTTCTCTCTACGTACATAGTAGGTAGAGAAGGTATTGCATTCCAACCAAAAATTCAATACCGAGATTTCACCGCAAATACATGTTTTGCGGCCCGATGAATAAAAAAACCAGCAGTTTTAGAAAAAAGTCGTGTGCGTGCGTGCGTGCGGGCATCATAATTCAAAAACGAAAAGCCAGATAAACACCAAACTTGGTATTTAGGTTCAGTGCCTTTCAAAGATGCAATACGAAACTACCATACCAAACTACCGTTACATGGAAGATTTATTTAAATCTATGATTTTCTAAAAAATGGCTCTAACGATTTTGATTAAAATACCATATATTAAAGATATTTACATGATAAATAAAATGTATATCTTGCATTTCAAGAAATAGCCTTTGAAATCCTGATCATTCGGAAGGAACTTTGTATAATCTTGTATAACTGGTAAACGTTAAGCGATGGACGAAAACATACTACACAAGAAATGTAGTTCTCTTTAAGACACACAATTTATTTCAAATAACTTTTTGTTGTGGTATCAGCCATTTTCGAGATATATGTTATTAATGGTTCGAATTGTTCAACACTTAGCCATTCTTTTCGAGCCTTGTCGATTTTCAGTTATTTCTTGGGATGTTACAGAAAGAGTTTTAAGGCCAGTGTGTAGCGTCCAGTTCTAAAACATTTGAATATCGCTGTTCCCTTTGTATCTATAACGAAATATATAATGTAACTATTTCTGGAAATGTTTATTTGGATCAAAATTAAGTGGATAGGAAGATAAACTTTTGTAAAAGTAATTTGTATGCCTATTAATGGGATATAGAGGGTAGAGAAAGTCATGTGAATGTAGCATGTCAGATTTTTACTTTCTGTACCACCTACCTATAGTAGGTAGGAAGTGTTGTATTCTTTCCAAAAACAGTTTTTGAAGTCCACTAAGACCAGAAAAAGCATTTTTAGAGAAAGGTTATGCGAGAGAGAGGGCGAAGGCACTCAGAAACCAAAAGTGTTATAAATAAATATCATATTTGATATTTAAGTCTATCATTATCCAAGGATGAGACACAAAGATTTTCATGTACATCCCCTCACTCCAAACAACCCTTTGCATGGAAAAAAATGGTCATTTACTTTCTCAAAACAACTCTAAACGCTTTTATTAAAATATTATACGTTTTGGATATTGCCATAGAAAATAAAATGTATGTCTTGAATATTTTGTGAATGGCCTGTGAAGTCCTCTTCATTCTCATTGGATCTTATATAATTTAGATACCTAACAGGTGGATAAACTTTACTGAAAAAAAACTGCAGAACTCATTAAAATACGTATGTGCCTAGTGTGTGTAAAAACATTTTTCAAAGTATTAGCCATTCCGGAAATATTCATTGTTGCACATGTAACCACATGTCATCTTTGGGACATATTTGAAAATGTGCAATCCTTATCCCCGGTCCCCTGCCTGAGCTCATGTGTACCAAAATTTGACTTAATATAAAAGGGTAAAGGAAAATTAGTCTTGAAAAATTCAATGCCACGACTGGGACTCGACTTGAAGCATGGAGCTTCAGTCTCCCTGCCTATGCTCAGTTACCGTGTGGGGTACGTACGCGCATTAAACCTCATTTGATTAAGTACCCCAGTAAATCTTGAAGGTAATCTTACATATTAGAGATATACCTAAAGGCTACTTGCAGTGCTGTAAGTAGATACAGTTTCTGGGCTTTACAGACAGCTTCTATCCGGGTTAATTTGTTATGTTTGACTCTAGTTGTATGCAGGCGCTAAGTTGATGAGTAGAATCAGATCTGTGAAATTCAATGCCACCGCCGGAACTCGAACCGAGATATTCGGCTCTCGGTGTAAACGCTCTTGCCGCTTGAGCTATCATGGCGAGATACCCTTACGCACATTAAACCTCATCTGATTCAAGTATCCCAGACATTTTCAAGATAATTTCAAATATTAGATTTATCATAACGTTATTTTGTTTTATTATTATGTATAATTAATGAAATTATATGATTTTGACGATCTGCCCGGCTAGGGATTGTTATGTAGAGCCAGCTGAAAAACCTGACGTGTTACACTCACATGACTTTCTCTACTCTTGTACAAACTATTTTTACAAACTCTTATTCTCCATCTATTTCATATTAATCGAGGTAAACATTTGCAGAAACGAAATTTCGACATGCAAAGAGAATTACATTTTACACATAGCGACCAGTTCTAAAAATATTTGACTATCGCTTAGGGGGTAATATGCTCCCCTTGTTTTGTATTTGCAAGAACAATATAGAAATACAGTAGCCTTTAAGCATAGACATATCTCTTAATAGCTGGTTGCTAGGTGCAGCACCATTCTCTTTGCCACAGATTAGTACTCTTTGCATATCCAAGACAAAAAAATGAATAACGAATTCCCATTTGAGAAAATAGGTATTGAAATATTTAAGGGAATAACAAGCAATATCTCGAAAATGGTCCACTCAACAAAAATAAATGTATATGACATAAATAGTGTATTTTAACGCGATCTACATTTTTTGTGTAGTACAATTTTGTCTATCTCTTATGGTTTACCAGTTTTGCAAAAGTCGTTCACAATGAAGAATACTTTTGGAGACATTCCCAGAATATTCGAGATATACATTTCATTTGTCATAAAAATATCTTAAACATATGATATTTTAATCAAAATCGTTAGAACCATTTTTGAGAAAATTAAAATTTTCGAAAAATGTGCCATGTAAAGGGTGATCTGGGGTGGGGGGATTTTCTTGAAAACCTTCGTGTCGCATCTCTGGAAGATACTGAACCTAAATACCAAGTTTGGTGTTTATCCGACTGTTCGTTTCTGAAGTTATGCTGTTCACGGACACACAGACACACACACACACACACACACACGGACATGTTTCCAAAAATGCTTTTTTTGGATTCAGGGGGTCTCAAAACATATATTTCCGGTGAAATTTCGGTATCGAATTTTTGGGTGGAATACAATACTTCCCCTACTTACTATACGTTGTAGAGAAAGTAAAAATATCATAATGTGTTCATGTGCTAATATATAAGGCTTATAAAACCTATTAGTCTGTTATTCATTTAGGAACTGAAATTAAAAGCTGCTAAGTTCACCAACAGCTTCCCCGTTATATATTATTTGTGTGAACAATTATAAACGCAGCAGGTCTTGAGATAAGCAACATTTCAATCTCCGTAAGTCAATTAGGTGGATATTGCTATATTTGTCCGCAACAGTATCCATGTAAATTGATTTCAAGATGATGTTAAAGATAACACATTCTGCAACGTGATCTATAACAAGGAAATGTTAACTATACACTTTAAACCAAGGCAAATACATGATAGATAATTATTAAGTGCAAAAGTAGGGACTGTCTATACATTAGAAGAAAAAAAATCTGTTTTGGATTCAGATGACTTTCCCTGCTCACTCTCCTACAGATTAATCTTACAGAAGCTCCTAATTACTACTTGCTAATACAGATAAACCCTGCATTACTCATTTACACATTTCATTGTAGATATAAAAAGAATACATTAATTTGAAAGAATAGTTAAATTTTTTCAAAGTCGGTCGCTAAGTGATGGCTTTGAAATTCTGTTCTTTCACTACTCATTGTTCAACAAACATCATGTTTCTTCTATCTACATCATATTATTCGAGTTTTTTCTTCCCATTGATACACCGCTTTTAACTTCTGAGGTAATATCGGCGGATTTGCCTTTGGAACAATTATCCGTTGGCAGTGATGTCACTCGTTTACTATTGTGTAATCTTTGGGGTTTTACTTTGGGTTTTCTTTTTAAACATTAACTTCACTTACACATTTACACTCTCACGCATACTTCCAGACTCTATGGAGAATGAATAATCCTGGCTAAAGAAAACTTTCCATTCCTCTAGCTGGAAATCGAAGACGGGACCTCTGGATTTGGAAAAAATTAAATTAAATTGAGTTTTATTTATGGGCGCTCTTTAACTGCTATGGTCCTTAGCGTCCCATTCTATATTGAGCGTGAAAAACCGATATCAGGCTTGAGGTTTTTTTATGTGCCGTAAATCTACGACACGGGACCACCAACTTTACTTCCCTTCCGAAGGAAGGCATGCTAAGGATTTATGCCCGAAAAAATTCATCGCCCTCCGCCGGATTTGAACCTTGGGAACTAGAGGTAGTATGGTAGCCACTACACTACGGAGGACGACATGGATTTAGAGGCAAGCATACTAAGTCTTTGATCACAGAGGCAGTAGATAAACATTTGTGGAAATGGTTTTACTACATATTTCCTTCTAGTTACAATGGGAATAGGGAATACAGTAGGTTTAAGTCACATTTTTAAAGCGCGGGTCGCTATGTGATGACTTTGAAATTCCGTTCTCTTTGCAAGACTAGGAGAAAAAAAAATTTAATTGAGTTTTTTTTATGGACGTCTTTAACTGCTGTGGTCCTCAGCGTCCCATTCTATATTGGGCGTGAAAGACCGATAATTTTGCTCAGAGGCCACTTTATCAGGCTTGAGGCTCTTTTACGTGCACTAAATCTACGACCCGGGACCACCTGCTTTACTTCCCTTCCGAAGGAAGCCATACAAAGGACCTTTACGCCCGAAAAAATCCATCACCCTCCCCGGGTTTGAACCCGCGACCTCGGAAACTAAGGCTAGCATGGTAACCACTGCACCACGGAGGACTACAGGGGAGAGTTAAAAAAACATCTAATGCGTTGCACTCATATGACTTTCTCTACTCTTGTACAAACTATTTTTACAAACGCTTTTTCTCCATCTACTTTATGTTAATCGAGATAAACATTTGCAGAAATTATATTATTAAATTTTCTTGTAGGTGCAAGAGGGATATGGAAATACAGCAGACTGTAAGCTGTTCTCAGAAAGTTGAAGATATGCATTTTACTTGTCATGTCAATGTGTTTAACCACATTGTGTTTTAATTATAACCGTTCCAGAGTTTTTTATGAAAAAAAAGGAGCAAAAAATTTACATATAAAGGTAGTTTGGAACCGGAAATGTGAAAATCGTCATGTAGAATCGTTGAAAGATGTACTAAATTTGTTATTTATCGGACTCTTCGTTTTTGAGTTATGCTGTTCTCTCTTCTCTTACCTCTCTCTCACGCACACCTACGGGACCAATTACTTCGTTGCGCGCGTTTGCTAGTGGACTTTTCCTGTATTATTGCCCAGTGGTTTGCGTGACAGCACACGCTTTAGCATTTTCTTTGATGTCACGCATTCTACCCATAGGCATCAATTCACCAGGTTCCATGGATGTAGCTTAGGTAGTACAAATATCAGTCTTCCGCAGGTGGATGTGAAATAAGCTCAAAGAGAGACCTCAAGGATGTTTACTTAATTAAGCCATACCTGATCAGAGGAATATGTGGAAAATAGATGACTTAACCCACTAGATTTAGGACAATAGAAATAGTGCTATTTGTTTCTGTACGAATCATTATAAATTAAACCAGACAGACGTTGAAGAGATTAAACCTTAATGTTTACATTTCTATTAATTCTTCTTTTTTTGGCTATTCTTTGTATACGTTAATATAAATTAAATTGAGTTTTATTTATGGACGCTCTTTCTATATTGGGCGTGAAAGACCGGTAATTTTGCTCAGAGGGCTCCTTATCAGACTTGAGGTTCTTTTACGTGCATTAAATCTACGACACATGACCATCGGCTTTACTTCCCTTCCGAAGGAATCCATGCTAAGGATTTTTACGCCCGAAAAAAATCCATCGCCCTCCACCGGGTTTGAACTCGCGACCTCGGGAGCTAGAAGCTAGCATGGTAATCAATACACCACAGAGGACGACATATACGTTAATATATCAGTAGGTGCAGTTTTGTTTTCTTAAAATTTATTGTTTTCGAAATCATTGAAAATAAAAATTTACGCAGTATTGTGCGCACTGTGTTATTTAATAACAATATCTCTCTTCCCTACAAACAAAAGGAATTTAAGTTGTTTGATTTTGTAGTTTATATCCTGTGTCTTTCTCTCAAAACGCGTTTTAAGATACTATTTTTATGAATTTCAAAGTAATTTTTTAAGTTTTATAAAGTATTACACAATTTCTTGTTGTATGTGCCATATATATATACATGCAACATCTTAAAATGAGACATAAAAAAACGAACAAAGTAGCTTACCCAACCTGCAGTGCATTTGCGTAGGAGGGTTACCGCAGGATCACGCTGCTCTATGTGGTATAATGCATGGACTGTTTCTTTAGCGGGACGTAATTAATAGTCTTTAAACGCTTCAAATTTCCATACAGGAATAGAAACACATCAGGTGCATTTGTTGGCAGATATATCGATGCTCGATGCGCTAGATTGATTAAGGGGCAGTTGTACGAACTTGGAATAAACTCTTTTTGACCTCATTTGGTGGTTAAGCGCTAAACTGTGTTGTACGTACCGGAATAGAGCCTCTTGGATTCTAGATGCAGAATTGTTCGATAGAAATTAATTTCTTTATATGTTTTCGAAAACGTATGACATGTCATAGAGCTGATCCAATTCTTCGTGAGATTCGATTTGAGAAAGGATACCGCGCCTGGACCATCACATATATTTATTTCGAGCATATTACAGGTAGGGAGATAAAGCTGGGGTAAATAAGGTAATTTTTAATGTAGAGTCAACTGAAAAACTCAATGCCACAGCCGGGATTTGAACACGGTTCTCCCGCTCTCCGCGCGGTTGCTCTAACCATTTAGCTACTGTGACAACATGCACGTGTGACTTTTCTTTTTAATTGTTTAATAATTAATAATTAAAAGGTAAATATTTATTAAAATTAAATATTTAATAACTAAAAGAAAAACCTTAAGAAACCCAGAAGCAAGCACCCAGTATCAAAGTACTTGCGATGGCAGGTCATTGTCATCTCTAGTGAGATACCTTGGTGGTCTATCTGGGAAACAACTTGAGTCAGTTGGGGAATTCAATGTCCCACCGGCATGTTGTTACAGTAGTTCTATGGTTAGAACAACCTCACGGAGAGCGGGAGAGCCATGTTCAAATCCCGGCTGAGACATTGAGTTTTTCAGTTGACTCTACATTAAAAACTTGGCAAGACCAGGCTAAGGTCTCTAAAAAGTATAATTAATTCAGTTAATTATATACATTAATAATTAAAAAAAGTACAGTAATTTTTAAAATACAATAAATTACTTAACATATTATCACCTCAGAGATTACAATTAGTACAATGGGTAGCGTGTAAAGAGTGAGGTTAAGCTATTGTCGATACAAAATATAACGTGAATATTATCAGTGCGAGACACATCTTTTCAGACAAGGCGAGGGCATGTCTGTTTTTGTTTTCCTCTACAGAAATCATTCGGTGTCCATTAATAAGCAGTTTCTTCATATAATCATACTTGTGCCAAATTACTTAGCAATTCTGTTGGCAGTCGTCTGCACGTTAAAAATATGCTTAACTATTGACTCCCATACTTTTACCTTATCGCAAGAAGCCACGGCACCTGTATTTTTGTTTTTACCACGTGCTTCTATTTTTACTTTCTCTACTACGTATAGTAAGTAGGGGAAGTATTGTATTCCACCCAAAAATTCGATACCGAGATTTCACCGGAAATACATGTTTTGAGATGCACTGAATCCAAAAAAAGCATTTTTAGAAACATGTCCGCGCGCGCGCGCGTGTGTGTGTGTGTGTGTGTGTCTGTGTCTGTGAACAGCATAACTCAGAAACGAACACTCGGATAACACCAAACTTGGTATTTAGGTTCAGTATCTTTCAGAGATGCGACACGAAGGTTTTCAAGAAAATCTCCCCACCCCAGATTACCCTTTACATGGAACATTTTTCGAAAATTTTAATTTTTTCATAAACGGCTCTAACGATTTTGATTAAAATATCATATGTTTAAGATATTTTCATGACAAATGAAATGTATATCTCGAATTTTCTGGTAATGTCTCCAAAAGTATTCTTCATTGTGAACGACTTTTGCATAACTGGTAAACCATAAGAGATAGACAAAATTTTACTACACAAAAAATGTAGATCGCATTAAAATACACAATTTATGTCATATACATTTTTTTGTTGAGTGAACCATTTTCGAGATATTGCTTGTTATTCCCTTAAATTTGCCAATACTTATACTTTTTCTCAAATGAAAATTCGTTATTCTTTTTTTTTGTCATGGTAATGCAAAGAGAATGGAATACTCCACATAGCAACCAGCTCTTAAAATATTTGACTATCGCTTAAAGCCTACCATATTCCCCTTGCATCTACAAGAAAATTAGCAATAAGATTAACATCTCGATTAACATGAAGTAGATGGAGAATAAGCGTTTGTAAAAATAGTTTGTACAAGAGTAGAGAAAGTCATGTGAGTGTAACACATCAGATTTCTATATGACGTAGCTGAGAATTACAATTTTGCGTCCGAAAACATTTGGGAGCACTCAGCAAACAGTTAAAATAAGAATAATAGATTTGGAACAGCTGATTGCGAAAACAAAGACAAAATACTATACAAGTTTCATCAAAGCAAACCAGCCGGTATCAAGCTGTGATTACGTATCAGGCTGACCAAGAATGACGTACAATATAGCCGGTATTAGTTTTAAATCTCCTAACAGTTAAGCAGCTATCTGAGGGATAGAGTGTATCGTAAAATTCATCGCTTAATTTGCAATCTGTGTAGTTAGCGTATTCCAAGCGTAACAATTATTCCAAGATTCATTCCGGATTCATACGTCCGGTCATCCGGCGGCATTAGGCCAAGGGAAGTTGCGGAAACTCGTTCGAATGCGTCCGTTGCCTGCCATCGCATACTACAAAATATAGTAGTTGAATGATCTTGAGTGTCGCACATCCGCAGCTAATGGGAAATCTAAATTAAAAGCATAATCAAGTTTAGAAGTGCAGCATCCTTTAACGAATAAATAGTTTAATTTAAATGGAGTGAAATTAATTAGAGTTTTATTTATGGACGCCCTTTGACTGCTGTGGTTCTTAGCGTCCCATTCTACATCGGGCGTGAAACACCGGTAAATTTGCTCAAGGGCCTCTTTTATCAGGCTTGAGGTTCTTTTACGTCCGTAAATCTACGACACGGGACCACCGGCTTTATTTCCCTTTACGTCCGAAAAAAATCCACGATCCTCCGCCGGGTTTGAACCCGCGACCTCTTGAACTAGAGGCTAGCATGGTAACCACTACACCAGTAGAACGACGTTTAAATGGAGTGGAATAGGGAAAAACATCCTGAATTTATTGAAGATCATGGAAAGAAAAGTATTTTGGGGGGCAAGAAACACAAAGCATATAAAAAATTCTGATGTGTTAAACTCACATGACTTTCTCTACTCTTGTACAAACTGTTTTTACAAACTCTTATTCTCTATCTATTTCATATTAATCGAGATAAACATTTGCAGAAACGATCTTTTGACATGCAAAGAGAATTACATTTTACACATAGCGACCAGTTCTAAAAATATTTGACTATCCCTTAAGGCGTACTATGTTCCCCTTGTTTTGTATTTGCAAGGGCAATATAAGCCCAGACATATCTCTTAATGGTTGCTATGTGCAGCACCATTCTCTTTGCCACAGATTAATACTCTTTGCATATCCAAGACAAAAAAATGAATAACGAATTTCCATTTGAGAAAATATGTATTGAAAAATTTAAGGGAATAAATAACAAGCAATATCTCGAAAATGGTTCACTCAACAAAATAAATGTATATGACATAAATTGTGTATTTTACCGCAATCTACATTTTTTTGTGCAGTAAAATGTTGTCTATCTCTTATGGTTTGCCAGTTTTGCAAAAGTCGTTCACAATGAAGAATATTTTTGGAGACATTCCCAGAAAATTCAAAGTGTACATTTTATTTGTCATGAAAATATCTTAAACATATATTTAATCAAAATCGTTAGAGCCATTTTTGAGAAAATTAAAATTTTGGAAAAATGTTCCATGTAAAGGGTAATCCGGGGTGGGGGGAGGATTTTCTTGAAAACCTTCGTGTCGCATCTCTGGAAGATACTGAACCTAAATACCAAGTTTGGTGTTTATCCGACTCTTCGTTTCTGAGTTATGCTGTTCACACACACACACACACACACACACACACACACACGGACATGTTTCCAAAAATGCTTTTTTTGGATTCAGGGGGTCTCAAAACATGTATTTCCTGTGAAATCTCGGTATCGAATTTTTGGGTGGAGTACAATACATTCCCTTCTTACTATACGTAGTAGAGAAAGTAAAAACCCACTGAAACGAAATTATATTTAAATCAACCGAGCGGGATGGCTCAGGCGGTAAAGTCTGTGGCCCGCATTCGGGAGGTCCCAGGTTCAAATCCCCTGGGCCGACCAATCTGTTTTTTCGTGGTTTTTCTCAGTCGCCAAGGTAAATACCGGATTGGATATTTAATACCACGACCCAAAGTTCCACCTTAAGTCTAAAACAATAGTAAAATGAAAAATAAGTGTAATAGCAAATGCTATGCCATCTATCTACAGACAATGTGAGCAGTTAGACTGGACGGCACCCTAACGCCATCTGCACGGTACGAAGCAGAAGATCCGGCTGCCATGCGCTGGGGGTATTGTGGGCTCGTGACGAAGCAAGATGGCATTTTCAGAGATGAGACCTAGAAGGCTACCTGTCCGCCTTTCTGTGTGAGGGCGGCGGTTGGACTGGACGGCACCGTAATGCCATCTGCACGACATGAAGCAGGTGGTTACAGGGATGAGACCTAGAAGGCTAACTGTCCGCCTTTCTGTGTGAGGGCGGCGATTGGACTGGACGGCACCCTAATGCCATCTGCACGGCATGAAGCTAACTGTCCGCCTTTATATGGGGCGGCGGTTGGAACTGGACGGCACCCTAATGCTCTCTGCACGACACGGGGCAGAAGATTCGGTAGCTATGCGCTAGGATCTCTGTGACACGTGACGGAGCGGATGGTTATAGGAATGAGACCTAGAAGGCTAACTGTCCATCACATATCGTTCTAAGAGTTATCCACCAACAGATCCGTTGCGATATGACCAGGGAGTTAAAGCGACGTAAAGTAAAATAGAGTATATATATATATATATATATATATATATATATATATTTAAATCAGAAACATTATAACGACTTTTGAGAAAAGAAATAATGAATATTTGCTCATGAGAAGGGTTATTTTAGGTGCTCTGAATCAGATGAAAAATATCTTTTAATTCTTCTTTCACACTGGTAAGTTCGCAAAATTGAATTAAATTGGAAAAATTCAGTGTCATAACCGGGACTTGAATCACGGATCTTAGGTTTCCGTGTCACAGTAGCGCGCTATCACATGCTACTATGACAAGCCACATCAATGCGCACAATAATCTCTCATTTGATTCAGGTATCTCCTGATACACATAAGTATCAAACATGGTATTTGTCTGAGTTTTCGAGTTCCCCGTTTCTCTCCTCACACACTCAAGCAAGGACCTTGCACTAAAGCCTTTTGGGGAGTTCTGGAGACATCATAACATACATTTTCGACGAAACCTCAATTTCGAAAATATGGATCGAATGTAGTTGCTTCCTGTACGATAAGTCGTAGAGAGAGAAACAAAACCGCGAGGGGAATGTATTTGTTAGTTTTACACGAAAGTTTAAAGTACTTGTAATTAATATAGCAACGTTGTAATTAGAACCCTTGAAGTAAGATAGGAAAGTTGTCATCCTTTTTAATATTTATGTGTGTATAAGTATACAGGATGAAAGTGATTAGAGTATACTGTCTTTTGAAGTAGAAATTCTTCGCAATAAAGTGAACAAACAAGTCTAATATTAATATTATTTTGCTCTGCGAGGATATTAAATTATAGTTTAATCGTTCATATATTAATGCTCATATGAACAAAACGCGTTACAGAGTGATCTTTGATCTACCTTTTGGTTTGGGATGGATGTAGCAAATTATTCCTAATAAAATGTTTGTTTCTGCAGAAAATCAAGTTAAAAATCTAATGTGTTACATTCACGTGACTCTCGCTACCCACTCTTCTATCTTCATACTAGTTTATTTGTCTCTATACTTCTTGTCAATTGAGATATTCATTCATTCATTATCTGTTTAACCTCCTTATATGTAGGACTTACACCCCCCAGGACTTACAGGCGGGTGCCTGGGGTCAGAGGCCCGTCGAGGAGCAGACAGAATATCCAGGATGGGGGATCAGCCCGATGCCTGGTATGGGGAGGAAGGAAGTAGATGAAACGAAATGATTGTGAAATGGATGAAAGGAAAGGTGATGATGGAGCAGTTGGTGGAATGAATGGCGGGGGAAACCGGAGAACCCGGAGAAAACCCGCCCAGACGCCGCTTCGTCCACCACAAATCCCACATGCGGGTCCATGGGATTGAACCCGGGCCGCCTCGGTGAGAGGCGAGCGGTCTAACCACTCACCCTAATTGAGATATGTATGCAGAAATAATTTGATTATACATTTCGTTGTAGGTTTAGGAATACAATAGGCTGAAGCGCGAGTTAGATCTTTAAAAAGCGAGTGGCTATATGTTGGCTTTGAAATTCCACTCTTTGTATAACACAAAAAAAGACTTGAAAAAGGTGCAATTATTTGAAAATTCAAACAATAACAAAGTATATCTCGTAACTTATTAATGCCACTAAAATTGACATGAATCGTTCTTTAATGAGACCTAATGTTTTATGGAGTAAGGTCTAGTGTATCTCTTACGG
Organism: Deroplatys truncata; assembly: GCA_030765065.1. NCBI lineage: Eukaryota > Metazoa > Arthropoda > Insecta > Mantodea > Mantidae > Deroplatys > Deroplatys truncata. Next base: position 138,969,370 of record CM060975.1, read on the forward strand.
TTTACCAATTATACGTACAAAATATACAAAATTTATTCCCAAAAGGCTGGTTCACAAAAATCGAGAACGGTTATTCCATACAGCATAGAATGTAAGATCACCGGCCTGAATGAGAGGACTCGCGACGTGACAGAAGACCTAGAAAGCCTCCGCAGACACGTTAAGACAAGGCGCAGGTGAACGTTCTTAATTCTACAGTTTTGTTCAATTGATTTGAAATAATCATGCCTCAACTAAGATACACACAACTTTTCAAGTCTCTTTACTAACTAGGTTAAAAATTTATTTTATCTGATATGCAAACACGTTCCACCTTTCCAACTTTGTCCAGCATACGGTTTGTGTGGAGGAACAATTAATTCCATTAAGACATAGTAGTGGTCGAAACTATGAAACCCGGAACTTAAGTAATTACAGCATTGTGAGTGGCTATTGGGATATGTCATTTCAATACAATTTGAGATCTCCTTGTGGTTTACCGGGAAACACGCGAATCATCTGGGGAATTTAATGTCGTACCGGCATGTTGCCATGGTAGTTCACTGGTCAGAGCAATCGGGCGGAAACCGGAGATCCGTGGTTCAAATCCCGGCGATGGCATTGAACTTTTCAACACACGGCTTGTGAGGAAGAACAATTTATTTCATTAATTGACCTAATAATGGTCGAAACTATGAAGCCCGCGACTTAAGTATTTACAGCATTGTGAGTCACCATTGGGGTATGTCATAGCCCTGTCTTCATTGCACCAACCATGTTGTCATCATTCTCAAGACATCTTTCAGGGATCCAAAGTGTTGGAAGTATGGGATGGAAGGGGTAGGATGGGATGGAAGGGGTAGCATCGTTCAAGCCAATTTGGCGGTGTGTTCATGGGTTCCCAGACTTGTGTGAGGACCTGCATTATCATGCTGGAGCAGCATTTCTGTTGGATTCTTCATACTGTTCACATAGACATGTCTTCACTGCATCAGCCATGCTGTCGTCATTCTCAAGGCCTCTATGAAAGGTCCAAAGAGTTGGAAGTATGAGTGTGCCAGATTTGGGATGTAGAACGGGATGGAAGGAGAAGGACAGCCAACCAGTTTGGTGGTGTATTCATGGATTCACATACATGTGTGAGGACCTACATTAACATGCTGAAGCAGCATTTCTGCTGAATTTTTCATGTTACTCACGTAGTCATATCTTCACTGAATCAATCATGTTGTCATCATTCTCAAGACGTCTTTCAGAGATCCAAAGAATTGAAAATATGAGAGTGCCAGATCTGGGCTATAAGTTGGATGGAAGGGCAGCACCACCCAACCAAATTTGGCGATGTATTCCTGGGTTCGCAGACTTCTGTAAGGGCCTGCGTTGTCATGTCGGAGCAGCATTTCTGCTGGATTCTTGTCAGGCCGAATTCACCAGAATAGTTTCCGCAGTTTGTTGTAGGCATCTGAGAAATTGCGCATGCTTCAGGCTAGCCAAAGCCATGCAAGTTGATAAGGACTTTGTGGAAAAATAGTATTTGGAGAAGAAACATTGATTTTGACTGTCACCATATTTTAATAACGTTTAACTAATATATTCTGAGAAAAGTTTGGGGCGTTACATAAGGAACAACCCTCGTGAAGTACCTGTAAATTGGTTTTGGATAGGAAAGCCATGTTTCTGTCGTACATCGACATTTCAAAAATAAGTTCATCGAACTAGTGAAATGAAAGCGTGTTCCATACAGAAGCGCATTTGGATGACAGGCGTTTCACAAGACATTTTGCCTAATATTTAACTATGCATATTATTTATGACTTTGTTGATACTTCCATTCGGGCACAAACAGTATGTGCATTAAGATGAATTATAGAGATTGTTTGTAGAGTCAATCGCAATCACAAACAAAAAGCGTGTACTGAAGCAAGGGTTCGAGATATAAGTACCAATAAAGTATTATCCAAGTAATATTGTGAGTATTTTCATTTTTGTTTTTTGTCTGTTTGAGAAGTTCCAAACTACCACTGTGAGTGTTTTAATAACCTAAAATCCTTCAGTATTTTCAATACAATATACCCCAAATTAATGGTGTCTTAACAGCATTTTTATCCATGCCTGCTCATGGAAGAAATGAGTGTAACATAATTTTACTACGATTATGATTTTAACCGCACTTATTACACACAGTATAAAATGTGTAATGGTTATGTTATGAGTAACAGCATTTTTAACCATACCTGCTAAGCAGAGAGTCCTAAGTCTCTATAAAATGGGAAGGGAAATGCTGCGTACACATTTCAGACGTCCGGTCTTAAAATATTTCATTGTTTTATAGAAAATGATTTGAAAGATGTTAAGCTGTATGTACCTAGATAGTTAACTGGATAGAACAACTGTACAGTTCCACCACCTGTTGAGGTATTAAAAGCTGAAAAGTGCACAAAGCTAATGTTGTTTACCATGTAATGAATTAAATACTATATCAGTTCTGCTCAAACGTTCCAGTTGCTATAGAAAGCTGAATCGGTTTTGTAAAATCCATTGCCACTTTAGGATGTCATACCATGGACATTTGACTTTCCATGCCGAAGGCTAGTATTATGGTTGAACAGAAACCCGAAAATTAAAAAGTACTTGCAGCATAAGTTGCCTTTGGGGTGTCGTGCCTCAGATCGCCTTTAAGAAACACAGACACACAGAGAAAAGTTTGGTGTGCGTTCAGGTTTCTTGTCACGGTTGCTCAGTGGTAGAGCGTCGGTATGATAATCCAAAGATCCCGACCGGGATAACGAATTTTTCAAATGGAATTAAAGTTTCCAAACATAGTCTACACTTGGCCAGCATGTAAGAACAATAATTGTTACAGCTATTTGCAGACCGAGCTCTTCATTGTAACTACTGCGTGAAATTTATTTTCACATACGCGCAACTGATGCACATCGTATATAAGTTAGAAATACTTCTGATGTGCAACTTCTGTCTTCGACTTATTTCTATTCTTGACATTAAATATGATTTCGGGGAATTTTTCTTTGGCTTGCTTTTTTCTAGTATGTTCCTTTTACGATAATTCGATGAAATTACCAGTATGATTGGTTTGTCGAAATATAATCGCGATTGTGTGCTGTGTAATTGATGCTATGACTGAACTGTATGTCCGTAGAAAAAAAAATAGCACATCAGGTACGTTCTTTGATCCTGATGAAAATCAATCGTGTACAATCCCCTCCCACATAACAGCTTCCACGGTAAATGTGCACGTGATGAACACCTGACGAAAGCGTAATTTACTTTTGTAGATGCCTCATGTTCATCGAATATTGTCCTGCTTCCAAACCTTCTTTATTGAGGAGCATTTCTGTTTTAGTTTCTATTTAATGTGCGAAAGTATGGAAGGCCAGTTTTTGCTTTTATTGGCTATCTAAGTTTCTTTTTAGATACTATGTGCACTGCTTAACTGCAAGTAGGGAGTCGAGATTTTATACAGGGTGTCCAGAAATTGAGTATAGATTTTGTTGAAATAGTGACTGTGTTATTGTTTATAATGGCATATGTTTATCACATGTTACGCTCAACATGAGCACCATTCACATCGCGACAACACTTCCATTTGTCGGCTGTGGAACGAGACATTCCGGTGCATTTGTGGTGTTATAGCTGCAGCAGCTTGTGTAATGCGGTCTCGGAGCTCCGCCACTGAGTTAACACATTGTTGGCAAAACACACGTCCGTTAATAAATCTCCGTATAAGGAGGTCCATGAAAATGAGTCGGGAGAGCACGCAGCCCAGATAATGGGTCCTGCGCGCCCAATCCATCGTCCAGGAAAAACATCATTCGAAAACGTACGAACATCAATGGCATAATGGTATAGTGCCCCGTCCTGTTGGAAGTAAACAGTGCTTACAAGTTCATCCTGCACAAGCGGTGGTAGTAAATTGTTGCGGCATATTCAGGTACATTGCCACAGTGTTGATGTTTTCGGCGAAGAAGAACGGGTCGTAAATTTTGTTAATGGCTATTCCCATCCAAACATTAATTTTAGGAGAGTCTGGCTGGAATTCCAGTTGCTTCGTGTTTCAGCCCAGATATTGCAATTATGTCGGTTAACCCTTCTACACGCGTGGAAGGTTGCTTCGTCGCTAAATAAGATGTGCTCGAGGATGTTGCAATTTTCATTTGCTTCAAGCAAATCGAGGCACATGCTTATACGTTCCGCTAAATCCTCATTGTCTAATTGGTGCAGAATCTGTAGACGGTATAAGTTTTTTTCCCTTTCTTTCTTTTTTTACCCTTTCTTTCTTTATTTCTTCTTTTTCCAGCGTGTATCGCAACACTTAACGTACCCTCGAGCGTGGAATGTCCAACTCCATTGACATTCGCCGCACCAATTTTTGAACTGCGTTCAATGGATGTCCTAAAGGCTTCAGTTTGGTCAGCAGAGGTTGATGGACGACCTTAACGTTCTTAACGTTACCAGTGCGCTTAAACATGTTTCACCAACTGTTTAATTTTTTATCAGTAGGCTCACGTTTATAAAATCGGCGATCAGATTTCGTTTTAATCTTACCTTACGACAGCTTCTGCAACCTCCACATTATATTGGCTATCCTCTCATTCACATTTAATATCATGAACGTTGAGTCTTCTGTAACAACAGAACACATGTTTTAGCTGTGTCATGAAGCCAATGCATCGTTTTCGCAATAACTACAACATTTAAAATGCCTTAGTATATACTCATTATCGCTACACCTCCTGTTTCTACAAAATCGGTACTTAATTTCTGGACACCTGTATAATAGAAGCTTGAATCAAATTTGACACATTTAAAACTTAGTTGAAATAGGTACAAAATTAAGAGTAGTTTAAATGGAGAGCCTCCTACAAATTTTCAGTGTTTAAGTGAACCACCGCACGTATGAGTTCAAATTATATACACAAGAGTTTGAACAAAATTTGTCGACACGTTTCAAAATTGGTTGAAATTGCGGTAAGATTAAGGGTAGTTAAAGAGCCTTCGAATCGAGGTTGGAGTTGAATATTTCCGCGGCGTGACTAAAGGCTATTAAACTTTGCTAGCTAAAAGAAACATGACACAAATTAATTTACTGTAAAGCGTCTGGAGGAAGTAAATACGCTGTTTTTAATGTTCAGTACTGTTACTTTTAGAAGGGAATACAACCATAATGGAGTCCAGAGTAGTGACCGAAACGCTGTTAACGTGTTTACAGCTCTTATTCCAAACATTTGCTGTGTGATATAATGGTTTGTGTTCTCGCTGTTGTGCTCATCTGTTCACGGAAGTATTGTGTTCCATCCAAACACTCGATATCGAGATTTGACAGGAAATATATGCTTGCAGGCTTCCTGAACACAAGAAAGGATTTTAGAAAGGGTCCACGCTCGCGTTTCTTTGTCGGTGAACAGCATAATACAAAAATAACAAATAACATGGAATATCTCCGAAATTGTTCACTCCACAAAAAAAAAGTATGTTACCTAAATTATGTTTTAACAAGATCCACATTTTTTGTGTCTCTCTTACGGTTTACTAGTTATGCAAAAGTATTTAGAATGAAGAAGACTTTTGGGGGACATTCTCAGAGAATTCAAGATATACATTTCATTTGCATAAAAATTTCTTAAACATATGATATTTTAATCAAAATCATTAGAGCCTTTTTTTTAGAAAATAAAAAATTTCGAAAAATGTTCTATCTAAAGGGCAGTCTGGTATGGTGGATTTTCTTGAAAATCTTCATGTCGCATCTTTGAAAGATACTGAACCTAAATATCAAGTGTGGTATTTATGCGACTTTTCGTTTTTGAATCATGTTCACGGACACATGTATTGGACGACATGTATTTCTAAAAAGGTTTTTCTTTTTGGATTCAGGGGGCCAGAAAACATGTATTTCCGGCAAAATCTCGGTAGGTATCGAATTTTTTAGTGGAATGCAATACTTCCGCTACGTACTATACGTAGTAGAGGAAGTAAAAACGAGAACTCGGATGGAGACATGTCAAACTGGGTATTTAAGTTTAGCATCTTCCAAAAGGTGACAAAGATTTTCAAGAAAATCTCTACACCCCAAATTTCACCTTACAGAAAATGTTTCATTAGTTTTTATTTTCTTAAAAATGTCTCTAACGAGTTTGATTCGAATAGCATATGTTTAAGATATCTGCATGGAAATAAAATTTATATTTTGAGTTTTCTACGAATAGCCAATGAAGTTCCCTTCATTCTAAACGAATTTTGTGTAATGTTATACTACTGGTGAACCATCAGAAATAGACAAAACCTTAGTACAAAAATATTGATCTCATTAAAACTCAAGAGAAAAAGTGTAATAACATTAACAATTTTCGGGATACTCATTGCTGTAAGTTTGAATTTTACAATGCTTTATTATATATATATATATATATATATATATATATATGTGTGTGTGTGTATGTATGTATGTATATTTAAGCGTTAAGGCACCAATAATTTGTTCTCGTGAGTCATGCAAAAAGTATGGAATTTCAAACCTAAATCCTGTTTCTTATAACCTTGCCCCGCAGACATGTATTGTTTCGCCCTGCGTTTCCTTCCGCTTTTCCCTGGTTTGTCTAATGTACACCTTCGGATGGTGACAAGCCGTGTGCAGCGCAAGAATAGGCGATAAAAGCGATATAAACACAATTTCGTGCACGTGCTTTCGTCATTCTGAGAGGCAGGTTTAACCGAAGCATTTTCCCATCTATTTGCTGATAGGAATTTGCACTCCCTTTAGATGCATCAACTCTTACGTAATATATTTAATTCATACCGTAATGAAAATGTAAATTTGACAATTGTCTTCGAATGTATTAAGGTAAATGACCCTATCAAACAAGGAACTAATTTGCATCGGATAATCACCTATTCCACGACAATGAGAAGTGATTAGTGCTTTGACCGTTAAGAGATACGGGGCAGAGTTATATACAACGACTATAGCATATCCGTATGGTACTTTTTGGGTAGACGAGCTGAGGAGGACCTTCGGCAGCAGGTGAACCACGATAGCCAAAGAGAGAGAAATTCGGAAAAAGCTAGTGAACATAGCCAGTAGGACAAAAAACCTAGATTGATCTTTCCCGCAATAGCTAACCGGGACTGCAAAATCCAGCCCCCTTTCACTTGGAAGAGGCCCTTGCCGAAAAGGGATGTATATGGGCTAATTGTGAACTTTTTCTACCACGTACATAGGTGAAGGTATTGCATTCCACCCAAAATTGCGATACTGAGATTTTACCGGAATGTTTTAAGGACCCCTGAATAAATAATAAAAATAAGCATTTTTAGAGAAAGATCCCCGCGTTGTGTGTGTGTGTGTGTGTTGTGTGTGTGAACAGCATAACTCAAAAACGAAAAGTCGGATAAATACTAAACTCGGTATTTAAGTTCAGTATCTTCCAAAGATGCAACACGAAGATTTTCAAAAAAAAAAAAAAAAAATCCCCCACTTCAAACTACCCTTTACGGAAATTTTTTAGAAATGTTTGATTTTGTCAAAATGGCTTTAACGATTATGATTAAAGTACAATACATTAAAGATATTCACATGAAAAATAAACATGTATATCTTGAATTTTCTGTGAATAGCCTGTGAAGTCCTCATTTGGAAGGAATTCTGTATAACCTTGTATAACTGGTAAACGTTAAGCGATAGACGAAAACGCACTACGCAGAAAATGTTGATCTTTTTAAAACCGCAATTTATTTCAAATAACCTTTTTGCGGCGGTATCAGCCATTTATAGATATCCGTTATTAATTGTTTGAATTGTCCAATTTTTTGTCATTCTTTTAAAGTCCTATAGACATTCAGTTGTTTCTCGCGGTTGCATGGAAAGAGTATGGAATTTTAAAGCCAGCATATAGCCTCCAGTTCTTAAACAGGACGATCTGATTATCCACCAGTCGAAGTTAATGTATCGCTCCATATTTGTGCAACTATTTGTTAGGTATCCGAAGTGTTTTAAACTTTTATTAATAATTGCGAAATACATAGGTTCTGTTTCATTGGTGTGCAACGTTCATTAGCCTTTGCAGAATCCCGCATTGTGCAACGCTGCGTTTTTATGTTTCTGTATTGTGAAAGTTGTGTCACTAAATTCAGTTTTGTTTATTCTTGTGTGTATTTTCTTTACCACATCTATGATGGCTCTCCAGCTGGAAGATACTGGCCAACTCATAGATACTGCACTTAATGTGGTATATAACATCACTTAGAAAAGTCGTTCTCCGTGGACTAGTGGTACCGTGCTAGCCTCTAGTTCCCAAGGTCGCGGGTTCAAACCCGGCGGAGGGCGATGAATTTTTTCGGGGTAAAAATCCTTAGCATGGCTTCCTTCGGAAGGGAAGTAAAGCCGGTGTGTAGATTTACGGCACGTAAAAGAACCTCAAGCCTGATAAAGAGCCCTCTGAGCAAAATTACCGGTCTTTCATGCCCAATATAGAATGGGATGCTAAGAACCATAGTAGTTAAAGAGCGTCCATAAATAAAACTCAATTTCATTTCACTTTAGGAAAAAATTCCAATTCCAACTCACATAATATAGTGTCATCAGCTCAATATTACCTACCTCAACAGTGATCGCATATTGCAGCAAGCTTCTTCACACAGCTCTGCCTCTGGTACAACTGCTGATACTCCTGCAAGTAAACCAATACTAGGCCTGCTCATTTTCAGTTATCACATCCATCTAATTCAATTGACAATAGTGAACAAGAATATGATGACAGCATGGTAGCTTATGTGAGCTCTAATAGTGTACGAGACCAACGTTCTCCGACCTCTTATTCCGGGAGTCAAAACAACCCTTACAATGAAGGCTGGTTCACAACCAACGAGAACGGTAACCAGAACGAGACCGAGAAAGTTGAAATACATGTATTCAAATGGGAATGTTCACAACCGACGGGAAGCCTTCCCGGGCCCGGGAACGGGAAAGAAGAGTTGCCCAACTTTTAACTTTCTCGTTCCCGGACACGGCATATTAGATCCCTATTGTGCATATTAGACTCTTAACTCTAGAGGTTATTCTAAGCGGCCGTGACATGCCACTAGTGCTGTCTATAGTCGCAAGCTGGAAACATGAAACTGGAAGGAATTAGTAGTAAATGTGCTTCCTAACAATGGCAAAAGCTACAAAGAACAGCTAAAACCGGTGGAAATGATAAAAGAACAATAAACAATTTTAATGTATGCCATTAAATAAAGGAATGAAAGTTTGGCATAAGTAGAGGGATTGGAAATGTAATGAATATGCATTTAGATAATGTTTACTCTATCGAATTTTGACGTTGGCTTGGCTAAATTGGAAGTAGGTGAAAAATGTCATTGGTCAGTTAAAAACAAGTGAAATCCCAATGCGCAAAAGCGACTTTCATTTTGTGATCGATATGCATTCCCGTTCTCGTTACCGGGCTGTTGTGAATCAAAATTTCTTGCTTCCCGTTCTCGTTTCCGTTCTGGTTACGTTACCGGGTGGTTGTGAACCAGCCTTAACCCAGTGGTTCACGATATGCGTACTCTATTCCGACAACTAATAGTTACTATCCACTATCCGATAACAATGATTGTGATCAGGAAACTTGCGATTCTGCTACCGCAACCAAATAGAAAATTCCATCCATTTGCATACGCAATGTACAAAATTATCAGTTGTTTCTGCAGGATTAAAGGGTGTATGCTCTTTGATTTTCACGCAGAACTTGGTGGCGCGTTTATAAAAGTATATCCTTTTACATCAGCCGGCTTTTGCTGCCTTACAGCCTACTTCAGTTCAATTAATCAAGAATATTATGCTTATCCCTATTGATAAACTTTTCTCCGTGATCATTCGTAACCTCCCGTGTTCTCTCAGCCATCAAGAAATCTATGACGAACTCTATTCTTTAAATTATCGAGCCAAAAAAGGTTACACGTCTTCTAGGAAGAAATAAGCAACCCATTCCTATCTGTGCTATTGAACTTGCAACAATGATGAGGGTAGAGCTATTCTTAAACTTACTCGGTTGCTGTACAGTGTTGTAAAAGTTGAACATCGACGCCATAATTCAAAACTGCCGCAGTGCACTCGACAGCATTATGGACACACCTTGCTGTGTGCGATGTCTCGGCGATCACCATTCTCAAATGCAACAAACCACACCACTCCAGTTCAATGTGTGAACTGCGGACAAGATCATCCCGCAAATTTTTGTGGATGTCCTCACTATGTGGAACTCAAACAACGCATCTCACAGCGACCTCAGCGGTAAGGATGACTTACATCCACAACTTCAAAGCCAGCTACCGCAAAAACAGCAACAACAACAACCACGACGATGACAACAACAGCCAGCACCACCACAACATCGTCAACAGCAATCAGAGCCATCACAGCAGAATACATTTCGTACCACGTCTCGGTATCTCTACTCCCAGGTAGTGAGATCTTCAGCCTCTTCTTCTTCTCCTCCTCCCTCTCCTCCAATACATCCACAGAATGAAACGCCTGCGATACTACCCGACATCTTCTTGGAGCTCTTTTGCTGATGTATTTGCACAATTTTTCTCGTTCCATTCTTTCTCCATTTCTGTCACAAATAATACAATTGATTCGTTCTCTTCTTTCTTCCGTACTTCAAAATGGCAGCACGCGAACTTCTCACTCTTAAACGACTCATTCTAATGGCATACGCAGTAAGCGCACTTCCTTTATTAGCTTTTTCACAATGCATAACATCGACATCGCTTGTGTCAGTGAAACCAATGTGCTTCCGAATGAGACGTTTACGCTTTCTGGTTAAAATATTTATCGCCAAGATCGAGCAACTACAAAAGCATCTGGAAGTGTGGCGGTTCTAATCCAGCGTAATCTTATTCATCATGCCATATTTTTACCAGGCGTCCCTTAGCTTGAAGTGATGGGAATCAAACTGCCACATCTGATGGAATTGGTTTCACTATTACCAGCGCCTGCAAGTCCCCTACCCGGAAGCTTAGCTGTGACTCTCAGTAGTTTTTCCGGCCGATAGCAGTACACTCCTACTTGGAGAGTTTAACTGTAAGCACTCATGAGGTTGCCACTGTACTAATCCCAATGGCCGACATCTCGACACTATAGTGAATACATGCAGATTATCCGCCTTAGCTCCTACGGATCCTACTTGCTTTACCAACAATCCGCTGTCCGCTTCCGATACTCTTGAAATTGGGATTCACAGGAATTTACATCTTACATGCATTTACAACTACCTTAGCAGAACTTGATTCCGAGCATTGCCCAATCCTGATTACTCTACAATTCATTCCTAATATATTATCCATAGCTCCACGACTTACTAATGGTTATGTAAAATGGGACCTATTTCATACTCATGTAGATTCAACATTACATGCAGCTTATTCCCTTGTCACTACAGCCGATATTGATGCTATCGTTCAGCACTACACCGATACTATAAGTCACTGTGTGCGCATTTCTACTACCTACTAAAAGCGGCGCCCATTAGCCCCTTCCTTGCCTGCTGACATCCTATTTATTCCTGAAAAAAAACAGTGTTCATCGGCAACGGCAACAAGAAAGACGCCTTTGGCTGCGTCGAACACTTAATGGATTAACACGTCTTGTGAAGGCTGAACTCGAGCGCCATTGCCGTAACACCTATCAACGTTACTTCACCCCATGACCACACTCTATGGGATGCTACGAGACTTCTTCGTGAGCCACCCCTAATAGCAGCTCTTTTTACTGATGATGGTTTTGTTACAGAAGTTACAGATAAATGTGGCATTCTTGCTTCCCACTACGAACAGACATTCACTCCAAATCCGTCTTTATTTGATGCTACTATTCGAGACGTTGAACAAGTACTCCATGCTCTGCGACATCAACCCACTGCTCCACACAGAATTTCCTTCACGACTCCCAATGAACTTCGGTATTTGACTCGATGCTTTCCTCTTAAAAAATCTCCAGGACACGATCTGCTACTTAATGTAGTCCTAAAAAACCTGACAAGTGAAGCACTGCTTACTTATTATCCATCCTGAATGCCTGTCTCTGACTTGACTACTTTCCACACAATTGGAAATTTGCTCACATCATGGTATTCCATAAACCAAACAAGCCTAAAATGTTATCAACGTTATCCAAACTCCTTGAAAAGGCAATACTTCGACGCATCCTTAAATATGTATCTCAGAACAACATAATTCGAGACTTCCAGCTTGGGTTTCGTTCTAAGCAGTCGACTTCGCATCAGTTCTTAGGTTTAACTAAAACAATTGTTCATGGTTTTGAAAATCGTCAACACCAACGGCCCTGTTCCTAGACGTAGCACAGGACTTCGATAAGGTATGGCTTAATCCTCAAAGTCTATCATATGGGCCTTCCTCAATATCTGCTCACTACCATGTGCAGTTGTCTATCAGAATGCACCTTTGTTGTTCGTATTGGTAGTACTCATCGTCTCGGCGCTCTACTAAAGCAGGAGTTTCACCGGGATCGACACTCGCTCCGATCTTGTTAAACATCTACACCTACGGTCTCCATGATTTGGCCCCCACTTCCATAGTCTTATATGACGATACTGTTTTATTCTGTAAATTAAATTAAATTAAATTGAGTTTTATTTATGGACGCTCTTTAACTACTATGGCCCTTAGCGGACCATTCTATATGGGCTTGAAAGACCGGTAATTTTGCTCAGAGGCCTCCTTATCAGGCTTGAGGTTCGTTTACGTGCCTTAAATCTACGATACGGGACCATTGGCTTCACTTCCCTTCTGAAGGAAGCCATGCCAAGGATTTTTACGCCCGAAAAAAATCCATCGCCCTCCGCCGGGTTTGAACCCGCGACCTCGGGAACTAGAGGCTAGCATGGTAAGCACTACACCTTTTATTCTGTTCATACGCACATTTCCCCGAAGTTATTCGCACAATTCAAGCTTCTCTTAATTGTCTGGGAGAGTAGTTTCACCTTTAGAGAATACCTCTTAACAACAACAAAACTGAAACTAAGATTTTTCCTTACGACGTATCACTAACCCATTTTCTTTGCATATTCATAATAAACAAATCCTCTGGCTAACTTTTACAACTCCTGTCAAGTATCTTGGAGTAATGTTGGACACCAAACTCACTTGGCGTGCCCATATCGATCGCCTCGTTACGTTAGCGTCCAAAAGCTTTCTAAACTGTATCTACTGTTTCATAAGCACAAACTTCTTGGTCTTGAATGCCCTCTTCTGCTTTACAAATCTATTGTTCGATCCATCCTCACATATGCTTCCCAGGTCTGGGGCACTGTTAGAAACACTCACCTCCGTCAGTAGTATTAGTCCCGGATGAGCCAATTGATTTAACGATAATCCTGCCGCTAGGGGCGCTGGTGTCGCTAGTGTCGGTGCGTGCGACGGCGGCGGCGGTGTGTTTGAAAAGCGCCCTGAGCGGTAGGATTATCGTTATTGCAATTGGCTCATCCGGGACTGTTTTCTTTATTTATAATTTGAATACAGTACATTGGATAAAGATATGTATACATAGTTTTTTGATTAACATGATGTATTATTTGCTTAACATATGAATACATAGTTTGAGAATAACATAATGGATTATTTAATTACAGGAGATTAACATATGAATAGAATAAATGGACAATATAAGAAATATTAGGAGAAAAAAAGCACATTAAAATTCATAGTTTTTGTTTTGAGGCACTAGGACACACAGATTTCGCGCACAACAATGATTTTAAAGTACGTGGTGCACTTTGAGTCCTCGTCATCGCTGCTGCTGCTATCGGCGGTAAATTGGTGGATAGGTTTGGTGATGCAGGTGACGAGCAGGTGAGAGAAACTTTCGTTGACGAACTCGGTGAAGGTTGGTATATAGATGGGGATGGTAAATTCGTTGTAATGGCTGGTTGAGAAGCATCCTGTGGATGTGACTTTGTTGGTTAGAGCAGGAATGTTGCTGTTGCCGAGGTATATGACGCATAGTGCGTCTTGTTTATGCTGGTGTACTTTGGTAGGTACGCATTTGACGTGGACGGCGTGAGCCCCTTGGACGTCGAGTGTGATGGTGACAACTCTGCTGTTGCGGAAATAGGAGTTGGAGATGCAGAGGATACGGATAGGTGAAGCTGCGTTGAGAATGAGTTGTAGGTTAAGATTGTTCCACACGGGGACGGGGTAGGTTTCGTCGGACATTATTTAGGGTTATATGGGGAGAACGTGACGATGTGACGTTTGAAACCGCTGCGTAGTTTTTCCTCGCCTGCGTATATGATGCAGAATGAGTTAGAGTTGAGTTTGTTGACGAGTTCTGGAGAGGCTTTTGCAAATCTTGTTGGTAGGAAAACTTCTGTGTCGTTGTCGAGTTTGGCGACGAGCTTTGTACCGTGAACGGTGTCGATTGTTTTGACGCCGACGACGCGATATGGTACGTGCTGTTGAAGCGTAGATACGCTGAGAGTGTGGGCGCTGCTGGAAAGTTCTTCTAGCTCTTTAAGGACGTCCTGTGACATTCTGACGGCACAGATGGCAGTTTTTGATAAACGGGGGAGGACCGTCTATATGAGTGGTTTGATGAGGAAGGTTGTAGTGTTGTTTACACCTGCGATAAGGTGCGCAAACTACCTGTGCGTCTGCGGGAAGTTGGTTCCACACAAGGTCGACGTCGCTTGGGGGATAACGTTCGAAGATGTATATGCCGTTCTGCAGCAGCACTTGGCGTTCCCTGGGCAGTAGCAGGTGGATTCTTCGTCCGTTATCGAGATACCGATAGAGCACGATGAAGCAGTTCATGTGGTGTTTCTAGCGGAGTACCTTCGAAGGAATTGCTGAATTTGCTTGTTCAGATGATCGAGGTCTTCGTAGAAACCGTGTTGACACTGCGTGCACAGGAGGGTGAGACGGTGCTTAAGTTCGCAGCTGCACGTTTGGTGAAAGCAAAACGAGCAGTGGAAGTCTTTACACGACGGTCCTGGCATTCCCCACGGCTGGCTAGCACCGAATGAAGGGGTAAAGAATGCGCGTGCATAAATATAACCCAACTGCCGGAAGCAGGAAATCACTGGTGGGGGAAAAGTTCGTTGGAGATTTACCACATCAGGGGAAGCACTGGTGGGGGAAAAGTTCGTTGGAGAAACACCACATCAGGGGAAGCAGTGGTGGGGGAAACGTTCGTTGGAGGTTGGCTACATACGCCGGAAGCGCTTAGCGATTATTGCACAACATCCGCAGGAAAAACACTGTGTCCGTTGATTTAACGGTTTTCGCCTTGGAGAAGAACTCTGTTTTGAACGGTGCTGAACATGCAAACGACCACATGAGGGGGAAGCACTGGTGGGGAAAAGTTGGTTGGAGAATTACCACATCAGGGGAAGCACTGGTGGGGGAACGTTCGTTGGAGGTTCACTACATCCGCAGGAAAAACACTGTGTCCGTTGATTTAACGGTTTTCGCCTTGGAGGAGAACTCTGTTTTGAACGGTGCTGAACATGCAAACGACCACATGAGGGGGAAGCACTGGTGGGGAAAAG
Source organism: Deroplatys truncata (assembly GCA_030765065.1). Taxonomy (NCBI): domain Eukaryota; kingdom Metazoa; phylum Arthropoda; class Insecta; order Mantodea; family Mantidae; genus Deroplatys; species Deroplatys truncata. The sequence goes on from CM060975.1 coordinate 138,984,918, forward strand.
TTGGTTGGAGAATTACCACATCAGGGGAAGCACTGGTGGGGGAACGTTCGTTGGAGGTTCACTACATCCGCAGGAAAAACACTGTGTCCGTTGATTTAACGGTTTTCGACTTGGAGGAGAACTCTTTTTTGAACGGTGCTGAACATGCAAACGACCACATCAGGGGGAAGCACTGGTGGGGAAAAGTTGGTTGGAGAATTACCACATCAGGGGAAGCACTGGTGGGGGAACGTTAGTTGGAGGTTCACTACATCCGCCGGAAGCGCTTAGCGATTATTGCGCAACATCCGCAGGAAAAACACTGTGTCCGTTGATTTAACGGTTTTCGACTTGGAGGAGAACTCTGTTTTGAACGGTGCTGAACATGCAAATGCCGTGAATGTGATCGGGTATGATATAGGATGCTTCGCGACCCGAATGCGGGAGCGAAGGGCGCGAGATGTTTGGGTGAGGTGCGGTTGGAACGCTGGTAGAAAAACATGCGCACTAAGAACTATTTTGTGAGATGCGCAGTGCGAAATGGGTGTTGAGGAAATGATGAACCTCGAGGAATGTTCTAAAATTGGCGCACCGTATGTACTTGGTGAACTGCGTGAAATTCATGTCATGTAAGGGAACGTTGGAGGCATGGTTGTGAAGCATGTACTTGTGGTATGCCATGATTTGATTTTGCACGTCCGTCTCTTCCTTCTTTTTGTGATAGATGATGTCGGTAATGATGCGCTGCAGGGTATGCAACACGTGCCATTCTTGTTGGTTGAGCGTAACGGATGCGCCTTGCGGTTCTTTGAAAACGAGCTTTAGCTTTCCGAACACAAACTTAAACACGATGGTGACGCTGTCGCTGAACTGAAATTGCTGTAGACGTCCCTGCGGGTCATTCAAGCGTTTGTGAATGATGGGGATGGCTTCGACGAGTTTGTGCCACTGCGAGGAACTCATGACGACTGCGTTGTGCTGTCCACATTTGGCAATGGTGACGACGAGATGGTGCGGCGGCCGGGGGGAGAATCCCACACTGACGAATTTAGTTTGTTGCGGGTTGAGGAAGTAGATATCCGCCAGAGGACCCACAACTGCACTGTGTTGGAACTGTGCTGGCGGAGCAGGGCTGTCGGGATGCTGTTGGAGGTCGAAGATGGGTAGTTTCCTTTTTTCCCCGGGTTTTGAGGTGGTCGGGGTTCGACATCCGGTTATACTGGAACACACAAAACAATAATAATAATGTGAGGGATAGAGAGAGATAAACAGGATAGAAAAAAAGCAAGCTAATACATAGGTGCGGACCTACCTGGTCGGCGTGCTGCATGGCAGCAGGACTGTATCCGCGCGCTGCATGGTACACTCTGAATGAGGCGAGCGGCACCGTGACGTTGCTTTTTATATGAGCAGGAGCGTCTTCTGAAAGCACGTGCAAGACGATAGATTAGCTTAGATGTGCTGAATAGTGACACACACACACACACACACACACACACACACACGTACTCACCTTCAAGGGTTGACAAGTTTGCCGAGCGTCAGAGCACTTTGCGCGGCATGCGTTTTTGAACGTTTTGCGAATGACGACATCATTATGCGCGTGATTGCTGACGTGAAATTTTGAGAAGAATGTATGCTTAGGCAAGCCGGAGCAGCGGTGGGTGAGGTAGGCGATGACGTAATGACCGCACGTGGTGCTGTCGAAACCTTGCAGCCTTCTAGCGTTGGTGGACCAATGCGTCCCGCAGACCGAATTTAAGAACCGGAGAAAATGGGGTGAAAGCGGTCCTATGCCGTAACTGTCAAAATATTCTGCATGCGAGTTTTTGTCCACAAAGATGCAAACCCAGTGTTGCCCTGATTTGGTGCTGGGGTCGGTGTTAGCCACTAGCGCCAAGGGAGGCGTTGGAATGCCGTGAAGTACGGGTAGTTTATCGCAGGGGTAGACGCCTAAAAAGTGAGAGCGCGTAGAGGGACATGTCGATAGAAACCGTTGAATTTGAAAGGTGTTCATGATACCAAAATGGATCGGTTGGCGTCGATTTCGACCGTGCGATGTATTTCCGCTAGCAGCAGAAGTATGACCGGTTCTGTCAATTTATCGGCAAAACCGATGCTTATAGAGACGGTTCCGTGGCGCTGACCCGAGATGTGAGACTCGTTAGCGCTCATGTCTGCAGTGAGATCGAAAACCATTATCGTATACCCTTGCGGGTAGGTTTCTCTGGAGATGGAGTGTCCCTGGTCCTTGAAATGAATGCCTAGGCCGTCCTGCAGGGTTTGAAAGCATTGCAAATAGTGTCCTTTTGTAAAGTCGGGTTGCAGAGGTTGGGAGGGAACGGGTTGCCCATTCACGTAGAGCTGAAAGAAGTTCATTTTAAAATGTTTCAAGTTGTACGGATTTGAGTTAAAATGGCCGGAATAGGCCTTGTCGGTGACCATGGCTACTACCACTCTCCTTGGAACTTGCCCTACGCACACGTCGCTAAACGTCATTGCCCTGGACTCCTTGGGGATGCTGAGAGCGTGAAAGCTGACGTCTTTGAGATGGTACTTTGCGTTGCCCTTTGCGAGCACGGCCTGGTGCGCGAGCTTTATGGTCGGCGAGGGCCGCACCGATTTTAAGCGCAGCGTGGCAGACACGATGTCGGCGTACCCCTTAAAGGTATCTACGTCGGAAAACAGATAAAACTGGGGAGAGGCGGGAGTGAGCTTGACGGTCATGCTAACGTTGTTCAAAAGCAGCTTCTCCTGTCTAAAAAGAGCGTTGGACAGAGGACCGATGAGCTGCACGACGTTGCTCCCTTTGGTAAACCTCTGACGCCACTGAAAGCCCGCATTGGCGATAAAAGTGTCCATGATGCCTGCCGTGTCCTTTCTCCAGAGGGTAGATTCTAGTTTGGTGTTCATGGCATCTTCGGAGTAATTGAGAAGCGTCTCGAGGTAGGTTCTATAGGGGTAACCGGCTTGCGGCATGGAGACGATGATGTTATTGAGGGTTACCTCCATCTGTTGAAACAGGGAATTTAAGGCGTTGTTGACCAGAGTGGCGTTAGCGTCAGCGTTTAAGGCCTCTCCTTTGTCATCTACAACGCGCACCATGAGTTCGAGTACGACGTAGGTCAAGTCTAGGTAATCGTCCGCATTTCCGGAATAATGAAAGGTGATGGGGGCATTTTTCATTAAAGTGTTTTGAGGGTTTAGGTATAGGAACCGTGACTCCTCGATGCTCATCTGAACCGGCACCTCTGTAAAGAGGTCCAGTTCGGAACTCATGTGGACGGTCGCGTCTGCCATTACGAAAATACGTCTTGCACCTTGCGCCTACCGCGTTTCAGCTTGGACTGCTTGCTCTTTCCGGATTTGCTCGGTTTTATTCTCTTGAGACGCCTGGCGCCGGAACCGAGCATGGCACCGAGCTTTTCGTCGGCTTTTCGTTTTAAATTGTATCCGGACTCCTTGAGCCTCCGCTGGAGCGCTTGCTTCGGCGCTGCTCCCGCCACAGTCACATCGGACAGAACGTGAGCGCCCGCCTTTAAGGCCTCCTTTCCGACTGCTTTTGCTCCGCTCTTTAAAAACGGTAGCAACCTTCTGAAGAGTCCTCCGAGGGCTGAAAAGAGACCGCTGCCTCTTTGGTAGCGCTTGCCCCTGTAGAGAGCGAAATCGCGATGGTGGAACGCGCCGCCGGTCTGATTGAGGTAGTACAGCGTTACGGCGTGCACGTCCATTACGCCTGTTTCGGACGAAAAGCGAGAACTACAGTAGAGGAAAATCCGTCGGCGAATGGCAAGAGATCGCCGTAACCGTTCCTTAAATCTATGCTGACCGTCTTGAAGTCTTGCTGAATCAAGGGTACCCAATTTTGGGGAAAAAACGTCTTTTCGTCGCTCATGTAAGTGTTGTTGCTTCTTTCGTATTCCACGGCCGCGCTCTCTATGACTTGGGCGAAGGTGTCGCCCACGACTTGCGGGGACACTAGATTACAGTAGACGAACATTTCGTAAGGAAACCCCATATAAGGATCTACGGGGTGTTTAGCAGCTTTTTCGAGAACGACGTTGACGTAGGGCTCGAAACCCAACATTTTTGCCATAGCGGGCGTTAAGAGCAAACTGTGGATGCGGTGTAGAGGTCCCGGAGGGTCCTCCGATTTTGAAACGTCTCGTTTGGGTCTGACGGAACGAGCCGCCGCGGGTTTCTGCTGCCCCGAAGCCCGGGGCTTCGGTTTCGGTTTCGGCTTGGGTCTCTGGTGGGGCGCATCGTTGAGAGCTTCGTATTCGCCGACCGCGTACGGTACGACCGTGCGCGCGACATTTTCCACAAACCCGTCGAACGGAATGACGGGTAGTGGTTCGGGATGGGCGACGGCGGCATTCACGCCCACCGTCTGCTTGCGCTCGTCGAAGAGGAAGAAGTTTTCCACGTGCAAGTGTTCGAGTAGAACGGCGTTGACGAGGTTCACCAAGTCTTTGGGATTGTGCACGATGCCTTGCGGCATTTGCAAACTGAATTTGGAATGCGTTGGGAGGAGCGTCATGGTGTACTTGGTGCCCGCGAGACGGGCATGGTCTGGCGAAAGGTTATAAAATTTCACCGGATACCTGACCTTTTGCAGGGCGACCTCCCATTCTCCCTGCAGAACGATTCTCTCGGGCAAGATGTTAGAAAATCTAGCCGTGGTGTTGTCGGTAAAGTGTTCCATGGAAGCGTTGCTCACGAGAGTGATGGAGAAGGGCTTGGTCTTAATCATGTCGAATCGACGGTCGAAGCCAGAACCCACGAGTTAAACTTTGCCGGATACCCCTTCCACTTTACCAAGACCTGCTTGCGGCGCCCTCGGCCCTTGGTCTGTAAAACGCGCTCGATCTTAAACGTCCGAGGTAGCGCGACCTTTTGTAGCTCCTGGGTGTAAAATGTGCCGTCTATGGTTTCTCCGGCCAGATCCTTCAACTTATATACCACCGGCCGACCGCGCACCACCTCGGCTATCCGAAATATTTCGTCCGTCCAATTCTGCTCGTAGCCTTTGTCGAATTTCATTTTTTCTTTAGAGATGCGCACGTGATCGCCGACGGAAAATGTGGGTTTCCCTGCGCGAGGTAGGGTCCTATTTGCATAGAGATTGCGGTACACTCGTAAAATGTTAGATTCGTTCACGTCCTTCGGAGCCATTTTTATGCACCTGTGATGCGAGCTATTGTACGACTCGAGTAAGGCCGGAAGGACATCCAGGTATCTGTAACTGTTTTTGTGCGTGAAATACCTCCACATCTTGGTTTTTAAGGTGCGGTTGAAGCGCTCCACGACGCTGGCTTTAACGTTATTTTTGGTTGTGTAATGTTTCACGTCGTGTTTCTTCAGAAAGTCGCGAAAAGTCTTGTTGGTAAACTCTGTTCCCTTGTCCGTCTGGAGGACCCTGGGGACGCGTTGGGAGAATATGGAGCGAAACGCTTGCGCGACCTCGGTACCCAGCTTCGATTTCAGGGGTACGGCCCAAGCATATTTGGAAAATACGTCGATAACGGTCAGAATGTACACGTAAGGTTTGTTATGTTCCCTCACGCTGTTCATGACGTTTAGATCGGCCTCCCAAAGATCGTCCATATTCGTCACGTGATAACATCTGGTGGGGAACCGCTTTCTGACCGGTTTGTGCAGAGTGTAACTGTCCCGGGTTCGAAGGAAGGACTCGATGTTCGCCTTAGACGCGCCCGTGGCCTTTCGAAGGGGCTTGACCGTGCCCAAACCGGCATAGTGTTCCGGTCTGGCATAGTATCGCCTTAGCGCCTTCCATTCCTTCATGCTTTACTTGTACAGGGGCTGCCACACGCGCTTGCGAAAATGGTACGACGCGGAAGGCGATTTCGATTTCTTTTTCGGAGTGGCAGGGTTCGCCCTCTTCTTTTTGCGAGGCGAGAGGAGGTTGACCTTTATGGTTCGGGGTTCGACCTCCTGCTTCACCGGCACGCGCTCGTGCACGTCTTCGTAATCGTCGTCGTCGTCGTCGTCGCCGAGGAAGGGCTTTCTGACTTGTGCCACGAGATCGAGGTAGTTGTCCAATTTATGTTTTACGAGCCGCCACTTTTCGTCGGCAGAGAGTTTTGCGCTTTGCAGGTTCCGAATTTCTTTAGCCAATCTGGATATGGTGCGGTCTACAGCGTGAAGCTTGTCGACGGTCTTCGGTTGCGGTGCAACCAGGATCTGCCTGCCGTACTTCATCCTGTTAATTTCGACACTAGCGCGCCGCCCAGCGAAGCCAGGACGGGTAGGAGGAATGCCGGCAAAAAACCTCCTTTTTGAACCAAGATGCTCTTCTTCTTCTTCAGAGGAACCCGTTTATCCGTCAACTTCCTCCAAGAAGCCTTGTGCTTCTTTAGGCGAGCCAAGCACTTTGCGGGAAGTTGCACGTGACCTCTGCACACGTTGAGCATGCATTCGCTAATGGCCTTGATCAGATCGCCGTCGGCATTTTTTAACAACTTTTTGCGCAGAGGGGCCTTCGCCTTAGCCAGAGCCGCCAAATTACCGTGCTGTCTTGCTATGCGAGGACTGGTCAGCGTCGCGAGCCTTGACCTACCTCTAGCCATGCTTGCGCGATAATGACGTTCGCTCCAAAAGCGATACTTTTTATTTAGACTCGACGGCCTCAGTCGGGCAAGGCCCTGCCGGGATGATATGGAACGATACGAACCCGAGTCCTCTCGGCGGTCTCAGTTGGGTACGAAATAAGAGAGGTTTTCCCCCGGCAGCACGCCGGTTCGATACCTGTATCGGGCGGGCGTGTACTGGGTGCAGTCCAACACGAGATACCCGTGAGGGCGTTCGGCGGCCTTCTCGAAGGCCTCCAAGAGAAACCTAGAGTTCCTGGGTTCGATCTGCTGGCACAGTCTCTCGATCTGCATCTTGTCCCGGTTGTTCTTGAAGACCACGACGTAGTTCGCATTCAGAGAGATGTTGCGATATTTCTGACCCTGCGGAAACACGTTCTGCAGGATGTAGACGATGCCGAAGCGCTTATGATGGGAGTCTCTGGTGAAAAAATTGGACACGTCCTTCCCGCCACCCTCCAGCATCAGATCGTCGAGGACGACGAGGTCGTTCTCGCCCACCGAAGCAAGTTCGGGTATGCCCGCGTGGGTCTCGCAACGCAGAGCCGAGGGTTCGAGTCTCGGCGAATACTCCGGAGGGTGGCACCACAGCACCCTGCTGGGGCGCACGTCGAACATCCGGTGCGCGTGGCGCAACAGGTTTTTCACGAAGGTCGACTTGCCGCAGCGCGACGGCCCCGCCACGAGCATCGTGCTGGGAAACTCGAATCGCCGCAGGTCTCGGGGACCGGGCATCGTCTCCTCAGGGCGCCCGGTTCGAAATGACTTTGGCGCGGCTGCGGACGTCTCATTTATGCGTTCCTCTTGAACCCGTAGGGATAGGAATCGTGATCGCCGGCGAGCACGCGCTTGTTGACCACCATCCTAAACGTCTTCGAGCTGGGTTCGGTGACGACCGTCCAAGACGGTTTCCGCGAGATCTGCGTGCCCGCCAGCTTCACCGCGCGGTCGTTGTCCCTCAGCACCGTGTCGCGAATCACCTCCGCGTTCACCAGCTCCAGGTTGCCCGAATTGAGCGTGATCCCCTTCACCTTGCACACCGAGAAGGTCTTGCCCGTTTCGGGGCAAACGATCTCCATGCAGTAGCTCTTGGGCCCCGTGGAGGCGAACCGGGCGATGTAAGAGCCCCGCCCGTACTTCTCCAGCTCGTCCGTCATGTCCCCCAGGAGGCGTCCGACGGACGGCGTCCAGTCGCCCGGAGCGGCGGCGACGACGACGGAATCGGTGTCGAAGTAGCAGACGCGTTCTCCCAGCCTCTTCAGGTAGGAGTAGAGCACCAGGCGCGCGTGAGCCGTGGTGTAGGCCGCCAGGACGGCGTTGGCGGCGGGGTTGACCTTGCGGCACTCCTCGCGGTACCTCCACACCACGTACATGATCCGGTCGGTGACGGGCACGTAGGTCTGCACTTCCACGCCCGGGTCGTTGAGCAGCTCCAGGAGTCGGTCGTACCGGTCCACCAGCTCGCACGTGGGGAGGTTTTCCCTCTGCCCGAGTTTGCCCCAGAAGCTGTTGAGCATCAGCTTGGCCAGCTCCCGCCTGCCGGGGTTGGTGGCGACGGCCTGGGGATCCAGGGCGACGCCTTCGTGCTCGAAGAATTGCTCCACGTACTGCTGCTTTGCGGCAGGGTCGTCGCAATCCGAGGGCCAGCCGGAGGCTTCGGTCTTGATCTTCAAGAACTGATTCACGTAGTCCTCGAAGAGACCCTTGGCTCCGGTGGTCGGTTCGTGCCGCACCACGTCGTACTCCCAGATCTCGTGGACCCGCAGCAGGCGGTACCCCTCCTCCAGGGCGACCTTCATCTCGTCGATCACCCAGGTACCCGACAACGCCCTCTCGCGCTCTCCGTGGTGGCACTCGTCTTGGTTCTCCGCCTCCGCACAAGCGCGGCATAGCGGGAACATGAGCTTGCCGCCGATGCGCGCCGGTAACACCGGGTGGTACAGGTGTTGCGGCGGTAGAACCTCGCACTTCACCAACCCGCCCCCCACGTCTTCCAAGCGCGGGAATCGATCCACGTGGATCTTGGGGTGGCCCACGGGGTAGGGCTTCGTCTTGTTCACGTACGGGTACAGGCTGCATACGTCGTAGTAGTAGATCTTGCTATCCCCCTTCGCCTCGCAGTACGTCTTGGTGCAGTTGGTGCGACCTCCGTAGAAGGCGTCTCTGGGGTTCAGGGGTTCGGGTACCGGAAAGTCCCTTGCGTGGCGCGCCAGGTCCTGGTTGGCCTTCATCGCGGCGTTAAACTCGCACTCCCACATTTCCACCACGGCGTAGCCGGCGGCCTTGATCTTGGCCGTGACCTTCTCGGTGCTCTCTAACCTGGAGGTCATGGTTTCGTGTCCCGAGTTGTATATCGCCGCATGGCGATTGTGAAAGCACCGCCTGCAGCCGTGGTAAAAGCACCCGTGGAAAAAGTACGCGGTTTTTTCGGCCTCTCTGTACCCGTCCACCTTGTGCCCCACGATTTTAACTTCGCGTCCTCGCATGGCGTGCTGGATGACGATGCGGTTTTGCATCTCTAGCCAAGTTAGCCATATGCATGCGGCGCGAGACTGCCGGTCCGCTAGTCGATACCCGCCCGCTGGCAAGAGGGCAATTTTTTTAAGCGGCATGAAGCGCTTTCTATACACGCACATGCACGCCTGCGCAATGGTGACGCATTCTCTGAACGGGTCTATTCCGTTCTCGTCCAAGAATTCCCTTCTGAATTTGGAAACTCCCTGACTGAGTAGAAATACGTCCATCTTGCAATACGCCACCATTTCCGCCCTCATGTCGAAGACGTACCCGGAGGACGCCTTTTCTTCGTGCCACTGCTCGAAGGCTTTCCGACCCTCCGCCGACATGCCCTCCGGGCAGTAATGCCTTTTGTCGGGAATCGAACCCACGTACCGCTCGTTTTCCTTCGTGTTAAACAGGTACGGGAAATAACCTTTGCATTCCTTCAATCCGAAGGTCTTGGAAAAGCGGGAGAGTGGCATGGGTATGAAGTTGAGCGAGTCTAGAAATGTGACGTCACCGTACCTCATCCTGTAGATCTTGCTGCCGTTCATGATGAGCTCCGGCACCCAGTCTAAGTGCGCCACCATGTACTTTAATAGAAACTGCCCGTCGTAAGCTCTGAGGTTATGCGCCACGACGTAGACGTCCCAGGCTTCGAACCTCGCCTGCGCGATGTGCTCGAAAAGCTGCTTCACGGGCTCGTCCATAAACACCCATTCTTTGCAACCGCATTCGGTACAGTATGCCGTCTTGTGGCGTTGGTCGATGCACAGCGAACAGGCTTGGTACAACACGCACAAGTTAGGTACATGCTGGTATGTGTCCTTTTTGCCGGTATATGGAATGTTTTGCGTGCATTCAAAGTCGATAAACATAAACACGTACCGGTTTCTTTTGTTCTTTGTAGCATACGGCTGCATATAGCACATGTGGCTAGAATTCACGTGTGCCTTGCAATGATTGCAGTACTTTTCCCCGCACTGGTGCGCGGTTTTTCTGTGCCTCGCATTCACGAGCTTATTGCAAGACGTGCACACCTTTTCTACATCGCACACCGACAGCGCCTTTGGGTAAAAAACGCCTTTCTTTGCGTGGTTTGCAAAGCATGTCGGTCCCTTAAAATCTCTGTTGCACTCGGCGCAGCGTATGTAGGCGTCAAATCGCGCATCGCACTGCTGATGGCATTTAGCACACCTGGCGTCGCACCTATGAAATTCTTTTTTGTGTGCCGAGGGATGATGACACCGGCGGCAATACCATTTGCATTTAAAGCACTTGTGAAGGTTCACGATAGCATTAAAGTGCCCGGCGTGGAGCATGACGTCGATGTATTTATCGCATTTCTTATCCGACGCGTACAGCACGTGCTTCCCCGTATGATCGCCAAACACCGTCACAGCGTAGCCCTTTAACGCTGCGTCGAAGCGTCTCACGTCGTCTATCGTGCACCTGTCGTGACCTTGACCGATGCTCGCGCACAAGGCTACGGCCTTCGATTTTTGTAGATACTCGGAACGCGTCATCGTTCTATAATTGACGTCGCGATCCACTTTGGCTTTAACTACAACAATGGCTCTTGCTAAACACAAGTTGTCTTTGTTGGCTATTTCGACAATGCCTTTATTGTCCCTACAGGCATCGCAAGGTTGGTGGCACGAACCCGAGACCTCCTTGGTCCACACAAACGTGACGTGAAGAGGCCCGCTTAGCAAGAATTGTTGGTTACTTTGCATTACTTTTTCGATGCTTCCAACAATGACATCCGCATTCAATTGCTCTATGCGCCTCACGCTCATGTTGAAGGCTTTGGACGTCTCCTTTTCGTCTGTTATGGATATGCCTAAATATCCGGGTTCGTTTTCTAACAGGTTCTCTTTCGCAAAGTTTAGAATATCGTTAAACAAATGCGATACCCATTGCTCCGGGTTAACATCTCTGGGGACCGGGTTTAACGTAATTTGAGACTCTGTAAAGCCGGAAAAAAGCTTTGGCAACCTCCTCTGCTTGTGTCCTATAATTTCGAACGTAGGCTGCAAGGTGTCATCGCGACTTCCTCCGGGTTGTTGGTCCATCTTATCGTCCGAATGCACCGATCGCTCTTTCCCTGCAAAGTACTGCGGCTATTTTGTTTTTATTTTAAAATTATTTTTCGTCAAATAGAACGATTTTGTAGAAAAACACACTATCGCTTTCGTTTCTAACTACGGGCTTTTGCTGTTCGCACAGGGTTTTTATAAGCTCGCTTATTGCAACCGTTGTTTCATCATTTGTGTCGAGTTAAATGCCTCGTTTCGCTAAAAAATTGTCTAGTTTTAAAAACTTAGAGTCATGCTGACACCAACCGCCACTGCACAATTCTCACCGCCGACATAAAGGTTGCATTTATTGTATTGCTGACGAATTTCCGCATCTCTCACCTTTCACTGTCATCAGCACACGGCTCTTTTGCGTGTAGCGCTGAATGCGAACGAGCTGACCTCAGTTATTCCTGATGTTATTAGTGCAATATTAAAACTATGAGTATCGTGTGTAGTGTTTTATGTTGTGCCAGTGCATACGTGTTATGTAAAATGTATGAATTAAATACAATCAGCAGATACTTCCTTTCTAAGGAGTAACACCAACTGTTGAATATAAATTCTCAAAGTGCTCCGTTCGTACGTCCTCTACCCTCTATTTCTTATAGGTGAGTACGAAAGTTTATTTTCATATCCACTTAATTTTAATCCGGATAAACTTTTCGGGAAATGGTTGCATTGCACAACCGTTAGACATCCAAAGGGACGCTATACACTGGTCTTAAAATTCTAAATTCTTTCCATCAACATGGCGTCATGCCTTTTAAAAAAGAATGGCTAAGCACTGTACAATTCCAACCATTTATAACACATATCTCCAAAATGGCTGACGTCACAAAAAAGTTATTTCAAATAAATTGTGTGTGTTTCCTCAAACCTTAGCAGTTATACAAGTTCATAGAAAATTTCTTCCGAATCAAGAGGACTTCACAGGCTATTTCCACAAAATTCAAGATATACATTTTATTTTCATATAAATGTCTTTAATATATGGTGTTGTAATTAAAATCGTCAGAGACAGTTTTAGAAAATAAAACATTCCGGAAAATAGTTCATGTAAAGGGTAGAAGCAGTTTGAAAGAAGCGAAGTAAACGTGATTTTTCACTCACTAGGGGCTAGAAAATCGAATTTCTTGACTTTTTGAATACTCAGCATTTTTCGTATATAGAGGCTTATTATGAGGTGATACATTCATTTATATGATTTTTAAGCAGTTTGAAAGAAGTGAAGTAGAATGGCTAAGCATTGTACAATTCGAACCATTTATAACAAATATTTCGGAAATGGCTGACGTCACAAAAAAGTTATTTCAAATAAATTGTGCGTGTTTTTAAAAAGATCTAAATTTTTTGTGTTCTATGTTTTTCTCAAACCTTAGCAGTTATACAAGATCATAGAAAATTTCTTCCGAATCAAGAGGACTTCACAGGCTATTTCCACAAAATTCAAGATATACATTTTATTTTCATATAAATGTCTTTAATATATGGTGTTGTAATTAAAATCGTCAGAGACAGTTTTAGAAAATAAAACATTCCGGAAAATAGTTCATGTAAAGGGTAGAAGCAGTTTGAAAGAAGCGAAGTAAACGCGATTTTTCACTCACTAGGGGCTAGAAAATCGAATTTCTTGACTTTTTGAATACTCAGCATTTTTCGTATAGAGGCTTATTATGAGGTGATACATTCATTTATATGATTTTTAAGCAGTTTGAAAGAAGTGAAGTAGAATGGCTAAGCATTGTACAATTCGAACCATTTATAACAAATATTTCGGAAATGGCTCACGTCACAAAAAAGTTATTTCAAATAAATTGTGCGTGTTTTTAAAAAGATCTAAATTTTTTGTGTTCTATGTTTTTCTCAAACCTTAGCAGTTATACAAGATCATAGAAAATTTCTTCCCAATCAAGAGGACTTCACAGGCTATTTCCACAAAATTCAAGATATACATTTTATTTTCATATAAATGTCTTTAATATATGGTGTTGTAATTAAAATCGTCAGAAACAGTTTTAGAAAATAAAACATTCCGGAAAATAGTTCATGTAAAGGGTAGAAGCAGTTTGAAAGAAGCGAAGTAAACGCGATTTTTCACTCACTAGGGGCTAGAAAATCGAATTTCTTGACTTTTTGAATACTCAGCATTTTTCGTATATAGAGGCTTATTATGAGGTGATACATTCATTTATATGATTTTTAAGCAGTTTGAAAGAAGTGAAGTAGAATGGCTAAGCATTGTACAATTCGAACCATTTATAACAAATATTTCGGAAATGGCTGACGTCACAAAAAAGTTATTTCAAATAAATTGTGCGTGTTTTTAAAAAGATCTAAATTTTTTGTGTTCTATGTTTTTCTCAAACCTTAGCAGTTATACAAGATCATAGAAAATTTCTTCCGAATCAAGAGGACTTCACAGGCTATTTCCACAAAATTCAAGATATACATTTTATTTTCATATAAATGTCTTTAATATATGGTGTTGTAATTAAAATCGTCAGAGACAGTTTTAGAAAATAAAACATTCCGGAAAATAGTTCATGTAAAGGGTAGAAGCAGTTTGAAAGAAGCGAAGTAAACGCGATTTTTCACTCACTAGGGGCTAGAAAATCGAATTTCTTGACTTTTTGAATACTCAGCATTTTTCGTATATAGAGGCTTATTATGAGGTGATACATTCATTTATATGATTTTTAAGCAGTTTGAAAGAAGTGAAGTAGAATGGCTAAGCATTGTACAATTCGAACCATTTATAACAAATATTTCGGAAATGGCTATCGTCACAAAAAAGTTATTTCAAATAAATTGTGCGTGTTTTTAAAAAGATCTAAATTTTTTGTGTTCTATGTTTTTCTCAAACCTTAGCAGTTATACAAGATCATAGAAAATTTCTTCCGAATCAAGAGGACTTCACAGGCTATTTCCACAAAATTCAAGATATACATTTTATTTTTCATATAAATGTCTTTAATATATGGTGTTGTAATTAAAATCGTCAGAATCAATTTTAGAAAATAAAACATTTCGGAAAATAGTTCATGTAAAGGGTAGTTTGGGGGTGGAGGGGTTTTCTTGAAACTCTCTGTGTCGTATCTTTGGAAGGTACTCAACCTAAATACCAAGTTTAGTATTTATCCAACTTTTCATTTTTGAGTTATGCTGCTCTGACACATACACACACAGAATTTTCTAAAAATGTTTTTATTCAGTGGACCTCAAAACAAGTATTTAGTTTTCCAGTGCTGTTTCACTTGTGAAATTCCGTTCTCTTTGTATGAAAATGAAAAAAGAAAAGTTAAACGAATGTCGAGTTTTAGTGAGAAAGGTCTAAAGCTTTTAAACATTAAAATCAACATGCAAACTTTGTAAATACACAACGCCACAAAGTAATAATAATAATAATAATAATAATAATAATAATAATAATAATAATAATACACATAAATTGTGTGCTTTAACGTCCTTGTACAGTAAGGCTTCGTTTCCTACGGTTTAACAGTTGTACAAAAGACATTCACAATGAGACTACTTCACAGCAATTCCCAGAAAATTGAAGTTATACATTTTATTTGTCATGCAGATATCTTAAACATACCGTACCGTAATCAAAAGGGGTTAGAGCCATTTTTAAAACAATAAAAATAATGAACTTTCTCCCGCTAAACGGGTAGTTTGCGGTGTGGGAATTTTCTTGAAAATCTACGGTTTGTTAAATTTTTTTATACGCTACTATTTTAGTGTGTGTGTGTGTGTGTGTGTTTGTGTGTGTGTGTGTGTTTGTGTGTGTGTGTGTGTGAGTATGTGCCTAGTGTCCGTGCGCCACAAGCCAAAACGATGACATTATAGAAAAACTTTATCATCTGCCTACCTGCCAGGTAAAACGCGAAAAAACCTGAAAAAAGCTCTAAGAGTATTCTAACGCTTACCGATCTGGAAAACCCGTGAAAACAAGATAGTACACTTTTGAGGTATTGCTTGTTATTTCCTTAAATTTTTCAATACTTTTTTACTTTCTCTACTACGTATAGTAAGTAGGGGAAGTATTGCATTCCGCCCAAAAATTCGATACCGAGATTTCACCGGAAATACACGTTTTGAGACCTCCTGAATCAAAAAAAAAAAAAAAAAAAAAAAAGCATTTTTCGAAACATGTCCGTGTGTGTGTGCCTGTCTGTGTGTCTGTCTGTCTCTCTGTGTGTGTGTGTGTGTGTGTGTGTGTGTGCGCGCGCCAGTACGTGCCTAATATCCGTGCGCCGACAAGGTAAAACTTCATCATTTGCCTACCGGGCAGGGACAACCGCTAAAAACCTGAGAAAACCTCCAAAATTAGAAACGCCTTCGTCAACCAGTACAGAAAACGCCTACCAACCAGGGAAAACCTATGAAAAAGCAGAAAGAGCTTGCATTTGTTTACCATCCGCAGAAAACTCCCAAAAAAAAAAAAAAAACTAGTCATTTTAAAAAAAAAAGGAAAAAGACGAATAATATAAGTATGGTAGAAACAGCTTGCATTCGTCTACCAACCAGAGAAAACCCCCGAAACACTAGTTATTTAAAATTGCTGATGAGTTCTGGATAGGCTTTTGCAAATGTTGTTGGTAGCAAAACTTGCCTTTTCCATCACCTCCAACATACCCCACTCCCACACCTTTTTTTTCTTTCCACCAATCATAATCTCTCTTATTCTCGCCAATCAGCAACTTTCATTTGTTCCTTTCCACCAATAACATCACTTCTTATTCCCACCAATGACAACTTCACACGTCACTTTCTGTTATACTTTTTATCCCTCGTTCGCCATCTTTCCCCCTCTTTCAGACCCCAACCGCCGCACAGTCAACACCTCGCCGCTCCTTAACCTCAACTTCGTGCCTCCGCCATCTTGTTTAGTTCACATTTTTACCACCGCGCCTCTCATCTCTCAACCAGATTGCCTGCAAGAACAGATCTCGTTCATTCGCACCTCGACGGTTGCCTCGGCAGCAGCTACTGCCAACACCTACGTCGTACACGTTTTTGACCGCTTTCGACCGGCTATGAGAACCCTGCTCCTACGTACGCTAGCGACCATCACGATGGTCCAGTACCAGGTTTTTGGTATAGTTAAATTACGCCTCTGCAAAGGGTGTCTGTACCGCTTTAAAAACCTAGGTATATCAGTGCGTAGTGATGTTGGTTGATCTTAAAGCTGGTTAAGCATTTTCAAAAACAGTTTGCTTTTATTTTTCCGTCTCGCGTGCCGCGCTTTTGGTGACGCATCCACACCGGTAACAGGTAAGTAACACACGCATAATTATTTTTCGGACCTGCTTGGCGTAGGAATATATCCTTTCGTGTTTTGGTACTGTAACCTCAAACCTCCTTTCCCACCTCTTGCGTCCGCCATCTTGTTTAGTTCTCACCGCATCTCCTTGTCGCAGACCCTCCGCCATTTTTAGTTCCCGCTATTTTAACCTCAAAATCTACTCTTCTAACCTCTTGCTACCGCCATCTTCTTTTAGTTCCCATTCTCACCACCGCGTCTCCTTACCCCCACCTCTTGCGACCGCCGTGTTCACCACTAACCTCCAAATTTCCTCGTCCTTAAACCTCTTGTCTCAACAACCTTGTCTAGTTCCCATTTTCGCCACCGCATCTCATATCGCCCCCATCTCTCTATCCACTCAAGAAAACTACCATCCGACGTTCAAAAATTGCTGATCAGTTCAAGACAGGCTTTTGCAAATCTTGCTGCTAGCAAAACTTACCTTTCCCACCACCTCCAACATACCCCACTCCCACAACTTTTTCTTTTCCACCAATCATAATCCCTCTTATTCCTACCAATCAACAACTCTCATTTGTTCCTTTCCACCAATAAAATCACTTCTTATTCCCACCAATCACAACTTCACACGTCACTTTCTGTTACACTTTTTATCCCTCGCCCCCCATCTTTACCCCTCTTTCAGTACCGACCTCCGCACAGACAACACCTCGCCACCCAGCTCCTCTCCATCACGCGACCTCCATACTCCTCCATCTCCCTTCCTCCATCTCCCACCCCAAATTAACGAACCAATCAAAACACTCCACGTCACTTCCTCAATTCTTTCAACTCGTCCCGGATGAGCCAACCGATTTAACGATAATCCTACCGCTCAGGGCGCTTTTCAAACACACCGCCGCCGCCGTCGCACGCACCGACACTAGCGACACCAGCGCCCCTAGCGGCAGGATTATCGTTAAATCAATTGGCTCATCCGGGACTAATACTACTTCCGTCGTTTACAAGTGCTCCAATACAGATTCCTGAGGATCGCTATCAATGCTCCTTGGTTTTTCAGGAGCCAGCAGCTACACCAAGAACTCGGTCTCCCTCCTGTTCGCCAATTTATACGTAAGATCGCCTCTCACTTCTTCTCACACTTGCAAGACGTTCCCGGAGGTGTATAACGTATAACATCGGCGATCTCACCCACCAGCCCACGCGCCTGAACAGACGACTACCACAGGATCTCCTACTCAGTAACTCCGATGACTCCTATCACTAACTGCACTAATTTTCTGAGCATCACTTTTAATCTCTATGTAATATTTTATCCATATTCCATCTTTAAAAGGAACCACATTGGTCTTCCTTAAGTTTTAATAATCATTTATTGCATTCTGTTGTTCAGAGAGATCTGTAAGGCGCGTAATGCTGATCGATTATAATAAATTTTGAAAAGTTCTTAAACATTTGACTATCGCTATTTCATTTGCATTTATAAGGAAATGTGTAATATAAGTATTTCTACAAAAGTTTGAATTAAAATGATGTAAATAAAAATGAGTTTTCGTAAGAATAGTTTTTATACCACTAATAAATGATAGAGGTAGAGAAAGTCATGTGAATGTAAACATTAGACTTTTTAGATTTGACTATTACTTCAGGCTCCTATATTCCTCTTTTACCTGCAACAAAATGCTTAATGAAACCATTTATATGACGTTTATCTCGATTACCATGAAGCAGGTAGAAAAATAAACATTTGTAGGAATAGTTTACAAAAGACGGATAAATATAAACCATAATGTGAATCAGCATATATTTTTATTATTTGGAACTTAATTAAAGGACATAACCACGTTTATTTATTTTGAATTTATTGCCATGAATTGACTTCTTAAAGTATCTCAGGTCTTTTGGCATGCACCACGAAATGATAAGTTTGCTTGTGCATCCCTTAAAGTATCTTCAGAAATTAAACAATGCAAACGCTACAATTAAGAGTAAATAACATCTTGGGGGATTTCATTGTTTACAGAACACCCTATTACACAAAATCCCACTCGTGTAGGTAGGTCTTGGCAGAACGCAAACTGCACACTGATAAAAGATTAAAGTTTTTTATTTATGGATTTTTTTAACTGCTGTGGTCCTTAGCTTCCCAATTCTATATTGGGCGTGAAAGAGTGGTAATTTTGCTCAGAGACCTCTTTGTCAGGCTTGAGGTTCTTTTACGTGCCGTAAATCTACGACACGGGACCACCGGCTTTACTTCCCTTCAGAAGGAAGCCATGCTAAGGATTTTTACGCCCGAAAAAATCCATCGCCCTCCGCCTGGCACACTGATGTGTGTAATGAAGCGACGAATTCACTCCTCACTGAGATATCAAGTTATACATTCTAGAAATGATCTACAGTCACCAACCCTCTAGAAAAAATAATCTTATCATCCATCTTAATATATAAAAGTCATTGTGTGGAATATGTTCCTTAAATGCTTCTACACCATAATACCGCTTTCGATCAAACTTGGCAGATAACCTTTGACATAAGGCGAAAGTTACTGTCTAACTTACAATTCGAAATTCCGGCCCATTTCTTAACTTTATGTAATGCCTACAAAAGCTCGCAAGACCATCTGTATCTTTCTAAATGATAATCATAATAGCTCATTACCAACACAAAAAAAAATGACTTAGACGTTCACGGCCTCACAAAATAACAAAGGAACAGCGTGTTTACATATTATTCATTTATCTTCTCTCTGACAGTGATCATGGAGTAGTAATACAGTCACGATATGCGGATATGCACTTGTTTCCCCATTTTTGTAAGCAGCGAGTTTGTTTCTCTATAGGAAGTTTGTGATGTTTGTATAAACAGGAAAACAAAAACTTAAGTGACATAAAAAGCATAGTGGGAATGGATAGAGGACGCTAAAGGAAGGGTTCTAAACTGCCAACGAAATTATGGACATAGGAAAGGAGGTTAGAAATGTATGCTCATACGTTAAAATATATTTCACTAACAGTTAGAAACGTTCAAAACTAAATAAAACAGGAATATATGGATTACAAGAGGTACAAACATCATGCCTTAGCCTTGATTTAACTCCTTTACAATGCAATGTCTGTCATGTCTTTTAACACTTTGCTATTCGTAGTTTGTAATGCCCAGATTTTATTCTTTTGGCTCTTTTCATGGAACTATCCGCAACATTGATGGAATTTCCAAAGTTACTTTATCCCCAAGATTTTAAGGATTCGTTTGACTATTGTTAACATTGAAGGAATTTCTAAAGTTAATTTATCCCCTAGATTATAAGTATTCATTTAAGTGTCGGCAACAGTGAAGGAATTTCCAAAGTTAATTTATCCCCAAGATTATAAGGACTCATTCAGTTTTGTTGAAAAAAGGCAAAAAAAAAAAAAACGCTACCTGTCTGCTGCTTCTCTGGAGAAAAAAAGGGGCAACATTGTATTCACGTATGTAGGGGCATCAACTGTTGACTCGAAGAAAAATTGGCCCTATATCTCTTTCTCTGCTCATGGCGTAACATACACAGATTTGTTCGTCAAGGAGGAGTATTTCATAA
Organism: Deroplatys truncata; assembly: GCA_030765065.1. Classification (NCBI taxonomy): domain Eukaryota; kingdom Metazoa; phylum Arthropoda; class Insecta; order Mantodea; family Mantidae; genus Deroplatys; species Deroplatys truncata. The sequence goes on from CM060975.1 coordinate 139,004,937, forward strand.
ACGTATTAGGACTGTCAGAGCTCCATTAACGATTATTTTGTGTACGCACATGTCCATGAAGGTGGAACCAAGTCTCGAAGAAAAATATTAAATATGGGTCTATTTCGCCATTGTATACACCATGGGTGGCGAAAGTTCCTTTTTCTCTTGAGTCATCAAATATGCAACACGCACTGCGTCACTCAGCAGCACATGGAAAACAAATGAATAGACGACCAGAAAAGGAGCTGCGCCTGCGAGTCACACTGCCTCGCGAGTCGCGCTTTCGCCACCACTGGTATGCACTATTGAGACTCCATTCACAAAATGTGCGCCTAATTACAGGATCACCTGGTTGAAGAGCATGTGCGTTATCTTATATGCTTTTAACTTCAACAATTTAGTAGTTATTTGCACAGAGCCATAAGAAATGCCTGCCTGTTGTGAAAGACGCCTAGGCGATTTTTGGGGGGAAGACTCCAAACGATTACTGATATCGTCCAATGTTTCTTCGGTAAGAATCCTACGCTGTATTTTAGGTTTCTTAGACTGAACAGTTCCTGTGGCCTGAAATGTATTATAAAGTATATGGATTGTTGTATGGCCTGGAACTTTTACATCCGGAAATATCTCTGCAAGTCGTATTTTCACTTGAGCTGACTGAGTTAACACAAACGGATCCTAAATAAATGCACGCTGCACAGTAGAACACATATACTATGTGACTAAGTACAGGACAAAATAATAAATAACTCGTAACAACTGAACTACACCATATCACTGGCAACTCAATACCGCAGAGCCAGAGCAGAGCAAAGCCGCATCAGTAGCGTGACCTTAATAGCAGCAACCGGAATTCTGTGTCGACACGCCCAGTGAAAAAACACCGGCAGCCGGTTCTTAGTTCATTGGCTCTCTCGGTATTTTATGTCACCGTTATTTCATTTCACTACAAAATAACGTTCTAATTATGTTCTAAACTGGAAGATATTGCACTAATTTGGAAACCACTCAAATTTAGCACCCGAACGAAAACATGCCCTCGATATCTTAACATGGTTGTACCAACGCCATCTAAAGTGCAGTTGCTGTCACCTCTGGTCATATTATCAAGACATACGGCGTAAGTGTAGCGCTACCAGTGATAAGTTAGGAAGTATCTCGTTCCCGCCAACCTAGAAAGGTGCTTAAGCTATTTTTGCTATTCATTTTTACATTTTTGTAGTAATGGTGGTCCAACCATCAAGTTACGTCCCCAGTTACGTCTCTGCTTTTTGTATGAGTACTGAAGTATATAAGTATATTTGTGTGAATCTGTAATGGGCAGAGGAAGGTTTGTGAGTTTACCACATCACTTAATTTCAAACAATCTCTAGGCAAGCATTTATCATAAATAACGTAATATGGATAGAAGAATCACTTTTGTATGAGTACTATAATACAGAGTCCGCCAAAAAGTGTGCACATTCTTTAAGGAACACAAATTTTTATTGTGCGTTAGTGCTGAACTAAAATTTCACAGGTTTAATTCAAGCTTTCTGCACGTGTTGACTTACTGTGGGTTGTCATCAGCGGCCAGACACATAGGTATCACAACAGCGAATGGCTGCTTGAGCAAATTTGGTCGTTGTGTCTGCAGGGATTTGTGCACATGCTACTGCAATTTCTTGACGAAGAGCCTCCAGCGTGAATGGTTTCTTGTGATATACGTCATCCTTCAAGGTTCCCCAAAGGAAAAAGTCCAGAGGTGTTAAATCTGGTGAACGTGCTGGGAACTCAAATGCTCCTACCCAGTGTCTCAGCAGATTCTCCTTCAGGGAAGCCCGCACTCCTCGATGTGTGCGTTGGTAGTGTGTAGTGCCCTGTGTTGTTGGTAGTAAACACTCACTGTTTCTCTAAAACACGCGTATAGCTGGAATATTTTATGTGCGTTGTTAGCATTTCCAGATACCTGGCGCCAATAACTGTGTCTTCAAAGAAGGGTTCTATAAAATCCCTTGATGACACACCCGGCATTCACCCCCGTTAGACTGGTTGCTTTATCAACTTGAGCATGTGGATTTTCTGGGGCCCAATAAACACAATAATGACAATCCACTGTTTCGTTAAATTTAAAATGGGTCTTATCAGACGACATAATCTTAATCACAAACTCTTCATCTTCATTTACCACTGAAACCATTCACAAAATTTCGTTCTGCGAACAGGATCATCCTCATTTAATGAGTAAAATAATTTTGGCATATACATTTTCCATTTAGCGGCTTTCGGAATGCATCGTACTTTCGTACTGCTAACCCCTGTCTCACGAGGACCTTGTATAGCAGAGCGACGTTGCAAACTTTCCTAAGATCATAACCGAAGGAGCGAACTTATAGCTCTACGAGGTCTTCGGGTCTGCCCTGGGGCACATCGCAAATGGTACCACGCGTCTCAAACTTATCACAACGCCGTGTAATTATCAAGCGTGTTGGAGGCTGTGCTACAAACTAACGTCTCCAGCGCGTTGAGTTCAGCGACATTTTCAAACTTGAACTACCATTTTAAAATGAGCTTCCTTCCTCAGTCGTCAAGCGTGCTCCATCCATTTTGATTCACTCTCATACGTCACATGTTAGTCATAAGAACCATATAGGTACCGACATTTTTGAGAAAACACCATACTGCATATTCCACAGGTAATTCAATGCAACTCTGAAAACAATACGCAGATTACTATCTGTTAACGTATATACGAGGGACGTCCAATAAGTAAGTTTCTCTATTTTATAAATAAAAATTACACACAATTGATCATGTTGAATTAATTTTATTTATATTTTACAATCCTTCTGTTACTTTTCTTCACAGCCAACATGTGTTTCCAAGCATTTTTGTGGACGTGACACAAGATTTTCCGCCAGTGTTGTACCAGGTCGGGTCCTGTGCTCGCAACCAGCTGTTCGCTGATTTGACTTCATCATCGGTGTTAAAAGTGCTTACCTTAGAATTGGAGGAACATGTAAAGGTCACCTGGGGCAAGCTCCGGTGAATACGGAGGATACGAGAACACTTCCATGTTGAATCTTGACCCAGGTGGAGATCAGAAGATTCAACTGGGAGGTTTTCTCGGATCCTCCATATTCACCAGATCTTTTCCCAAGTGATTTTCACATGTTCCCCTGACTCAAAGGTCATCATAGAGGTAAGTACTTTAACACCCGACGAAGATCAACCAGAAGTGAACCAGAAGTCGGGTCCTGTGCTCGTAACAAGCTTACCTCCATGATGACCTTTGAGTAAGGGGAACATGTGAAAATCACTTGGGAAAAGATCTGGTGAATATGGAGGATGTGAGAAAACTTCCCAGTTGAATCTTCTGATCTCCGCCTGGGTCAAGATTCAACATGGAAGTTTTCTCTTATCCTCCGTATTCACCGGAGTTTGCCCCAAGTGATTTTCACATGTTCCTCCAACTCAAAGGTAAGCACTTTTAACACCGATGAGGAAGTTAAATCAGTGAACAGCTGGTTGCGAGCAAGGGATCCGACCTGATACAATGCTGGCTTGGAAAAACGTGTGTCACGTGCCCAAAAATGCTTGGAAAAACATGTTGACTATGTAGAAAAGTAACAGAAGGATTGCACAATATAAACAAAATTAATTCAACATAATCAGTTATGTGTAATGTTTTTTTTATAGGGAAACTTACTTATTGGACGAACCTCGTATATTCTTTCGACGGACCATGCATAGGATCGTATATGGGTATGCGAATCTGTAATGGGCGGAGAAAGTTATTTGCATGTACCAAATCAGATTTTTATAGGGATTTGTATAGTTGGTATCTTGTTTCCTTTGTATATCTGATGGTGTAGAATACAAGGCCTGGAGACTTTCTCTACTAGAGCAAATAAAATTTTCACTTCGTAGAAACCGGTAGGACCTATTCTTGCGTTTATGATGATTATGTTACATTAAATATCAAGCATGTTATTCACTTTATTCCCTTCATGCGAGCAACCAATTGTTAATCTTCACCTGCTAGATAATAAGGTTCAATCAGGTGTGACAGCGTCACATATGAAGAGCTACTACTATCCAGTTTCCATAATAAAATTTTAACGTGTCCCTTTGGTGCAAGTAAAGTATGAAATATTCGAAAGAGAAAATATTTTATAGGTCACGGGTCACGTTTTCCTTTTTGGCTTTACCTCGAATCCAGCACAGGGTTCCCACTTATTCAGGTCGAAAGTGCATTTTGAACATTAAGGCACAAAAGGAATTTAAAATCTTGAAGTTGAATAAATAAATGGGCTGGCAACAGTTGCCCTGCCATTCATTTGTCGCTGTGTTGCTAACTTGGAGATGATGTGACGTCAGTAGTGTGAGGCAATGACGTCACATTTTCCATCTCTCTCTCTCCCCGCAAGCAAGCTGTAGGTTCCAGATCGATTCCTCTCCGGGCCTTCAAGAGCACTTACATATCAAATACCATTCAGCAACAGACGCTACTGTGAGTGTTCCAAGATAGTAAAGGAAAACTGATTTTGAGTTTGCAGATAACTGCAGCATTAACGTTGTATTTAAGGCGAAGCTGTATTTAAGGCGAAGCTGGTAAAAAAGCGGGGTTTTACTTCAGGAAAACCGTTATGCATTTTCCGATCTGTAAATTAATTGGTACCTCTTCATTTTTTCTCTACCGACTACTTGTCGTCCTCCGTGGTCTAGAAGTGCCATGCTAGCCTCTAATTCCGAGGTCGCGTTTTCAAACCCGGCTAGCCTAAAAATCCTTAGCATGGCTTCCTTCGGAAGGGAAGTAAAGTCGGTGGTCCCGTGTAGATTTACGGCACGTAAAAGGACCTCAAGCCTGATAAAGAGTTCTCTGAGCAAAATTTCCGATCTTTCACGCCAATATAGAATGGGACGCTAAGAACTCTAGCAGTGAAAGAGCTTCCATAAGTAAAAACTCAATTTCAATTTACTACCGACTACTTAAAGTGGAGGAAGTATTACATTCTACTAAAAAATCGATGACACAATATTACGGAAATGTACGTTTTAAGCCGTCTAAAAATTCTTATTAAACTACTCCCGCGCTTTTTGTGTGCGCATGTGTGGGCGGTTGCATCACCGGCTTTGCCTTCGTTTTATTTTACTCGTTGACGTGAACTTTAATTTTTGCTTTCCCATTCTCTGCGAAAAGTATGGAAGAATTCTAAGTAAATTAAAATGCATGTGCCTCAGCCGATAATCTAGAGGAACCTCTGAGTTAAGAATTCAGCACGCTAACCACTCGAATGCAGAGCCGATCAGAGGTCAAGCTTTAATCGCGATTCCTAGTTTAGTACTATTTGGTTACGCAATTCTCCAGCAGTTATCATCGTCATCAGTTCATCATATTTGTATTTGGCTGAGGCCATACCGCAACGGTTTCAATAGGTTCTTCGGTGAAGATGTGTCTAAAAATTAAATTTAGTGTTATTTATGGACGCTCTTTAACTGCTGGTCCTTAGCGTCCCATTCTATATTGGGCGTGAAAGACCGGTAATTTTGCTCAGAGGCCTCTTTATGAGGCTTGAGGTTCTTTTACGTGCCATAAATCTACGACACGGAACCACCGGCTTTACTTCCCTTCCGAAGGAATCCCTGCTAAGGACTTTTACGCCCGAAAAAATCCATCTTCCTCCGCCGGGTATGAACCCGCGGTTTCGGGAACTAGAGACTAGCATGGTAACCACTACACTACGGAGGACGACAGATGAGTCTGTGCTTGCTGGACATATGGCTTTATTGCGTAGCCGCCTTCCTGTACGGATCTACTTAAGCAAACTTGCTGGTAGCCTTAGCTTCTTAGTCGTCTCCTCGTGGCGCCTAGTTGGTTGTTATTTGAATCGGAAGATGAACTTGTGGGAATGCGGAACGATGGTGGTGCCTGAGAGATGGTCTCAGCGCAGTCACCTTCCTGTTCCGCCTATTTTATTTCTGTTTTTTATTCAGTGCTAGTAAGAACTTCTGGTCGTGGTTTCGAAATGTGCAATTAAAAAAGTGAAGGAAATAATAATAATAATAATAATAATAATAATAATAATAATAATAATAATAATAATAATAATAATAATAATAAAGTGTCTGTTACGAGCTACGGACAACACCACTTGGGCCATCACGCCCGGTTTGTGCCATGTTTCAATGTAAATTACGATTGGAATGAACCAATAAGCAGTGTTCTATAACCACTAAAGAATTTTATCTGGTGAATTCCAGGAAATTTGCGTTTCATGGAAGTGCAATAATGGACACGGTTTGGTAGGAAATATTAATGAATCAATTCTCGTTTAAATGCAGTATGCTCTTGATGCAAACTGTTAAATTTTCTCTTGCCAGAAACAGCAGTTGTCTGCATTTGTGTAGGATAGCATCCGCTGAGATCCTCGAAGAGATAGGCGCATATACGAAGGAGTAATGGAAGTGAAGAACATAAGCTTCTGAATGAGGCAATGTTTCAAGGAGTCCAGCTTCCCGCGAGAGACGAGCGGAGGAAAGTCTCTTTATGAGGATTACTGGGAAAGAGGTAACAGACGATATGTTAAGTCGCCAAAACGGAAGAGGAGAGAGAGGAAATATCTGAAGTGTAACAATTATCTGTATGACTTTCTCTACCTACCAGTCATTTTAAAGCGTATTATTTAAATTATTCATACAGAAGCTTATGTGTATAGAAAGAAAGTATAAAAATATAACTCAAAAGTGAAAAGTCAGATAAATATTACACTTAGTATTAAGTTCTGGCGTCCCTCAAGGATGCAAGGAGATTTTCGAAACTTCCCGCTCCCCCATCCCAAACAAATCCTTAGGTGGAAAAAATATTGTTTTAGTTTTTCAAACATTGATCTAACAGTTTTATTTCAATCTTGTACGTATGAGAATTATCTTGAATTGCCTATGAAGACACCTTCATTGTTGTTGAATTTTACATAACTGAAAATCCACAGCAGAGACACAAAGCTTACTGTAGGAAAACTGTACAGTTGAAGAATAAGGTTATTTCCCGAGGTTACTGGCCGTGGTTATAGGACTTGAAAAAGTCCCGACATTTCGCAAAGGACTGCGCTGGCATCTTCATAGGTGATCCGATCGCTGGACGGAACTCCAATGATCTGCTCTGACTAGCGGCCGGATTACCTGTGAAGATGCCAAGCGTAGTCGTTGTCTAAACGGCGGGTTCTTTCAAACCCACTAGACCACGGCCAAAAAAACCGGAAATAATCTTAATTCTTCAAGATGCTGGACGTGAAAGCCTCACATTAAATTGAATTGAGTTTTATTTATGGACGCTCTTTAACTGCTGTGGTTCTTAGCGTCCCATTCTATATTGGGCGGGAAAGACTGGAAATTTTGCTCAGAGGCCTCTTTATTACGTTTGAGATTCTTTTATGTACCGAGTCTACGACACGGGACAACCGGCTTTACTTCCCTTCCGAAGGAAGCCATGCTAAGGATTTTTGTGCCCGAAAAAAATCCATCGCTCTCCGCGACCTCGGGAACTAGAGGCAAGCATGGTACCATTAGACTACGGAAGGCGACATTGTGAAATCCTCAGCATGTATACTGTAGAGCTCAATAAAATATGCATTGCATGTCAAGCAACTTTTTATAGCATTAGACGTTACCAGAATTTTGAGTTTATTTTATTTCCTTTTTTTTTTACTTTCTCTACTACGTATAGTAAGTAGGGGAAGTATTGTGTTCCACGCAAAAATTCGATACCGAGATTTCACCGGAAATACGTGTTTTGAGACCCCTGAATCAAAAAAAAAGCATTTTTGGAAACATGTCCGTGTGTGTGTGTGTGTGTGTCTGTGAACAGCATAACTCAAAAACGAACCGTCGGATAAACACCAAACTTGGTATTTAGGTTAAGTATCTTCCAGAGATACGACACGATTTTTTTACTACACAAAAAATGTAGATCGCGTTAAAATACACAATTTATGTCATATACATTTTTGTTGTTGAGTGAACCATTTTCGAGAAATTGCTTGTTATTCCCTTAAATTTTCCAATACTTATACTTTTTCTCAAATTCGTTATTCATTTGTTTTTGTCCTGGTAATGCAAAGAGAATGGAATACTCCACATAGAAACCAGCTCTTAAAATATTTGACTATCGCTTAAAGCCTAACAATTCCCCTTGCATCTCAAGAAAATTAGCAATAAGATTAACATCTCGATATCTCAAATAACATGAAGCCTATGGAGAATAAGCGTTTGTAAAAATAGTTTGTACAAGAGTAGAGAAAGTCATGTGAGTGTAACACATCAGATTTTTTTTGGTATGAATGCATTTTTGAAATGTTATTTCCATTCTTTTGTTTCTCATCAGACCATGCATTATCCCCGTTTCCTCTATGTGCCTGTATACTAGTAACAACATATTATTCTTTCAGTTGCTCATTAATAAACTCGTCTTTAACGACTGCAGTCAGATTGATGGTGGCTTTTACTTTAGAAACAAATTATTATGTTCGTGATTGTTTACTTTGAATTGAATACAGATTGGTTTTATACTTTAAAACTTAACACATATACATTCATACTTCCAAACTCTTAGAAAGCCCAATTTTCAAACCTGAATTTCTGTTGAAGTGGATTACCTGGATATCTTCTTCCTGCATTTTCCCCACTTTCAAGGCAAATTTCAGGTAACACTCTGCTTAATGGATCCCGGTCTTATTTTATCATCATTCTCTTTTCATTCGCCGTTTTTGCAGGTTTGTCAAGGATCTGGTTTGAAACTGGGATTTCGTTCCGGTTGCTAGGTTAGCTGGTTTAGATATTTGGCAGAAACTGAAGTGATATCTTAGGCCGTTTTCAAAAGTTGAAGCTTTGTGCGGACGGCTGTTTATTCGGCGCGTTCAGTCTCTCACCAGAGCTAACTTTTCGGTCTCTGTGATGTCGCCGGCTTCTCCTGTTTTTGCGTTTTTCTTTCTTTCTTTCTTTTTTCATGCGCCAAGCATTATGCGACTTCTCAAGCTTTTAACGCTCGAAAACAGCTGTAAGGAGATGATTAAAACTGTAACCATCAGTAGAGATATTCGCCGTCGTCGTCGCCCCACGTTCGGGAGTCAGGTATGTAGTGGTTCTTGTCGTGTTACCTGCGTCGTTGTAATCTTGTCGCTATGACGTCAGGGTCGACGTCGCCTTCTGGAATCGAATTCGCAATGTCAGCTAGGAAGTACACCTCGACGTCTCAGGATTCAGCCGTCGGCGATTCGATCCTGGTCCCCTATAATGGTTATGTACTGAGCTTTCTGACAAATATTTATCATGATAAACAGGATGTGCATGGGAAAAAGCTCTGATGTTATGCACTCACATGACTTTCTCTGCTCTTGCACAAACTATTTTTACAAACGCTTATTCTCCATCTACTTCATGTTAATCTATATAAACATTTGCAGAAACTATCGTATTGCTAATTTTCTTTTAGGCGCAAGGGGAATATGATAGGCTTTAAGGGAAAGTCAAATGTTTTAAGAGCTGGTTGCTATGTGGAGCATTTCATTCCCTTTGCATATGCAGGACATAACAAAATCTGATGTATTACACTCACATGACTTTCTCTACTCTTGTAGAAAGTATTTTTATAAACTCTTATTCTCCATCTGTTTCATATTAATCGAGATAAACATTTGCAGAAACGATCTTTTGACATGCAAAGAGAATTACATTTTACACATAGCGACCAGTTCTAAAAATATTTGACTATTGTTTAAGGCCTACTATGTTCCCCTTGTTTTGTATTTGCAAGGGCAATATAGAAATACAGTATCCTTTAAGCATAGACATATCTCTTAATAGCTGGTTGCTATGTGCAGCACCGTTCTCTTTGCCACAGATTAATACTCTTTGCATATCCAAGACAAAAAAATGAATAACGAATTCCCATTTGAGAAAATAAGTATTGAAAAATTTAAGGGAATAACAAGCAATACTCGAAAATGGTTCACTCAACAAAAAAATGTATATGAAATAAATTGTGTATTTTAACGCGATCTACATTTTTTGTGTAGTAAAATTTTGTCTATCTCTTATGGTTTACCAGTTATGCAAAAGTCGTTCACAATGAAGAATACTTTTGGAGACATTCCCAGAAAATTCAAGATATACATTTTAATTGTCATGCAGATATCTTAAACATATGATATTTTAATCAAAATCGTTAGAGCCATTTTTGAGAAAATTAAAATTTTCGAAACATTTTCCATGTAAAGTGTAATCTGGGCTGAGGGGATTTTCTTGAAAACCTTCGTGTCGCATCTCTGGAAGATACTGAACCTAAACACCAAGTTTGTGTTTATCCGACTGTTCGTTTCTGAGTTATGCTGTTCACAGACACACACACACACGGACATGTTTCCAAAAATGCTTTTTTTGGATTCAGGGGGTCTCAAAACATATATTTCCGGTGAAATCTCGGTATCGTATTTTTGGGTGAAATACAATACTTCCCCTACTTACTATACGTAGTAGAGAAAGTAAAAGGTTTATCAGTTATGCAAAAGCCATTCAGAATGAAGAGGACTTTTGGGGACATTCCCAGAAAATTCAAGATATACATTTCATTTGTCATGAAAATGTGTTAAATATATGATATGTTAATCAAAATCGTTAGAGCCATTTTTCAGAAAATCGAAACTTTCGAAAGATGTTCCATGTAAAGGGTAGTCTGGGGTGTGGGAATTTTCTTGAAAATCTTCGTGTTGCATCTTTGAAACACACTGAACCTAAATATCAGGTTTGGTATTTATCCGACTTTTCGTTTTTGAGTTTTGCTGTTCATAGACACATCCATATACATAAACACATAGACACACATGCGGCCTTTTTCTAAAAATGCTCTTTTTAGGTTCAGGGACCTCAAAACATTTATTTACATTGAAATCTCGATATCGAATTTTTGGGTGGAATGCAATACTTCCCCTGCTTACTATACGTAGTAGAGAAAGTAATAAGCTCTTATATAAAGACTTTGTAGAGCTTGAAAGTAAATCATAAATAATAGAGAAAGTAGTACAGTAGCTAATCGTTAGTCTTTTTATCTTGGAGGTGTTGTTCATGAGAAGCTGTTTATGATTAAAAATTACTACATTGAATGTGAATGGTTTATATACAGTTCTCAATTTTTAGTACCGATTTGTTAAAAAGACGCCATTGTTTTTAAAAATAATTTTGTTACGTGTTTCCAAAACTACTTTTCCACATACTGCCCACCAAAATTGAGACACCCGTTTTTTATCTCTTTGTCATAGAATGAAGCCGCCTGTTATGAAATGCATGTTTGTACTTAATCAAATTTCTTGGCGCTAAGGAACACTAGGGTCTCCAAATGAAGATAAGGATGAAAATGACATGGTGCCAGATGAAGACTGTAGAGGGGATGTTCGATGAGTGTGTCGTAATAGATTTAAGCATCCAACCTTCAGTCCTGGCTTGGCACCAAGGATTTTCATAGATTTCATTTGGAGTAGTTCCTTAATGCCAAATATTTTGATGATTTCAAGGAAGTACAAACACGATTTGGAGAGCAGCTTCGTTCTTTGATAAATGGATACAAAAATTGTTGTTCCGATACAATTCTAGAAACTAACTGAATGTATGAGTGCAAGAAGGAAAATATTCCTGAGATCATGATTTTCGGCAGATCAAAAAAACAGTATTTTAAAAGCGTTTTATTGTAAGGTCATGTGACAGTGTTCGTGGTACAAAATTATTCACAAGTATTTGATTAACGACATATAATATTATAAACTTTGTGGAACTTACCGTATGAATGTCACGTGAACTTAAGCAAAAGTAAATGTGATATGATCTTTTATACTTCAGTTAAATAAATGCAGGGGAAAAATTTAAAATTGTTAACAACTTAAGTATTCTGAAAATAAAATCATAAGGTTGCATTCAATTTCTTTTCATTATGAGTAAAGTTCAGAACTACTAATTTGAAACAAGTGGATGTTTGTTCACTAATCATGGGTGCTACAGCCGTGTGTAATTTACTCGATGTGTGTAATATCAGTTTACCTTCTGCTACTGCAGAAAATATTGTTACTAATGAATCTGCCAGCTAAAGTTGTTATGATCTCAATAGCTGTAAAGCTTCTTTATTTCTATGTGACCTTGATACATTTCATTAAGATTCGCATTGCTAACCTGTTATATTTTGTTGACTCGAAAGGTAATTCTATTTTAAAATATCCTCTTTATGCCTGGGATTTTTAAGCCATCTAAAACAAAGACTTCCCGAAACAGTTAAACAGTTTATCAGTATAAGTGGAATTCCACTAATACTCTCCATGAGCCCATTTAAAATGCATGGGCTGGTTTTATGCTTTCAGATTAATAATTTTGGCTGCTTTTACACTTCTTAGCTGTGTATCTGCTTCATAAAGATGGCGTTATAAAGAAACTAAGCTAGAACTTTCATCCTTCATAAATTATTTTAGGCTGTGTTCTTGTTGAATCGGGTTCTAGGGTAGTAGAAGGTTGCAGGGTGTGGGAGGAACTACTTGAGGGAAGTGCAATTTCTTCCAGTAATGGAAGTGATATTTAGGATGCCGCCCGCCTCGCTCTAGTCACTTACCTGGCAGGAAGAAGATGCAGTCATGTTCAACCAGGCGTCATTAACTCAATCCAAGTAAAACACGTTTAATGTATTGTTAAATCCATCAGCCCAATTTCACGGTAACCTAATTGCAGAATACCATAAGAATTTCTTAAGATAGCAGCAGTGACATACTCTGCGGTTTCTGGCTGGAGGAGGGATTTGATTTTTTAACTAGGATTATTGCTATCCTCCTTAGAATCCGGAAGTTCCAGATCGAAAAGTAACGCACAATACTTTTACTTTCTCTACTACGTATAGTAAGTAGGGAAGTATTGTATTCCACCCAAAAATTCGATACCGAGATTTCACCGGAAATACATGTTTTGAGACCCCCTGAATCCAAAAAAAGCATTGTTGGAAACATGTCCGTGTGTCTGTGTGTGTGTGTGTCTGTGAACAGGACAACTCAGAAACGAACAGTCGGATAAACACCAAACTTGGTATTTAGGTTCAGTATCTTCCAGAGATGCGACACGAAGGTTTTCAAGAAAATCCCCTCACCCCAGACTACCCTTTACATGGAAGATTTTTCGAAAATTTTAATTTTCTCAAAAATGGCTCTAACGATTTTGATTAAAATATCATATGTTTAAGATATTTTATGACAAATAAAATGTATATCTTGAATTTCCAAAAGTATTCTTCATTGTGAACGACTTTTGCTTACCTGGTAAACCATAAGAGATAGACAAAATGTTACTATACAAAAAATGTAGATCGCGTTAAAATACACAATTTATGTCATATACATTTTTTTTTGTTGAGTGAACTATTTTTGAGATATTACTTGTTATTCCCTTAAATTTTTCAATAATTATTTTCTCAAATGGGAATTCGTTATTCATTTTTTTGTCTTGGATATGCAAAGAGTATTAATATGTGGGAATGGGAATGGTGCTGCACCTAGCAACCAGCTGTTAAGAGATATGTATGTGCTTAAAGGCTACTGTATTTCCAAATTGCCCTTGTAAATATATATTCCCCTTACATCTACAAGAAAATTAGCAATAAGATAGACTCTGCAAATGTTTATCTCGATTAACATGAAGTAGATGGAGAATAAGCGTTTGTATAAATAGATTGTACAAGAGTGGAGAAAGTCATGTGAGTGTAACACATCAGAGTTTTTATAAAAAAGTTTAATAGTTAAGACAACAACAAAAATCACAAATTAACTTACACCTTTTACCTACTTTTCGACATAGTCACCAAGTTTCTCAACACAGTTTCAATATGTCCTGTTCGTAGAAGTCCGTTTACTTGGAGTATAGCCAATTGCGGACTGCTGATTTCACTTCCACATCTGTTGCAAAGCGTTGGCCGGTCAGGAATTTCTTCATGGCACCAAACAGATGGAAGTCCGACGGTGCGAGGTCCGGACTGTATGGTAGATGCTGGAGCAACTCCCAACCAAATTTGGTGATTTTCCGACGAACAGCAGCAGCAACAGGGAGGCGAGCATTGTCATGAAGAATTTTGACATCGGCAGCATTCATGTTGTGGCGTTTGTCACGAAGGGCACGACGCAACTTCACCAAAATTTTCATGTAGGCTGCAGCATTCACAGTGTCCCGTGTTCAGCAAAGTCCACCAATACAACACCATGCATATTCCAGAACAGCGTCACAAGCATTTTCCTAGCAGATTGCACACTTCGAATTTTTTCTTCACTGGGGAACCAGGATGTTTCCACTCCGTACTTGCCTGCTTGGTTTCGGGCGTGTAGTGGTATGCCCACGATTCTTCACCTTTCAGAAAGTCATGCCCTTCCGCGATGTACCGCTTTAAGCGATCCAAGCTCGTCATCATTAGCTGGTCCTTGTGGTTGTCTGTCAGGTTCTTAGGCACTCAGCGAGCACCAACTTTAGAAATTTCAACGTGTCTTAAACACCATAGAAAATGTTGAACTGTTGCGATAAGGTTCGCAGTTGCACACGCCGGTCGTTCAAAATTGCCGCCTCAGTGCCTCGGATATTCTGCGGCGTTGCAGCTGTTACCGGTCTCCCGGAGCGTGGCGAATCACTAAGGTTTACACGGCTCTCTAGGAAGAATGCACACGCCTGGAGACATTGCTACGGTCCATACAATCATCCCCATACACGCCACGCATGTCCTGTGAATAACACTCAGTTTACGCCCTTTGGCCCACAAATATCGAACCACACCTCTCTGCTCTTCACACGTGGACGACAGTAACATGCGCGGCATTTTTGTTGCGTAGTTCACGCTTCTCTCGCTAGAGCTGCACATGAAACAAAAAATACCCTCTTTAGTGAAAACTTCAAACTATATCTGTGTGAAATTGCAACATTCCAGCTGCAATACCAAGGCAGAAAAAAATTATTGAGCGTTACTTTTCGATCCGCCCTCGTATGAATGTGTGATGTAATGTTTGAGAGCTAAAATAATAAAACCAAACGTTAGGCACCAAAAATAGGAGTGGTCATCAATATCAAGTTTATTGAAGTAATTGTTTGTAGTAGCCGTTTGTAAGACGAGGTTGTGAAGAAAAATGAGATTAAAAAAATCGGGTCACTGCTGGGACTTGATCATGCATCTTCGACATGCCATGCCGACTCTGTTACCCCCTGAGTTTTCGTGGACGCATCTCTACACCGATTTGATTCCATATGTCCATATGGACCTATTGGCGAGCAGAGGTTTCCAGAACGCATGAAAGTGTTATAGTTGAGTTCCCAAAAGGAAAATTGTATTGATTTATTGACCATGCTGAAGCCTTTCCCAGTGCGGCATTTTTGAAGCCGTAGCCTTTGCTTCAAATTTTGATATCATATCTCTATTTCCATCCATTTATATGACGATTAATGTTACCTGCTTTAATGTAGAGTTTTACGATGTCGTCATCTCCTAACTCGTTCTGCGTTGTCTGGTCCGCCAGCTGCTTCAGTGATAAAGCTATGAGTTCGTCTCAGGGTGAGTGTAATGTGAAAGGATAACACCAGTTTAGTTATCTGATAAATTTTAATGTTGACTAAAATATTCTGTTTGAAGAGAGTCGTCGACTATTGAATTAAAGTTTTTAATTGTTTCTAGAATAATAATGATACAAAGCGTTAGTTGCCGTCAGTCGTAGAAATGTAACTCGGAAAGATCTCTCGCAATAGCCGCTAAAACGTTCTTACTCAAGCGCGACCATTAGTCACAAGGATCGTCTTCACACGATTAAGTTACATGATTAAGTGAATAAGTTTAAGTAAGTAAGTCTGATTTAGAATGCACGCTCTTTTCTTAATTTAAGCTTCGCTTACCTATCGTTTCCCCTTCCAACGTTTATACTCATGCGGTCTAATCTTAAAACTCGAAGTATGCGTAACTGACACTGTTTCTATGCAGTACCTCCTCGAATCTAAGAATCTCAATTCCCTTTCTAATTTGCAGAATTCTTGCCTATGTGACTTAACAAACGTACTGAACTCGTGCCTAACTGCATTCCAGGAAATTGTATGCTAACGCTTTCGCTACTCGGCTGTTACTAATGAATTTTCCTTAACAGGAGTCGCTAATGACGTTTTTCTTCGGACAAATCCTTTAACTCAGGCTTATTACATTATACATTGATTAAATATACGAAAATTGTTTGTCAATTATTTCTCTATCTTACTATTATTTTTATTTAATTAATTTTATCTTCCTGTCAGTAATTGCGTTATCAACGCGCTTAGAAATCTGTCTACATGGGTTCTTTCCAGACCAGGCGCAGATGTGTATGAGATACCTTTGCATAACTGAGCAATAACCTATAGGTTAACACTTAGCTTATGGTTAGCTATAGGTAATGCTATGTGGTTTATATTTGAAGTATGGCCTGTAGCAAGCTCTCGGGTAAAGTTTGGTGAAGAAAGATCAGATTTATGTAGTAGGGACTGTAATGGTGCGAGTAATTCACCGATAAGGGGTTTGCATTTAGACTATAGTGGGTGTTAAAATCGATAACGTGGTATATGCTTTTTGGATGTTGTATTTTTATGTATTATTTAATATTTGATTATATGAATTTGGTACAAAAAACTCTGATAGTTACATTCGCAAGTCTTTCTCTACTCTCTATCGTTTATTAGTGGGTATACAAATTATTCTTGCGAAAGTTTATTTTCCTATCTACTTCAATTTAATCGAAATAAACGTTTCCGAAAATAGCTGCATTACACATTTCGTTGGTACTACTCCCGTTATACATACAAAGGGGATAGCGATTAGCGATATTCAAATGTTTTACAACCAGAGGCTATACGCTGTGCCTTAAAATTCCATACTCTTACCATAGCATCGCGAGAAACAAGTGAAAATCAACAGGACTTTAAAAGAATGGCTAAGTATAGAACAATTCGAACCATTAATAACGGATATCTAGGAAATGGCTGATTTCACAAAAAATTTGTTTGAAATAAATTATGTATTTTAAAGAGATTTACATTTCTTGTTAGTACGTTTTCGTTTTACGCTTAAGTTTGCCAGTTATACAAGATTATATAAAATTCCTTCTGAATAAAGAGGCTATTCGCAGGCTATTCCAAGAGAACTCAAGATATACATTTTATTTGTCATGTAGATATCTTTAATAGATGGATTTTAATCAAAATCGTTACAGCCATTTGTTGAACATCTCCGTGTCGCATCTTTGGAAGGTATTGACATTAAATATCAAGTTCGGTATTTATCCGACTTGTTTTAGAGTTTATACTGTTCACGACACACACAAACACACACACACACACACACACGGGTCTTTTTCTAAAAATGCCCATTTTTGAATTCGAGGTGCTTTAAAACATGTATTTCCGGTGAAATCTCGGTATTGAATTTTGGGTGGAATGCAATCAATACCTTCTCTAGCTTCTAGGTACGTGGAAGTGAAAGTATAAATGGCACTAAGCTGTTCTGAATGTTGTTTAGGCTGAATTGGGGTAATGTGGAAGCAGGATTAGAGGTTCAAAAAGGTGTACATAAGATGCAATGTAGGTTTCTAAAAAGTGTACAGCAATGGACATAAAATTGGGACTTGGGAGATAAAGAAGTCTGAAGGATCACAAGAAAATCATTCATAGACCAAGGAAAAGCGATTCAGCAATCTTACTGAAGCCTTGAAGAATAGACTTTTTTAGGCTACAACATCTACCGGAGAAATTGAATCACTATGACAGGCACACTGTACTGACCGTCTTTATTACGCTGTGGTAACCTTGCTGCCTGCCGTGCGAGGGGAATTACTGATACCAGCATGGGAACGTTCCTCTTCTGGGAGGCTGGTATGTGGTTGTTGTTACAAAACGTAAGCTGTTCCGAGCGTATTATAGAATGGGTCGGTATAGCAAGAGTGGGAAACTCTTGGAATCATCACCTCACATGAATGCAAAATAATATGTGAACATTTTACCTAAGCTCTCATCTTGAGTGTCAGTGCTATTTGTCCAGATAGAAGTTCCATTTATTCGCCTCTTCAGAACCAAACAATTCTGAACAGTTCGGCAAAAGTGCGAACTTTTTTTCAAGAGTAACATTGCGACATAATTCTATTTAATTGGACAGTCAAAGCTCTTGATTTAAATATAACTGAAAAGGTTGGGGGCGAGTGGATCAATGCTGGGAGTTGAAGGAAACGGGGAGAGATTATAAAATCATTGTTTCCGAGTGTGGGAAGGCCGCCGGCAGGAACCACAATCCTTTCAGCATACGAGAGGTATTTCAAAACTAAGGCCCGTTTCGACATAATAGCAACGTGGGTCATGAGACAAGGCTTTTATTGACAGTAATATGTGCCTACATATATACTTTACTTTTCCACATAATCACCGTTCACATCTGTATACTTGCTGTAATGCTGTACCAGCTTCTTTAACCCCTCGGCATAGAAGCCTGCCGCCTGGGACTTGAACCAGTTGGTAACGCTCGTCTTGAGTTCATCATCGGTTTGAAATCGTTGTCCACTCAGCCACCGTTTCAAATGCAAGAAGAGGAAATAGTCGTTTGGTGCCAGGTCGGGACTGTACGGAAGGTGGTCAGAGAGTTCCCAATGAAACTCTTGAATCTTCTCTTTGGTTTTGGCAGCGGTGTGCGGGCGTGCGTTGTCTTGCAGGAGGATGATGCCAGACGACAGTTTATCGCGACGTAGATTTTGGATCGCGTATCTCAGTTTGGTAAGCGTTGCACAGTACACGTCAGCTGTAATTGACCGACGACCATGAAATCAATCAAAAGGACGCCCTTTTCGTCCCAAAACACGGTAGCCATCATTTTGCGATTCGTGTGCGGCGATTCCTTACACTTTTTTGGTTTGGGTGAACCGGAACGGCGCCACTGCATTGACTGTTGTTTCGATTCTGTGTTGGTGTACGCTATCCATGTCTCGTCACCCGTAACAATGTGGGAAAACAAACTATCTCCATCTTGTCTATAGCGTGTACTACGCATTCGTTGTTCTGTGTGCTGACCGATGAGCAGTTTTGGTACCCACCTCGCACAAAGTTTCCGATATCCAAGCTGTTCAGTGACAATCCTGTAAAGTGAGGTTCGAGCAACATTTGAGAATTCATCAACAGATCACTAATCGTTAAACACCGATCACTTCGAAGTTTTTGGTTCATTTGCTCAACGATGTCGTCGGTCCGAATACTGGGCCTACCACTCCGCTATTCATCGTGCACATTTGTGCGGCCATTTTGAAATTCTCGACACCAGTGTCGAACCTGTTTGTCACTAATTATGTCCGGTCCATACACGAGGCATAACTCACAAGGGATGTCCGCAGCTGACGATCCTTTTGCCCGCAAAAATCTAATCACACCGCGCACTTCAAAACTGGCGGTATCTACGATTGTCGCGGTCATTACGACCTGCTCTCACCGACTGGCAAACGCCTACTGCGACACACCAACACTGCGGTAGGTTCCTCAGGAGTCAGTAGACAGCTCTGCAGGCGTGGAACGTCATTCCGTTATATATTATTCACTGGACCTTAGTTTTGGAATACGTTTCGTATTTCCGATTAAATACCTACCAGCATATGGCAAGTGTTGAATAGGAATGGATTTTAGATTGATTATGGATTTCACACCCTCAACAACAGTGTTACTATTTGAATATAACATACTTTATTCTTTGCACTACCATATAAGGCTGTTCATAATAAAAGTTTACCTTTACGGCTTAATTTTCGGGATTTTAAAACAAGGAATAATTTAAAATATAAATTATTTATCATTGTAGAGAGTATGAAAACTATTTTGCGTTGTGTTGCAACAGTTGATCGAATAATTTGGTCACATGTTTTTATAATCAGGTCACTAAATGCGTAACCAGTGTTATAATTTTAGCTATGTCAGATAATTGAATGCTCTCGGACATCGGTGAGCAGTTTTTGTTCCCAGCTCTCAGCAAGAGAATAGTGAGGAGTGTAGGACAAGTGAGATAAGAGGAAATGTAGAATTTACTGTTAACGTTGAACTAGCGGAGTAAGGGAGGTTTGTACTTTGTACCTACGTGGTTGTAAGACACAAAATCTCCGTTCCTTTCGTTTCTCTTGCCTATAAATCCTAGAAGTGATGGTATGTCACACGACTATTATACGTCACACATAATTGATCTAAACCCGCAATTACTCACGCCAGTAATAATTTGTGACCGAATACACGAAACAAAGGCGATACTGAAACATTAGACGAAATCAAAGTGTGGTTGTGTAACAAAAATGTAAGACACTTACGTATATAGATAATATATAAATATATGTATATACACCAGTAAAGATCCGGAACGATTACAGTATATAGCAGACACAATACAAACGCTCTATATCGGGCTATAAGTAATTCTTCAGACTAAAAGAAACGTAAACACACTAACTTGACAGTGACAGGTGGTGGGAGTAATGCAACCTGCCGGTGTAACAAATTTTTGCGTAAGACAATGTGACCGACATTTATGGATGTGGATGTATAGCTCTTAAAAACTTGGGCATACGGTATTGCTTGTATGCGTGCTTTCAAAAATCTTGCATTTAATGATCCAATAAGTTTAATGAGCAGTATTTAAAATGAATAATCAGGTAGGCAATAAAATAACTGAATATAACACCATGGGCTACTGCGTGATAAATGTTAGTTATATTGCCTTTAGCAAAAAATTGTTACACCTGCAGGTTGGGATTACTACCGCCACCGGTCACTGTCAAGCTAGTGTATTTACATTTCTTTTAGCCTGAAGAAGGGCTTTCTACTACGATATATAGCGTTTGTGTCATGTCTGAGTTTTTGTTATGTATGCCAATTATTTATTGTCATTGTTCTGGATCTTATTTATTGTTTTCCCAGACTTGGGTTTTTATGGCTATACACATTTGGCTATTTTATGCCAAGGCCGCGGATCGCGCAAATGCGTGCTCCGCACACAATCTACTACACTGCGGGGTTTCCGTTCGGTAACTCCCGCGTTACTTACTAACGAGTGTTGGTAACATATATGTAATGAGTAGGGCTAGGATATTTATGACCTAAAACTCACCATAATATGCACAAAAAATATGCTGTTATGACCAAACATTTACCAAAATATGCACAATAACATAATAAATATGACCTAAGAATATTAAAATGAGGTAAAATTTCTATTGTAAAATAAATTAGTAAGTCAGTTTTGATAATGAACTATTTATTTGAGAAAAAAATGCAGATGAGAAGCAAGCTAAACTATGCAATTTGACATTCCAGTATGATTTTTATTAACATTATAGGAACATAGTTAACCTATGTGCTTTTTACATCCTCATTCTACTTCATATAAGCTCTGAGTTGCAATACACAATGAAGACCTTGTGCAAATTTTCAAATGAAAAGGATTTCCTATTGTCAGCCAACAAAGCCTTGTACTTCGAAAAGCTCCTTTCTACTTCAGCTGACACAAGAGGAGCATATTTAAAATGAGCAATATCATTTGAATCTAAATCTGAATGATTAAGAGAGAACTTTTCACCCAACAAAATCATTGAAATGGAACACAGTGTATGATACCCTTCGTTTTTTTCTAACACCTTTACCATTTTCTTTGACACTTCTTTTCCCACTTTACCGCAAACACCCTCTAATTTATTCAAACTTTTTTCACTTGTTCTATCTGCTTCACCAGTGGCACTTCTGATTCCTCCAAAGCAGTTATGACAGTTGGAATAAATCCAAAATTTGATTTTATGTATGAAGGTTTGCCTGAAAGTTCACAATTAGACATTAATTCTTGAGCTAGTCCAATTGAAGTAGCTCCACTGCTATCGAATGAATCAATGATGCTTTTCACAATGTTGAAATTCTGGCAGTAATAGTTGCAGGCATCAACCCAGGACCCCCATCTTGTCAAAATGGGAGATGGTGGCAAGGGAATGTCTGGAGCTAACAACTTAAATACTGCAACACGTGAAGGGGCTTTCAAAAATATATTTTTGACACATCCAATAAATTTGTCAACGTCACTGAATTTACTACGAATCTCCTCTGCAACTCGGTGCAAGGCGTGAGCTAAACAAGTCACATGCACCATTTTAGTGTACAATGCTTTTAGAGAATCGGCAGCTTTCACCATATAAGGTGCAGCATCCGTTACAAAGAGAAGTACATTGTCATGCTTAACACCTTCGGGCCATATGTCACCCATAGATCTGTCGAACAACTTAGAAATGGTGGAAAAATTTACTTTTTCTAAATGTTCACAGTTTATTAGAAACTTTTCGCCTGGACCATCTTCTTTCAAAGTTCCCACAATGACATTTGCAATATATCTTCCCATAGAGTCTTTAGTTTCATCAATTGATACACAATTGTTTTTATTTATGAGCTGTTGTCTGGTTTGTTGTATTGTTCGGCTGAGAAAGTTCTTTCTTAATGTGGAAGAATCAGGGAGAGGTTTGCTTGTGTATTTTTCTAAGAATTCACGAAATTTTGGATGGTTTAGTTTAATTAAGGGAATATCAGCACAAAGGAAAGCTGTACAAAGTTCTTCGCAGAATGGTTAATAAGACTGGCGGGATTCCCCTAGGAGCATTTGCTGTAGTATTTTTTCATTTTCAATCCGTTGTACTCCACGTTTGTGTTTATCTGTTGCCACATGCTGCTGAACATTAAATGACTTCTCCACAGTTACTCTTACGTCGCACAGTTTACAATAGAGTATGGTAAACATCACTTGAAAATACTTTCTCACCATATTGAGACAAACGTTTTTAGTTTTACTTGAACATTTTGCTTCACTTAGGCATTTTTTCTGAACTGTAGTGCACACGCTTACGACTTCAATAAGACTGAATAACACAATGAGTGAATTAGACACTTGTCTGCAGTCCAGGGTCCAGAATGACTTAATCAGCTACCTGTTCATAGAGTAACAATAGCTTACACAAACTCACTGATGCGAACGTGAAGTCCATATTGTAAATTCAAAGGAAACAGGGAAGGAAGGTAGATACTTGCCATTTTCCAGGAAACAAAATGAGGTGCGCAATTCTGGGAAATGTAACACGGAATAAATAAATTGCATGAGAAAGTTCTTTTCTTTTTGAAAGAGTGAAAATATGACGAATATGACCATTTACTTACTAAAATATGCTCTATCGGAGAGAAATGGCCATTATATGCAAAAATATGACTTAAAAAATTAGGTTAATTCATTTCGCTGTGTCATAAGAAGCATTTATATGTATTTAAGGAGCATGTCAGTCCTACCAAAAAATATATGCCCTATCATAAAAATTCTAGCCCTAGTAATGAGTTTTAATCTTATTATAAGTGTCGCTGAAAGTGGTGTCCATCTGTGCGAAGACATTCTTGACATCGTTGGATGAAATTACCATTCACACGCATAAGTTCTTCTTGCGTAATGTTCATAATTTTTGCTTTTATATTGTCCTTAAGTTCGTCTATGGTGTGGGGATTGTTCCTATAAACTTTAAGTTTTAGCGTTTAACGATCCCGTTCTAAATGTATTGACCAAACATCTCACAGTGTCTCTACCCGGAACTGGATAACCAGGAAATTGCTGCTGAAATTGTCTACATACCTGTCTACATAATTCAGTTTTCACGTCTGTATCGTACATAAAAATACGCTGTTCAAGTGTGAATTTGTTAACAGGCATTTCCGTGGACTAATAAGAGAATAACATACCTAAGGAAATCACACACAGCACACTGTCGAAACACTTCACATCACGAAGACAAAGCAACGACTGATACAGCTCATAGCTGGTAAACATACTCTTGACACATCCTGCGCCGCTTCTGCGCTGTGGTGTAATACCGAGGTCACTGTCGTCTCGGCCAATACGCCTATAAGGGGTTATGGACTTGGCATTAAACGAAGGCACTGTATTATTCGCATATGTTTTACAGATTTTTTTTTTTTTTGCCGAGATTCTATAAAGTACTTCATAAAAGTGTGTTATATACTGTTTCATATATTGCGTATTTTGAAAAATATAAAGCCTGACTTAATGGGCAGAGCTGCGTGACGCTAAGGCTGCATTATCAACGGAAATCGATACTACGGTGGGTTCAATTGAACGGATTCTAGTATATACCTACAAAAGACAGCGATTGTTTCTCAAATCATAACAAACAGTGAGTCATTTTACAGCATTATTATGGACTGCTGCTTTACACAGCGTAATTAAACAGTCTACTTTAAATCGGTGAAACAAGACACCATTCTGAACATTTTTATTTTCTCTACCACGTACATTCTCTACCAACATTTTGATACCAATATTTCAATGGAAATACATGTTTCGAGGTCCCGTGAATACAAAAAAAAATAATTTTTATAAATATGTCCGTGTGTGTGAACAAAAAACGATAAGTTGGATAAGTGTCAAGCTTAGTATTTAGGTTCAGTACCTTCCAAAGATGCGGCACGAAGATTTTCAAGCAAATCACCTCACCCTAAACTACCCTTTACATGGAACATTTTTCGAAATTTTTGGTTTTATAAAAATAGCTACTACGATTTAGATTAAAATACCACATATTAAAAATATTTACATAAAAACAAATAATATATCTTGAATTTTCTGGAAATAACCTTTGAAGCCTCTTCATTCTGAAGGAACTTTTTACAGTCTTGTATAATTGGTAAACATTAAGCGATAGACAAAAACGTGCGACACAAGAAAAGTAGACCTGTTTAAAACACACAATTTATTTCAAATAATGTTTTTGTGGCATCACCATTTCCGAGATATTCGTTATTAATGTTCGAATTGTTCAATGTTACCCATTATTTTCAAGTCCTCTCAATTTTCCGTTGTTTCTCGCGATGTTGTCATAAGAATATGGAATTTTAAGGCCAGTGCATAGCGTCCAGTTCTGAAACATTTGACTATCGCTTCTAACATCTGCCTTGTATCTATAACGAAATGTGTAATGCAGCTACTTCCGGAAAGGTTTACTTGGATTGAAATGAAGCAGATATAAAAATACGCTTTGGTAACCCACTAATAAACGATAGAGGGTAGAGAAAGTCGTATGAATGGATCACATCAGATTTTTTTTTAACTTCACCTTTATCTGTCTTTATATGTATGGGCAACATTTAGTGCACGTCTCGGTTCGAACCCACCCATGGAGGCGCGAATCTGGATTTCAAGAAACCCTCACTCTGACTGGGGGAAGCACAGGTATCCGGTTGGGTGATCGTTCACCTCTCCGTGTGCATATGAGGCCAGTATTCGATTTGTCCTATCCGGATACATTTACGAGCGCAGTACCAGAAGTACCCGACCTGACGTATATATAGCGGTTGTTTCAAACAAATGACTGGTAGAAAGTACCACCCTTATAAAGCTTAAGTTTGAAAGGTCTTAGTCCAACTAATATTAAAGCTGAGCTAGATTCTACTCTGGGCTAGTCTGCTCCTTCGTTTACAACAGTAAAATATTGGCAGAGTTTAAGCGAGGCCGTACGAGCTGCCAAGACGAACATCACAAATGAGCTGACAGCCAGAAATTGAGAAGAAAATCCACAAAATTTTATTGGATGACCGTCGACTAAAGTGCGCGAGCTAGCAGACATCGAAGGCATTTCAAAAAGTGCTGTACATCGCACACTAACTGAAAATTTAGACATGAGAAAACTGTGCGCAAGATGGGTGACGCGTTTACTCACAATGGAACAAAAGCAGCGACGTGAGGATGTTTCCGTCGAGTGTTTGGCGATGTTTCGCTGCAATAAAGCCGAGCTTTTGCGTCGATTCATAACCATGGATGAAACATGGGTTCATCACTTCACACCTGAGACAAAGGAGCAGTCAGGACAGTGGATTGAAAGGGGAGAATCGGCTCCAAAGAAGGCGAAGACAGTTCCATCTGCAGGCAAGGTCATGGCGTCAGTCTTTTGTGATGCGCGTGGGATAATTTTCATTGATTATCTTCAAAAAGTAAAAGCAACAATCAATGGCGAATATTATGCAAACTTATTGCAGCGTTTGAATGATGAATCAAGCAAAAACGGCCGAATTTAGCGAAAAAGAAAGTTCTGTTTCATTAAGACAATGCACCAGTTCACACATCCATTATCACCATGGCCAAAATCAAGGAGTTAAATTTCGAATTGCTTCCTCGTGTGCCCTATTCGCCAGACTTAGCCCCCTCAGATTATTTTCTGTTCCCAAAGTTGAAGAAATGTCTTGGTGATAAAAGATTTACCAACAATGAAGAGGTGGAGTTTGCAGTTGATGGCTATTTTGCAGAACTCGACGGTTCTCACTATAAACAGGGTATCGAAGCTGTTGAACATCGCTGGGAAAAGTGTATCGAGCTAAAAGGAGACTATGTAGAGAAATAAATATGTTTTTCCCCAAAATTTTTGTGTTTTCTTTGTTAGGTTGGTACACAAATAAAATACCATTTAATCAAATTGAATAGTAGAGTCGTTCCGGAGTCAGCAAGTGCCCTTAACTTAGAACCTAGACTTCGCTTTGTGTTTACCTCCTCCCCATCTAAGAAACACGCTTAGCATGTCCCATTCCTCATTCACTTGGCAGTAAGGGCATTTTGAGGCTGTCGTATTACAAAGCGCTGGGCGGTGCACTGCTATACATCACTCAGAACATCAAAATGTTTTGTTGATGTTCGGTAAAATCACTGGGAATAGAAGGAAATGTTAACAACGGAATTTGATTAGAATTATGGGATAATATTCACTATGTGGATAGGGACCACTTTCGCTATTAGCATGGAACACACACACCTACAAGGTCATCTTTATTAATTTTGTGGTATGATTACACATAATGAAGACTAATGCACTTCCTGCTTAACATATTTAAGACATTTCTGAAATATGCTGTAATTTTTGTTCCATTTCCACTAGTTTCACAAATCGGGCATCACACGCATCTCAAAGGGAAGGGTTGCTGCTGTTGTGCTTCTTTTGCCAATATTGCAGCATTGAGGGCCCTAAGCCGCAAAGCGTAGCAGAGGAATGTTTTTAGGAGAGGAATGGAGCAGTTTTGATCTTCGGCCGCAATTGCGGAGCGACGACAGGGCGTAGCCTAGGAATTACGCGACTAAACTCGAATGATCCAATTTTCATTCCTTAGTGACATTGTAACATTCCCTTTAGCCACTTGTTTTAACGTTGGCAACAACTCCAGACAAAAATTGAGTTTTATGTATGGACGCCCTTTAACTGCTGTGGCCTTTAGCGTCCCATTCTATATTGGGCGTGAAAGACCGGTAATTTTGCTCAGAGGCCTCTTTATCAGGATTGATGTTCTTTTACGTGCCGTAAATATACGACACGGGACCACCGGATTTTCTTCCCTTCCGAAGGAAGCCATGTTAAGGATTTTTACGCCAGAAAAAATCCATTGCCCTCTGCCGGGTTTGAATCCGCGAACTCGGGAACTAGAGGTAGCCACTGCATCACGGAGAACAACTTCAGACAAAATGTCTGCGGTGGCCACTATATAAGAACGGTGGGCCCAGTGATTTTGATCAAGCAACAACTCCTACATTATTTAACAACTCAGCATACTACACAATCAATTGCCCATATAAAAAACAGATTTCGTAAATATCTTAAAATTTTATAGCTCCTACCCACATACTAAATAATAGTCCTTTGCTTTGTAACACTGAAGGAGATTTCTTATTTCATTTTCATTCGGTACAGTTAGAAATAAGAATAGCATTTGAAAGCTGTTATGAAAATAGTCTACAACGACGTGGCTAGAGAAGTTAATTGCTTTCTCTACTACGTATAGTAAGTGGGGGAAGTATTGTATTCCACCCAAAAATTCGATACCGAGATTTCACCGAAAGTGTATGTTTTGAGACCCCCTGAATCCAAAAAAAAGCATTTTTGGAAACATGTCCGTGTGTGTGTGTGTGTGTCTGTGTCTGTCTGTCTGTCTGTCTGTCTGTGAACAGCATAACTCTGAAACGAACAGTCGGGTAAACACCAAACTTGGTATTTAGGTTCAGTATCTTCCACAGATGCGACACGAAGGTTTTCAAGAAAATCCCTCCAACCCAGATTACCCTATACATGGAACATTTTTCGAAAATTTTAATTTTCTCAAAAATGGCTCTAACGATTTTGATTAAAATATCATATGTTTAAGATACTTTTATGACAAATAAAATGTATATCTAGAATTTTCTGGGAATGTCTCCAAAAGTATTCTTCATTGTGAACGACTTTTGCATAACTGGTAAACCATAAGAGTTAGATAAAATTTTACTACACAAAAAACGTAGATCGCGTTAAAATACACAATTTATGTCATATACATTTTTTTTTGTTGAGTGAACCATTTTCGAGATATTGCTTGTTATTCCCTTAAATTTTTCAATACTTATTTTCTCAAATGGGAATTCGTTATTCATTTTTTACTTTCTCTACTACGTATAGTAAGTAGGGGAAGTATTGCATTCCACCCAAAAATTCGATACCGAGATTTCACCGTAAATACATGTTTTGAGACTCCCTGAATGCAAAAAAAGCATTTTTGGAAACATGTCCGTGTGTGTGTCTGTGTGTGTGTCTGTGTGTGTGTGTCTGTGTGTGTGTCTGTGAACAGCATAACTCGAAAAGGAACAGTCGGATAAACACCAAACTAGGTATTTAGGTTCAGTATCTTCCAGAGATGCGACACGAAGGTTTACAAGAAAATCCCCCCACCCCTGACTACCCTTTACATGGAACATTTTTCGAAAATTTTAATTTTCTCAAAAATGGCTCTAACGATTTTGATTAAAATATCATATGTTTAAGATAATGCCATGAGAAATGAAATGTATATCTCGAATTTTCTGGGAATGTCTCCAAAAGTATTCTTCATTGTGAACGACTTTTGCATAACTGGTAAACCATAAGAGATAGACAAAATTTTACTACACAAAAATTGTAGATCGCGTTAAAATACACAACTTATGTCATATACATTTCTTTTGTTGAGTGAACCGTTTTCGAGATATTGCTTGTTATTTCCTTAAATTTTCCAATACTTATACTTTTTCTCAAATTCGTTATTAATTTTTTTTGTCCTGGACATGCAAAGAGAATGGAATGCGCCACATAGCAACCAGCGTTAAAATATTTGACTATCGCTTAAAAGCTACCATATTCCCCCTGCATCTACAAGAAAATTATCAATAAGATTGACATCTCGATATCTCGATTAACATGAAGCATATGGAGAATAGGCGTTTGTAAAAATAGATTGTACAAGAGTAGAGAAAGTCATGTGAGTGTAACACATCAGATTTTTTTATGTCCTGACATGCAAAGAGAATGGAATGCGCCACATAGCAACCAGCGTTAAAATATTTGACTATCGCTTAAAAGCTACCATATTCCCCTTGCATCTACAAGAAAATTACCAATAAGATTGACATCTTGATATCTCGATTAACATGAAGCATATGGAGAATAAGCGTTTGTAAAATTAGATTGTACAAGAGTAGAGAAAGTCATGTGAGTGTAACACATCAGATTTTTTTTGTCTTGGATATGCAAAGAGTATTAATCTGTGGCAAAGACAAGGGTACTACACCCAGCAACCAGCTATTAAGATATATGTCTATGCTTAAAGGCTACTGTATTTCTATTGCCCTTGCAAATACAAAACGAGGAGAACTTAGTAGGTCTTAATCCATAGTCAAATATTTTTAGAACTGGTCACTATGTTTAAAATATAATTCGCTTTGCATGTCAAAAGATGGTTTCTGCAAATGTTTCTCGATTAATATGAAATAGATTGATAATAAGAGTTTGTAGAAATAGTTTGTACAAGAGTAGAGAAAGTCATCAGAATTTTTTTAATTGGCAATGCTGGGGAAAATTCGAGACAGTATTTTTGCCCCCTACTTCTCTGTAGTTGAATGCAACCAAAGGTTTTCTTTACAACATCCATATGTGAGTGCTTCAAACAGTACCGCAATAGTATTTCAAAGTCTCTATAAGACTGCTATAAGCAGAAAAACCACAATATTGCGTTTTCTCTCCTACGCTTTAGCTCCGAGGAAAAAATGTACAAAATTAACATAGTTTTGATACATTGCTCTGGGCCTTACCTATGAAAAGGAATACTTCTGCAATAAAATGAATGGTGTCTGAATTTAAAAACAATAAATACAAATTTAACAAATGTTATTAAAAATCTGGTGTGTTACATTCACATGGCCTTCTCTACCCGCAATCGCTTATTAGTGGATATACAAATTATTCTTATAGTTTATTTTCCTATCTACTTTATTTTAATCGAGATAAACCTTTCCCAAAATAGCTACATTATACATTTCGTTAGAGATACAAAGGGAATAGTGATAGTTGAAAAGCGACAGGGCTGTAAAAGAATGACTAAGTATATCATTAATAACGGATATCTCGGACATGGCTGATGCCACAAAAATTATTTGTAATAAATTGTATGATTTAAAGAGATCTACATTTTTTTTGCGAAGTACGTTTTCGTCTATTACTTAACGTTTACCAGTTATGAAGTGGACTTCATAGGCTGTTCTCAGAAAGTTTAAAATGTACATTTTGTTTGTTATATAAATATCTTTAATATATGGTATTTTAATCAAAATTGTTAGAGCTATTGTTTAGAAAATAAACATTTCAAAAACATCTTCAATGTAAACGGTAGTTTTGGGTGGGGGAATTTTTTTGAACATCTTCGTGTCACAATTTGGAAGTTACTGAACCAAAATATCAAGTTTGGTACTTATCCGAATTTTATTTTTTGAGTTATGCTGTTTACACATACACAAGGAGCTTTTTCTAAAAATATTTGTAAACGTATTTATTCAAGGGACCTCAAACTATGTATTTCAGATCAAATCTCGGTATCGAATTTCTGGGTGGAATGCAATAGCTTCTCTACGTAGTATATACGTGGTAGAGAAAGTAAAAAAGCAGAGATACATTGATTAAAGCACACCGTAGGAAGCTTTTGGATTGCTGTCTACGGGTCACTGGTGTAGTTAATGAAGCAAAGTAGTTTTTCAGAGTTTTCCTGTGATGCACTCGTGACCTGGTGGTATTTGTGGTTCCATACTTCATAAACAATACATACTATCGGTACATTGCCTCATGCCGTTAATACTTGATTCAGGAGGAAGCTGGATTAGCCACAAGGTTTCTTTCTACCCTGCTTTCGAAGGAAATAGCCCCCGGAAAAAAATGCAGTGCTGTCGAACGAAAAAGGAATTACAGCCCCAAGAGAGCTCAAGCTTTCTTTTATCCACTTTCGCCAGTTTGCAGGCAAGCAGGAGGGTTACGTGAGAAACCCGTTAAGTAGATACACAAGCAACACTGAAAGAGCTTTTAAAATTTCTCAAACTGAGTCTTTGTCTAAAATAGAGGAATGGTTCAAATTTGTCTTAAATGTTTAGTAAGTGGTATTATTGTGGAAACAAGTTCTGTTATTTTAGTTTAAGCCCGGTATAGTGAACATGTTGATTATTACCTACCAGTCTTTCCAAATAAACAGAAATTTTTCTTCATATATCTGTTAAGCAAGCCTTGCGTAGCATTAAAATAATGACTTACTTAACAACTATTCTACTAAACATTTATACAAAACTTTGAATAGATGGAATGGTTAATTTCCTAGTGGATTTAATTCCTAAAAGAGTCCTATGTTAATGCTTAGTGAAGGCAACAAAATTCGGAACCAAAAGAAAAAAACAATCTTTCTGATTTTGTATATTCATATGATTTTCTCTTCCCACTATCGTTTATTTTTGCACCAATCTCTACCACAAAATATTCTTATGAAGATTTACCTATCTATCATGTTACACTACAAACACAAGTTTGTAGCA
The DNA here is from genome assembly GCA_030765065.1 of Deroplatys truncata. Taxonomy (NCBI): domain Eukaryota; kingdom Metazoa; phylum Arthropoda; class Insecta; order Mantodea; family Mantidae; genus Deroplatys; species Deroplatys truncata. The sequence goes on from CM060975.1 coordinate 139,036,894, forward strand.
ATGGTTTATTACACATTTTATTCTGGGCATAAGGGGAATATAGGAGTTTGAAGCAATGGTGAACTCTTTAAAAAGCGGGTCGCTATATGTTGGCTTGGAAATTCCATTCTCTTTGCATCACGTCACGAGAAGCAAACGAACAGTGACCAAACTTTTAAAAAAATATAAAGTATTGGAAAATTCAAACGAAATACAACGAATATCTCGGAAATAGTTAATGCCAGAAAAACTTTTGACATAAATATGTTTTAAGGCGATCTGTATTTTTCATGTAGTGGCTTTTGTCTCTCTCTCTCTCTCTCTCTCCCCCCTTATGATGTACTACTTATACAAAATTATACAAAAGTAATTCGGAATGAAGAGAACTTCAGTCTTTTCGCAGAAAACTCCAAGATGTGCATGTTATTGGTCATCCAAAGGGTATTTTAATAGAAATCTTTCGAGCTATTTTTGAGTAAATGAAAAATAACTTAGTTTTCCATGTAATGGATAGTTTGGGGTGGAAAATTTTCTTGAACATCTGCATCCCATCTTTGAATAATGCTAAACTTATTTTTAATACACTTCGACGTTTCAGTTTTGAGCTGTGCTGTTCAGCACGCGCGCGGATATTTTCATTTCTTTATTTTTTGGGTCAGGGAATACCAAAATATGTTTTATTTTGGGTGAAATCTCGATATCGATGAAACACAACAATCCCTCTACCTACTATAGGTATGCGGTAGAGAAAGTAATAAATGCTTTAACCTACAGAACCAAACAAATACAGCCGCCAGATAGAAAAACGTTCACAGACCACCTCCATGGTGTAGAGGTACCGTGTCTGCCTCACATTCAAGAGGTCCCGAGTTCGAATCTCGGTTAGGTGAGTTATATGGAGGAGGTTCTTTTCTAGGTTTTCCCTTATCCTCAGAAGGTGGTCGAATGTCGAGTAAATCTAAGCTCTCTAGGCGCCGAGCTGATCAAAGCTTATTTCACGCATTTCATTCATTCATCATCCGATATGACCCACCTGGTTAAAGGACGTTAAAATACAGCTACAAAACACAACAGCATTTTTGTATCCTCAGGATAAATAAACTCCCGGAAAAGTCTATACAAATAACTCATCCCAACTGTGATTTGAGCTCGAACCTACCGGATTGCGTGGCAGATACGAGGGCGATACTCAAAATTCTTAGAATACCATGTTTCTAAAAACAAGTGAAATTTGTTTATATTTGACACCTACTTTCTAATGTTTTACGAGTTGATTGCCCTGTAGTTTGTTCGATTTGCTCTAATAGTTTGTTAATTATCATTAACACCTAAACAATGTTAATGTCGACTTAGAAATGCATTTGGCGAAGAAGCCCCATCTAAGGCAACAATTTATGATTGGTACCGCGAATTCAAAAGAGATCGGTTTTTTCTTAGTGATGAATTTCGTGAAGGACACTCAAGAACACCTGTTACTGATGAAAATATTGCCGCTGTTCGAGCAATGCTTGAAGGAAATCGACGGACATCATAGGAATTTATTCGGCCGACATTGGGCATTGGTATGAGTCAAATTTAAAACATTTTACATCAAAAGTTAGACGTGAGAAAACTCTGTTGTCGATGGATTTCACATAAACTTACTCTCGATCAAAAACAACAACGCATTGATTGGTGCAGAAAACCTCTGGAAAAATTCAAAGGTGGCGCTTCAAATTTGGTTTCGAATATCGTTACTGGAGATAAATCTTGTATTTATTGTTATGATCCTGAAAAGAAAAGTCTATCGCCTCAATAGGTCTTTCGAACAGAAGCTAAGGCTACAAAAGTCGACGAATTCGCAGTACTGGTAAGAAGATGGTTGCTAGTTTTTTTTACTTTCTCTACTACCTATAGTAAGTAGGGGCAGTATTGTATTCCACCCAAAAATTCGATACCGAGATTTCACCGGAAATACATGTTTTGAGACCCCCTGAATCCAAAAAAAGCATTTTTGGAAACATGTCCGTGTGTGTGTCTGTGTCTGTCTGTGAACAGCATAACTCAGAAACGAACAGTCGGATAAACACCAAACTTGGTATTTAAGTTCAGTATCTTCCAGAGATGCGACACGAAGGTTTTCAAGAAAATCTCCCCACCCCAGAACACCCTTTACATGGAACATTTTTCGAAAATTTTAATTTTCTCAAAAATGGCTCTAACGATTTTGATTAAAATATCATATGTTTAAGATATTTTCATGACAAATAAAATGTATATCTTGAATTTTCTGGGAATGTCTCCAAAAGTATTCTTCATTGTGAACGACTTTTGCATAACTGGTAAACCATAAGAGATAGACACAATTTTACTACACAAAAAATGTAGATCGCGTTAAAATACACAATTTATGCCATATACATTTTTGTTGTTGAGTGAACCATTTTCGAGATATTGCTTGTTATTCCCTTAAATTTTTCAATACTTATTTTCTCAAATGGGAATTCGTTATTCATTTTTACTTTCTCTACTACGTATAGTAAGTAGGGGAAGTATTGCATTCCACCCAAAAATTCGATACCGAGATTTCACCGGAAATACATGTTTTGAAACCTCCTGAATCCAAAAAAAGCATTTTTGGAAACATGTCCGTGTGTGTGCCTGTGTGTCTGTGAACAGCATAACTCAAAAACTAACAGTCGGATAAACACCAAACTTGGTATTTAGGTTCAGTATCTTCCAAAGATGCGACACGAAGATTTTAAAGAAACTCCCCCCACCCCAGACTACCCTTTACATGGAACATTTTTCGAAAATTTTAATTTTCTCAAAATGGCTCTAACGATTTTGATGAAAATATCATATGTTTAAGATAATGTCATGAGAAATGAAATGTATATCTCGAAATTTCTGGGAATGTCTCCAAAAGTATTCTTCATTGTGAACGACTTTTGCATAACTGGTAAACCATAAGAGATAGACAAAATTTTACTACACAAAAAATGTAGATCGCGTTAAAATACACAACTTATATCATATACATTTCTTTTGTTGAGTGAACCGTTTTCGAGATATTGCTTGTTATTTCCTTAAATTTTCCAATATACTTTTTCTCAAATTCGTTATTCATTTTTTTATGTCCTGGACATGCAAAGAGAATGGAATGCGCCACATAGCAACCAGCGTTAAAATATTTGACTATCGCTTAAAAGCTACCATATTCCCCTTGCATCTACAAGAAAATTACCAATAAGATTGACATCTCGATATCGCGATTAACATGAAGCATATGGAGAATAAGCGTTTGTAAAAATAGATTGTACAAGAGTAGAGAAAGTCTTGTGAGTGTAACACATCAGATTTTTTTGTCTTGGATATGCAAAGAGTATTAATCTGTGGCAAAGGGAATGGTGCTGCACCTAGCAACCAGCTATTAAGAGATATGTATGTGCTTAAAGGCTACTGTATTTCTATATTGCCCTTGTAAATATATATTTCCTTTACATCTACAAGAAAATTAGCAATAATATAGAGTCTGCAAATGTTTATCTCGATTAACATGAAGTAGATGGAGAATAAGCGTTTGTAAAAATAGTTTGTACAAGAGTAGAGAAAGTCACGTGAGTGTAACACATCAGATTTTTTTTAAATGAGCCATATTGTTTTTATAACGTTAGAAGATAGACGTACCGTTACTACCGATTGATACACAAATGCCTGTTTACCGCAACTTTTTGAAAACGTTCGTGAAAAACACCCAAAAAGAAAAATGTTATGACAATGCATCATCGCATACAGCGAAACTAACAACTGAGTATCTGGATGCCCTAAAGGTCAGCACCATGGACCCTCCGGCGTACAACCCTGACCTAGCATGTTGTAATTTATTTTTGTTTCCAAAAATTAAGATAAAATGCGTGGAATCACTTTTTCTTCGGCAAATGAAGCAGTGGAACATTATAAGAACGGTTTTCTGAAGTGCGTCAGGAACAGTGGCGTCACTGCTTTAAGGACTGGTTTCAGCGATTGCAAAACTTTTGATTTTAAAGGGCAATATTTTGAAAAACAATAAAATCGTTAAATTTTTTTAAAACTAGCCCTTGTTTTAATTTCTAATAAATTTCAGTGTCACTCTCGTACGAGTACACAACACCACACCATGGAAGTGGGTCGTTGTGAAGAGCTATTCATTTGGTTTCTGTAGCGCTCTTCTCCAATGCGAAACAAACGTAATTCAAAAAATGGTTTTTATAAAATGACATTTGTAGGTCTTCAGCGTTTCAATTCAATTTCTTTTTGTAATGTTTGGGAAATGTTCGGGATTGTGCAAATGTTGTGGTATAAAATGCTCAACTTTATGCCAGTAAGTACGTATCTCCTCCTCCTCCTCCCCCCAAAACAAACAAATTGAGCTTGTTTTACATATCTTTAAGTATTGCAGGATTACTGTCTGGATATCGTCATCATTGCATTCTATGAGAAAGCGAATTATAACAGCAGTTCGCCATCAGGAACTGAAAAAAGCAAGGGATGCAGTTGGATTGCTACGAACAATCCTTACACTTCTTAGAGAAGGATAAAGAAGTCCACATGGCAGTTGTGGAAAGCCACCTGATAGACTAAAGGCTAAGTTATGTGCGGCCCAATAAAATTCGCGTGTTCTGAAAGAGAGAAGACTCCCAGGTGCTTTATAATATCAAAGAAATTTCTACATGTGTGCTTTTTTAGACTCCTGAAAATGGAAATACTGTCAAAGATAGTCAGTTAGCTTTCATCTTTAAGTAAGGGGTAGTGTTTTTTACGGGATGTGCAAAATAATCCCTGTTTTTGTGGTTTATCATTTCAGCTTTTCTTTCATGTTTGTTAGTTGTGTGTAGTGATAAAGTTCGTCATCGATGGTTTATAATTTCATATTTAATAATATTTAATAATGTCTAAATAACCATAATACTTGTTACATTTGTGGCCATTAGTGTTCGCTACGTAGCGAACTTACGAAGTTTATTTCGGTCCATACATCTACTGCAAGACTTGCTACGCCGTCATTTGTGTTACCTGAACCACAGAAGACCAATGAAGATTTTTGCTATCCCCATGATAGTATAATCACTAAAATGTTTGTAACTTTTGTTTGATTCAACCCAAATATTGTGTGTAAAATCGGGAGGAGGATGACTGATATGCATTCTGCTACCTGCCCTGTCCCCACACTTCCAGAATCATATTTCATATATTCAGATGACAGGTCCACCTCAACCGTCCACGTCTACAGATCCTGACTTAGCACTTGGAGTTAACCAACACAGATTAGCCAGAGTGAAGTACATGATCTTGTGCCAGATCTGAAAATCTGAAACTTTCAAAAGCCCAAGGCAGGGCTTAGTCTGAAGACTTCAAGTGGGACTATCTTGTCAAAAATGTGAGTACTTTTTGTGTGGATTTGTGAGGGGTTCCCAGAATCCCATCAGAATGGGTTAATGGAGGCTTTAAACATTGAACACATTCCTGAGGGACGAGCACTATTCATAGCTGTATCTAAATCAAACTTCAAGGACTAACTACCCCATTACGGCAGTCAGTTATGGACAATTATTGCTATTGCGTATGTTGAGCATTTCAAGGAACCTTAAGAAAACTGAAATCCTCACTTCAGTTCATTAGCCACCACACTTGGCAAACTTGTCCAGATTTAAAATTAATATCAGTATTAACTAGACTCCAGCAGGGTTACTCTAAGCACTGGGATAACGGAGATAGAAGCGTTTACTTCAAGAAAAGTATAGTATCTCTTCGACAACACTATGAATCGGCACGATTCTCTAGTGAAATGTAAGAAATATCATTTCTTCCTCATCACGTAAAACCTGATCTCATCAAAAGCTTTGCACGTTAAAATGTGCTGGGAAAACATCTGCTTACAAAAGCTTCCAATCTGTGAGTGAAGCAAAGATTAATGAAGGGGTTTTTGTAGGTACAAAGATTCGCGCAATTTTTCAAGGTGGTTCCTTTCTCCTTTTGGACACATTTTGGGTGCTGTTGAGCAGGAGGTATGGAAAGCATATGAAAAAGAAAGGAGCAGAGACGTACGGGGCGTTGTTTAAAAGCTGCTGTCGTTTTATAAACACTCGCACTTAAATTGTCTCCCTGAAAACTGCGGAGCAGACAGTGCTGAACACGAATATGACTTTGGAAAAGCTTAATCAAGGAAAGGGAGCTCAAACATACCTCCTGGCTATTGCTGATCGGTTACCGGCAATGCTTCGGAATTTGAATCTAAGAGGAAAGCAAAGAGAAAACGGGTTTACGTAAGGTAAATATATGTTTTATTATGAATAAAATATTAAAAGATTCTCATAGGAAAAGTAGCTGTTGCAATTAAACTTATTTCGGAGTCAAACGGACACGGCTTCAGTTATAATCGCATTTACCTCCGTAAATTATCTGAGTAAAAGTAGATTTCATTTGAGTTGCAGAAAATAATTCTGATGTGTTACACTCACATGACTTTCTCTACTCTTGTACAAACTATTTTTACAAACGCTTATTCTCCATATGCTTCATGTTAATCGAGATATCGAGATGTCAATCTTATTGATAATTTTCTTGTAGATGCAAGGGGAATATGGTAGGTTTTAAGCGATAGTCAAATATTTTAACGCTGGTTGCTATGTGGCGCATTCCATTCTCTTTACATGTCCAGGACATAAAAAAAATGAATAACGAATTTGAGAAAAAGTATAAGTATTGGAAAATTTAAGGGAATAACAAGCAATATCTCGCAAACGGTTCACTCAACAAAAGAAATGTAAATGACATAAATTGTATTTTAACGCGATCTACATTTTTTGTGTAGTAAAATTTTATCTATCTCTTATGGTTTACCAGTTATGAAAAAGTCGTTCATAATGAATACTTTTGGAGACATTCCCAGAAAATTCGAGATATACATTTTATTTGTCATGACAATATCTTAAACATATGATATTTTAATCAAAATCGTTAGAGCCGTTTTTGAGAAAATTAAAATTTTCGAAAAATGTCCCATGTAAAGGGTAGTCTGGGGTGGGGGGATTTTCTTGAAAACCTTCGTGTCGCATCTCTGAAAGATACTGAACCTAAATACCAAGTTTGGTGTTTATCCGACTCTTCGTTTTTGAGTTATGCTGTTCACAGACACACAGACACACAGACAGACACACACACGGACATGTTTCCAAAAATGCTTTTTTTGGATTCAGTGAGTCTCAAAACATATATTTCCGGTGAAATCTCGGTATCGAAATTTTGGGTGGAATACAATACTTCCCCTACTTACTATACGTAGTAGAGAAAGTAAAAATGAATAACGAATTTGAGAAAAAGTATAAGTATTGCAAAATGTAAGGGAATAACAAGCAATATCTCGAAAATGGTTCACTCAACAAAAAAACTGTATATGACATAAATTGTGTATTTTAACGCGATCTACATTTTTTGTGCAGTAAACTTTTGTCTATCTCTTATGGTTTACCAGTTATACAAAAGTCGTTCACAATGAAGAACACTTTTGGAGACACTTCCAGAAAATTCGAGATATACATTTCATTTGTCATGAAAATATCTTAAACATATGATATTTTAATCAAAATCGTTAGAGCCGTTTTTGAGAAAATTAAAATTTTCAAAAATGTTCCATGTAAAGGGTAGTCTGGGGTGGGGGGATTTTCTTGGAAACCTTCGTGTCGCATCCTTGGAAGATACTGAACCTAAATTCCAAGTTTGGTGTTTATCCGACTGTTCGTTTCTGAGTTATGTTGTTCACAGACACACACACGGACATGTTTCCAAAAATGGTTTTGTTTTGGATTCAGGGGGCCTCAAAACATATATTTCTGGTGAAATCTCGGTATCGAATTTTTGGGTGGAATACAATACAGTACAGAAAGTAAAAATTCATTGTGCTCTGATAATATTAAATTACTAATAATAATTGCCATAAGATATTACTTACCCGGTTAAAGGCCGCTAAACTAACCCACACAAAGGGGGGGGGACGTAATAATCAGAGCGAGGAAAGGAAAATATGCCAGAGAGAAGTAAGGATATGGAGAGACATAAGGCAGTGATAATCTAACCTCCTACCTTGGTTAATACTTGAAGAATTTTCTGAAGAACTGTTTCAGGAATGAGGAAGGAGTATTAGGAGAAGGAAGAAGAATAAATTGCATGCGATTAGCTGATGTTTTGTCGCTGCTAAGGAGGTGAATGTATAAGAGGAAACCATAAATGTAAAATAAACTGTAAAACACTGTGATTATAAGAAGAAAGCAAAGAAGATATGTTCACGGCTTCGGGATGAGATAGACGAGCAAATGGTGGCTTTAAAATCTTTAATGTATCAGAGGTAGTAACAAGAACTGTAGTCAAGAAATCAACCCAGCAGTAGCAAAGAAAGCCACCAAGGATCCACAACTTTCTGTGTATCCTTGAAAAAAGAATTGAAGAATAAATTAGTGAAATGTTTGTGTGGAATGTGTCTGTAACTGTGCAGGAACTTAAAACATTGCGATGAAGTACCAATAAAGTTTGGGGGCATTTGAAATGTGAATTAAAGAATGAGAGTATAAAACACGATACAAAATAAGTAAGTAATGAAGTTATACAGAAAGAGTCGGTGAAGAGAGAACAATGCTGAAGCTAATCAGCAAGATTAGCAGGGCGAGAAGAAATTCCTCGTTAAGAGATGCACTGCGAGTGGGGAAAGGTGCTAAGCAGAAGATACCAGTAGAGGGCCAATATGAAGATAAGTGGTTCATATGCGGAAACGACGAGGGAAAAAGGAAAGAGAAGAGGTGCGATTTGCAGTGAAGGGCCATACTCTTTGGCAGAAAGAGTGCTTTTTAAACAGTCTGATGTGCCAATGTGTATTACTAGTATTACTCAATAGAAACCATTTCTGGCGAATATTTGTCTTGAGAAAGAGGACGTAGAAAAAGGTGATATGTTGCATTCACGTGACTCTGTACTCGCTCTTCTACAAACTATTCTTTAAAATCTGTGATACATTCACATGACTTTGTCTACCCTCTATTATTTATTATTGGGTATACACACTATTGTTACTTAGCTTATTACTTTCTCTACTACGTTTTGTAAGTAGGAGTCGTATTGTATTCCACCCAAAAATTCGATACCGAAATTTCAACAAAAATAATGTTTTGAGGTCCCCTGAATAAAAAAAAGCATTTTTAGAAAAAGGTCTGTGTGTGTTTGTGAACAGCATAACTCAAAAACGAAAAGTCGGATGAATACCAAACTTGGTATTTCGGTTAAGCATCTTTCAAGTATTCGACACGAAGATTTTCAAGAAAATTCCCCACCTCAAGCTACCCTTTACATGGAACATTTTTCGAAAAGTTAGATTTTCTCAAAATTTTCTCTAACGATTTTGATTAAAATATCATACATAGGTTTAAGATATTTTCGTGGCAAATGAAATGTATGTCTTGAATTTTCTGGGAAAAAGTCGTCTTCATTCTGAATGACTTTTGCATAACTGGTAAACCGTAAGAGATAGACAACATTTTACTACACAAAAAATGTAGATCTCGTTAAAATACACAACTTATGTCATATCCCTACTTTTTTTTTGTTCATTGAACCATTTTTTGAGATATCCCTTGTTATTTGTTTGAATTCTTAATATTTGTACTTTTTCTCAAATGGGAATTCGTTATATATTTGTATGTCCTGGACATGCAAAGAGAATGAAATGCTCCACATAGCAACCAGCTCTTAAAAGGTTTGACTACCAGTTTAAAGTCTACCATATACCCCTAGCACCTACAAGAAAATTAGCAATAAGATCTTTTATTTTTATTCGTTTGTCTCGATTAATGTTAAGTAGATGGAGAATAAGCGTTTGTAAAAATAGTTAGTACAAGAGTAGAGAAAGTCATGTAAGTGCAATACATTAGATGTTTTTTTCTATGTAATACATTTTAATCCAAATAAGCCTCTGCAGAAATAGCCACATTACACATTTTGTTATAGATATAAAGGAAATAGAGATAGTCAAATGTTATAGAACTGGACGCTATATGCTAGCCTTAAAATTCCTGAGTGTTTCCTTGCAATCACGAAAAACAACCGAATGTTGGTAGGACTTATGAGAATGACCAAGAAATGAATTAGAACCTTTAATGACTGATATCTCAGAAATGGCTTATGCCTCAAAAATACTCGTTTGAAATAAACTGTGTGCTTTGAAGATGTATCTACATTTTTTGTGTAGAACGTTTATGTCTATCGCTTAACGTTTACCAGCTATACAAGATTACACAAAATTCTTTCTGACTTCATAGGCTATTCCATAAAAATTCAAAATACACATTTTATTTGTAATGTAAATATTTCTAATATATGGTATTTATATGAAAATCGAAGGCCACTTTTTAGAAAAAAAATCGAGAAATCTTCCATGTAAAGGGTAGTTGGAGTGTGGGTTTTCTTGAAAAACTTCGTGTCGCATCTTTAGAAGGTACTGAATCTAAATACCAAGTATGGCATTTATCTGACATTTCGTTTTTGAGTTATGCTGTTCACAGACACAAACGGACCTTTTTTTTCTAAAAATGCTTATACACTATGTGATCAAAAGTATCCGGAAACCCCCACAAACATACATTTTTCATCTTAGGTGCATTGTGCTGCCACCTACTGTCTGGTACTCATATCTGCGACCTCATTAGTCATTAGACATCGTGAAAAAACAGCAGAATAGGACGCTCCGTGGAACTCACGGACTTCTAACCTGGTCAGGTGATTGGGTGTTACTTGTGTCAGAAGTTTGTACGCGAGATTTCCACACTCCTAAACATCCCTAGGTCCACTGTTTCTGATGCGATAGTGAAGTGGAAACGTGAAGGGACATGTACAGCATAAAAGCGTACGGGCCGACCTCGTCTGTTGACTGACAGAGACCACCGACATTTGAACAGGGTCGTAAAGAGCAATAGGCAGACATCTATCCAGACCATCACAAGGAACTCCAAACTGCATCAGGATTCATTCCAATACTATGACAGTTAGGCGTGAGGTGAGAAACCTTGGATGCCATGGTCGAGCGGCTGCTCATAAGCCACACATTACGCAGGAAAATGCCAAACGACACCTCTTTTGGTGTATGGAGCGTCAACATTACACGATTGAACAGTGGCAAAACGTTGTGTGGAGTGACGAATCACGGTACACAATGTGGCGATCCGATGGCAGGGTGTGGGTATGGCGAATGCCCGGTGAACGTCATCTGCCAGCATGTGTAGTACCAACAGTGAAATTCGGAGGTGGTAGTGTTATGGTGTGGTCGTGTTTTTCCTGGAGGGGGCTTGCACCCCTTGTTGTTTTGCGTGGCACGATCACAGCGCAGACCTACATTGATATTTTAAGCACCTTCCTTGCTTCCCACTATTGAAGACCAATTCGGGGATGGCGATTGCATCTTTCAACACGATCGAGCACCTGTTCATACTGCACGGGCTGTGGCGGGTGGTTACACGACAATAACACCCTGTAATTGACTTGAATGCTATAGAATATCTTTGAGATGTTTTGGAACGCCGACTTCGTGCCAGGCCTCACCGACCTACATCGATACCTCTCCTCAGTTCCGCACTCCGTGAAGAATGGTCTGCCATTTCCCAAGAAACCTTCCAGCACCTGATCGAAAGTGTGACTGCGAAAGTAAACGTTGTCATCAAGGGGCCAACACCATATTGACTTCCAGCATTACAGATGGAGAGCGCCACGAACTTTTACGTCATTTTCAGCCAGGTGTCCGGATGTTTTTGATCACGTAGTGTATATATAGGTATATACATATATGTCCAGGGGGTTTCCCGATATCGAATTTTTGGGTGGAATGCATTACTTACTTACTAAACGTAGTAGAGAAAGTAAATAGCTTATTCTTTTATCTAATACTTATTAATCAAGATACATTTTCATTAACACATTTCGTTTTAGGCTTAAGAAAAATGGTACAGGGCTAAAGCGATAGTCAAATTTTAAATAGCTGGTCGGTATGTGATGACTTTGAAATATTACACTTCTTGCATGAGCGCGAAAAAAATGAATAGTGACGTATTACTTGAAAAGAGCATAAGTAGGTATTTGGAGATTGAAACAGATAATTTCTCGGAAATGGTTAATGCCACAACAAATTTTATTTGACGTAACTTGTGTGCATTAATGAGATCTCATATTTTATGTAGAAAGATTTTGCAACTCTCTTTCAGTTTACCAATTATACAGAAGACATTCAGAAGTTTGGTATTTAACTGACATTTAATTTTTGGATAATTGCGTTCACAGTCACACGGACGGACACACACACACGCACACAAAACCACATTGACTGTTTTTCTAAAGATTTTTTAATTAATTCACAGAGCCTCAAACATTGTATTTTCGGGGAAATCTCGATTTCCGATTTTTGATTGGAATACATTACTTCCTCTACTTTACTGTAGGTAAGCAGTACAAAAAGTAAAAAAAAAAAAAAAAAGTAGTTTTGCATAAAGAACTTGTACAATAACTATGAAAATAAGTGATTAGAAAACGCCATGTAACTTTACACACCTATTTTCGTAGGCTAAGTTATTGTGCCAAGGTTTAAGCCCATTATAGTTTTCAAAAATATACCTGCGCCTGTGGTGTCATACGCTGTAAGAATGGACTTAGAGCGGTATTCTGAAAGCAGGCAGCGCACCAGAAAAAGAAGCCTGGTGTGATACAGCCACATGACTTTCTCTACCCTGTATCTTTTAGTGGGTATACAAACTATTCTTACTAAATATTGTTTTTTTATCTACTACATTTTAATCCAAAAGAACCGGTACTGAAATAGTTACCTTACACATTTCGTTATTTAGGATTACACTACGGTGGGGATACCTAGCACCTCGACCCCCACAGGGATTTTTTTGCGCATACACACCCGGGGGGAACGGATGAAATGAAGAAAACGAAGGTGACGTATGGGCTGCAGGATCGGCCGACGCAGAGATCCCTAACAGTTACAAGCTTGACCATCCAGACTAAGCAGCCCTCCCAAGCTACCGAAGGGTGGCTCACAGGCTCCCCTCCAGCGGAGACCAGGGAAAGCTCGAACCAGCAGCGGAGACTCGAACGGCCTCCAGCGGACGGGGCCGAGAGCAGGTTCCAACATGCAAGCATCTGCGCCATTTGTCCGCATTCGTCCGACATACAGCCCCGGAGCCAACCTGTAACATGAAAGGGGAAGAGGCAATGAGAGGGAATGAAGGGAAGACAAATTCTGGGAGTGAATGAGCCTTCCTAGCATCCGCCTGGTGACCCGGGGAAACCCGCGAAAAAACATATGGGCAAGAAGGTCGGCCGCGGGAATCGAACCCACGGCTTCTCGAATGCGGGCCACAGACGCAACCGTCTGAGCCATCCCCCTCGATACACACATTTCATTATAAATACAAACGAATGAACAATTCGAACCATTAATAACGGATATTTCAGAAACGGCTTATGCCACAAAAATACTTATTTGAAAAAATTGCGTGTTTTAAAGATATCTATATTTTTTGTGTAGTATGTTTATGTCTGTCGCTTAACGTTCACCAGTTACACAAGATTATACAAAATTCCTTCCGAATGAAGAGGAATTCACAGGCTATTCCCCAAAAATTCAAGATATACATTTTATTTATTTGTAAATATCGTTAATATGTGGTATTTTAATCAAAATCGTTAGAGCCGCTTTTTAGAAAATCAAAATTTTCGAGAAGTTCTCCATGTAAAGGGTAGTTGCGGGGGGGATTTCCTTGTAAATCTTCGTGTTGCATCATTGGAAAATACCGAATTAAATACCAAGTTTGGTGTTTATCCGACATTTAATTTTTCAGTTATGCTGTTCACAGACACACAGACCCCTTTTATTCAGGGCCTTAAAAAGATGTGTTTCCGGTAAAATCCCGATATCTAATTTTTGGATGGAATGCAATACATTCTCAACCTAATATATACGTGGTAGAGAAACGAATAAAAATAGGAAGAATTAAAAATGGAAGGAAAAATAAGGAAAAGAGAGAGAACTGAGCAAATACGTTATCAGTAAACAGGGTAGAGAGAGTGGGGAACACTATTCTGTTAATAAAGAAGAAATCATGTTCCAGCTATTTGTAAGCATGAAGTGCTATAAATTTGATACATTGAATTAAAACGAGTGTTATATGCTGCTTTCAGAAACGTGCTGCTAGGAAACCTTTTTCTTTCTGTTTTGAATAAAGTTTTAGGAGAATGACGTTAGTAAATATGAAGACGAATGAAAAGATAGGAACTTGGCAGTCAATTCAGCTTCCGATAAACTTCAAACACTACCCAGCAGGCTCACCTCATAATTTACTAGCCAAGGTTATTTGTTTACAGAACGCCGCGCCTTTCATTAACTTAGTGATGCCAGTGCCGACATAAACCTTTCAAGCTCAGTTACGTCAAAACGGTTAAATGTTAGACGAATCTAACAAGCCAACAACGATCTTCTTTATGACTTTCTCTGTCGATTACCAGTGATGGTTAAAGGGAATATTGTATTGCACCAAATATTTGATATTGCACTCGAAATGCGCGTTTCGAGGTCCTCTGAATCCAAAGAAAGTGTTTTAAGAAAAAGGTTCACCTGCATGTGCGTGTTAACATAGTTAACTCTAAAACTAAAAGTCGTGTGACTTATAAGGCAGGCAGACACCTTTTAAATTTGCAACAGTAAGATTTTTAAGGAAATTACCCATCCCAAAGATCACGTTGTATAGACAAATTTTCTTTCCTTTTCACTTCCTCTACCATGGACATAGTAAGTAGAAAAGGTTTTGCATTCCATCCAAAAATTCGACATGGAGATTTCACCGATAATACACGTTTTGAGGCAACCTGAATAAAAAAATCAGAAAAAGGTTCTGTGTCTGTATGTGTGTTTTTGAACAATATAACTCAAAGTTGGATAAATACCAAACTTGTTATTTAAGTTCATTATCTTCTAAAGATGCGACACGAAGCTTTTCAAGAAATTCCCCAACCCCAAACTGCCCTTTACATGGAATGGTTTTCGAAACTTTTTATTTTCTGAAAAATGGTTCTAACGGTTTTCATTAAAATACTATATATTAAAGATATTTTCATGACAAATAAAATATAAATCTTATATTTTCTGTCATTCGGAAGGAATTGTATATAATCTTGTATAATTGGTACATGTTAAGCGATAGACGTAAACCTACTACACAAAAAATGTAGATCTCTAAAACACAATTTATTTCAAATAATTTTTGAGGCATCAGCCATTTCCGAGGTACTTATCCGTTATTACTGTTCGAAGTGTTAAATACTTTGTCATTCTTTTAAAGTCTATAGACATTCAGTTGTTTCTCGCGTTTGCACAGAAAGTGTAAAGAAACGGCCAGCATGTATCGTCCAGTTCTTAAACATGTGAGTGACTATTGCTATTTCCTTTGTATCTGTAACTAAATGTGTTAGGAAAGTTACACTGACATTTTTTTAGACAATCAAAAAAGGATAATTTTTTTAAAAAAATTTAAATGATATATTGTTGTTTAAAATACATATTCCCCTTTAACATCAATACATTTTTGCAGTCGATGAAACTATTCCTTAAAGCAATGATGCCACTCTTCCTGAGACACTTCAGAAACCAGTTTTTATAATGTTCCACTGCTCCATCTGATGACGAAAAAGTGATACCAAGCATTTTTTCTTTAAATTTTGGAAACAAAAAGAAATCACCAGGTGCTACGTCAGGGCTGGATGGTGGGAGGGTCCATGCTGTTGACCTTTAGGGCATCCAGATACTCAGTTGTTTGTTAGTTTTGCTGTGTGCGACGATGCGTTGTTATGACGTAACACTTTTCCTTTTGGCGCTTTTCAGGAACTTTTTCAAAAAATTGCGGTAAAACAGACATTTGTGTACCAATCGGCAGTAATGTTATGTCTATCTTCTAATGCTGTACTAGCAATGTGGCCCATTTTAGTAAAAAAACACCTAGTAAGCATCTTCTTACCAGCACTGCGAATTCGTCGAACTTTTTGTAAGCTTAGGTTCTGTTCGAAAGGCACATTGAGCCGATTGACTTTTCTTTTCAGGATCATAACAATAAATCCAAGATTCATCTCCAGTAAAGGTATTCCAAACCAAATGTGAAGTGCCGCTTGGAAATTTTCCAGATTTTTTTCTGCACCATTGAGTGCGTTGTGTTTTTGATCGGGAGTCAGTTTATGTGGAATCCATCGTCAACAAAGTTTTCTCACGTCTAACTGTTGATGTAAAATATTTTGTATTTGGCTCATACCAATGCCCAATATCGCCCGAATAAATTCATAAGATGTTCGTCGGTCTTTTTCAAACATTGATCGAACAGCGGCAATATTCTCATCAGTAACAGCAGTTCTTGGGCGTCCTTCACGAAATTCATCACTAAGAAAAAGCCAATCACTTTTGAATTCGCTGTAACAATTATAAGTTGTTGTCTTAGATGGGGCTTCTTCACCGAATGCATTTATAAGTCGATATTCACATTGTTTATACGTTAATGACGATTTAAAGTCGTAAAAATCATAGCCCAGAAATGTTCTCTTGTCAAATTCTTTTTTGGGTGGGCACAAAATTTGTAAATTATTTTAATTAACAAACTACACGGCACTCAACTCGCAAAACCTTAGAAAGTAGTTGTCAAATACAAAGAAATTTCACTTGCTTTTAGAAGCATGGCATTCTAAAACTTTTCACTATCATCCTGGTATATAGCTATTTCTATAAAGGTTTATCTCGATTAAAATCAAGTAGATACAAAAATAAAGTTTCGTGAGAGTAATTTTGTATACTCACTAATAAACGGCAGAGGGTAGAGTAAGCCGTGTGTATGTGACAGATCAGAGTTTTTTATTAATTTTCTTTCTCTCAGAAATGACTTTAATGATTTTGATTAAAGCGACAATATCTTGAGATATTGGCATAGCAAATAAAATGTATATATTTAATGTTCTTGAATAGCCTGTGAAGTGTTCTTCATTCTTATTCAGTTTTATTATAATGAAAACTGTATGCAGCTAAAAACATACTACAAGAGAAACTTAGAGGTTCTTAAAATACTCACTTTGAGACAAATAGCTTTTTTCGTAGCTTTAGCTGTTTCCCTAATATTCATTATTATATACTTGAATTCTTACTGAAGACTGGAATGGTCATCTAGGAATGTTACCAAGCGATTTTTGTTTTCATGACAAACTAAATCCGTCTTGTGATATCAACAGCTGCCATGTTTTCGACATTTATATGTAACCAAGGAAGTATAAATGCAACCAAGAGAGCATTTCTTAATTTGAATTCATATTTAGGCAGAATTTTTTGTGATAACTGTAATGTGGGCATAACAATCACTTTCTATATACTTAATAGTATGTAAGGATACTGAAATAGAATATGTAGGCAAAGTCATGTAAAATACTGCTGCTGCCGCCGCCGCCGCTGCCTTTACCACCACTACCACTACCATTATTACGACTACGACGACAACGACTACTACTACTACTACTACTACTACTACTACTACTACTACTACTACTACTACTACTACTACTACTTTATTCCTTAGAGCTGGCGACTAAAAGGTAATTCGCGAAACTTCTGGACTCCACCGTCGCTTCCCCTCAGCATGCTGCTGAGTACTGCCATGCAGATTGCTTAGTCCTGGGACTCGGGGAAGGAAGGCATTTTCGCCATTTTTGACTTATAAGGATCAAAGCTTGTAAACTTTGTCCTAACACACCCATTGCACGAAAAACAGGACATAATAAAACATAACAAACAATCAATCGGTGTTTAAAAACATTTGTTGCCCAGAAATTTGTGACCGAATTCTACTAGGGTTTCCCTCCGGTTGGGCTAACACTGCTTTTCAGTAAATAGCAGTCTGCAAATAATTTTTAATGGATTTATACGAACAAACATGCATTAAACTGTACAGTTACGGCTGCACTTGCGGTTAGAAATTTTACATATAAAAGTTAAAAGAAAGTTTGTAACCACAGTTTATAACTTGATGAAATCGGTACAAAATTAAGTTTATTTGAAAGGTCACTGCTAGTTGACATTTTATATACGGTTGTAAGGAGCATAGTTACTTTTATTAATTTTAAGACATTTGTGTGGGATACGCCTAGGTAAGAGAAAAGACTGCTACAATTAAGTTTTATGCCATTAAGCCAATATAATTATAACATTTAATTGTTTATATTCCCAAAATACTCTACAATGCAAAAAGCAATGCGACACATTTTGCAGTGCATTAATATTTGTTCCGTCCAGCTTTCACAGAAGATCAATAGGAACCATGTCAACATTTGGCAGAGCTAGCAGGCTGTCGGCTAGCAGCCAGTAGTATAAGCGTCACTCACTAGTCGGGCGAAGTATGACTGTAGCAGCGAACGGTTAATTAATTAATAATAATGCTTTGATACTACTTTCCCTTATTGTTATTATTATTATTATTACTAAAGTAACAACTTATAATTTTGCTGACATTGTTACCTAATAAATCACTTAGCATTTTATCGGAAACCCACATTAATTATGACTGTAAAATTATCCATGAATTAGAATTCTTTTAATATATATTCCCTTAATTATATGTTTAAATGTGTCCGTCGTTAAAGTTTATATACGTTAGGAATTTATTTAATAGATAAGCCTCAATAGCTTAAAGTTTATTATTATTTTTTGGTGCTAAGATTTCAATGTGGAAATTGTTTACTCCTGGTGTTATAAGCATGCGCATTACATGTTAGTTTTGATTGCAATATTGTTTTTTAATAAGAGAATAATTTCAGAAACATACTAACAAGTCAGAAAACGTAAAAAAGTCAATTATTTTCTGTGTTCTAGCGAGAGTCGTTCGCATAATTTAAAAAAAAATACATTATTAAGTTTTTCCTGATAATTTGAATTCAATAAATTTAGTTACGTGTTTAAACTTCTCTTAAGGCCAGCAGTTTTAAGTGTAAACCAACAGATTTATATTGAGAACTTGCTGAAATGTATTTATTTTTATGTATTTCAATTCCATTTTTGTTTCGGCCAACATCCTATAGTTCGTGTTAAAACTAGTTATTGTACAATTGTGAATATGGAAACCCTTTCTACATCATTTTCCATTAAGTATTTTACGTGAAAAATATTTATAAAAGCTATAGGGACGTGGTAATTTCAGATTTTACAAGGGAAGCGTTAGCTGGGAAAGTTTGTGAACAACTATTTTACAGTAGTGTCAGCCAATAGAATGGTGTGTGACGTCATCGAGTGTCTTCTTGCTCCTTGGCTCTCGACTAGGAACTCGGTGAGAAGCGTAGAGTAGGTGAGGTAAGAAGAAAGGTGAAGTTATTGTTAGCGTAGGGCTGGTGGGGCAAGGGCAGTGCATGTTGTACTTTGTACCTATGGGTTGTAAGAGAGAAAGCCTATCTTTCCCTTCCCTCCAAGATCCTTACCTATGTCACACGTAATTGATTTGGCTGACTTAGAGAAATGTAAGTGCATTTCTGGCCCAAACAAATCAATTGGCCCCTAATTATCACCATTTTTATTCCACATATAATTCCCTGCTGTTTGCTCCATCTGCTTCAGACTTACTCCACTTGGCAATAGAGTCATAGCTGCAATGTACAATTTTTGTTGTTGCTAGGCTCGCCAATTATCCATAAACAATCATTGCTGTTGTATACTATTGAATAGAAGTTTTAAAAACTTTTGTCTTCCCTCAGTTCGGTGATGTGTGGAATGTGTTTCTGATTCTGTGCTTTGTTTGAAATACAAATCTGAAATATGCTCCTGCTTTCTGAACTTGGGAGATATTAACGCAAGTCTTAACATTCTTTTCCACTTCAATTCATGTGGGAAGGTATTATGTGCAGAAGCAGTTCTTAACACTGACATATGGTGACTCTCATTACTTGTTGCTTATTTTGTAAATTTTTGCATTCAGCTTTCCCAAGATTTTGCTTACTTAACATGAAGTGCCTCAAGTAGCGCAATTCTTTTCCACTGCTCATGTGCAACTCGTATATGAAAAAGACGGGAAGCAATAGTTAAAAATTCATCATTCGGCAAGTCGAGTAACTTGAATAATAGCAAAGTTGTATACGAGCACAATCTGTTGAAATTTAATGTGTTTTAATTTTGTGGAATTAATCCATAGATTTAGGGCCTTGAGAAACCGAATACCCTTAACTGTGATTTGGGGCATTTGTCTACTTTTACATCTGAATTATTGGGGTCACTGGGAGGGTTGTTTCGTTATCTAATCGTAAAGTTTGATAAGGAGACCCGTGGCACAATTGGGACGGTCGATATTTAGTACTCCAGAGGAGCCTGTGTGAAGTAATCGGCAAGCAGTACGGTGTGCATGCTTCTGTTTGCCACATACTAATATGAACAGTGTTGGGGGGGGGGAGTAAAGTGATGTACGAGTAAAATACTTCAAAGAATACAGTTCATTGACAGTAATTTGGGAGGTGGCTTACAGGAAAATCTCAAGAACAAACCCGTATAAAACTCGAATTTTAGTACCCCATATAGTACTTACTTAAATTACCTTACGATATTTGCACCATCTCCCTACACTTTTTATTTCGGAATGTTTGTGGTTTCACTGCCGCTGTAACATGTATGTGTGAATTCAATTGTAATAAGAGTATGTAAAGTATGTCACAAATTTGTAATGAAAAGATATTTTAGTAATTCTGTATAAAATGAACCAGTGTTAAGAAGTCTGGTCTCTTGCTAAGGAATTGTCATATCACAGGTCAAGAAGTCGAGAGCTGGAGCTGTACACGCATGAATGTCGTGTGTGTATGTCCTTATAAGGAAATACTGCATGACTTTATTCTAGAACATTCTCAAATATATGTACGTATGTAACTATCTGTTGCCAAGAGCCAATACCCTCAGCACTTGCCTTCAGATTTGTATAAATAGCCCTAAAACGGCAAGGGCGGGGGACTCGCATCAAGAGAGGTCTACAGGACACTACGTTCGTTTACTTAACTCTTCTTCTTCTTTCTTCTTCACTGGACTTTGTCTCTGAAACCACAAAAGCACCTCCTGCTCTCCTTGAATACGACCTAGTTCCACTCCTTACCAACGACTATCCTTAACAAACTAAGTCTTAAGTCTATCAATCCAGGTAGCTGAGAATATTTCACCGCCTAAGAACCCTCCGTAATTTGGTGTGATTAAGGTAAGCTTTCATTGTTGAACGGATATACATCTTTATGCTGGAGTTCGTCACAAACGCGTAACACACTTAGGACCTGCCACTGCTATTCCGGGTGAGTCACCGCTGATATCCCTGAAACAAAAATATGAATTAAAAAATCTGATGTGTTACACTCACATGACTTTCTCTACTCTTGTACAAACTATTTTTACAAACGCGTATTCTCCATATACTTCATGTTAATCGAGATATCGAGATAATCTTATTGCGAATTTTCTTGTAGATGCAAGGGGAATTGGTAGGCTTTAAGCTATGGTCAAATATTTTAAGAGCTGGTTGCTATGTGGAGTATTCCTTTCTCTTTGCATTACCAGGACAAAAAAAAATCTGATGTGTTACACTCACATGACTTTCTCTACTCTTGTACAATCTATTTTTACAAACGCCTATTCTCCATATGCTTCATATTAATTGAGATATCGAGATGTCAATCTTATTTGTAATTTTCTTGTAGATGCAAGGGGAATATGGTAGCTTTTAAGCGATAGTCAAATATTTTATCGCTGGTTGCTATGTGGCGCATTCCATTCTCTTTGCATGTCCAGGACATAAAAAAATCTGATGTGTTACACTCACATAACTTTCTCTACTCTTGTACAATCTAATTTTACAAACGCCTATTCTCCATATGCTTCATGTTAATCGAGATATCGAGATGTCAATCTTATTGGTAATTTTCTTGTAGATGCAAGGGGAATATGGTAGCTTTTAAGCGATAGTCAAATATTTTAACGCTGGTTGCTATGTGGGAATTCCATTCTCTTTGCATGTTCAGGACATAAAAAAATGAATAACGAATTTGAGAAAAAGTATAAGTATTGGAAAATTTAAGGAAATAACAAGCAATATCTCGAAAACGGTTCACTCAACAAAAGAAACGTATATGACATAAGTTGTGTATTTTAACGCGATCTACATTTTTTGTGTAGTAAAATTTTGTCTATCTCTTATGGTTTACCAGTTATGCAAAAGTCGTTCACAATGAAGAATATTTTTGGAGACATTCCCAGAAAATTCGAGATATACATTGTATTTGTCATGACAATATCTTAAACATATGATATTTTAATCAAAATCGTTAGAGCCGTTTTTGAGAAAATTAAAATTTTCGAAAAATGTTCCATGTAAAGGGTAGTCTGGGGTGGGGGGATTTTCTTGAAAACCTTCGTGTCGTATCTCTGGAAGATACTGAACCTAAATACCAAGTTTGGTGTTTATCCGACTGTTCGTTTTTGAGTTATGCTGTTCACAGACACACAGACAGACACACAGACAGACACACAGACACACAGACAGACACACACACGGACATGTTTCCAAAAATGCTTTTTTTGGATTCAGTGATTCTCAAAACATGTATTTCCGGTGAAATCTCGGAATCGAATTTTTGGGTGGAATGCAATACTTCCCCTACTTACTATACGTAGTAGAGAAAGTAAAAATGAATAACGAATTTGAGAAAAAGTATAAGTATTGGAAAATTTAAGGAAATAACAAGCAATATCTCGAAAATGGTTCACTCAACAAAAAAAATGTATATGACAAATTGTGTATTTTAACGCGATCTACATTTTTTGTGTAGTAAAATTTTGTCTATCTCTTATGGTTTAACAGTTAGGCAAAAGTCGTTCACAATGAAGAACACTTTTTGAGACATTCCCAGAAAATCCGAGATATACATTTCATTTGTCATGAAAATATCTTAAACATGTGATATTTTAATCAAAATCGTTAGAGCCATTTTTGAGAAAATTAAAATTTTCGAAAAATGTTCCATGTAAAGGCTAGTCTGGGGTGAGGGGATTTTCTTGAAAACCTTCGTGTCACATCTCTGAAAGATACTGAACCTAAATAGGTACCAAGCTTGGTGTTTATCCGACTGTTCGTTTCTGAGTTGTGCTGTTCACAGACAGACACACAGACACACACACGGACATGTTTCCAAAAATGCTTTTTTTTTGGATTCAGGAGTCTCAAAACATATATTTCCGGTGAAATCTCGGTATCGAATTTTTGGGTGGAATACAATACTTCCCCTGCTTACTATACGTAGTAGAGAAAGTAAAAACTACTTTCACAAGCATGAATGGAAGGGAAGTGTTCATTAAACTACTGATTTAGGCAGTTCAAAAATGTAAGGGAATATGAATTTCAACATAAATTGGTGAGCTTTGAATGGAAACCGTGTGTTATTTTGATGCAACTAATAACAAAAAATAACTTTAAGAATGGCGTTTGTTGCATCACAAGAGGCCATACACGTTTTCAACCCCTAACATACAAATTAACCCTTTTGTTGAATTTCAATAAATGCTATTTAATTTAAACTTACACAATAGAGTTAACGAACATTATAGGCTGCTTTATAACTCTCAAAAAGTATCCCTACGATATTTTCTACCACTTATGTAGAATAAGTTTAATCTGCACTGTTTAATGCGTCTATTCAAAATATTCTAGTTATACCACAGTACTTGGAATAAATCATAGGTTACACCTTACCAAACTCCAAAAATTATTAAAACCCCTTATTTTTAATTAAATAGTACTTCGAAATTTTAAAAACATTCTCTTACCCATTATAAGAAAACTACATTGCCAATCAAGGCAGAGATTTGTGCACTTGAGCAACTTACAAGACTTGATGAAAAATTAACTGTCTTGCGTATGGCTGCCGTGATATTATATACTCTCTACATGCACGCAAAAGAAACAAAGAACGGCACGGTTGTATTGCTTAAAATACTGGAAAAGAAAAATGCGAAGAAGACAGCACATGTCTCAGTAATGGCTAATGCTACGAAACAAATTGACTCACAGTATCGTATAACGAGCTGTACATTGTTTTCTGAAGTCGGCTTTTTTACATGTGTCACAATGGTTATGGTCCAAGGTTATCGAGAGGTCGACGTCGGGCGGTCGGAGTAAACAAGATAATCGGTGCTTGCCAGCGTAAACACCGGGCGCGATATCGGGAGATAACTAGAACATTCGCAAGTTTCTCCCCCTTCTGCAGGCAGTGCGTCGAAATGGTTCTAGAACGTTCGAGAACCTTGTGGAAAGATTCCACCTACTGCATAAACGAGCGCTCTCGCGGAAGTCAATCAGTTGCGTGTAGAGTGCGAGTCGAGTATGAGTCAGTGAGCGAGCGAGTTGGCGGGTGAGTTTTCCTGCGACGTCAAGAGCGATTCTCGAGCGAGTTGGTGACGACTGGTGTGACGTACGAGTGCTACTGAGGAGTGACGGGTTGTGGAGGCCTACCAACTACCCCGTGAAGCGAACCGTCCGGCGTAAAAAGGCTGTCACGAAGGAAGTGAAGTGGAGAACTGAACTAGTTCACTTAGTGAAGTAAACTTCCAGTGAAGTTGTGCTAGATAAGATATTAGAACAGTGTCAGTGGGAACTGGGAGAAAGTGACAGTTGAAAAACTGGACAAAGTCACAATATTTTATGGTTTCCCTGTTGTATAAAATTATATTAACGTCACTGAGAATATAAAAATCTTCACGGATTATTAATAGGAAATCAAAACACACTTGATGGTGGAAAAGTTCTACGTGTTTCTATGCTTAATGGGTTCTTAAGTAACTAGCAGCTAAAATTGTATGCAGGGAGACTAGAAGAGTGTGCTTAGTACATTTTGTATCCCTATAAGTGATTTTCATTGCAGTTATTTATCGGAAAGCATCTTAATTACGTTAAGTACGAGTCAGGAATCCAAAACCCTGCGTACCTAAACTTTTTAAGTGCAGCAGGAAAACCAATCGCCCTATCGAAATGACTTCTGAACAAGGCCATCGTTTTCAACTCACCCTAAAGTGGTAAATAAGTGGTAAACGTTAAGTGATAGATGAAAACGTACTACACAAGAAATGTAGACCTCGTTAAAACACATAATTTATTTCAATTAAGCTTTTTATGGCATAAGCTATTTCTGAGATATCCGTTATTAATAGTTCAATTGTTCATTACTTGATCATTCTCTTAAAGATCTGTCAACATTCAATTGTTTCTCGCGATTGCATGGAAACAGTATGGAATTTTAAGGCCAGTACATAGCGTCCAATTCTTAAACATTTGACTATCACTGTTTTCTTTGTGTCTATGAAGAAATGTGTAATGTAGCTATTTCTGCAAAGGTTTATTTGGATTAAATTGTGGTAGATAGAAACATAAGCTTTAGTAAGAATAATTTGTATACCCGCTAATAAACGATAGAGGGTAGAGAAAGTCATTTGAATGTAACACACCAGAATTTTTTTAAAACGTTTTCAGACCGCACTTTCTGCCACACATCTTGTAGGCCTGAGTGAACTTGAAAAATAGTTAACAAACAATTTTACTGTCCACGCATGCATACAGCAAACAATACATAAAAAAATCGAAGCTCAAATGAGGAACTTCCAATAATGTTTAACTGTAGCATATAACTGTAATACAAATATCCATAATAGTTTTCCAATCTCCTTACACAACACATGTTAACCACATCACTCCAAATCTAGAATGCAAGTGCAACCCTTATGCAGCTGCGACCTAATGATTAACTCATCTCCCAACTTCGGTTGTGCACCAGAGATAAGATAAACACTAAGGATGTCACAAATACCTAAGTATCAAGGAGTAATGAAAATGTTAAAATATAAGAAGGTCAGAATTTGCCTTTTTTCCCCAGCTAGATTCTCTATTCGTCCGACTGTGACACCCCAGAAAATTCTATGCGTAAAAATGTTTTCTCCAACCGATGTTTTGCTGGCTATATGAGAAGAAAAATGCGTACGAAACCTTTCTACTATCGTCTAAATAATTATCTGAAAGAAATCAATGGACGTCTCCCTAAAACAATTCCACAAAAGATCCAAAAAGAACCACCATGGCAAATGGTTCGCTGAAACATCGATACGACTCTAATGGCTAACTATAAAAGTAAAACTAATGCTTGCATTTATAAAACTCTCATCAGTGAATCATTGGATAAATTCGAAGACTTCAAAAAGTTTTACAGGAATGCATACGTTTTGACAAGTGGTTCAGAATGTGCAATTGTGTACAATAATGACGTAATCAAATGCAGACGAATTAATTATATACGCTTGGTCTTCTTATGTCTTCGCAATTAGAAAAGCTTTTGAAATAATTAAAAATTCCAAAGAATTAAAATTTCTGTTTTGTACAGATTCACGCAGTGTTGATTGAAAACATCATAAGTGATGAAAACAAGGAAGCAATAATTGTAAGGATTTCAAAAACGTTCCAAGCCTTTATTTTTACGAAATATTTTTTTTTTCATTTGCACCATCTTCTACTTTAAAGTCCGCCACATCTAGTGATGTAAAGAATTACCCTGCTTTCCATTTCACTCTCCTATATACACTATATAATCAAAAGTATCCGGACACCCCCACAAACATACGTTTTTCATCTTAGGTGCATTGTGCTGCCACCTACTGCCTGGTACACACTATCTGCGACCTCAGTAGTCATTAGACATCGTGAAAGAGCAGAATAGGACGCTCCGTGGAACTCACGGACTTCGAACGTGGTCAGGAGATTGGGTGTCACTTGTGTCAGGAGTCTGTACGCGAGATTTCCACACTCCTAAACATCCCTAGGTCCACTGTTTCTGATGTAATAGTGAAGTGGAAACGTGAAGGGACATGTACAGCACAAAAGCGTACAGGCCGACCTCGTCTGTTGACTAGCAGAGACCGCCGACATTTGAAGAGGGTCGTAAAGAGTAATAGGCAGGCATCTATCCAGACCATCACACAGGAATTCCAAACTGCATCAGGAATCGCCTATGACAGTTAGGCGAGCGGCTGCTCATAAGCCACACATCACGCAGGGAAATGCCAAACGACGCCTCGCTTGGTGTATGTAGCGTCAACATTACACGATTGAACAGTGGCAAAACGTTGTGTGGAGTGACGAATCACGGTACACTGCAGACCTACATTGATATTTTAAGCATCTTCTTGCTTCCCACTGTTGAAGAGCAATTCGGGGATGGCGATTGCATCTTTCAACACGATCGAGCACCTGTTCAAACTGCACGGGCTGTGGCGGAGTGGTTACACGACAATAATATCCCTGTAATGGACTGACCTGCACAGAGTCCTGACTTGAATCCTATAGAACACCTTTGGGATGTTTTGGAACGCAGACTTCGTGCCAGGCCTCACCGACCTAAATAGATACCTCTCCTCGGTTCCGCACTCCGTGAAGAATGGGCTGCCATTCCGCAAGAAACCTTCCAGCACCTGATTGAAAGTATGCCTGCGAGAGTGAACGCTGTCATCAAGGCTAAGGGTGGGCCAACACCATATTGACTTCCAGCATTACCGATGGAGAGCGCCACGAACTTGTACGTCATTTTCAGCCAGGTGTCCGGATACTTTTGATCACGTAATGTAATTGCAGCTGAATGTTGTTTGTGATTTGAAGAGTATCCCAAAGTCCTGATCATGGATCCTGAAAACCGCCTTCAATAGCGCTGTTGTCACCAAACATCTGTTAGCTGATCCCGTTGAAACTCATGATGGTAGTACATCTAAAGGCAAAAGAAAACGAAATGAGAGCCAGTGGAAGAAAAATAAAATGAAACAGTACTGAAAAATTAATGCAAGTAGTAAGAAGATTGAAGCGCGCAAAACACGCAATTCATGCAGGTATGTAGGCCTATTTTTTTGAACAGGTTATTGTGTTGTGGTTTACAGAAACGTATTATTAACTTAAGGATAATGCCTAGTCATTGATGAAGTAATTACAACCAGATGCTGTCAACTTCATTATGTCACTTGTTGAATCTGATGACACATTTAATGAAGATGAAAATTGTGATAATGTTGCAGAAAATAAGTAAATGAACTTTGTAAAGAACGCTGAGTGTAGGGCGCAGCATATATGAAACCTAGAATACTGTTTATTTATCTCTCTATAATTTCTAATCTTTCATTGCAAATTTCACATCTGTTCATAGGAATGTTACAAATACACTGGTTCTTAATTTCTATATTGTGTTATAAAGTAAAATATTTCAATAACGCTTATTAATTTGGAGAAAATCTTATATTTATTCCAAATGTCCTGTGAGTTCAAAGACGTCCCAAGCCCAATTTTTTATTATACCCTTTAACTGTCAGAGAACAGACTTAAGTTCATAATTGCTATGAATACTGACCACATGAATGTCTATTACCTAGAGTTAAGAAAATTTAGTGTGGACAAGTATTTTCACAAACACTTAGTTTTTCCCCTCTTTTGAAAAAATTTACTCCCTAGACTTAGGTCGTTTTTGAAATCACGGCTTCAGCTGAAGAAATCAAACAACTTTAAAACGAAATTCATGTCAACAAACAACTTATCATTATGTGGATACTATCCCATATTGGATTTGCTGTAATGAACAAGCAGTTAAAACAGCCAAGGAAGCAACAACTCTCATCGGTCCCAATTAAAAATCAATTTCTCATCCGGAATTCAAAACACATCTCAGTACCCTAAACAAGGAATTATGCTCCGATATGACCATTGCAGTTAAGGACGGGACATAAATGGTACAAAACTAGTGAATGGATGAAAAACTGTCCCAATAAACTTTCGGAAATCAAGAACTCAATATTCAGCAACAATCCATTCCACCTAAAGAAGAGGATAATTTATACCCAGCTATGAATTGCTCACTACATCTGCATTACATATTGATACATCAATATCTGCTAACTAAAAGTCAAGCACTCTGTGTAACACTGCAAAGTAACCTTTACAATAAAACATATACGAGGACGGATTGAAAAGTACCGCACAATACTTTTTTCAAAAAGGTTTAATAGTTAAAACAGCTTAAAAAAATCACAAATGAACTTACACCTTTTATCTGCTTTTCGACATAGACACCAAGTTTCTCAACATATTTCTCCCATCTTGATACAGTTTCAATATGTCCTGTTCATAGAAGTCGTTGAAGTAAAGCCATCTGCGGACTGCTGATTTCACTTCCGCATCTGTCGCAAAGCGTTGTCTGCCAGGAATTTCTTCATGGGACCAAACAGACGAAAGTACGATGGTGCAAGGTCCGGACTGTATGGTGGATGCTGGAGCACTCCCAACCAAATTGGTGATATTATCATGAATTGTGACATCGTCAGCATACATGTTGTGGCGTTTGTCACGAAGGGCACGACGCAAATTCACCAAAGTTTTCATGTAAGCCGCAGCATTTACAGTGGTCCCGTGTTCAGCAAAGTCCACCAATACAACACCATACATATCCCAAAACACCGTCACAAGCACTTTCCTAGCAGACAGAGTCACTTCGAATTTTTTCTTCACTGGGGAACCAGCATGTTTCCACTCCATACTTTCCTGCTTGTTTCGGGCGTATGCCCACGACTCATCACCAGTGACGATTCCTTTCAGAAAGTCATGTCCTGCGGTGTACCGCGTTAGGTGATCCAAGCTCGTCATCATTCGCTGGCCCTTGTGGTTGTGTGTCAGGTTCTTAGGCACCCAGCGAGCACTAACTTTACGAAATTTCAACGTGTCATGAACAATATCGTACACTGCACCATAGGAAATGCTGAAGTGTTGCGATAAGGTTCGCAGTTGCACACGCCGGTCGTTCAAAATTGCCGCCTTAATGCCTCTGACTTTCTGCGGGGTTGCAGCTATTACCGGCCTCCCGGAGAGTGACGAATCACTTAAGGTTCACACGGTCCTCTAGGAAGAATGCATATCACCTGGAGACATTGCTACGGTCCATACAATCATCCCCATACACACCACGCATGTCCCTGTGAATATCACTCGGTTTATGCTCTTTGGACCACAAATATCGAACCATACCTCTCTGCTCTTCACACGTGGACGACAGTATCATGCGCGCCATCTTTGTTGCGTAGTTCACATTTCATTCGCTAAAGCTGCGCATGAAACAAAAAATACCCTCTGTAGTGAAAACCTCAAATTATATCTGTGTGAAGTTGCAACATTCCAGTTGCAATACCAAGGAAGAAAAAACATATTGTGCGTTACTTTTCGATCCGCCCTCGTATTTGAATGAAAATATTTAGAACCTTTTAGACTAAAATGCAAAGTTCCTCCAGTCCAAAAGGAAGTGCCTCAATGTCTATACAGCTGCTTTCAACATATTACGTTTATCTATGCCATTAAACTACTAATGTCACTGAGATTTTTTGTTTTGCACTGCATTATAATATATTTATTTTTCGACGTTAAGATATCTTTTTCTTTGTATGAAACCATTGTTTAAAATATTAAAGATTTAAATTCTAGGCTCAACTTTCGTTACATACTATGTTCAATTGTATTTAAATCACTGTTTTAATGCTAATGTAATATCAACACTGGGAAGTATTTAAATACTATTCATCATTTATTATTTCCGATGCTTTGTCCTGAAAGACAATGTAATGTTAGATGTATTTTACGTGATTGCTTATGACCTAGTTGTTAATGCGGCCTACAATAAATAGATGAATAAAAAAAATAGCTTCATTTTATCGCGAACTGCTCCGGTATTGAAATGTTAACCGCATATTATACCGGACATCAAAGAGATAATAATGTGGTTTGTCGCATACAATAAACTCCATATTGCTAGAACACGTCCGGGGCAATAATATCGACGGTGGACGCTTCGATTAGGAATAGTATTGTGAACCTAAAATAGTCTAATGTCGCTAATTCCCACAATTGTCTCAGCCCATTGCTATTTCACAGGCAGCCCTAATAATATGTTATGTTCTTTATATAAAACTTAGTCCTCTGTCCTTCTTAATCACCATAAAAATGTTTGACTAATGGTGATTTCAAATTAGGCAATAAGAACTTTGCATACCGATGCGTAAACAGCAGTCAGCTGTTTATATTACACGTGGTTTGTTTGTGACGAGCTTATGTGAAATAAAGAAAATCAAAGCGATCAGTTTTAAACGTTCATTGATGTATGTTTCGAAAGCGACTGATGTTACGAAAACAGGTTTTACATATTTTAATGACATTTCATTCACCGTTTTTATGGATCTGAGTTGTTATAAGGGATGTTGAACACTTTGTGTGTGTGTGTGTGTGTGTGTGTGTGTGTGTGTGTGTGTGTGTGTGTGTGTGTGTGTAACACTTAATGGATTTTGATAATTACTTCTTTCACCGCTGGAAAGCCCGATGCTTCCAGACGGATATAGGCTATATAATATTTCCGAATATTTTAAAAAGAGGTGTGGGTGTTTAGGAGGGTTTCGCACTCAAAATTTCAATCAGTTTCGTTGAAAATGGACATCAGAATGATATTTTTCGCACTTTCTTTTGTTGCAAATATAGCAGATTTATAATGAATTTAACGAAAAGGATAGGGAGGCTTACATAATTTAAAATTTAGTTATTAGAGGGTGAGAAGCTGAAGGTCCTGTTTATATCCTTAAATTCCATCTGATATCCCTGAGCATCATAGCGGGGAAATGTTTTTGACAAAATGGTATACCTAGGTTTTAGAATCTGGCAAAGATGTTAAGCTACCCTACAACTTTCAAAAACTTCCGCTACCATTATTTTCCATCCACATTTTCAACACCAAACATACAAATAAACCCTCTTGGGCCAATGTGGACAAAACTTTTACATTTGCACTATGAGCCCAGCAAAAATTATAAGCTACGTTACAGCTCTCAAAACGTAACCGTACCATGTTTTCAACCACTTATGTACGAAGGCAGATCGAAAAGTAACACACAATAATTTTTTTCTGCCTTGCTATTGCAGCTGGAGTGTTACAATTTCACACAGATATAGTTTGAAGTTTTCATTACAGAGAGTATTTTTGTTTCATGTGCAGCTCTAGCGAGAGAAGCATGAACTACGCAACAAGGATGGCGCGCATGTTACTGTCGTCCACGTGTGAAGAGAGCAGAGAGGTGTGATTCGATATTTGTGAGCCAAAGGGCATAAACCGAGTGATATTTACAGGGACATGCGTGGCGTGTATGGGGATGATTGTATAGACCGTAGCAATGTCTCCAGGTGGTGTGCATTCTTCCTAAAGGGCCGTGTGAACCTTAGTGATTCGCCACGCTCTGGTAGGCCGGTAACAGCTACAACACCGCAGAATGTCAGGGGCATTGAGGCGGCAATTTTGAACGACCGACGTGTGCAACTGTGAACCTTATCGCAACAGTTCAACATTTCCTATGGTGCAGTGTGCGATATTGTCCATGACACGTTGAAATTTCGTAAAGTTAATGCTCACTGGGTGCCTAAGAACATGACAGACAATCTCAAGGGCCAGTGAATGATGGCGAGTTTGGATCACCTAACGCGGTACACCGCAGAAGGGCATGACTTTCTGAAAGGAATCGTCACTGGTGATGAGTCGTGGGCATACCACTACATGCCCGAAACCAAGCAGGCAAGTATGGAGTGGAAACATGCTGGTTCCCCAGTGAAGAAAAAATTCAAAGTGACTCAGTCTGCTAGGAAAGTGCTTGTGACGCTGTTCTGGGATATGCATGGTGTTGTATTGGTGGAATTTGCTGAACACGGGACCACTGTGAATGCTGCAGCCTACATGAAAACTTTGGTGATGTTGCGTCATGCCTTTCGTGACAAACGCACAACATGAATACTGCCGATGTCAAAATTCTTCATGACAATGCTCGCCCCATGTTGCTGCTGCTGTTCGTCAGAAAATCACCTAATTTGGTTGAGAGGTGCTCCAACATCCACCATAAGTCCGGACCTTGCACCATCGGAGTTTCATCTGTTTGGTCCCATGAAGAAATTTCTGGCCGGCCAACGCTTTGCAACAGATGCGGAAGTGAAATCAGCAGCCCGCAGATGGCTATTCTCCAAGGAAACGGACTTCTACGAACAGGGCATATTGAAACTGTGCTGAGAAACTTGGTGACTATGTCGAAAAGTAGGTAAAAGTTGTAAGTTCATTTTGTGATTTTTTGTTGTTGTTTTAACTATTAATCTTTTTTGTAAAAAAATTATTGTGCGGTACTTTTCGATCCGCTCTCGTAGAAATATGCACATTTTAATCCGTGTGTTAAAAATATTGTAGAATCATACGACAGGATTTGCAATAAAATGTAATTTGCCTTACCAGCTTCGAAAAACTACTGAAGTCTTATTTTCAATCATATAGTATCTCGAAATGTTTAAAGAGTGCTCTTGCGCATATTTTCCACCCTTTATAGACTAAACTATATTGTTTGGCCAATCAGGGCACAGATTTCTGCATTTGAGCTATAACCTGAATTTGTTTATACTGACGAAAATATAGATTGCCTTACAACTTCAAAAAGCTACCCCTTGTTTATAAATGTGCATACCGCTTGACCAACCTGGGCAAAACTTCGAGCACGTTTTAGGTAGGATGAAAATTGTAAGTTATCCGCATCTTACAAAGCTACCCCCGTACTAATTTTAAATATTACTTTACAGAATGCATCCGTGTAATGGCCGGTAAGACAGTGCACTGTCCCTCAAATGTATCTGGGGGCCGTAATACGCAAAGCTGTTCCGTGTACTTTGTTCACTCTTTCGACGGAAGTGTGTGAGGGGGGAAAGGGGGTGCCAGAGACATCAAATGCAAAAATAAGCACAGATATAGGACTGTCCGCTTTGGTGTAAAGGGGAGCGTTATGGCTTGGAATTGCAGAGGTCACATGATTAAGTCCGAGGATAGGATTTGTATTTTTTTTCGGCTAAATGAACTGCCTCCGTGCCTTTTATATATATATATATATATATATATATATATATATATATAGGTGAGCCAAAAAACTACGAGCCGCCTGCGCAGTGTTTTTTCCTGTCCGCGTCCTCGGCGCTCGTTGCCGTCTACCGCTATCATGGAAAATCGCGGATGAAACCATACAACATTTTTAAAACTACTTTTAAAAGGCTTTACTTACCAACTTTATGAAAGGAAATGCTGAAACTGTCCACCGTCGTCCATACATTTTTGGCACTATCCATGGTGGATAGTTTCCTAAAGAGGTGCCATGGATAGTTAATGGATAGTGATGGATAGTTTCCTAAAGAGGTGCCAAAAAGTATGGACAACGACGGTGGCCAGTTTCAGTATTTCCTTTCATAAAGTTGGTAAGTAAAGCCTTTAAAAGTAGTTTTAAAAATGTATGGCTTCATCCGCACCTTTCTATGATAGCGGCAGAGGCAACGAGCGCCGAGGACGCGGACAGGAATAAACACCGCGCAGGCTGTTCGTAGTTTTTTGGCTCACCCTGTATTTGCTCGTTTTACATGCTTATGGTATATAAGTAATTTTACACATCAGTGTTCTATTATTATTATTGCTATTATTATTATTTATTATTATTGTTGTATACAGAAGCCAAATGTATATTCTGTTTAGTGTATTTTCTGTTAATGATGATGATGATAATAATAATAATAATAATAATAATAATAATAATAATAATAATAATAATAATAATAATGCTCTTTTTATATGAAAAACAGTACTTCCTTCCATTGGAGTTATATGGCTGACACTGGGCATGAGGCATAATACCAAACTTCTGTGTAAACTTCTGCAAACGTTTCAAGCAGAATGCTGATTCCATTTATAGCATAGCAGTAGCTGCTGTCAAAGGTTCAGTTATCATGTTCAACTATTTGTATACACCTATATAATAATTTATAGTTGTAATATTTGTATTTACTTTACTTCGGTTCTTCACTCTAATTATTCGTTTTATTTTTGCCATTTTCACTTTACCGTTTTATCACAACTGATTATAATATTTTCTGGTCTACTTTGTCTGTTAGACTTAATACAGTTTGTTTATTATGCTTTGCCACATTTAGCTGTTCATTCTCGGAAAAGTGGAAAGAATTGATTGGTGTGTAGACAAGGGTTAGAGGTAGAATCAGATGCATTAGATTCGGTTGTGCTGGCGGCAGACGACCACGAGTGCTCAGTGGTAAGGCGTCGGCATGAAAAACCAAAGATCTGTGGTTCGAATCCCGACACTGATCTCGAATGTTTTCAATAATAGTATAATAAAGTTATTACTATTATTATTGCCAATATCATTATAATTCTGAATTAAATAAAAGTTAAACTCTTTCTATTTATTTATAACATTTAACGTTCTTTTTCGCTACACTAGCTTATAGGGACTGTGTAAAATACAAAGAGTAACTTTGTGGATATCACTGTAATAGCACTGGTTGCACAAAAATAAAATTGTATATGTTTATAGAAGTTAAACATATTTTCCTTACCACAGATCTACAAAATGGAAATGCAATAGCAATTTGTTTACAATAAATGCAATAATAATAATAATAATAATAATAATAATAATAATAATAATAATGCAAAACATTTTTGGGTGACTTGATTTTGACTTGCCTAGATTTTCCATGACCTCATTTAGTCTCCGAGGCAGCGAGGAAGCTAATACTTTCCCACACTTCACAGACTGTTCTCTCTTTGCCTTTTTGGTGCGTTCTTGACGTTTCCAGTCCCGAAGCATTAATGCCCACACGTTCTCAATTGAATTAAGATCCGGAGACTTCGCAGGTCATTCAAAAACCGAAATGTCTGGGTGTTGCTGAAGCCAAGTATCTGTTGTGCATGAAATGTATTACAGGCATGAAATGTATGTCTTCCGAGAAGATAGATCGCACCTTTGGGAGCATGTATTTTCCAGGACTGCAACATATTCCTGGGAGTCCATGCTAGAGGAGACTTCAACAAGCTCCCCAACCCCACCGACGCTTATCCAGCCTCATACAGCTAAGCTGATCTTTCCACTCCGTGCAGTGGCAACATCGTGTTTAGGGTCGAAGCGAGTGTTGTCGGGTCGCCACAAGGACAGTCTCCCATCCTCGCCTGACGAAAAGGCTTTTTCATTAGACCATATTATCATATCCCAGAAGTCTTGACTTACTGGCAGATGCTGGAGGCAGAAGGCCACGCGAGCTTACCTGTGTTCTTGCATAAGGGTGCGATGTCGGATGCCTGGAATCGTCAACGGACTGAGGAGACACTCAGCACCCACTGGGAGATTTAGACTTCTTGTTATCCTTATTGCTGGAAGGAAGGGATTCTCATTACGGACCTCTAGAATATCGTCCTCTGCTGTGGTCATCTTCGGCATTCCTTGTTTTTGCTTTTCCTTAAGGCCTTCTTCACGCTCCTACTGAAACATTTTCACTCATAACCACAGTCTCTTCTGCATGCCCAACTGCCTGGCATATTCCTATAATGCGGCCCCTGGTTACTTCATTTGTGTATGGCATGGTGTAAGGAGTTTTGGTAGAGTTTGGGCTTCGAATATTGTCCGTGTATATCCGTTAACCTGCCCTATTCCTCATTTGGTGATTACTAGCTCGTAGGCCAATACAAAGTGATGACAATGTCACATGATATCAAGATCCTCTTATTTCACCCTACCATTTTAAAGCAAACCATAAGGTATTTAGAATGGTATGGTTACTTCTTTGGAATGACGGTTAGAGTATTGGCTTATGAAATTCGGATTCCGGGCTGCTGGAGGAGAACCTTTGGCCTTTAATTATATTTATTTCATATTTTCCGAAGAGTAAGAAAGAATTCAAGGCATGCATAAATCTTTCCTGGTTGAATGAAGGAACATGATATGTTGTTTCCCTAATTTGACTGAGAACAAGCACCGTAGAGCGTAATTTGGTGATACTGCTTCTAAACTCTTGCTGCGCAAGAAGTAAAGTAGAAGGGGGATTTGGAAACATCCCAAATATTCGATTCATGGATCCCGGGCCTTCCTTGTAGATGGATTTAGTTCTGGAAAGGAGACACTCGGATGTTTCTAGCGCTCCTTGAGATAGCCTAAAAGCAAGTCTCCCGAGCTTCAAATGTATTAATGTGAAAGTCCAGAGCTCGACACCATAGTAGCTCTTTGGTAGAGCGCCGAGTTCTAAAACTGAAGTACAGAGGTTCAAATACCGACGGATGTTCCGCTTTTTCTTTCTTTCTTTCTTTCTTTCTTTCTTTCTTTCTTTCTTTCTTTCTTTCTTTCTTTCTTTCTTTCTTTCTTTCTTTCTTTCTTTCTTTCCGGATTCTACCTAAATGAAGAAACTTGTTTCAGATCTTCAGTGTTTTACAATATTCGAAAAGTATACGGTAGAATTGTTTTTAGTTAACTGAAGCTCTCTCATTTTACAAGCATAAAAACAAGGAAGTGATTATAGAAAAACATCGTTTCTTAAATTAAGTTTCTATTATTGCAGACTATTATCCTATATAGTAATGGTTTTATACTAGCAATGTAGAACGAGAAGTCGAAAACCGGTCGGTCGCCTGCCTGCGGCTTTGGTAGATAAGCGCCTGATCCCGCAGAAGCCTGTGTCTCCGCCCTCCACTGTATAAGGATAAACAAACAACGCGTACGTGACTCATTCTTTCGAATCGTAGCACCAGATTTTTTATGAGTGATTGTACATATGCTTGCTTATAGTTATTTATCATTATATAATATTAAGGTGATGACTGTATCTTATTCGTTTGCGTTTAAATGTTAAAACACACTTATAGGGCCATAAGTAATGGACTAATTTTAAGAACAAAAGGGGATCCTTCCCGGAATGGCTGAAGGGGATCGCCAAACCAAGCCACCTCTCCAAGGAGAGAGGTCCATGTCCCTCGGGGACCTTATGAACTAATACTAATATTCCATAAAATTTGTTGTTCAAATATTCATATAACATAATAGTTTAATGACGTTAGTGTTTCCGTGGTACATACTTTTATAGATATGGATGCAGCCTAACTCAGGTTACTCAAAACCAGATACCTGATGCCGCATGTCAAGGGCGGTCAAGTTCTAATTTAAGTCACTAGATATATAACCAAAGAAATCACCAGGCAACCTATTTACAAAAGACGCGCTATTTCGGTCTTCTGCTGGTATTAAAGTCATTGTCATATCATATATGTATACTGCTCTTTGTTCATCACCTTCTTTCTCCGCCATAATAACTGAATGCATGTTAAGAGTTAAAATAAGCACTAAACCGTGCTATAAACTTAATTTATATAACTTGCATGTGTTATTAAACGTTACAAATTACTGTATTGTAGTAGTTTGAAGAACAACTTATAGTTATGTTTTAATGTGATTTCGACGTACTTACCTTTAGATTTGGTTTACCAAACATTTAAATTGCTTGGTTTACGTCTACGCAGATCTTCTTCCTCTAAAAGTAAAATCCCACACAAACACATACCGCTTACACCAAGAATTGCAAAAACAATTAAAATTTCTAGTTAATTGCAACGTTAAGACTTAATACTAAGAATAACCTAACCCAATATTTATTAATAATTAAATGCTGTACAATTAGCCTGTTTAATATAACTATAACTAATCTAACACAAATAGTAAAATATAATATACGTAATTAACATAATATAATTAGTGTAATCAGTGCTTCAATTGGTAACTAAATGCTCGGCGTTCAAAGTTTGAACACCTGCGAATGTAAAAACAGGGTGCCAAAGTAACGGAACAATTAAATTGAGTTTTATTTATGGACACTCTTTAACTGCTGTGGTCCTTAGTCCAAAGTAACAGATACAATATAACTAACCTTCCCAATGCATGTAACAGGTGCGTATTTGCGGAGAAGTTGCCAGTTATGAATGGAGTCTAACAGACCTAAATATCACTAGATTCTAGTGACTTATCCCATAATGGTGGAAAAATGTCAAAGTTGCACGTTAGTAACCTCTCATATATTGTAACCACTAAAATATAAAGGTTCTTCATTAGTAATAATAGTTATTCATAATACAAATTATTAACATTGGATGTTATCCACGAGTAGAAGTGTTTATATCCTTAAATGTACCTCTCATTTCGCTGAACGCTGTTTTCAAGGAAAATGTTTGTTTGATTTTGACCTAAACTTGGTACACTTGGTTTAGAGACGCAGTTGAGTGACTCATTTACACCAACATTCTTCTCATTTCTCCAGTTTTTAAACAGAAGTAATTCCCTCTCAAATATTTTTAACTTTACAGGTGATAAAGTGCTAGCAGTCACCTTAGCTATTTCCAACATAAAATCAGGAATATGCTTATTTCATTCAGTAACAATATTACAACTAGTCGTCAGCTAACACAAACAAAAGCTTTGCAGTCCCTAGCAGCAAGCTAGCAACCGACCACAGCCACCTTAGAATAGGCTTATTGTAACTGCTCAGAGAGTTAGACCCCATTCACAATGAAGGTTAACCGTAAGAATAACGAAAACTTAAAAGCTAGATGCTATGTATTGTAATGGAACCAAGCACAGTGAATCACGTAAGTATAAAAATAAACATTGAATTAGACGTAAACTTAGAAGCTTAACAAGGTCCAAGCTTTTAAGTTTACGCTTAAGTCAAACATAAGAAACTAGCCAATCAAGAGCGATTCTCATCATGCAATCATTCTGCCATCTCCCATCAGATATTCCGTCGCCATGTGTTGACTCGCTAACACACTTTCTGTGTAAGATCACGGGCCAGGAATCACAGGGGTATCTATAAAAATCGCAGGAAAACAAATTGTTATTGTAGGTGATGCTTTTTTTTTGTGAATTTAACATCGTTTAACCGGGTAGTTGGGTAGATCATTTTTATACATGTGCATAACCTCTTTTGACGGTGGTCGTGTCCCAGCATTAGTTCAGCTGTTAAACCCTCTCCTGCGATTGGCTACTACTTAAGTTTGCATTTGTCGATGTGAATTATAACACATCGCCTTAAATTTATGTCTAAGTTTCATATGTTATGTTATGCTTAATTTTCATTGTAAATGGCCCATTACTATGTAAAACGTGATGATGATGATGATGATGATGATGATGATGATGATAATATGGGGGTTAAGGGCGCTAAACATCTATGGTCATCAGCGCCCTTACAACGCATACAATTTATAATCCAAAAACTAAAAGACGGGACACAAACCCGCTTAGTCTAAAACAATAAAAACCAACATATCAGAGTCTAAAAACAACCACAATAAAAATTGGTAGATAAAACAATAAAAGGTTAAACTACATGTCAGAACTGTAGAAGTCAAGGGACTAGAGCGCCATATGTCCCCAGGGGAGAAGAGCCCCCCCATTAAAACTGTCAATATAAAATCACAAAACTAAAAGACGCTCAGTGCATCAAATGCGCCGACTAAAACCACTGCCAATGATAAAACGTAAAAGACATTCTATAGCATGCGCGTCGTTGCCAAAACGTTGGCTACGCCAACAGGCAGACACACGAACGTGCCATAGAGCTAAAACCTGACACACTGCTAAGATGTGACGCACCGTTAAGGGCGCATCACACTGCTCAGAGTGGTGCAGGGTCACCACTGAGCAGGTATCTATGACTAAAAAGGCAATGTCCCATTCGTAAACGAGCTAAAATTACCTCTTCTCGACGAGAAGAAAACGAGAAGAGGTACGGGAGAGGTTTAACCTCCTGCAACTTGTTCTCCCGGAGGGCCGTCCACTCATCGCGCCAAAGCGAGAGGATGCGGTGTCGTAAAAGAACATAAGAATCTGAGGAGGGAACAACACAGGTAAAACATCTGGATGATAAAAGCGCCGATTTGGCAGCGGCGTCGGCAGACTCGTTACCTGAGATGCCCACATGACCTGGAATCCACACGAAGGAGACGCTGATGCCAGAAGCACCGAGCGGGTGGAGGAGATCATGTATGCGCTGTACGAGTGGGTGGTAATTGTACAGCGCGTTAATACTCTGAAGGGCGCTCAGGGAGTCCGTGCAAAGAACACAGTGTCGTAAGTCGTGCCGCTGGACGTATAAAAGTGACTGATAAATACTAAAAAGTTTGGCGGTAAAAATCGAACATTGCCCCGGTAAACGAAAGGTAAAACTATGTTGACCAAAACAAAGGCACACACTACTCCTCAGTAGTCTTAGACCCATCAATATATATAAAATGAAAGTCCCCGAATTGCGCCTGAAGTTCTAAAAACGCTGATCTAAGGTCTGAAGAAGGGGTCTCATTCTTCGGCATCAACGTTAACGCAAGGTGACTGTGGGACTATGTAAAAGGATATCTAATTTTGAATAATTGTTATATTTATTTAATTATTAATTAACTGTTTGTTTACAAATCCAAGTGATTATTTAGATTTGATCCAATCGGATGACTGCGATCGTGAACTAAACACCTCTACTCGAGGATAAAATCTAATGTGCATCACTTGTATAACAAATAACTATTTCGCCATAATAGCATTATAAACATGTTATGAGAATCAAAATTATGCATCATTGGACCTTGATGGCAGACATGCCTTAGAGCCTGCCTAGAAATAATGACGTAATAAATCTACTGAAGCATTCGTAAACGTTATATCTGTGGCACTACAGGCCTTGCGGGCCTTCGATTACCAACTTGCCTGTAATCTCACGCCCACATACACAAGGTAGAGGTTGCCGATATGGGAGATGATGTGCTTCAGAAAGATTTCACCGGAAATGCATGTTTTGAGGCTCCTGAACCCAAAAAGGCATTTTAAGAAAAAGGGGCGTGTGTGTGTGTGTGTGTGTGTGTGTGTGTGTGTGTGTGTGTGTGTGTGAACAGAATAACAAAAAACGAAGAGTCCTTTAAATTTCAAACTTGGTATTTAGTATCATCCAGTAATGCGACACAAAGATTTTCAAGAAAATTCCCCGCTCCAAACTATCCCATTACATGGATCATTTTTCGTTAGTTTTTATTTTCTAAAAAATACCTGTAACGATTTTTATTAAAATAGGTAAAATGTTTAAGGTAAAATGTTTAAGATATTTTCATAACAAATAAAAAGTATTTATCCTGTTAAGCCCTCTTCATTCTGAATGGCTTTTGTATAATTGGTAAACTGTATCTTACTACACAAAAAAATCTAGATTTCTTTAAAGTACACAAATTATATATACTAAATAAACTTTTTGTGACGTTCACCATTTACGAGATATTCTTTATTATTGGTTTGAATGTTCAAATCTTACAGTTTTCTCATTGGAAAATTGCTATTGGTTTCTTTTTTCTCGTGATCATGCATAGTGACCCGCTCTTAAAAGATTTGACTATCGCTTAAGCCTAGTGTATTCCCCTAATCCCGTTGTACCTACAAGGAAATATGTAATAAAATATTTCTGAAAATCTTTATCTCGATTAGCATGAAGTAGACAGAAGAATATGTCAAAATCGGACTGCAGCGGCAAAATATTAAAACTGTAGTTACATTAAAAAACACGCTTGATTTAAAAAACTGTTCAGTTTCGTCTTTCACAGGTCATCATTTTCATTTCCAAACATCGACGTCACCCATCGCTACAACACATATGCCTTTTCAGAAGCTGAATTATACATATA
This sequence comes from Deroplatys truncata, assembly GCA_030765065.1. Taxonomy (NCBI): domain Eukaryota; kingdom Metazoa; phylum Arthropoda; class Insecta; order Mantodea; family Mantidae; genus Deroplatys; species Deroplatys truncata. Next base: position 139,079,611 of record CM060975.1, read on the forward strand.
CATTTATTTTAATCATAATTAGCAGAACCAGCAGCTCCACCTGTGTTAGGTACAGAGAATCTTGTCTCTGTTTCTCCCTTTATCTCCCTCTACGCTATCACTCTTTATTTCAGTCTCTTCCTCTCTATTTGTCTACCTCTTCCACTCATTTCCTACCTCTCCCTCTCTCCTCCCCCACCCTTCCACATCCTCTCACACTCTTTCCCTTTCTTTCACTATGTTGTTCGTTTTCGTTCCCTCTCCCAGTCTACTCCTCTCTCTTCCTCCTTGTGTTACGTACTTCATACGGTATTTTGAAAATGGGTTACAAAAGTGCTTTTGCTAGTATGTTAATAAAAATAAAAATTTAAATTTGGAACTATACTGCTTCCCGTGGTGTCTGGTATACGTGTGAATAATGTTAGCCAAAAAATGTGTGTAACTTAAATATTTATCCTATCGAAATTTTGTGTTTAACACAACTCGTCAGAATCATCATGCTAATAAACCTTTTTTTATGTAACAGGTTTTATAAAATTCAATAACAAGAGCGATATTTCGACTTTCTGATTTAGCAGCCCGTAGGACCCATCGATTGGGGAAAGTAATTCAGATGAATTCTCTAATTAGGATCTAATGTATGTTATTATCAAGTTTTAAAACCATCGATTCGGTCGTTCTTGCGTGAATAGGTAACATGGGCACAAATATACAAACATTTTAAAAATCGGATTTTTGGCCTCAGAATAGCCATTACCTATACATATTAACATGACTTATTCAACGTAATCAAAAATTACGCAATTTTTTTCTGTTACAGTTTTATTATACAATGTATAGATTCTCAAATCTAGCAGTAGGCTCTCGCCCATGCGCTAAAAATTCACTCGAGCAATAATCTAATGGTTTATGCACTTGCCACATAAATAAGCATTATATACAGGCTGATTTATGAAGTACGTACACATTTCTTTCTTTAATTATTATGTTCGAAATTCACTCAATGCCCCAATTTTAGCACCAAATTATCAGAAAGTTCTGGAGTTTCGATTGCCTGTCACTAGATGCGCAGATGTTCATGTTTTATTCGTAATTGTTAGTTTTATTGTCGGCAACTGTTTTTGGGATTTTGTTCTAGTCAACGTGAAAATGGAGTACACATTAAATGAACGACTCTTCCTTGTAAAGCAATACTGGATTACGAATTTAATTACAGCTACTCAAAGGGCATACCAAAGAGACTTTGGTGCTCGGAATCCTCCCCAAAGAAACACAATACTGGGACTGGTAAACAGATTGGAAACAACTGGATCTCTGGTGAGTGAAAAGGCAAAACTCGTTCATCTAGGCTTCCCACGGTTGTTGGCATAAGAGCACGACTGGATCAGTCACCCAAAAAGTCATTATGACGTTTGTCGCTGGAGACAGGGTACAGCGACTCAATGTGTCAGAGAACTGTAAAAAGTGCAAGCCTAAAGCCGTATAGCATTACGGTTGTCCATCAGTTACAGGAACCAGATAAGAATAGGCAACTGAATTATTATCGTTGGTTTCAGGTGTTCATTGTGCGAAATCCTGCCATATTGTCCATCACATGGTTCACAGATGAAACATGGTTCCATTTATCCGGCTATGTGAACTCAAATAACTTACGATATTGGGCCAGCGAAAATCCACATGTTATTCATGAAGCACCTATGCACCCGGTTAAAATCTGAGTTTGATGCGCAGTATCCGCACAGAGAATATTGGGACCAATTTGTTTTGAAAACAATGTGAACACTGCAGAGTACCGACGGATTTTCGTGGAGTTTTAGACGATGTAGAGCTGAGTCAAGCATATTTTCAGCAGGACGGCGCTACATGCCATACATCAAATTAATTCATAGCACTAATTGCATTTGATGACTGGATAATTTCCAAGAGCCTGTGGCCACCGAGATCTCCGGATTTGACATCGCCGGAATTCTTTCTATGGGGTTACCTAAAATACAGGGTTTATGCCACACGTCCCCAGACATTGGACGATCTGAAGCACAACATTACACAGGAGGTTCAAGCTATTGACAACAGAGTCCTCCAACGAGTGGCCAGTAACGTGGAACGATGTGTTGAGTTGTACCTTATGCAGGATGGAGGACATTTTCAACATTTGTTATAGAGGTAAATAATCTCCCAAAATTCCTCTGCATTTCAGGCATAATAAGTTGTCGGTAGCATAACTCATTTTGAAACAATTAAAGAAATAAATGTGTCAGTTATTCATAAATCACCCTATAGTTTCATTATAAAGAATTATTATATTATTAAATTATACGGAAATGTTGATAAAATAAGACTATAAAGAAACGATCATTTGTTTAAAATTAAGGGTAAAAGGCACAGAACCGTCGTAGGATCGTTCTCCTTTGTCAATAGAACAATTGAAGCGAATGAATTGCCTGTAGCAGCCTTTTAGGGTTGTCTTTTGCTGTGAGAAAATTTAGGAAAAATCTGAATAGAATAAATGATGGATAATTAATTACAAAGGTTACTTGGGTATATGTTTGAAATTTTATACATTTGTTTGAATGCTAGTGGTAAACTTATTGGATATACTGATTGGATAGCTAATTAAGTAAACGTAAATTGTAAAGTAATAAATAATTTCAAAGCTTTTACCGTTATGTTACAAAACCATAAACGGGTAGTTTTAATAATATGCTTCGTTGATGGAACCGTTTTATTCATACTATTGTTTATTCATTATATCATTATTGTAATCTTATTTTGTATATTTAACTCTGCCACTGGGTAATACCCATTTGCAGTGAATAAATACATATATACACATACATACTCGTACATACATACACACATAGGTACATACATACATACATACATACACGCATGCACATACATACTCGTGCATGCATACACACATGTACATACATACTCGTGCATACATACACACATGCACATATATACTCGTGCATACATACACATATGCATACATACTCGTACATACATACACACATGTACATACATACTCGTGCATACATACATACACACATACTCGTACATACATACACACATGTACATGCTTACACGCATGCACATACATACTCGTGCATACATACACACGTGTACATACTTACTCGTACACACATGCATACACACTCGTACATACATACACATATATACACGCATACACATACATTCACGCATACACATACATACATGCATACACATACATACACGCATACACATATATGCATACTCGTACATACATACACACATACATACATACTCGTACATACATACACATATACATACAAATACACACATACATCTTGTACATACGCACATGTACATGCTTACACACATAGGTACATACATACACGCATGCACATACATACTCGTGCATGCATACACACATGTACATGCATACTCGTGCATACATACACACATGTACATACATACTCGTGCATACATACACACATGCATACATACTCGTGCATACATACACACATGTACATACTCGTGAATACATACATGTACATATATACTCGTGCATACATACATACACACATGTACATACATACTCGTGCATACATACATACACACATGTACATACATACTCGTGCATACATATATACACATATGTACATACATACTCGTGCATACATACATGTACATACATACACACATGTACATGCTTACACACATATACGCATGCACATACATACTCGTGCATACATACATACACACATGTACATGCTTACACACATACATTCATGTACATGCTTACACACATATATACACACATATACATACATACTCGTGCATACATACACACATGTACATACATACTCGTACATACATACACACATGTACATACATACTCGTGCATACATACATACACACATGTACATGCTTACACACATATACGCATGCACATACATACTCGTGCATACATACACACATGTACATGCTTACACACATACATTCATGTACATGCTTACACACATACATACACACATATACATACATACTCGTGCATACATACACACATGTACATACATACTCGTACATACATACACACATGTACACACATACTCGTGCATACATACACACATGTACATACTTACTCGTACATACATACACACATGTACATACATACTCGTACATACATACATGTACATACATACTCGTACATACATACATACATGTACATACATACTCGTACATACATACATGTACATACATACTCGTGCATACATACACACATGTACATACATACGCACATGTACATACATACTCGTGCATACATACACACATGTACATACTTACTCGTACATACATACACACATGCATACACACTCGTACATATATACACGCATACACATACATACACACACGCATACACATACATATGCATACATTCACGCATACACATATATACACGCATACACTTACATGCATACTCGTACATACACATATACATACAAATACACACATACATGCATACATACATGCATACTCGTACATACATACACATATACATACAAATACACACATACATACATACACACATACTCGTTCATACATATATACTTGCACACACGTACATACATACACACATACACATACATACATAGATACATACACTTACATACATGATAATGATAAGTGTTACTAGCGATCTTGTAATAACTTTCCCAAAGATTGTGTACATTGGAACTTAAGTATTTGGATTCGTATTCACATTCTTCCAGGGGGATAGATTTCATATACTACGCCAGTCGCAGAGTTAAACGCCATCCAAGTTTTATAAACAACTCTAAAACACGACGCAGACAAGCTGAAATGGAGCAAACAAACCACATGTGGGTGTTGAAATTCTAAGGAAGTGCATCTGCCTAAGTTAAACAACGAGGAGAATGCGTGCGGTTCCCATGTGCGCTGTATTGCCAGTGAATTACGACAGGGACTCAGGATCATCGTTAAAGAGAAAATCTCCCTTCAGGAAAGAAACATAACTTCAACACAGTTAAAACAAACTGTGAAAGAAGTGCAAGACTTCAGGTTAATGTTAAAATATAAACTTAGTAGTGAAGACACTTTAGCTATGTGCTGGAAGATATTCTGGGCAAATTCAGTCAAAAGTACCATAACTTAAGGCCGCCATTGGTCCACTTTTGAAAACTTTTTTTTTGACAGCAAGGCCTAAAAGCAGAACTTCTAACACAGCACACACGAGCTTAGCTTTAAAATATCGCAATAGGACAATTACCCTTTTTATTTGCACATGTTTAATAACTCGACTTGGTTTGATTAGGTTTTACTTTTCATCATGTCGTTTCACATGATTATTTTCTCACGGCACTCGCATTATCTGTTCATAAAAAAATCGTCATACTTCAATTTATCGCAATTCGTTGTAGAATTAACCTATACCTTATATTGGCAGCTTTCTTTTATCTAAAACGTTACTCTTTTATCTAAACTACATAAAAATTAAATGGCGGAAATTATGATTTAGAAGAAACTGAAATGGAAGTGAAATGGAGGTAGCAGAAAGAACGACACTAGAAATACTTATCCGAAAAATCCAGAAAGCAATATGATATAGCATTTAATAGCTTCATTGCCTGGTTTAGATGGTGAAAATAACTTCACTGAAAATGACTGCTAGGGAATCAACAAACTAACAAAGTATCTGACATTTCGCTTTTTTTAAACGCCATTCTTCTTGTTTCAAGAACGCGTTCTAAACGTGACCTCGGTTAATTTCAGGAATTAGTATTATGGGCATTTTACAAATTGGAGCGCTTCTAAAAAATAGTAGGGGAAAGGTCCCTATATTGAACCACTTACGCCTAAATAGTAAATAATAATTATAATTTCAAGTCAAAATTTTCAGAAACACAAGCGTTAAAGTGACAAATCCTTGCGTTATTAATATCAACAGAATTTAAAATTAATACAATTATCAATTAAATGACATTTAAAAAGTGAGATAGTGTAAATCGGTTCAAATTAGGAACCTGGTCCTTAAATTGAACCAGCCGTGTCTTAAAATGAACCACATACTTTTAAGTTTAAAAGTAGTTTTATTAATACAAAATACACATGTTTTATTGTACATTCAAAAAATATGCTATCAGCAACAACTGTAGAGTCCAAAATTGTGATAAGAATATCAATTTCCTTGAACGTTTTGAAATTTTATATAATGGCAATCACTTGGTTTTTGGAATAGGTATTATTTGCAAATATAAAGTTTTTACTAAATTTTACTCTCATACAAAAGAGTCCAATTATACACAGTCTTCACAATAAAACACTTTCTTCTTAGCACTAACTTTTGTACACTTTTGGCGAAGCCATATTCTTCAACTCATACACTGGATCAAGTCCATATTTTCAGACAATTCACATTCACATATTCATGTCAGCCACTGTTTTAACCTGATTTTTTTAACTTAAAATGTTATATCGATATTTATTCACAAGATATACTATTCGCAGTTGAGAAATCCTAGAACTTCAATAGGTTTCCTAAATTGGACCAGTTCAATATAGGGTTCAAACAGTGGTTCAATTTACGAGGCACGCCATTTTGGAAGCTTTAGCATCTATGTGACTAGGAGAGACGCTGCTTGAAAAAACGTATGCATGAATATTGTTGCTAAATAAACACTTCATAACATGTAGTATATATAGATCATCTCAAACTTATCTAATTGGTCGTATAAGCTTAACTAGACGAGTCAAATATTACTTCTGAAACACCAAAAACACAAAACACTTCATAGAACTGAAACCACAGCTCAGAATGCAAAGTCAACAACTCCAAGCATTCATAACTGTACACGCCACGCTTCTGCTAGGATTATGGTGACACCTGTCGAACAGTTTAGAAAATATCGGGGCGGTTCAATTTAAGAGGCGGTTCAAATTAGAGACCTTTCCCCTATATGCCACAGGATTATGAAACGAAGGCCGTAGGCCGAGTCCCTACTTTTACCCCATGTATCATAGTCCCTTTTTTTTTTTTTAATTTCCAACCTATTTGTATAATGCGTTATTTTATATAAATTTCTCCGAGTTGACATAAACCTGAATTATCTGTACAAACAGTGTAAATTCAAAACAGAAACTTGTTTTAAAAAAGTCACACCACGTTATGGTACATTCTTATACTAATGCTTATACTTCAATGTAAGTAATCCAGCTTCTTTCACAACATAATGGATAGGATGGATGTATGCAACGCGGAGTGGAAGTGGTAATCGCCTTCTCCCTAAACTGGGGCACATATGAACCTCTAACGTAGTTTTTTGTAATGCAACTTTCTAGTATTGCCTGCTATTTGTTATTACAGTCGCAGTAATGAGTAATTGGCTCAACAACCGCCCGCTAGAGGGCGCTAGAAAGAAGCAGGCACTTGTTAAGTGTGAAAGCGATCGTCGATTTTGCTCAGTTTTCTCAAGATAGTATGAGGTTATTTTACATGTGGATAAACATCACAAAAGACCAAAAGCCTTACTTCCCTTCCAACACCATGTTAAAGATTTTACACTCGAAAATACCATCGTCCTGCGCCCGGTTTTAACCCACGGTTTTAACAGTTAAAGACGTTTAAAACTGTGTATTTTAGTTAGTAGTCACATTAATTAAACGCAATGCATATAACAGACCCAATTTCAACATCGCACCAGTGTATCCTATACTTAAAAGGGGTCTTACTTAAAATAGGTCCAGTAAAATGTGTATCCAAGGGATTTTAAATAGTTGAGCAGCACGCCTCAAGCTCATGCCCTTAATTGCGTTCACTACTTCATCAGACCAGACCTGTTGCGTCTTCCTTTGGTATATTTCCTTCATAGAGAAAAATAAAGAAATAATGAATGCTATTTCTCCTGCAAGACTGCGAGTAGTTGGAAAAAGGGTACTTATATTCACTCGCAGTGCTCTGCTTATTTTAAGAGCATTAGACAGCATTTATTCAAACTAGCCGTCGGAAAATTAGGCATTTAGGGTGAACAGCATTAAGAGAGAATGTGAATTCTTAAAAATATATATTGGAATTTTAACAATAAAAAGCACAGTTGTAATGAGTGTAGCGTAAGGGCCCATTCACATAGAAACGTTAACGCAAACACAATCACGCTGGTTTTCCTTAACATGAGTATGAACACCATCGCCAGACGCTAACGCTAAACCTCGCAATCTCTAAGCTTTATGTTCGCGTTATTGGAATTCGAGAGAAAAAAATCTGATGCCATACATTCACTATCGTTTATTAATGGGTATACAAAGTATTCTTACTAAAGTTTATTTTCGGTCTACTACATTTTAATCCAAATAAACCTTTGCAGAAATAGCTACATTACACATTTCGTTATAGCTACAAAGAGAACAGCGATAGTCAAATGTTTAAGAACTGGACGCTAAATGCTGGCCTTAAAATTCCATACTGTTTCATGCAATCGCGAAAAGCAACGGAATGTTGAAAGGACTTTAAGAGAATGACCAAGAAATGAACAATTCGATCCTTTAATAACGGATATCTCAGAAACGGTTTATGCCACACAAAAAACTTATTAGAAATAAATTGTGCGTTTTAAAGAGATCTACACTATTTGTAGTACGTTTTCGTCTATCGCTTAACGTTTACCAGTTGTGCAAGATTATACAAAATTCTTTCTGCCTTCATAGGCTATTCAACGAAAATTCAGTATATACATTTTATTTGTCATGTATATATCGTCATATATAGTGTATTAATATAAATCGTTAAAGCCATTTTTGGAGAATAAAAATTTTCGAAAAATCTCCCACGTAGAGGGTAGTTTGGGGTGGGGTTAATTTATTGAAAATCTTCGTGTCGCATCTTTGTAAGATATTGAACCTAAATACCAAGTTTGGTATTTATCCTACTTTTGGTTTTTGAGCTACGGTGTTCACATTCACACACATACACACGGACATGTTTCCAAAAATGCTTTATTTGGATTCAGGGGCTTCAAAACATGTATTTCCGGTGAAATCTTGGTATCGAGTTTTTGCATGGAATGCAATATACCCCGTACTTACTATACGTAATAGAGAAAGTAAAAAAATAACTCTATCCATTAAACAGAAAAGAGAAGAAATGAGTAATTTGATGAGAGGTTAATTATTTTATATGAAAATAATCGTTGTATACATTATAAATCTTTCAATTATAATTTGTTAAAATATTTGAAAACGGATTGCGAATGAACTGAATAGGTTTTAATTATTATTACTATGGTGATTTTCATGTATGGAAAAATATAATACAATGCAAACACAAGTTAATGCAGCAGCTTTTAGAAATATAAAATGTACTGTTGCATCATCGTCAATCATCGCAGCCTTCATTTTTAATCACTTTCACGCTTGCAATATTCTTGTTTTGACGCTAACGTTTTGTTGGCTTGTGAACGGTATACTTTATGTCCTCGCGTCAATGTTTATGTTTTTCAATTAATCACATGTAATAGATGCTGCGCATGTGCTTCTTAACACAGACAACGGGAAAACCATTACACGCTACCGATGCACAATCAACCTGTGGGACACCCAGGAAGAAAGGTGGAAGCAATGGATCGCCGCTCACTTTCCGTTCGTAATTTCCAATATTCCCAACATTTTAATAAGAAAACTTCAATATATGCTTGGGTCTGTTGGAAATAATTCGGTCTACCATATAAGGTAACGTTTTGAGAGTGGTATAGATAAGATGTATTCCAGAATTCCAAAATGATGAAATACCACATTGTAAACAGAATACAGTATTCGCAACTGAAGACAATACAGGCAAAAATCTGATATATTACATTCACTTGATTTTCTCTACTCTCTATAGCTTACTAGTGGTTATACAAATCATTCTTACGAAAGTTGTTTTCTATCTACTTCATTTTAATCCAAATAAACCTTTACAGAAATAGCTACATCACACATTTCGTTATAGATACAAAGGGAATAGTGATAGTCAAATGTTTAACAACTGGTCGTTCGTTATATGCTGGCCTTAAAATTCGTACTCTTTCCATGACATCGTGAGAAACATCTGAATGTTGACAGGACTTTAACAGAATGACCAAGTATTAAACAATTGGAACCATTAATAATGGATATCTCGGAAATGGCTGTTGCCACCAAACTTTTATTTGAAATAAATTGTGTGTTTTAAAGAGATTTACATTTTTGGTGGAGTACGTTTTCGTCTATCGCTTAACGTTATACAATATTATACAAAATGTCTCCCGATTGAAGAGGACTTCTCAGGCCATTCCCAGAAAATTCAAGATACACGTTTTATTTGATATGTAAATATTTTTCAGTGGTATTTTAATCAAAATCATTAGACGTATTTTTCAGAAAATAAATTTCGAATGGCGTGGGGAGAATTTTCTTAAAAATCTTCGTGTCGCATTCCTAGCAAGATACTGAACATAAATACCAAGTTTGGTACTTATCCTATTTTTGTTTTTGAGTTATTCTGTTCACATACACACACGGACCTTTTTCTAATTTTTTTATTTTTTTTTTTAGATTCAGGGTGTCTCAAAATATGTATTTCCGGTGAATCTTGGTATGGAATTTTTGGGTGGAATGCAATACCTCCCCTACTTATACGTGGTAGAGAAAGTAAAGAACGGAAGACCTCTATAGTAAGAAATCTGGCAACCATATTTTAGGGAATCGAATATGTTACCAAAAATCTGCTTAAGGGGACCAACCTGTGAATTTTTCAAAAACCAAAGAATTTTACTGAGTGTTTTGAATTTTTTACCACAATTTATGTCTGTATAAAGAAGCGTGACTGCAAAGTTTGGTGCATGTGTGTTATGGTTTTTGAATTGTGCATTTTAAGACACAAATTTAAATTATTTTACCCAAAAAATGCTGCTAGCTTTGCAATTTTTAAACAATATTTCACAGTTATGTTATAACTTATGCTTTTAAATTCATTGTTGTTAAGAAAATAATTTTTATTCAATTGTGAGTTTCGGCTTTTGCAGGAAATACACACATGTCAAACTTAGTTGAGCTCGGTGACGTAACACATTTGCCTTCTATTAATAGAAAGTTTCATTTGGCATATATTGGTAAACCTATTCTCGAAGTTTCGCTCTGATAACTTAAAATTGCTTTTTGAGGAGTATTGTAAATGCTGAAAAATGCCTAAAATATTACGACCGAATAAAACGAACCGGAAAATTTACTCATAAAAACTGGCCTGAAATTCTGCTCATGTATTTTGTACTATTTTTACTTAAAATATATAATTTAGAAACTGATTGTGCACATAGGTGCAGTGAATTTTGCAAAAACACTTCTAGAAATTTTGAAAGAGGAGAAATATAAAAAAAGAACTCAATGCGCAAACCCACTCTGCCCAGGGTGATTTAAATTGTCACGTACTAGTCGGCCACGAAATGAGTATATTCGGTGGGAAGAGGAACCAAACAGTTACGCAACAAATGGACGGCGTATCGGAAGGACAGTCAGGTAAGAAAAAAATCAGCAGTTCCAAGTTGCATTTACTAGTGAGACTGAGGCCTGCAAATGTAGTACGTTTTTATTCTGCGACGGTAAATTCCCCTATCCCCTCGCCTCTCATTCCCCTCTGATACCCTAGCCTTGATGACGACGTTAGGCATTATCAACAAAAACGGTGGCGCCCTCCAAACGCACTCATATCGTGGCCGCATAGTAACTCATTTCCACTCCGATAACAAAAATATTTACACGAAAGCATTCCTAGAGATTCAGACATAATAATAAAAAATTAAAATGCCTAAATTATCATGTTTTTTATCTTTTTGTATAGTTTTCACAAATCGGTAGATCCCCTTAAGAAGGAAATCTTGTGCAAGTTTTTGATCAAGATAGACTGATTCGCCCTAACCTACCCTACTAATATTGTCCAGTTTCCATTGTCATTTCACTTAGGTGATTTAGTTCAGTTCGCACTGTTATTCACTATAGTGATTTAGTTCAATCCTCACCTCACTTTACTATGTGATTTAGTTCAATTTTCGTCACTTCACTTTTTCTCGCGCTTAGCGATGAAATGAAGCACGCTCGAAGCAGCCTCTTCTCCTTCCGCTTCACTCGCTGTGACGTCGAACACAAGACCTCTCTAATCACTCGCAGCAGCATTTACTGTACGTCCCAACTGTCCTCACAACCAGCACTATATGTCGGAACAAGAGAATTCACTAACTGACTCACAAGCACGCTCGCTTATATACAAGTGAGGGAGTCTTGGAATGTTCGCGGGAGGAAAAGCGCAGAAACTTCCAGAAGAATCTGCTTATCTCTCGATAGCGCTTCTGTTGTTTATGCTGGGTGAGCTACAGCATAATATAAACATTTAAGAAATGAAATTTAGTAGCTCACTATACAGGATGGACTATTTAAGTTGAGACTGTTGCAGAAAGAAATGTCTTGTACAAAATGATGTTTTGTTGGTATGATGGGGGAGAGTAAATGCTATTAGTCGTGTTTTATTTGGAGGACGTTGTGATGGTCATTTTACGGTCAATTTAATTTGACTCTAATTGTAGCTTCCCATTTAAGAAAATTAAATTGACCCCAAAATGACTATCATAACGTCCTCCAAAGAAAATACGACTCATGGCATTTGCTTTCCCCCATAATATCAAGCAACGTTTATTAAAGACATTTCTTTCTACAACGCTTAGTTTTGGAGATGTTATAGTCTCAACTTAAATGGTCCACTGTATATCGTAACCGCGTTTATCTTCCAAAATTATTTGGTGACCAATAAAGTTGTACAGTGCCAATCACGGAAAATGACCTAAGATTTTCACTCAAATTCAGTAGTTCTTTTCTTGCTATTATGTTGGATACGCACCCATTCTGCACCTCCTTCCTTTGACAGCTGTTTATCGTTGGTAAAGACTACATAGGTAATTAATGAGGCATGTTGAAATTACAGAGCTGGGAAGGGGGTGTGGCTATTATGTTTCTTCGACTTCACGTCAAGCTTAATATGATCATACATAATATAATATATTATATATAATTTAATATGATCATAAAAGCACCAAGTAGTTGAATCGCATTAAAAATGCGTGAGCTCAAATGCAAATGCATATGCATGACTGCTTCCTTCCACCGAGCAGTGAGTGCCTTATGCAGTGAGTTTCAGGACATGATTCAGAATATATGGAAACAGTGGCACTGTCTCGCAGATATTGTTGGCATCTTTTATTGATTCAATATCCAGAAACTTAAATGCTGTAATTCAAACTAAGGGCTATGGCTTAAATACATATTAAAGCAGGCATATGATGTGCTGTGTTTAAAATATGATCGTTATTTTTATATTCAAATTAAGTTATGTATGAAAATGTTCAAATTATTTATCGTATAATCAAAATATTATTATACTCACTTTATCTGTGTTATGTTTCTATGTTGAATATTATACAATATGGATAGTATTTTGTTAATTATGTGAAATGAATTCAGTTTATTTAAATAGTAATTTACACATAATACATACAAATATATAAACAGAGGTAATATTGATTATCCAAGTTTGCCTGGGTTAACGCCATACCAAAGGAGGTGGTTTATTGTGTTGTGCAATGACGGTAAATACAGGGTGTAAAAATATATGGGTGGTGGTAGGCGTGTACCATGTGATCATAATTTTTTATTGCTTTCTTTACTATGTATAGTAAGTAGGGGAAATGTTGTATTCCACCCAAAAATTCTATACCAAGATTTCACCGGAAATATATGTTTTGAGACCCCCTGAATCCAAAAAAAGCATTTTTGGAAACATATTCGTGTGTGTGTCTGTGTACAGCACAACTCAGAAACGAACAGCCGGATGAGCACCAAACTTGGTATTTTGGTTCAGTATCTTCCAGAGATGCGACACGAAGGTTTTTAAGAAAATCCCCCCACCCTAGATTACCCTTTACATGGAAGATTTTTCTAAAATTTTAATTTTCTCAAATACGGCTCTAACGATTTTGATTAAAATATCACATGTTTAAGATATTTTCATGACAAATGAAATGTATATCTCGAATTTTCTGGGAATGTCTCCAAAAGTATTCTTCATTGTGAACAACTTTTGCATAACTAGTAAACCATAAGATATAGACAAAATTTTACTACACAAAAATGTAGATCGCGTTAAAATACACAATTTATGTCATATACATTTTTTTTTGAGTGAACCATTTTCGAGATGTCGCTTGTTATTCCCTTAAATTTTCCAATACTTTTTCTCAAATGGGAATTCGTTGTTCATTTTTTTTACGTACAGGACATGCAAAGAGAATGGAATGCGCCGCATAGCAACCAGCTCTTAAAAGATTTGACTGTCGCTTAAAACCTACCATATTCCCCTTGCATCTACAAGAAAATTAGCAATAAGATTAACATCTCGATTAACATGAAGTAGATGGAGAATAAGTGTTTGTAAAAATAGTTTGTACAAGAGTAGAGAAAGTCAAGTGAGTGTAACACAGATTTTAAACCCAAGTCCAGAAACTTTTTGATCACAACTAGAGCCACCCAAACAATAAATGGGATGGCTGTAGGTAAACAAACCGTACACTCTACCACAAGCAGTAGACATCGCATTCATTAGTTATGAGTTGTTTACCAAGGGTACATGATGCACAGCAGTTCTTCACCATACCTACAGCCAACACTAGTGTTTAGCAGTTTCATACCTTTACAGTATTCATTTATGTGGCAATCGTCAGGTGGGAATGAGTAATGGCGGCCTTGTACACAAATGCAAAGCACACCGAGGTGCTCCTCATCTACGGAGAAGCCCGAGGAATGCAAGAGAGGCTTGCCAGCTGTATCAACGACGTTACCCCAACAGATATCACCCAGCCTACTCGATGTTTCCAATATTGGAGAGGTGTTTAAGTGAAGCAGACTTTACGTCCTAACAAACACCTGTGGACGTCCGTAGACACGTCGTACACCGAAGTTTGAACTCTTTCCAAGAGTTCGACATCACATAACTAGGCGATGCACAAAATGTGTGAAAGTTGGCGACAGCCATTTTGAGTATCTTCAGAGTTGATTGAAATATAAGCTGTTTAGTTACATTATTTCTCTTATTTTTATTTCTTTCCTATCTTTTGTGATCCGTACTGGCTATGTACTTCATATTTCAGAGATTTTAGTATGTAAATATAGCATTTCTGGACATGGGTTTATTAACAAAATATGATCACATGATACCCATCTACCTGCCACTGAACCTTGTAAAATTTATATATTTACATCCTGTATATATTGCAGTGTCCATGTTATAAGAAAACGTGCAACCTTACACGACCCTGCTACGTAAACACTGTCATTATTTCCTATTTCACGTGTTAGTACGGTTTTTCTCCGCCCCGAACTTTCCGTTATGATACCAACTATGATAATCACGACAAAAGAATCCCTTTGGGCCACCTTTTCCAAATGGCACTGTAGCTTTCTAAACTTATATCATCGTTTATAATACTATAAACTTTAAAATTCCGGAGCTAAAATTCATGGTTTCTATGTATGTATGAATGTATGTATATATTCATTCATATGCATACTATATTAGTAATTTAGAAGTTGAAATTAAAGCTGTTTTATAGCCTGTTGTCCGTCGGGAAGAGCAGTGCTTTGTGCTTTTTTCAATAATTTTGGACAAAATAATTATCATAATCGGTTGGGTGATGAGTTGTTTCCGACATAACACGTTTCTCTTTCTTTTTTTTATAGTAATAGTGTAGATTAAGCATACGCTGATAATGGACTTGATTGCAGCATGCAGATGCGTACGAGTGATTAGAACCGAAGAGGTTCCGAGTTCGAATCCCGTCCCCGTCTGCAGAGTTTTATATTTGTAATACATACTGTACCTTACGTTATGTGCACACCCACAACTCGTAGCTGATATAAGGTTGTATCACCCCTGCAACATGCAACCAACATCACCGGCGCGCTGTGCACAACTAAGAGATACAATTCAAAAGGTGGATGGGGTTTCGGGAACAGTGTGTGTAAGCGATAATGTAAATTTGTCTTCGGTAGGGGAAGCAAGTCCTGCGAATGCTCACATCAAATTTTATGGACATGGAACATCTAACATATTTCCGCCTTTAATACAAATGGAGTTCTTTTTTTTGGACGGAAGGGTTTCCTGTTTGAAACACATTGAAAAAGTCTAAAAACTAGTGTAACTAATAGATGACTCATATTGCTGAAGTGTTATGTAGGAGTTCCAGGTTCAGTAAAAAGTTTTGCGTTTTTGTTTGTTGCGTCGTGAGCTTGATAGGCTCTCAGGCACGATCAGTTACTGCCTTTCATCAAATGGAGAGAGACAAACACTCGGAATATTATGAAGCTTGTGTTATGTTGGTATTTTAATGTTCCTGTTATAATTCGACGTCCTACTTCATTTAGTATTGCATCCCTGGACTCGAGGTAAATAGTAGATTATGATACAAGGCATAAAACCACTTTTAACGACAGCGCTCGAACTTGTAAAATATCAATAATATTATATTGATTCCTGAAACTAACAGATATGACATTTAGAACGCGTTTTGAAACAACAGAAATTAGTTAAAAAAGCGAGATGTCAGATGTTAGTCGATTCGTAGCAGTTATCTTCTCTGTGAAATTATTTTCACCATGTTTTGCCTTATATCAAGCAATGAAGCGATTAAATGCTGCATCATATTGCTTTCTGGATATTTTGGGTAAATACTTTTAGTGTTATTCTTTCTGCTGCTTGTGTAATTTCACTTCTATTTCAGTTTCTTCTGAATTCATAATTTCCGCCATTTAATCTTTATGTAGGTTAGATAAAAGAATAGCGTTTTATATCAAGTAAAGCTGCCAATACAAGGTATAAGTTCACCCTACAACGAATTGCGTTAAATTGAAGTATGGCGATTTGTATCGTGAACAGATAATGCGAGAGCCACGAGAAATTAATCGTGTAAAAAGACATAATGAAACGTAAAAACCTAATCAAATCAACTCGAGTTATTAAACATATGCAAACACAAGGGACAATTGCCATGTGATTGGATTTGAAACCAAAGTTGGTCCCATTTAGCTCTGTGTTAGAAGCTCTACTTTTAGGCCATTCTGTCTAAAAACTCATTACTCTTAAAGAAGTCATACATAAATGCTATAAAAAGAGAGAATTTGTGTGAATACGTATTTAAGATAATCTCGGAAACCATTCAACTGATTTCGATAATACTTTCGCTATTAAAACCGCTGATCTTACAGACGGATGTAAGCAATAAAAGGGCTTCTTATTTCAATTTTTAAATGACTAAAAGTAATTACACCCTCTTTATGGTGTACAAGGGTTTAAAGAGGGTATACGAACATTTTTAGAGTCGTAAAAGAAAAATGCTTGCACAGTTGACTTTTATTTGACTTGTCATTGTATAAAGATACATATAATAATTAGATAAAACAGGATGTATCATTCCAAAAAAAAATTAATAGATCACGATTTAGCAATTAAGAAACACTTTTGTGACGGTGTTAGCAATACCAGAACGCTTTTAAATGAAGTAACTGAAACAGAAACAAGCAGTCCTAGTACTGTAATGATAAAACAGTAAATATATTTTACCATCTCTGACGTCATTTGGGTTGCCTAATCGAACAAAGGGGACGGTAATTCGGGAGCACCGTGTATATTATGGTATTCGTCTAACAGTGATACCTTATTCCCGATGCTTTTTACTTTCTCTACTGCTTACATAGGTATAGTAATAAAGAGGTAGTAATAGTATAGTATAGTAATATCCTACCCAGATTTCACCGAAAATACACATTTTGAGGCTGCCTGAATAAAAAAGATAACATTTTAGAAAAAGGTGTGTGTGTGTTTGTGAACAGCATAACTTAAAAAACGAAAAGTCGCTTAAATACCAAACTTGGTATTTAAGTCTTCCAAGGATGCCACACGAAGTTTTTCAAGAAAATACCCCATACCAAACTACCTTTTACGTGGAAACATTTTCGAAAGTTCTGACCTTCTCAAAAATGTTAACTGTTTTGATTAAAATACCATATGATTTAAGATATTTACATGACAAAGGAAATGTATACCTTGAATTTTCTGCATAGCCTCTGAGGTTGGGATTTGTCTCTGAAGTCCTTTTCATTCTGAATGAATTTTGTATAACTGGTAAATCGTAAGAGATAGACAAAATATTTTTACACCAAAAATGTAGATCTCGTTAAGGGAGACTGAGAGTGAGTTTTGAGGTGAAAATGAGAAAATGTGCGAATTTTGAATTATATCATTTAAATATTCTATAGACATCTGTTAATCATTTTGACCAAACATTTTTTTACGCTCCGCCATGTTTAAACGCCCAGCGGCATGTTTAAATCACCCGTGCGTTACTTTTCAATCCACTGGACACTTTCTGTGTTTTTTGTCTCAGTTTTACATTTTTGCGAATGAAATGTGTTGCTTACATTTCAGTTTTGCTTTGATTTTATGTAAATGTGTATACACAATCTAAAATATGTTATTTAAAGATTCAAGCATCTATTTTTTGATTTCATAATTCATTGGCTCACAAAAAATTAATTTATACTGAGAAACAAGGAAAATTTTAACACCAACAACTTCACAAAAACAACAATTTATTTCTCTACAACAATAACATCAACTTCAATCCCATCCTTACATTTATTTTCACTGTACTAGTGTATTAACAAAATGTTACTATCGCACTTCTCTGACACATTTATTTGAATGCACAAGGCAGATTTATGAAGTTTATATTTTTTCGCTAACTAAACATATTTAATTGTATTTTATGAAAAACTATTTGAGGTAGATCTTTGAGCTTTCGCACACTCATTTCTTTATTTACGAATATTAAGTGTGCCAATTTTCGAATAAATAGCTTCAAAATTAAAAAAGGTACGAAATTCAGTCGCAGGCCTTAAAGACCACAATTTATGTATTTTTTGAGTTAACCATTTCCAAGATATTCCTTGTTATAGGTTTGAATTTCCAATTACTATAATTTTCTCAAATGGAAAGTCATTGTTAGATTCTTTTTCTAGTGGTCATTCAAAGAACATGGAAAGCTATCACATAACGACACACTGTTTAAAAATCTATCGTTTTTACTATTGCGTCCTACAACGCAATAAATGTGAATTAAAGGTTTATTTGGACTAACAAGAAGTAGCAGGAATAATAATTTTTATAATAATAGTGAGTAAAGAAAGCCATGTGAATGTAACGTCAGACATGTTTCTCTATGAATGATTTCAGATTATGCAATAATTATACACAACTTTCGTAAAGACCATTCGGATGTTTAGCCGGTCGTAACGAGCTCTTGCACTGGAAGGAAAAAGTAATTGCAAACTTTCAGGCAGGTACTTCCCCAAGATGACGTACTTGGAGAAGTATAACAAGCAGTGTACATTATTTCGAAAATCCCTGCGAAAAAATGTACTACAAATTGTGTATTTAAATGAGCTCTACATGAGCTCTACTACATCCTGTAGCAAGTTTTTGTCTATCTTTTATGAGTTGCCACTTACACAAAAGTATAAAAAATTAAGTCGTTATGAAGAGGGTCTCACAAACTATTTATGCAGGATTCATATATTTAATTAAACGTTCAAATATATAATGGTTTAATCAAAATCGTTAGTCAATTTTAAAAAAGATGAAAAATAACTCGACGTAAAGTAGGGAGTTTTCTTGCAAGTCTTCGCCTGGCATGTTTAAACAGCCTCTAACTCAAATATAAAATTTGATATTTATCATATTTTGGATTTTGAATTAGGACCTTTTCCTAAAATGCTTTTTTATTTGTTTGTTTGTTTGTTTGTTTGCTTCAGGGAGCCTCAAAACGTGTATTTCCGGTGAAATGTTCGTATTGAATTTTTGGGTGGAATGCAATACTCCTCTATTCACTATAGGTAAGCAGTAGAGAAGGTAAAAAACATCGCTGGTTCTGCAAGTTGTTAGTGTAGATGTAACTCGGACTGTAAACTCCGTAGATGGAAAAGTTTTACTAAGACATTTTTGTTATTGGTATGAGAGGTCTAAGTAAATAAACGTCTGGGTGGTTTTAAATCACGAATGTGCGGGGTCCATGCGATGTTATCCGGGCTTACAGGGGCACCAGGCAGCAAGCAGCCTGGCCTAGCCTAGCGTAGCCGACGGTTTACCTTTGACATTTACAGGCAGAGCAGCTCGCATCCTGGGAAAAGGGCGGGGGGAACACATCGGGGAGGACCTGCGCGCATCACCTCCCCCACACAATTCTTCTTATTCAACCCTTTTTCACGGGGTGATCTCTTCGTGAGCAGTTATTGCAAGTGAATATGTTAAAATTGTTTATACGTGATTGGTGTAGCCAAGATTAGCAACTAACATTCTCATGGATTGAAAACGGCAGTTTCCAACAGTAAGTACAAACTGCGTTTCTCTTAATCCACCATATAATTGCTTCAAACTTTGAAAACTTCGTCTTCTTTGGCATATTTGTATAAAGTTTTAAGGTGATGTTTTATTGCTTTAGTTATCTAGGAGGCATTATTGCATTCCAAAATTCGGCTTTGAAATTACACCGGAGCTACTTGTTTTGAGGGCTCTTGAGAAAAATAACAAAATTTACGCACTTCGTTAAATTTTAGGCTCGTTGGTTTTATGGCGGAAATAGAGCGGTAGCATTGGTAAATGTTATTTGAAGCTTGGGAAATAATATTAAAAATTGTAAAATTTGGTAGCTCTCCTTTTAAAGTACCGTTAATTTTCTTCCCGATTCCAAAAAGGTTAATGCAGATTTTATATATATTTCTCAACAATAAAAAAGTAGGGTATCCATCATAAGTTTTCTTAATTGTTTTCCTATTTCTACCAAATTTTTAATGTATTTACAAAGTGCGGTATACAAATCCTTACTTGCAGTGCTGCTTCGTTTAAATATCGTAATTTTTGAGAGGTTTCTCTTATAAACTATACATAACTTTTACCAATTTCAAGCAAATCATATAGAACTTTTTTCTTCAAAAATTATATATATATAATTTCAGTTGTATAATTATGTGTAGATAATGGGCTAAAAGTCATAGATTCTTAAGAGATTCTCCATATAAACTTTAAGTTTAATTTCAATTATTAAAACAAAAGTTATATAAAATCCTCAAACATTTAATGTTATTAAACCGTATGTCGACACTTTTTCTACAAACCCATATAAAAGCACAACTCTTAATGGTTCCTGAGTTGCTTCGTGACTAGTGAAGGACAAATATACATTAATAGCTCCTCGGTAGAAAATGCACCTAAAATACTAGATAAACTTTTGTGCTTGTACCCACTTGCCTGTAAACACATAGTTAAAAGAGTACCATTCTGCCTGGAAAACATTGGAGATCTCGTTAAAGGATACCATTTATTTCAAATAATACCTTTTTGCAGCGTCTCCGACAATTTTGCGCTTTTGTTTTCTACCATATTTTTAAGGAGGTAGTTAATATTGGCTTAAAACCCTTATAAATACGCTTTCAGCTTCGTTTTTACAAAACGTGATAGAGATGCTCATGGTAGTGTATTTTCTTTAGTACCAGTTCACATACACATGTATGTTTATAGTCTATTGCTCTTCCAAATTCTGCACATAGTATGATAAATGATTTAACAGTAGCTCAGAAACTTCGGAGATAACGAAGTACATTTTTGGTAATTGTTATCGTAAATACTTTTATCATGTTTTATGAATCAGATTGATCATTACCATTGTTTTCTAAACATTAAAAATGTTTTAACTTTGAACATATTTGCCAGTCAGATTAACAGTTGCTGATTTTTATTTTTTCTACAGCTTACATATATCGACTTAATTATCGCCATTTCACCGGAAATGAACATTTTCCCTGACTGACGTCATCCCAAACATTGCTAATAGATTATAGTTATTTTAGCAAATTATTATAAAAATCGGAAATAGCGTTTTAGAGGTTCTCCAATGTGAAACATATTAAGAAAATTGTTCAGTTTCTTATAAAGTGTGATCTCCGACAAGCAATGGAACGCCTAAAAGTCGCAAGGTTTTAGGAGACACTCTATGTAAAATGCCCTTAATTTTATATCGAAATATTTGAAATGTGCCCGAAGGATGTATTCTAAGTCCTGTGTATAAAACATCGACTTTCTCCATGCAGTCAGTGGCTTGTGAATACTTCTATGCTTACAGGCTGGCCAAGCTACAGGTGCTCCGCAGTAGGGAAAGCACTTAAAAATTGATTTCTGGTCGAAACAATTGAGTGTTGTTAATGTATCTTGCATGCAATCATATTGTTTAAATTGAAACAACTTCTAGGCAAAAAAATGCTGATGTGTTACATTTACATGGCTTTCTCTACCCTCTATCGTTTATTAGTGGGTAAACAAATTATTCTTACGAAAGTTTATTTTCCTATCTACTTTATTTTAATCGAGGTAAACCTTTCCGGAAATAGCTGCATTACACATTTCCTTATAGATACAAAGGGAATAGGGACGGTCATATTTTTAGAACTTGACGCTGTACACTGACTTTAAATTCCACACTCTTTCCATGACATCGCGAGAAACAATTGAATATCGAAAGGACTTTGAATGACAAAGTATTGAACAATTCGAACTATTAATAACGGATATCTGAAAATTGCTGATGCCAAAACAATTATTTGAAATAAATTGCATGTTTCAAAGAGGTCTAGATTTTTTGTGTAGTACGTTTTCCTTTTAAGGTTTACCAGTTATACAAGATTATACAAAACCCCATCCAAATGACGAGCACAAATGTAAATATATTTAATCTGTGGCACTTTAATCAAAATCTTTAGTTATTTCTTAGAAATAAAAAATTTCAAAAAATCTTCCATGTAAAGGGTATTTTGGAATAAGGGAATCTTCGTGTTGCATGTTTGGAAGATACTGAACCTAAATACCAAGTTTGGTGTTTATCCGACTGTTCGTTTCTGAGTTATGCTGTTCACAGACAGACACTCACAGACACACACACGGACATGTTTCCAAAAATGCTTTTTTTTTTGATTCAGGGGGTCTCAAAACATATATTTCCGGTGAAATCTCGGTATCGAATTTTTGGGTGGCATACAATACTTCCCCTACTTACTATACGTAGTAGAGAAAGTAAAAATTCAAATAACTTTATGTTCTATGGCTTCCTAGAAACAATTCATTACGTGAATAAAGTTCACGGTAAATGACACATTTTATATTATGATTTAATATTATATTTTATCTTTCTCCTATTATTTTTGTAAAGTTAAATAAAGCATTATTTGTCTAAAAATATAGCAGTAAACCTTAATCGTATATTACTTTCTCTAACGCTCATCTGTGGTAGGTAAAGAAAGTTTTGACTGCAACCAAAAATTCCATAGACATTTCACCAGAAGTACAGGTTTCAAAGTTGCTGAATCTCCTCTCTCCTAAAAATAAAATAAAATGGAAGATGAGAGAGATGCAGATATGTCGGATCAAACATCAGTTTAAGTGTAGCATTTATCAAGGATGTCAGATTAAGAGTTTTACGTAATTCCTGAGCATAGAATATATTGCCAGTTTATTCCTTTACATAGAACAATATATTTTGCTATTTTGTATTTTCTTAAGAACAATATTAACGATTATAATTAAAATGTCTTATGTTTGAGATGTTGGAATATCTTCGTTTTTATGTAAATACCCAATGAAACCCTCTTCATTCTCATTGATGTAACAGGGAAAGCATGAGTGATAAGGGGGAAAAAACCTTAATGATATAGTAAAAGAGAGAAACTATATAAATTATGCAACTGGTTTTGTTATCATTAGCCGTTTACGAGATATTTGCTGTTGTTAGTTTGAATTTCCCAACATTTTAAGCAATACGTTTTGCTGTGTCTGTTCTTTTGTTTTTCAGCAGACTCTTGCCTCAGCTTTTTCTGTTAAATTATTTCTAAGAACAGAAAGTCTATAGAAAAAGTTGTAGAACGCTAATTTATGCTTTTGAAGTGGACTGCTATATGAAGCGTGGAACAAAGGAACAACAGCGAGTATTTCGAAAAGGATTATGTCACATGAAATTGATTGATCATCCAGTTTACGTATCTCCTGAGATTTCCCATTTATAATTCCGTGAGAATGTATTGGATTAAAAAACTATATATAAAATTGAAGATAAGTGTTTTATTTTTCATTCTAATATCTAAAAATTCATTACAGTTCAAGAAAATAAATATAACATATTTTAGTGGGGGAATTTCCTGAAAACCACCTCTTTCATCATTTAAGAATGCTTGATTTATAAAATTTGTTTTATCTGACTTAGTTTTTAATATACTGTTCAAAGACAGAGACCCGAAGTTGATCTTTCTAAGAATTTGTTTTATTCAAGCGATCTTGAAAGTGCATTTCAAATGCAATGTAATTTTGGAGTCAAATGCAACACTTCCGCAGTGGTAGTAAAACCTAGAAACAGTAGATGCAGTAGTACAGGTGTTTACCTGCTCATTTTTAAATTCAGAGGCCCTTGGTGTGGGGATCTTTCCTTTAATTTCTTAACTTCAATATAGTCTGTAAGTAGGTATGAATTTTTAATAATCCAGTCAAAAGTAATGAATCTCAGCAATTGTTTCAAATGATACACCGATATGACTGTGGAAATGATGATAAGATTTCTGTATACTTTTCATTTTATCTCCATATCTGTTCTATAAATTAGTTCTACAAAAGTATATTACTTTCTGTGCTACGTATAGTATGTAGGGGAAGTATTGTATTTTACTAAAAAATTCGATGTCCGTATTTCACCGGAAATGTATGTTTTGAAGCCCCCCAAAGCCTCCAAATACAATTTTTTAAAACGTTCCTCTGTGTGTATGTGTGTGTGTGTGTGAACAGCATAAGTTAAAAACGAAAAACCGTTAAATACCAAAATTGGTATTTAAGTTCAGTATCTTCCAAGGATACGACACGAAGATTTTCAAGAAAGTCCCCCCGCTCCAAACTATCCTTTATATGGAATTGTTTTAACATTTTTATTTTTCAAAAATGGCTGTAACAATTTTGGTTAAAATACCATATGTTTAAGATATTTTCATGATAAATAAAATATATATCTTGGGAATAGTCTCTGAAGTCCTCTTCATTCTGAATGACTTTTGCATAACGGATAAACTATAAGAGACAAAACCTTACCACACAAAAATCGTAGATCTCGTTAAAGCACACAGTTTATGCCAAATAGATTTTTTGTGTGGAGTTAACCATTTCCGGGATATTCCCTGTTATTGATTTGAATTTTCAAAAACATGGTTTTCTCATATGCAAAGTCGTTTATCATTTTTCCCCTTTCTTTCCTCCTCCTAGTCCTGCAAAGACATTGGAATTTTAAAGCCATCACATAGCGACCAGCAGAGATTTGATCTACAGCTAAGCCTATGTACTCCCCCATTTCCCCTATTGTATTCCCCATCCCCATAATTTCCAGGAATTGTGCAATAAAACCATTTCTAGAAAATATTTTTATCTCGATTAATACAGATAGAATAGAATAATTAATATAGATAGATTAATAAGCTTAACTTAAAATAGTTTGTTGAAGAACGGGTAGAGAAAGTCATGTGAAGGTAGGAAATCAGTGGGTTTTTTTCCTATGTACCTACATCCGGTTAATCATGAAAATATTAGCCAGAAATGACTTCGGCATGCCATTACTCGGGCACAGAGGATGCTGGGACGACAGTCTGTTCAAAACCAAATTGAATATGAAAACTTAATATTACACTCTTTTTACTGGCTTGACGAGTTTAAAAATCGCGTACTTATCAGAAATGTATTGCTTAAAATACTGAAAAAATCAAACGGCAAACATGAAATATCTCGTAAACGTCTAGAGGTACAAAAAGATGCCTTACACCTTTGCATAGTTTAATGAATTTAAGGTTTTTATGGTAGAGCTTATATCTATTTCAATAACATGTTCCTAGTTATAGAAAAACCAGCGAAAATGAAGAGGGTTGCTACTCACACATAGACATTTTATTTTTCACCTCATTGTCTCAAGCAGGTGTATTTTAATAAAAAGAAGTAGAGCGTTTATTTTTTGTAAAATAAAAGAAAATAACAAATTGTTGCGATGTAAAGGGTTGGTTGGAATTTTCATCTTGAAAGATGCTCGACTTAAACGTGAATTTTGATAATTATACGACTTTTCGTTTTGAGACATTTTGTTTCTCTCTCACCACATGAATATTTTTACTTTCTCTACTACGTATAGTAACTACGGGAAGTATTGCATTCCACCCAAAAATTCGATACCGAGATTTCACCGGAAATACATGTTTTGAGACCTCCTGAATCCAAAAAAAGCATTTTTGGAAACATGTCCGTGTGTGTGTGTGTGTGTGTGTGTGTGTGTGTGTGTGTCTGTGTGTCTGTGTGTGTGTGTGTGTCTGTGAACAGCATAACTCAAAAACGAACAGTCGGATAAGCACCAAACTTGGTATTTAGGTTCAGTATCTTCCCGAGATGCGACACGAAGGTTTTCAAGAAAATTCCCCCACCCCAGACTACCCTTTACATGGAAGATTTTTCGAAAACTTTAATTTTCTCAAAAATGCCTCTAACGATTTTGATGAAAATATGATATGTTTAAGATAATGTAATGAGAAATGAAATGTATATCTCGAATTTTCTGGGAATGTCTTCAAAAGTATTCTTCATTGTGAACGACTTTTGCATAACTGGTAAACCATAAGAGATAGACAAAATGTTACTACACAAAAAATGTAGATCGCGTTAAAATACACAACTTATGTCATATACATTTCTTTTGTTGAGTGAACCGTTTTCGAGATATTGCTTGTTATTTCCTTAAATTTTCCAATACTTATACTTTTTCTCAAATTCGTTATTCATTTTTTTTATGTCCTGGACATGCAAAGAGAATGGAATGCGCCACATAGCAACCAGCGTTAAAATATTTGACTATCGCTTAAAAACTACCATATTCCCCTTGCATCTACAAGAAAATTACCAATAATATCGACATCTCGATTAATATGAAGCATATGGAGAATAGGCGTTTGTAAAAATAGATTGTACAAGAGTAGAGAAAGTCATGTGAGTGTAACACATCAGATTTTTTTTCAAAAAATGTCCTTATTTCAGGATTCAGGGACCTCCAAAACACATTTACTGGCGAAATCTTACATCTTTTTTTTGAATTTTCAGGAGTGGGAAGTAGAAATGCTGGATTTTTCTTGGCAATGCTTTCAACAGCGATTTCTTCTTTGTGGGTGTATAGGTAAATGTCATTTCCATACGAGCTTGTCATGTATCGAGACAGGTCGTTAGAACACGTCATTTGAAAGGCGAGCCTTCTCTTCAATAGAACGTGCGTGGTAATGATGTACTAATAAGCAGTTTATTGTGCAAAATATTTCAAATATGGTAGGGGTTGGCTTCAAGTTTGGTGTCACCATATTGAATACTCTATGCAGTGATTTGACAGTGAAAATGAAAAGAACGAAGACCTTGTAGGTGAAGATAAAAAAGGATAATCAACTAATAAATGCCATATATCATCACCTCAACTAATTAGAGTAAGTAGGGGAAGTGTTGTGTTCCACCCAAAAATTCGATACCGAGATTTCACCGGAAATACATGTTTTGAGATCCCCTGAATCCAAAAAAAGCCTTTTTGGAAACATGTCCGTGTGTGTGTCTGTGAACAGCATAACTCAGAAACGAACAGTCGGATAAGCACCAAACTTGGTATTTAGGTTCAGTATCTTCCAAAAATGCGACACGAAGGTTTTCAAGAAAATCTCCCCACCCCAGATTACCCTTTACATGGAAGATTCTTCGAAAAGTTTAATTTTCTCAAAAATAGCTCTTAACGATTTTGATTAAAATATCATATGTTTAAGATATTTTTATGACAAATAAAATGTACATCTTGAATTTTCTGGGAATGTCTCCAAAAGTACTCTCCATAGTGAACGACTTTTGCATAACTGGTAAACCATAAGAGATAGACAAAATTTTACTACACAAAAAATGTAGATCGCGTTAAAATACACAATTTATGTCATACATTTTTTTGTTGAGTGAACCATTTTCGAGATATTGCTTGTTATTTCCTTACATTTTTCAATACTTATTTTCTCAAATGGGAATTCGTTATTCATTTTTTATCTTGGATATGCAAAGAGTATTAATCTGTGGGAAAGGGAATGGTGCTGCACCTAGCAACCAGCTATTAAGAGATACGTATGTGCTTAAAGGCTACTGTATTTCTATATTGCCCTTGTAAATATATTATCCCCTTACATCTACAAGAAAATTAGCAATAAGATTGAGTCTGCAAATGTTTATCTCGATTAACATGAAGTAGATGGAGAATAAGCGTTTGTAAAAATAGTTTGTACAAGAGTAGAGAAAGTCATGTGAGTGTAACACATCAGAATTTTTTTCTCCTGTTATGATTTCCCTCAATGACCGGTTAATATACGATTAGATATTCAATACTGCGAATCCAATTTATACACAGAATAAATAAGGTGACTACACAAGGCCATCTATCAGCAGGTTGCCCCAGACTTTACTGGAAACCGACTTTGCAAATAAGTCCATCTCAGGATTATTATTAATTCCAGGATTAATAAAGTCCACATTCCGATTAAATCGTTATGTTCATTCTGGGATTGCCTTCCTCTATATAGGACTTTCATCTCCCAAAGACTTGGTTCAGATGCCTATTGAGGAACTTTGAGTTCTTAGATCATAGTGTTCCCTGTGTGGTTTATCAGTCCAGCACAGTATGCTGAAGAGGAAAATGAAATAAAAACATAAATGACCGGAACATTCACTGAAATGCATTAAACAACTCAATATTCGCCTAGCAAAGGAGAAAAATCTTGGTTGGCCGGCCGATAGGATTTCAACCTGGTACCTCCCGAATGGAGCTACAAGACAAAATCATTAGCAAGAAAATAGATGGGAGGGGGAAGCGACTATGCAGCTGATGCATCTGTCAGCAAATTACTCCAGTAGATGGTGATACAAGAAGGCAACTTTGTAACTAAATCACGATCAGTAGGTGCTGGAAGAACGCAAACTTTCCCACATTTCATGGCAGTGTTCCTAGAGATCGACGAATGATTCAGTGCATAGGCGGCTAAATCAGGTATTCGACAAGAATGGAAATTGGACAAATTATTAAAATTATGTCTAGTAAATGCGTCCACTTTGAGAGTAAAAAGTATAGTTTACTTCAGTTTTATATTATATTGACATTAAAATACTTCTTCATGGAAAAATTTGCAACAGTGTTTTATGTAGTTGCATATCTGAATTGGACACATGATTTCAATAATGTCTAGTGAATTCGTCCTCTTTGAGAGTAAAAAGTATAATGTATTTCAGTTTTACATTATGTTGCCATTAATAATGTTTTTTTCGGAGAGATATTATGCAAAACAAGGTTTTATTTAGTTATATATTTAAACATGCTTATTATAAGTGACGAGTAAAGCTAATACTCAAAGTTATATATTCATATGTAAATAATCTAGAATTGTGCATGTAAAACAGGACGCCACTGCATGAGCGAAAACGTAAACAGATACACACACCTCCTCCTTACTATAGAGTACAGACACATACTCCACCTGTGAAGGACAGTAAAATGCCTCTGAAAGCTGTGGTGACGGCGTGCACTGATGGACATAAGTATTCACACAGTCTTACTGTATATACATCCTGCCTTTATAATCAAGGTAATGAACTGTCGCCTTTGTTATGTCCATTATTTGTTTCATTTGCACACAATGTCTGCATATACACAAACTTACTTAAATCCAAAGTATTTGTTTAAAGCAGAGACCAAATGCTGATAGGGGTTGCTTTTGAGGCAGACATAGGTATTCGCACTAGATCTGTCAAGGACATGCGTTTTATCCGTTCGTTTCAATGGTACATGATGGGATTGATTAGCCCGTTTCTCCCAACCCAACTCGTTCGAAAAGCAGCAACGAATATATCGAACCATGGTGGAGCTTCTGGTTCATATGCCCGTTTCATTTTCTTTTAATGAGATACAAATTAACAAAGCTGAGAAAAACTCGGTAATGACAAATGACGATATACAACTTAATGTTGTACAATATGAAATCTGATACAAATAAAACCAAAGACAATTTTCTTAAAAGACAATTTAAAACAACACTTCACAGAATGTATATTCAGGCTGCATATGTATGACCTAGTTCTGGGCTAATTTCATTTGTGCATTATGCAGTTGATTTTCAAAATCTAAATGAGAAACTCAGGTTAAAATACCATACATCATCGTCCTCTATCTCGTATGCTTCGAGCTAAGGAATCAACAACTTAAAATAATAACATATTTTTCTTTTAGCAATTTACGCTTCCGGTAAATGAATATTGCTGTAAATGAACACGGCGATCGCTTTTTCAGCTGAACGAGAATATAATATAATAATAATTTATAATAAAAACAATAACTTATTTTTGTTTTAGCATTTTACGCTTCGAACATATGAATGTTGCCGTGAAAGAATTTCATTAGATAAAGGATCATATCTAATTATCTGCCATGCCAGATAGGTAGTAATAGCCGTCTGAGTGGCGCAACCAGATTAGGCTAAATATGGTTCCATTGAAGGGGCAGTTTTAGTGTTTCAGTCAAAAAGTGGTGGTGATTATCATAAAGAGATGAATAATGTAATGTTTAGGGAATGGTTTACCGATCTCCTTTAGAGACTGGAAGAAGGGTGTATGATAGTAATGGACAATGATTAAAGAAAAACTCCTCAATATAAATTCTAGGAAAGCTGAAATTTTGTCATGTATTCAAAGCAAGAATATACCTCATAATCTACATACAGTAACCGAAGAATACTATTAGTAAAGCAGCCGACTAAGCATATTATTGCTATTAATTCACTGTTAGTGCATATACTCACATATTAGCTGTGACCGTTGACCGCGCTTGTATTTCACTTTTCTCATCTCCATTATCACGCAAACTTGAGCTACGTATAAGGAAGGCAGCAACGCTAGTGAAGTAAACGGACTGAGCCTCCCCCTTGGGTTTGGTCACTCTGGGCGTTCCAACAGGAAATGAGACATACCCGTTCGGTATGCCAAACGGAATGATCAGAGAGAGGGACACCGCTCGGAATCCAGTACACCCAACCCGCCCATATGCAGGAGCTCAAATGTGTTCGAAGGCATGAATAATACAAAATAGTGCCCAAAACTCGTTCGATGGACAGCTCTAATTCGCACACTGGGGGTAAAATGTAAACAAAACATCACAGTGAGCCTCAGTTCCAAACGGTCGCTGAGTTAGGATAGCAGCAAGGTCACTATGCCGGAGCAGGCAAATACGAAGTGACAGCATGGGTAGAAAAGGGAACGAAACAACTCCGAAAGAGAGAAAGATAACGGTAACTTTACATGATGAGGGTAAATCATATGCTGAAATTGCAAAGATTGTTAAAAGGAGCCGTTATACTGTGTGCAGTGTTGTTAAAAATTATATTATAAAAAATTAATAAATATGCATCATGTTGGAAGACCGCGTAAACTTACAGAAAGAGAAGAGAGGGAGATTGTAAGGGTTCTTGAGAAAACACCTAAAACAAGTTCATCAGAGATTGCCGCACGAATATAGAGATATATGGAAACAAATTCACCCGTAGACTGTCAGGAGGATTTTTCATCGAGCAGGCTACAATACTCGAGTTCCAAGGAAGAAGCCCTATATCAGCAAGGAAAGTAGAAAGAAAAGCTGCAGTTTGCAAATGAATATATGACCAAGGACTCAGAGTCCTGGATCAGAGTAATTTTCTCTGATAGAGCAAGTTCAACCTTTTTCATAACGATGGAGGTATATTGGTGTGGAGAGAAAGAAATCCCGAGCTGGAACCTGTTGATATGGAGTGTACTGTGAAACTCAGTGGTGGTGGTCTCATGGTCTGGGGATGCATGGCTACTTCAGCTGTGGGGCAACTGGTATTTATTGATGGAGTTATGGATCAGTACGTATATCTGGATATTTTAAAGAGAAATTTGAAAGTCACTGCCGAAAAACTAGGTTTGAATACTGACTACTATTTCCAACAGGACAATGATCCAAAACATACGTCATACAATGTACTGCTTGGTTTCTGTATAATACTCCCCACACCCTAAAAACGTCACCCCAGTTCCCAGAAATTAACCCTATTGAGCATTTATGGGGCAGGTGGAGGGGAGAATCAGAAAGCACCATTTTTCCAGTAAAACACACCTGAAGGAAGTGATTGTTCAAGAATGGGGAATATTGAAAAAACAGTAACAAGAAAGCTTGTAAAATCAATGCAGAACAGACAAGGAAAGGGATGCATATTGTTACTAGAAGTATGCAACTGACATAAAACAGTGATTATTTTATGTTTATGTATAGACTTACAATCAGAAATACATATAGAATTGCTTGTGTTAAATTTGGTTGCTTGTATTCATAAATATTAAAATTGTAAGTAATCATTAAATGTATATCCTGATGTGTGAATACTCCTCTCCATGAGGTAAATGGAAGCGAGTGTATCATGCACCAATGAGGAGTGCACCCTACTACCCGGATTTCCTGACTTCCATCTGCACCAAAACTGAAACTTTCTCTCGCTGGTCAGCGTTTTTCATAAAATCGGCAGTCGACAGCTATAGTAGAGAAGGGCTTCCGGGAAATCATTATTCAGAGACGGTTTAATGGATTTGGATCATAACTGGAACAAATGTACTGACCCAAAGGGAAAGTATGTTAAAATATCTGATGTGCTTTTCCTAGCCATGAGGATGAATATCCTCAGATGTCCGCTGTATGTTGTAGTCTTGTGTAGAAAGTCATTATTCAATCCAACCCGATGTTATTCATGATATATTTTTGTATACGAACGATTTCGATTGAGCGCTTAGTTACATAAAACATGGGGAAACAGCATTCAAATATTTAGTTGTAGTAACTAGTTCATGCGGTGGAAAAAAAAGAGAAGAAGAATCGCAATCTTTTAAGCATGTCTGCCGCATGAGGTATTTGGAAAAGTGTAAACATACAACACAGAATATTTCGAAAACGACTAGGACTACGAAAAAATATGCTTCACATAAATTGTGTATTTTAAGTAACTACATTTTTCCTGCAGTAAATTAATGTATACATCTTATGATTTCCAGTTATACAAAATTATACAAAATGTAATGAAAAGCAAGAGTATTTCACGGATTATTCGCAGAAAATTCGCATTATATTATGTTGTTAGGGATATTTTAATCAAAATCGTCAAAGCCATTTTTGGAATTAAAAAAACAGTTTTTTCCATGTAAACGATAGTTTGCACATAGGGCCATTTTCTAAAAATCTAATGTTATACCTACAATGATGCGACTTTCTCTAACAATGAGAAATTCACATATATCCATTATATATTATATACTAGCCTTATAAAAAGTGATTCTTGCATTCACATTAGGTTACTCACGATATATATTTTTGCTTAGGAATGATTTCAAATTAAGCAGCAACTAGCTTACAGTATGCGAAAATGGCATTAAAATATTATTCCTAATAACAAGGTCTCGCAATGGAAAGACGGATGGAGGAAGAAACGCAAACTTACAAGCATGTCCGTTAGATGGTACACTCCTCCTCTAGGGATACTATGCTAGCCTCTAGTTCCCGAGGTCGCAGGTTCAAATCCGGCGTCAAAATCCTTAGCAATGGCTTCCTTCGGAGGGGAAGTATACCCGGTGGTCCCGTGTCGTAGATTTTTGGTAAGTAAAAGAACCTCAAGCCTCATAAAGAGGCCTCTGAGCAAACTTTCCGGTCTTTCACGCTCAATATAGAATGGGATTCTAAGAACCATAGTAGTTAAAGAGCGTCCATAAATAAAGCTCAATTTCATTCTAACTCTTACTGGGAAAATGTAAACTTCTAGCATGAAACATTTCGAAAACGCCTAACACTATGAAAACAAATGTGTTTTGCACAAATTGTGTATTTTAATGAGCTCTATATTTCCTCTACAGTTAGTTTATATTTGTTTTCTTATGATTTCCCAGTTATACAACATTCAAGCAAATAAGGCGGGCTTCACAGGCTAAAGTTAAATTGAGTTTTATTTATGGACGCTCTTTAACTGTTGTGGTCCTCAACGTCCAATTCTATATTGGGCGCGAAGGACCGGAAATTTTGCTCAGAGGTCTCTTTAACATTCTTGAGGTTCTTGCCGTAAGTCTACGACACGGGACACCGGCTTTACTTCCCTTCCGAAGGAAGCCAAGGATTTTTAGGCCCGAAAATTCCATCGCCTTCCGCTGGGTTTAAACCCGCGACCTCGGAAACTAGGCCAGCATGGTAACCATTAGACCACGGAGGACGACCACTTCACAGGCTATTTGCAGAAAATTCAAGATTAGGCATTTTGTTTATCATGCAAATGTAACAGCAGTAATTAATTATCCTCGCAAATCTTTCATTCGTTAAATAACAAAAACTGATTAAATTCACTTTATTTATATTAATAATATCGCTTGAGGTTTACTACCTTTTCTAGGATTCTAATCTAAATTAATTGAAATTCTGTTTATTGTTAAACATATGGCATTTTAATAAAATTTGTTAGAACCCTTTTAAAAACATCAAAAGTAACGCAGATTTTTCCATATCAAAGGTAGTTTGAGTTCGGGGATTTTCTAAAAAGCTGTCGTCACGTCCTTGGATGCTGCTGAGCTTAAACACAAAATTTGTTATTTGTCCAACTACTTGTTTTTTTGAGTTTACGTTGTTCACACACACGGACGCGGACGTTTTTCAGAATTCAAGGGACCTCAAGACATATATTTCTGGTAAAATTTGGATTACGAATTCTTGAGTGGAGTGCATTGCTTTCTCTACGTATTGTAAGTAGGTGCTAGAGAAAGTAGAAATGATTTTTTAGGGGGTTAGACGGTTCATAAAACACGTATTTCCAGTAAAATCTCAATATCGAATTTCGAACATTATTCCATATCCGGATAGCACCTCCGATGCTTAACAAATTGCTATAAACCTGAATATACAGGTAATCGCTGTTCCCTTATAAACTAATCATAAATAATTAGGAATCATAATCAGGTAATTACTGAGGGTGTTTAAGGTCATTTATGAATTATATTGCCAATTTTGTTCACTTATCACACAGCATCTAGCAGAGCATGCATCTCAGACGTGACAATGATAGTGGCGTTACAGTCGTTGTGATTTTACTGCCAACATTCCACTGCAAAACTAGAGAAAGTGAATCTGTGCTGCCAACATCTGAAAGAGAAATAAGGCTCTACAAACAATGAACCAGTTTAGTACTTCCACCAAGAGAAAATACGCCTAAACACATAACAGTTCCGCATTAGCGTGAGTTTACGGTACTACCTAGTACCTACTTCCGGAAGAAGCGTTTAAACATGGAAGTGATTTTAGTCTGATAGTTCGCAATTAGAATAAAACTGTAACCCCCCCCCCAAAAAAAATCTATGGTTAATTTTAAATTTGGGAGGAATAGTCGATACTAACGTACATGATGTGATCTAAAGTATCCGAACACCCCCACAAACATACGTTTTTCATCTTAGGTGCATTATGCTGCCACCTACTGCCTGGTACTCATTATCCGCGACCTCAGTAGTCATTAGACATCGTGAAACAGCAGAATGGGACGCTCCGTGGAACTCACGGACTTCGAACCTGGTCAGGTGATTGGGTGTTACTTATGTCAGAAGTCTGTACGCGAGATTTCCACACTCCTAAACATCCCTAGGTCCACTTTCTGATGTGATAGTGAAGTGGAAACGTGAAGGGACATGTACAGCACAAAAGCGTACAGGCGACCTCGTCTGTTAACTGATAGAGACCGCCGACATTTGAAGAGAGTCGTAAAGAGTAATAGGCAGACATCCATCCAGACCATCACACAGGAATTCCAAACTGCATCAGGATCCACTCCAAGTACTATGACAGTTAGGCGTGAGGTGAGAAACCTTGGATTCCATGATCGAGCGGCTGCTCATAAGCCACACATCACACAGGAAAATGCCAAACGACGCCTCGCTTGGTGTAAGGAGCGTCAACATTACACGATTGAACAGTGGCAAAACGTTGTATTGAGTGACGAATCACGGTGGTACAAAAGGTGGCGATCCGATGGCAGGGTGTAGGTATGGCGAATGACGGTGAACGTCATCTGCCAGCGTGTGTAGTACCAACAGTGAAATTCGGAGGTGGTAGTGTTATGGTGTGGTCGTGTTTTTCCTGGAGGGGGCTTGCACCCCTTGTTGTTTTGCGTGGCACGATCACAGCGCAGACCTACATTGATATTTTAAGCACCTTCTTGCTTCCCACTGTTAAAGAGCAATTCGGGGATGGCGATTGCATCTTTCAACACGATCGAGCACCTGTTCATACTGCAGGGGCTGTTGCGGTGTGGTTACACGACAATAACATCCCTGTAATGTACTGGCCTGCACAGAGTCCTGACTTGAATCCTATAGAACACCTTTGGGACGTTTTGGAACGCCGACGTCGTGCCAGGCCTCACCGACCTACATCGATACCTCTCCTCAGTTCCGCACTCCGTGAAGAATGGGCTGCCATTCCCCAAGAAACCTTGCAGCACCTGATCGAAAGTATGCGTGCGAGAGTGAACGTTGCCATGAAGGCTAAGCGTGGGCCAACACCATATTGACTTCCAGCATTACCGATGGAGGGCCCCACGAACTTATACGTCATTTTCAGCCAGGTGTCCGGATGTTTTTGATCACGTAGTGTATATAATAGTCTACCCTGCACCTAAAAATAGCGTTTTTAACAGCGGTTTTAATGGGGTGCGCAATAAATAAGGTCTGATGTGCTATACTCAGATGACTTTCCGTACTCTTGTGCAAACTATTTTTACAAAAGCTTATTTTCCACATACTTCATGTTAATCGAGATAATTGTCTTGTAGTTGCAAGGGGAATGTGGAAATACAGTAAGTAGGCTTTAAGCGATAGTTAAATCTTTTAAGAGCTAGCACATTTCTGACACGCCATCTTATTACTTACTGATTACGTAATGGGGTACACCAACAAACCTTACCCACGCTCTTTGCCTCATGTCCATTTAGCTACTTCTGCATTGCCTCGCGACATTCCGTTGGCCACTTACATGTCCGCCATCGCGTAGCATACAGGAGTTTTTTTCATTTTACCTAGAAAAGGTATTTCTGAATGATTTTTGAACACCGCATACATCGCAATTCCACGATAATTCAAAAAATAATGTTCGGTAATTTTCATAACTCTTCGAAGCTCCTACCCGGATAAGGAATAATGTCCCGAATTTCTGGCTGGAATAAAATACTCTGTTAAATTTAGAACCTTGCACACGGTCCTCGTAGTTTCAGCATGTTTCCACTATGTTGCGTCGGATAGTACTGCTCTCATTCTTTGAATAGTTTAATCATAATATTAAAATAACATTTTCAAAATATGATGAACTACGTAATGTAGGTTACAAAAAAAATGGGAACTGAAAGAGTTGCAAATGAAAGAAATATTCTAAAAAATACATTCACATGACGTTCTCTACCCTTGTCGTTTCTTAGTTGGTATACAAACTAGTCTTACTAAAGCTTGTTTTTTATATCTACTTAATTTCAATCCAATTGAACCTTTGCAGAAACAGCTGCATTACACATTTCGTTATAGATACAAAGGAAACAGCGATAATCAAATGTTTAAGAACTGGGCGCAATAAATTTCCATACTGTTACAGTGGAATCGCGAACTGAATGTTGACTTTATAGTAATGGCTAAGTACTGAACAATTCGAGCCATTAATAACGGATATCTCGGAAATGATGGCTGATGCCACAAAAAAGGTATTTGAAATAAATTATACGTTTTAAAGGGATCTAAATTTCTTGTGTAGTACGTTTTCGTCTATCGCTTAACGTTTACCAGTTATACAAGATTATACAAAATTCTTCTCGAATGAAGAGGACTTCAAAGACTATTCCCAGAAAATTCAAGATATTCATTTTATTTTTCATGTAAATATCTTTAATATATGACATTTTAATCAAAATCATTAGAGCTAGGTTTTAGAAAATAAAAAATCTGATGTGTTACACTCACATGACTTTCTCTACTCTTGTACAAACTATTTTTACAAACTCTTATTCTCCATCTACTTCATATTAATCGAGATAAACATTTACAGAAATGATCTTTTGACATGCAAAGGGAATTACATTTTACACATAGCGACCAGTTCTAAAATATTTGACTATATCTTAAGGCGTACTATGTTCCCCTTGTTTTGTATTTGCAAGGGCAATATAGAAATACAGTAGCCTTTAAGCATCGACATATCTCTTAATAGCTGGTTGCTAGGTGCAGCACCATTCCCTTTGCCACAGATTAATACTCTTTGCATATCCAAGACAAAAAAATGAATAACGAATTCCAATTTGAGAAAATAAGTATTGAAAAATTTATGGGAATAACAAGCAATATCTCGAAAATGGTTCACTCAACAAAAGAATGTATATAACATAAATTATGTATTTTAACGCGATCTACATTGTGTAGTAAAATTTTGCCTATCTCTTATGATTTACCAGTTATGCAAGAGTCGTTCACAATGAAGAATACTTTTGGAGACATTCCCAGAAAATTCAAGATATACATTTTATTTGTCATGAAAATATCTTAAACATATGATATTTTAATCAAAATCGTTAGAGCCATTTTTGAGAAAATTAAAATTTTCGAAAAATGTTCCATGCAAAGGGTAATTTGGTATGGAGGGATTTTCTTGAAAACTTTCGTGTCGCATCTCTGGAAGATATTGAACCTAAATAACAAGTTTGGTGTTTATCCGACTGTTCGTTTATGAGTTATGCTGTTCACGGACACACAAACACACACACACACACACACACGGACATGTTTCCAAAAATGCTTTTTTTTGGATCCAGAGGTCTCAAAACATATATTTCCGGTGAAATCTCAGTATCGAATTTTTGGGTGGAATACAATACTTACCCTACTTACTATACGTAGTAGAGAAAGTAAGAATTTCGAAAAAGTCATGTAAAGGGTAGTTGGGATAGGGGAATTTTCTTGAAAATCTTCATAGAGTTCGCATCGTTCGAAGGTACTGAACTTAAATACTAAGTTTGGTATTGATCCGACTTTTCGTTTGTAAATTGTACTGTTCACAGACTCACACATGGACCTTTTTCCCAAAAATGTTTCTTTTTTATTCAGGGGCTTCAAAACATGTATTTCCGTTGAAATCTCGATATCGACTTTTTGGTTGAATGCAATACCTTCTTTACCTACTAGATATGTGATAGAGAAACTAATATGCTGCTAATTTTTAAAACGGTTTTCTTCAAAGGCTTTTTTTGTCTTTACAGTTGTTTATGGCTTCCTGTTTTGTTTCCAATGCTGTTCATTTTTAATAAGCCCCGTTATTTATCAGCGTGGTGGTTCCTTATCTGTATTGTGAGGCAGGAAGCATGGTTAAACAGAGTGTTGCTTCCTAGATTAATGTAGGATATTTCGTATCATAAACAAGGTAATTGATTTTGTGAATCGAATGTATGCTTTGGCACTAATACATTGTATATACTGGTTGTTTCAGGTGAACTTCATCAGATGTTAGTGCACGAAAGAGGTAGCTTTCAGTGTGGTGTCTTTGGAAGCAGCAATTTTTGTGGTGAGTTTATTTCCAATGTTGAACAATAATATTCAGGCATTTTTGCTAGTGGAAACAAATATTTTATATTCGATAAAGTCCATCATGTATATATTTAGGAATTGATCTTTATTGCGTATACTAATATAATAAAGAGAGAATATGTGTGTGTGTGTGTGTGGGGGGGGGGGATTCGAAACCACTCTACTAATTTTGATAATTATTTCTTCATTGAAAACCACATTTCTTCCGGATGGATATAGGCTACGAGACGTATTTTTAAAGTATGTACCGATAATTTTTTTATAATAACATTTTTTTCAAATACTTTATTATCGTTCATTAACTTACACTACTTTTACACATAGTCACCGCCGTTGTTAAAGCACTTGTCGTAACGGAAAGCCAGTTATTAATAGAGTCAACTGAAAAATTCAATGTCACAGCTTGTCAAGACCGGCTAAGGTCTGTAAAAAAGTATAATTAATTTCAATTAATTATATATAATAATAGTAATAATAAAGTAAAACCTCAAGAAACCCGTAATCACCCAGCACTGAAGTACTTGCGATTGCAGGTCGCCACTGAGATTGTCATCTCGTGTGAGATACCTTGGTGGTCTGTCTGGGAACCAAATTTGAGTCAGTTGGGGAATTCATTGTTCCACCGGCATGTTGTCACAGTAGCTCAGTGGTTAAAGCAACCGCAGGAGCGGGAGAACCGTGTTCAAATCCCGGCTGTGACATTGAATTTTTCAGTTGACTCTATTAATAACTTGTCAAGACCGGCTAAGATATGTAAAAAACATAATTAATTTCAATTAATTATATATCTAATAATAATAATAATAATAATAATAATAATAATTAAATGAACTTCTTGTTTCACAACAGTCCGGATTTGGCACCAAGTGATTTTCATCTGTTTCTTCTTCTAAAGAAATTGCTTGGTGGAAAACATTTCAACGACAATGATGCTGTGAAACAAGAAGTGAGACTTGGTTTCATCACAGGCGAGAGCATACAAAAACTGGTTTCTCGTTACAAGTGCCTGAATAACGGTGGTGACTATGTGGAGAAGTAGTGTAAGGTAATAAATGTAACAAAGTATTTGGAAAATAACGTTCTGTTATATTTTAATAAATTATCGGTACTTTCTTTAAAAAAACACACCTCGTGTATAAAATATTTCCAAAATTTTTAAACTAGAGAAGGTTTAGTGGGTTTTTCATATTCATGTCGTCCAATTTAAAACCCGTTTCGTTAATATCAATATCAGGGACACTTTATTACGAACGTGGTAGATTTTTAATGACAAACTCCAAATGGGTACATAGGTAGGCTTAAAATCCTTAAAAAGTGAGTTATTGAGGGGGAGAATTTGATTATTGGGTTCATATCAAAAAGAAATTGTTTCTTTTATTTGGCTGAACTTCGTTATCAAATAGTATTTCGTATTGATTTTAGAAATGATAAGCTACCCGTCAAGTTTCAAAAATTTCCACTAATGTTGTTTTCAATCCATATTTTCACCTCCTGACATACAAATCAACCTCTTTGGCCTATTTAGACAAAACTTTATACACTTATACTATACGGGCCAACGAAATGTATAGGCCACCTTACAACTCTCGAAATGTACCATATTTTGTACCCCTTATATAGAATTCTGTACTGTTTAAACCATCTAATCAAAATGTTGTACAATTATACTACAAGATTTACCTCAAAACTTCCGAAAGCTACCCAACACTTATTTTCTTGCCCATATATTGCAGTTTTTAAAAATTCTCCTTACTCTTTATGTTAATCCTTTACAAACAAAACTACACCTACTTCTTGGCGAATCAGGGCTCAAGCTTGTGCATTGCAGCTATAGGACATGGTGAAAATTATAGGATATGTTACAATAAAAAAACGTATTATATTTTCAATCCCTTATGTACAATTTTGTACCATTTGACCAATCTGGACAAAACCTTGGACACTTAACGCTTTAGGTTGGAGTTCAAATTGTAGGCTACTCACGACTTTCTAAAACCACCCCATTCTTATTTTCCACTCCTTAAAAAACACATCCGTGAAATGCCGGGTAAGACAATTAGCCTAGTGATATTTGCAATATAAAAAAAAATTGTACGAGCTATGCCTAAAATGTTAGATTTCTAAAATTTGCATTCGTTTAGTTCAAAACTACTCATAATATTACATTGAACATTTTAAACCATTAAAGTAAGCATTAAACTTCACGATGAACCTATTGTTTATGAATTTGAATTTCATACTAAATGTTTTAAAAATATTACCACGAGTGGCGAAAAAAATTGCTCAAATTTAACTGTTGTTGCAGGGACCGTTACAATGAATTAAAATTAATTTAACTACGCATCCAAATGTCATGTAATATATCTGCAAGCTTTAGTCACTTCAGCTGAATAGTTTATGAAGAAAACTAACCAAATCTAATAACACTATAAATTGAATTAAATTGAAAATCGAAGTTAATTTAGCTTCATAAAAATGATTTATTGTGAATTTAAATTCTTGTGTTAAATAGATCAAAAGTTCTAAGTTAATACAACAGATAGTTATGGTGAAAAATGGATTTAAAGTTATAAACTCAAAATTCTAGAAACAGCTCTCCCTGTAACGAAGTGCAAGTTAAGGAACACGGCCTTGCCTTATAATTCAAGTTTCGTAAGGGCACACGATTTTTCCGATGCTAACTAAAATACTACTTTATTTTTCAGTAAACAACTCCTATAAAAGAAATATTGTGACCTACGACTTGAAATGTTATAATAAAAGTGATAATATTCCTGCCAAAATGAAACTGAAAATAAAGCATATAATGTTAGTGTATAATTTTTGCGCAGTATTCCTACCATTAGGCCGCTGCATTAATATTGTTATGAAATCTAGTAAGCTATCGAGAACAGTGATGGCCGCCATTTGATATCACTTTCCATGACACGCAATATTCTAAATCAGAGTTTATGTAATTCATTTAATATGCTCTTATAACTTCAAACAGTACAAATACCCATTCAAGTTATTATATAATTATTTTGAGATAGTGTTTTATACAGATGCATCTTCGCTATCAGTTATTTGTATTGCTTATAATTTCTGCTATTTATATAGTTTTGTTGTTTGGTATGATTTGTTTATGACAGACTCCTATTGAAATTAAATCAAATTGAGTTTTATTTATGGACGCTCTTTTACTGCTATGGTCCATAGCGTCCCATTCTATATTGGGCGTGAAAGACCGATAATTTTGCTCAGAGGCTTCTTTATCAGGCTTGAGGTTCTTTTATGTGCTGTAAATCTACGACACGGCACCACCGGCTTTACTTCCCTTCCGAAGGAAGCCATGCTAAGGATTTTTACGCCCCAAAAATTCCATCGCCCTCCGCCGGGTTTAAACCCGCGACCTCGGGAACAAAGGCGAGCATGGTAAGCACTACACCGCGGAGGACGACAGACTCCTATTGGGGCAAGCAGAATTCGTTAATAAATTCTGTATATACATAGTTGCTTTTATGTAATTACTAGCTTCAAACTCTTTCCAAATAATTTTGTTCAAATGTCTGGATCTTTTAGTCAACGTCAATTGGTCGTCCTCTTTGGTCTAGGGATACCATGCTAGCCTCTAGTTCCCGAGGTTGCGGGTTCGAACCCGGCGGAGGGCGATGGATTTTTTCCGGCGTAAAAACCCTTAGCATGGCTTCCTCCGGAAGAGAAGTAAAGCCGGTGGTTCCGTGTCGTAGATTTACGGCACGTAAAAGAACCTCGAATGATAAAGAGGCCTCTGACCATAATTTCCAGTCTTTCATGCCCAATATAGAATGGTACGCTAAGAACCACAGTAGTTAAAGAGCATCCATAAATAAAACTCAATTTAATTTAATTTCTATTGAGATGCAATTATTTATAATTGCTAATAAATACATACATAAAGAGAACAGTATTCTAGTCGCTGTTTGTGGATTAAAATAAAGTTTCCCATTTAAGAAAATATATTGAAAAATATTATTCGAATTAGACTGTGGCAAAATTGTTACGCTGTTGAGAAAAAATAGACACAAACTTCCGCTTTTAACTGTCAACCAATGTGGTGGTCCTTAGTAATTTATCAATTAATTGGGATCATTTTCCACTACACACGCTGAAAGGTATTTAAATTCAATGAAGAGTGTAATCAAAAGTTCACTGTGATGAAATCAGGATTTTGTCGCTGTTATAGCTATATTCAATACTACATATCTGCATAATAAAATATGCGTAATATGATCCGAAATAAGTTATAAAAACAATGTGTTTAAAGTTCAAGATGGATTACTACAAAAACTCATGAAGTGGACTTCAATTGATTTTCCCTGTCCCTTTCAAACACACTCACTTTAGTGAGAATATTATGATGAACCATTACTTATAAGCCTATGATTATGCAACCCTTTCCCCTCTCCAACCTCATCCCGTAGTAACAGGGACAAGAAGAGCGGTAACAGCTGTCTCACGTGCATTAGGTAGACCTGTCTATAGCCCCATCTCCTAGTCATTTTATACTGTAACTATTCATAACACATTAGGACCTGAAACCTGTCACCCATTTTTGGCCTAAGTAATACGACAGAACACACAAATAGAATAATGCTTAACGTTTATGGCTATCGGATTATTTGAACATTTAGTAACCCTTCTTATCCCATGTGTATGTTTAAAACCAATAATAAGTAGGCATAAAGATGGCATTATTACTGATGTGAGAGTAGCTGAGGTGTTAAGATACGGACTTGTGAACGGAAGATCTGTGGTTCAAATTCCTCCCGGAACGTCCTTCCTGACTGAGGTTTTTTCCAGGCTTTCCTCAGTCCTTTTGACTTAAAATGCTGGCGAGGTACCTTAAGCTTAGGCCTGAAACGTTTCCTTTCCCAGTTGTAATTTCATTTCATGTATCATCAGTGTCACCGGCTGTGGCGACGTATGTAGAAAGAACGGACGTTAACAACTACTAAAAAATGGTATTAACCGCCCGAACAACCTGATACTAATGTTGACTACGTTCAGTGAAATCAAGTTAGCCACACCAGCCTCACGCTGCTTTGATCTTGATCAAAGAAAGAAGTGGGAAATTCT
Organism: Deroplatys truncata; assembly: GCA_030765065.1. NCBI lineage: Eukaryota > Metazoa > Arthropoda > Insecta > Mantodea > Mantidae > Deroplatys > Deroplatys truncata. The sequence goes on from CM060975.1 coordinate 139,124,609, forward strand.
ATTCACGTCACTGACTGAAACAAAATTGTACATGTAATGTGATCGTAGCTGCCAGTGAGTGGTGCATTTGACCTGGTTGCTACTGCAGGATCAAAGGAAGGCGATCCTCCGACCTGTGGAACACTGAACGGTGTGATACACGACACAGCGATGGTAGTTGAACATTCAGATGCATTTTTATGGCGTGGCCGGTTGTGCAGTAGGCTGCTGGAAGATTCCATTTCTGCTAATGATGAAGAAAGAGGTGTACGGGATAACTATCTCTTCCAGCTAGTGCAGGTATCTCGTGGTGGTTAATTACTGGGTTTCGTTTTCCTGCTACTCGCTCCAAACTTACTGGCTCAGATTGCTCTGACGTTAGAATGTGACAGGCTAAGCTACCTTTGTAGTTATGTGTAGTTCAACCTAATATAGATACTTGACAAACATTAGAACATTAAAATATTCCTATGTGCAATGTGTTCCGAGAAAACGTTAGCAATAAGTGCTCCTTGTTTTAAAAATCCGATGTGTTACACTCACATGACTTTCTCTACTCTTGTACAAACTATGTTTACAAACGCTTATTCTCCATATGCTTCAATGTAATCGAGATAAACATTTGCAGAAACTTATTGCTAATTTTCTTTTAGGTGCAAGGGGAATATGGTAGCCTTTAAGCGATAGTCAAATCTTTTAAGAGCCGGTTGCTATGTGGAGCATTCCATCCTCTTTGCACGTCAAGGACATTAAAAAAAAAGAATAACGAATTCCTACTTGGGAAAGTATTGAAAATTCAAACAAGTAACAAGGAATATCTCGGAAATGGTTCAAAAAACTTATATGACATAAATTGTGTGTTTTAACGAGATATACATTTTCTATGTAGGAAACTTTTGTCTATCCTTTACGGTTTATCAGTTATGCAAAAGCCGTTCAGAATAAAGAGGACTCTTGGGAACATTCCCAGAAAATTCAAGATATAGATTTTATTTGTCATGAAAATGTCTTATAATGTATTTTAATCAAAATTATTAGAGCCATTTTTTGAGAAAATTAAAATTTTCGAAAAATGTTCCATGTAAAGGATAGTTTGAGGTGGGGGAATTTTCTTGAAAATCTTCGTGACGCATCTTTGAAAGACACTGAACCTAAATACCAAGTTTGATATTTACCCGACTTTTCGTTTTTAGTTATGCTGTTCACAGACACACATCCACTCAGACACACACACGGACCTTTTTCTAAAAAAGCTTTTTTTTATTCAGGGGATCTCAAAACATGTATTTCCGGCGAAATCTCGATATCGTATTTTTTGGGTGGAATGCAATCCTTCCCTTACTTAATATACGTAGTAGAGAAAATAAAACACACTTCAGGTAATGTCCAACATAAGGCATTATTAAACAAGCACGATGAAATGGCATAGTTCTCAAGAACTGAATGCTAGATTAATATTTTCAGCCCCTCAAAGTGCACATAACTATTTTAGATGCTCACAGTCGCGAGTAGCCAAATGTGAACCCGTTTTAGTACCAATGGCGCCTGTTTTCTATTCTAAAATATAAATTGTATAGGTTGGTAGGTTCAACAATATCATTACTTTTTGCATTTTACTTGTATTGTAGTACAATGAAAAATATTATTTTTTTTAAAAAAATGTATTTTTTCCCCAAGTTTGACGTCATTCTGTTAAGTCATATGGACAATGAATGAATAAAACAGGTGAAATGATGTTTAAATGAACCCAGGGTTAATAGAGCTTAACGTTACCCAACATTCATCTTCTCAGGATAAGGGAAAACTCCGGAAAAAATCTTATACGGATAACTCACCCTTACCGAGATTGGAACTCCGACCTCCTGAATGTGAGGCAGACACGTACACATTTCACTGTCAGACACAGAAAATAAAAAAGGTTATGTTACAAACGAATAACTTTAGCTTAACACCTCTGTAACTCAGTGTGTTGTTTAGAAGAAAGATATAACTCGCTGAAATGTTTATATGTCATACAAGCGGTCATAATTAGGTTGATGCATTCTTTGCTAGTTCTCCGAAGGAAACGCTATGCAAATTTGCCATCGCATTGGAAAGCGCTGGATAACTTAAGCTGCGTCTCTGACACTCCTTTAGCCTCATTTTTTTTTTTGAAAGGGGTGACAGTTGTAGAGTTGGAAGGGAAGAAAGAGTTGGCTTATTTCACCTGGTGTGGTAAGGAAGTCCAAGTGGTAGATAGGAATATTAATAAGTGAAGGAAAGGATGGTGGAGTCCCGCATAAGCACCTCCGTCATTATACGTAATGTGGTTGCTGCCGGCGGTGCCGGTCAGGTGCATTAAATAGGTTCAGGTGGACAGCCATGGCACTAGTCCCTGACTGTCACCTGGGAAGTCTGGGGTGAACATTTGGTTGGAGTATGAACGATCTGCATTGTTTATGAGTTTTCAGCGGTTGTTGCGTCGTTGTGAGAGCGGTTGTCGAAGTAAATGTGTTTCCATAAACGTGCCTATTAGTGCGTTGCTTTCGTCTAATATCTGGTAGTTCTCCTCCAGTAGCTGGAGCTTCTGAAGAACAGTGACTTCTGATTGCTCATGCTGCTCTCTAAGCCCAGCGATGGCGGCCTCTAGGGCTCCCAGTCGCGTGTGCCGGTCATTGCAGTTGCTGTCTGTGGCGTCATCTGGTTCCATGAGGTGAGTCTCAATGCGCGCCAGCTTGCGCTGGCACAAATTAACCACCCTTGAACTGTCCTTCAGGGATAGCTGTAGCTTCAAGCCAGCTGGTTAATGCTTTGGAAATGTTTTCTTACGTGCTGCAAGTTTAATGGAAAGTTAGGGCGCTAGAATATTGTGATTGTTGTATTAGTGCGTGGGAATAAAGGAAAAGTATATTTTACTTTCTCTACTACGTATAGTAAATTCGATACCAAGATTTCACCGGAAATATATGTTTTGACGCCCCCTGAATCCAAAAATGCATTTTTGGAAACATGTCCGCGTGTGTGTGTCTGTGTGTCTCTGTGTGTGTGTGTATGTGTGTGTGTGTGTGTGTGTGTGTGTGTGTGTCTGTGAACAGCATAATTCAGAAACGAACAGTCAGATAAACACCAAACTTGGTATTTAGGTTCAGTATCTTCAGAGATGTGACACGAAGGTTTTCAAGAAAATGCCCCCACCCCAGATTACCCTTACATGGAACATTTTTCGAAAATATTAATTTTGTCAGAAATGGCTCTAACGATTTTGATTAAAATATCATATATTTAAGATACTTTCATGACAAATAGAATGTATATCTTGAATTTTCTGGGAATTTCTCCAAAAGTATTCTTCATTGTGAACGACTTTTGCATAATTGGTAAACCATAAGAGGTAGACAAAATTTTACTACACAAAAATGTAGATCGCGTTAAAATACACAATTTATGTCATATACAGTTTTTTATTGAGTGAACCGTTTTCGAGATATTGCTTGTTATTCCCTTAAATTTTCCAATACTTATAATTTTTCTCAAATGGGAATTCTTTATTCATTTTTTTTATGTCCTGGTCATGCAAAAGAATGGATTGCGCCGCATAGCAATCAGCTCTTAAAAGATTTGACTATCGCTTAAAGCCTGCCATATTCTCCTTGCACCTACAAGAAAATGAGCAATAAGATTAAAATCTCGATTAACATGAAGCATATGGAGAATAAGCGTTTGTAAAAATAGTTTGTATAAGAGTAGAGAAAGTCATGTGACTGTAACACATCAGATTTTTTCTTTAAGACATTCTATGAAACTCATAAGTGCAATAGTCGAATTTGTCCACACTATTTTGCGTTTCCTGTTCGTTATTTACCCCACGGAATGCTTAGCCATTATGAGACTATAGGACGCACATATTTCTATAAACGTAAAGTGGAGTGAGTACTGCCTATCTCTACATGTTTATTTCCTAAATTAGGGACTTTAAGAAAACATACAGTGTAGTATGACACTTTTTTACATTCTGTACCACGTACAGTAGATACAGAATTCGATACTGAGATTTCACCAAAAATAAGTGTTCTCAGGCCCCCTTATTAAAAAAGAAAAAACATTTTAGAAAAAGTTCCGTGTGTGTCTTTGTTTGTGTCTGTGAACAACATAACTCAAAAACGAAAAGCGGTTAAACACCAAACTTGGCATTTAAGTTTAATGTCTTTCAAAGATGCGACACGAAGATTTTCACGAAAATCCCCCATCCCAAACTACGCTTTACATGGAAGACTTTTCGAAACTTTTTATTTTATGCCTCAAACGATTTTGATTAAAGTGCCATATATTAAAGATATTTACATGACAAATAAAATGTATAGGTATAATGCATTTTCTGGGAATAGCCTAAGAAGTCTGCTTTATTCGGAAGGAATTTTGTACAATTTTGTATAACTGGTAAACGTTAAGCGATAGACGAAAACGTATTACACAAAAAATGTAGATCTCTATAAAACAGAATTTTTTGGTGGCATAAGCCATTTCTGAAATAATCTGTTATTAATTGTTCGAATAGCTCATTACTTGGTCATTCTCTTGATGTTCTGTCAACATTCAGTTGTTTCTACTGATTGCATGGAAACAGAAATTTTAAGGCCAGCATATAGCGTCCCGTTCTTAAATATTTGATTATCGCTGTTCCCTTTTTATCTATAACGAAATTTGTAATGTAGTTATGTCTGAAAAGATATATTTGGATTAAAAGAAAAATAAGCTTTAGTAAGAAAAGTTTGTATTCCCACTAATAAACGATAGAGGGTAGAGAAAGTCATGTAAATGTAAGACATTTTTTAGTATTTAATTAACTCCAATTTTATGTTAAACTATATTTTATATAATTTGAACTTTTTGTTTTACAAAAATAAGTTTTAACAAATGAGTTTTTTAACTTAAAATGTGGGAATTAAATTTTTTGTTATGAATTTTAATCTTTTGATCGCTAATATTCTTTGCTTAAATTTAAGAAAATGCACTTAGTTTTTAAAAGCTATATACCGAAATTTACTGTAACAAAAGTGTGGCTCATAAAAAAATGTATACAGTTTGTTCCAAACATTTTGTTTCTTAGCATTTACTGTTTCTGCAAATCGGCAAATTCCACAAATATCTGCTGTATGAAATTTGTATCGAAATTTATTCGGAAACTATTGAAGATACTGACTTCAAATTGATATTGAGCATAAAACGTAGCACATTCTTCAAGTTAAATAAAATGTTAGTGATAAGATGATTAAAGTCCGGATTAAAATGTTTATCTCCCACATTTTAAGACTAAAAGGTTGTTAAAACATTTCTTTTGAAACAGAATTTTAAACTTTATACAATTTAGTTAAACATAAAGAAGAAGAGTTTATTAAATCTTTAAAATGTTTCCTGTTATTACATTGAATATTTTTTAGGAAAGGTGTAACCAAATTTAGGTAATTAAACATTGTCTAGATATGGAGTACTTACTCCCCTTAACGTCCAACGTTTCAAAATACGTACAGAAACTGATTTACTTTTATTCGAAAATCAATGTTACTGGTGCTACTATCGATAAATGATGTGAGCGGAAAAACGTGAGGTTGTGTGTGTGTGTGTGTGTGTGTGTGTTGTGTGTGTGTGTGAGTGTGTGTGAGTGAGAGAGAGAGAGAGAGGGAGAGAGAGCTCAAACTGTTTTGATAATTCTTTTGGCAGTAAGAAGCACCGTTCTTCCGGACGGATATACGCTATAAAATATTTCCCCCCAAAAATTAAAACTGATGCAGGAGGTATGGGGATTTTCAGATTCATTTCACCCAGTTTCAATCGCGTATGTTGAGTATGAATATCAGAGGATATTTTTGTCACTTTATTGGAATTGGCAGATATTTAATAAATTCCAGCCCAAGGGGTTAAATAAGGAGTTAATAAGGTGTAATATATATTTTAAATTGAGCTATTTAAGGAAGAGCACTTGCATATTGTGTGTTCATATCACCAAATTTCTCAACGATTTCACTGAAAGTTATCAAGGAGCATTTTCGATATGATTTTTATAAAACTGGCTGCACTTGGGTTTGAAAATTTAACAAATGTGGTAAACTACGCTACAACTTTAAAAAATGTCCGCTAATCTTATTTTAAATCCTATATTTAATTCCCAACATACAAATTAGACAACACTATTGTCGACTTAGACAAAACTATACTGTGAGAGCTAACGAAATTTATTACGATAATTACACGCGAGCTCTTTCAACCAATGTACGATCTCATTGTTGATTTATTTACCAAGCAGGATCGAACTTAATCGATAACTTTAAAACCTGGTGCTCAAAAGCTATTAACTGGAGGTTATTTCTCCTACATTTATGTTTTACTATTAAAATATCTGCTTCGATTGTACTAGGGATTTAGGAAGCCTACTTTGCATTTTCCTGTTCACTGTGGGTGATTGGTAAGTTGTAAAAATGGCGAGATTTGACCATCTGTGAATCCAAAATATAAAACAACCGGTACAAGATATAACACCAGAAAATACAAAAAGATGGTACGGGATCAGGTAAGCCATTTCAATGATTATAATTGTATTAAAAGTTCAAAAATGGCTCATTCTCCCATTGTAATCACACCATTGATTAATTATACTTTTTAAAAAAGACATCGTTATCGCATTGTAATTATCTTACCGAATTCTCCTCTTGTAGTCCGAGGTCGCGGATTCATACCCTGCGGAGGGCGATGGATTTTTTCAGGCATAAAAATCCTTAGCATGACTTCCTTCGGAAGGAAAGTAAAGCCGGTGGTCCCGTGTCCTAGATTTACGACAAGTAAAAGAACCTCAAGGCTGATAAAGAGGCCTCTGAGAAAAATTTCCGGTCTTTCACGCCCAATATAGAATGGGACACTTAAGACCCATAGTAGTTAAAGAGCGTTCATAAATAAAACTCAATTTAATTTTTTGAATTCTCCTCTCGCTTATAATTTTTACTTTCTCTACCACATACCTGTTAGGTAGAGAAGGTATTGCATTAAACCCAAAAATTCGATACCGAGATTTCACCAGAAATACAAGTTTTGAGACCCCTGATTCAATAAAAGAAGCATTTTTAGAAAAAAGTCCGTGTGCCTATCTGTGAACATTGTAACTCAAAAACGAAAAGCTAGATAAATACCAAGCTTGGTATTTAGGTTCAGCACCTTCCAAAGATGCGACACGAAGATTTTCAAGAAAATCCCCCCACCCAACTTACCTTTACATGAAATATTTTTCGAAATTGTTTATTTTCTAATAAATTGTTCTAATGATTTTGATTAAAATTCCATACATTAAAGATATTTAAATGACAAATAAAATGCATATCATGAATTTTCTTTGAAGTCCACTTCATTCGGAAGGAATTTTGTAATATCTTGTATAACTGGTAACTGTTTTAACTGTTCCTTCGTCTCAGGTGTGAAGTGACGGACCCATGTTTCATCCATGGTTATGAATCGATGCAAAAACTCGGCTTTATTGCAGCGAAACATCCCCAAACACTCGACTGAAACATCCTCACGTCGCTGCTTTTGTTCCATTGTGAGTAAACGCGGCACCCATCTTGCGCAAAGTTTTCTTATGTCTAAATGTTCAGTTAGTGTGCGATGTACAGCACTTTTTGAAATGCCTACGATGTCTGCTATCTTGCGCACTTTCAGTCGACGGTCATTCAATTCCATTTTGTGAATTTTCTTCACAATTTCTGGCGTGGTCACCTCGTTTGGTCGACCGCTGCGATGTTCATATTGGCAGCTCATACAGCCTCGCTTAAATTTTGCCACCCAATATTTTCTTGTTGTAAACGAAGGAGCAGACTTCTCCAGAGTAGAATGTAGCTCAGCTTTAATATTAGTTGGATTAGGACGTTTTAAATGAAAGTATTGTATCACATAACGATGGCCAGTTTTATGCATGTTTGCAAATTCGCTGGAGGGAGTTCACTACTAATGGCTGCCAAACAATTACTAAACAACGTGGCATCGTAAAATTTCAAACTTAATATTTATAAGGGTGGTACTTTATACCATAGTCATTTGTTTGAAACAACAACCGCTATATATACGTCAGGTCGGTACTTCTGGGGCTGCCCTCGTGTACAGAGGTTCTGCACTTTCTAACCAACCCATACTTTATCGCTCCTTTTAATCCTGATTAGCGATTACCTGCAGCATTCTTCATAGAGGAGTTGGAGTGATGAACAGCAATGTGTCTCGTAAACGCAGCGGTCTTTCTACTTCAACTCTTGCTTCCCTTTCAAACCCTACATTATTTAGGAACACACAACGAATAGAATAAACGCGAAAAATTACAGAAACTTCAATTGATTGGTACAATTACCCCCAGCGGTGCACTGAAACATTGAACACTCAGGCCCCTGCTAATGTGACCTTTTAATGGTCCCTGTGCACGAGGTCAAGTAGTGCATGAGAATTTCATAGACGTTTCTCTCGCTTTCTATTTTCTCCACTTTTTTTTTGAGATTTAAAATACTACACGAATGCAATTTTTGCTCAGTTCCCTTCAACATAGAGAACACTAAGAACTACAAGGAAAAAAATGCTGGGAGCAATTTTTTTAAAGTTTATATTTATTTCTATATTAATTACTACACCCAATTATCGTCCTAATATCACTAGAAAAAAAACTCTTTGCACAAAGCTAATTATTTTATTCTAAAAACTAAGATTATCAAGAATATGTTTCTTCTTTCTCAAGATATGTGAATTCAAATTAACACCATTTGTAATTGAAATATGAGCTGTAGCTTTCCCGGCGTTGTGAACACTCACCTAGCTGGAAGCCGAGAGAATCTAGAGTACCTTTTTATTATTTTCTCTACTAGGTACCTATATATTAAGTAGGGGAAGCATTGCATTACATAAAACTATATATCCCGAAAATTTACCGGAAATGCATGTTTTGAGTCCCCTGTATTCATTTTTTTACTTTCTCTATTACTTATCTACCTATAATAGTAAATAGAGGAAGTATTGCCTTCCACCCAAACATTCGACACAGATTTCACCATAAATCCGTTTTGGGGCCCTCTGAATTAAAAAAAAGATATTTTTAGAAGAATCTCCTTGTGTGTGTATGTGTGTGCGTGCAGCATAACTCAAAAATGAAATGTGGGATGAATACCAAACTCATTATTTAAGTTCGGTATCTTCCAAAGGTGCGACACGGAGATTTTCAAGAAAATCCCACACTCCAAAGTACTTTTTACATGAAACCTTTTTCGAAATTTTTTACTTTTCTCAATAATGGCTCCAATGATTTTGATCGATTTGCACTTGAAGTATCTTCATTACCATCACACAAAGCGTGAATTATTCAAGGGAAAAAATAAAGTAGTTTTTGAGCATACTAAATTAAATTAAAATAAATTGAGTTTTATTTATGGACGCTCTTTAACTACTATGGTCCTTGGCGTCCCATTCTATATTGGGCGTGAAAGACCGGTAATTTTGCTCAGAGGCCTCTTTATTAGGCTTGAGATTCTTTTACGTGCCGTAAATCTAAGACATGGGACCACCGGCTTTACTTCCCTTCCGAAGGAAGCCACGACACCACGGAGGACGACATTTGAGCATACGGGATGTCCTGCAAATATGGCTTCTACAACTGTTTATGCCAGAGCTACACTAAGTGGCAGCATATAGATTTTTTTCCCTATATAAATGCTCGATGCGGGCGCACACGTCTAGGCATTCACTGCCGTAATATTATTGCTATGTCACCTCCGGCGATAAGATGCTGTTATCTTCTGCAGACTTTTGGCCAAAGCAGGAAGTGAAAACAGTCTATCACATGGAAATATTAGATTTGTATGGAGGCGCAGTATGCGGTAGAAAATGAAGTATTGGCATGTTATCAAATACGGAGTCTTTTTAAAGTAAGTACTGATAAGTTTCTTTAAAAATAACAAAACATTATTTTCTAAATACTTTGTCATTCATTACCTTACACCACTTCTCGCATAGTCACCGCCGTTATTCAGGCACTTGTAACGGGAAACCATTTTTGTATGCCGTCATCAAAGAATGATGCCGCCTATGATGAAAGCCAAGACTGCACTTCTTGTTTCACATCATCATCGTTGTTGAAACGTTTTCTATCAAGGAATTTCTTCAGATGAAGAAACAGATGAGAATCGCTTGGTGCCAAATCCGTACTATAGGGAAGATGGTCGAATTGTTCCCAATCAAATGATGCGATCAGATCTTGAGTTTGTTTGGCTGTGTGTGGTCGGGCATTGTCACTCATTATTGTTTCCCCATAAACCTCACGCAATTGGCGATGAATGTTTGCTGGAGTAACATTTCTCGCATTCAAAACAACGAATCACTGATCTGACTTCATAGTCGGCGGGTCGTTCGATTGTTTTCAACATTTAGAAACGCTCTAAATGTGACAAAGTGACGATCGCTCACAGCTGTCTGGCTTCCTAATCAATGGAGGAAGTGATCGTGCGTGCTCAAAACCGCAACTGCAGCGCTACAGCGGCAAAATATTAAAACGGTACTTACTTTAAAAACACGCCTCATATTTACTTTTCGAGCATTTTAAGAGTTCGAGGTAAAACTTGGAGACACCTCGTATCTCTCTTGTCTTTGTGTTCAGTATTAATAGAGAGAGATATTAAAGGTAAACACAACATTTATTTGGTTTGTGTGGCTACAATTGTCATTGTAATTATTTTATGAAGTAATAAATGAAAATAAGGGGTTAATAATAATAAAATAATAATAATTTACCCGCAAATCACGTCTATTTCATGGCTGGTCATAGTTGTGTCGAGAATGAATTTTCTTGAAAATGCCAGCTTTGTTCTTTATGTACTAAGTCCAGTGTCATATCATAATTGCACTTTGTTATTAGTAACGCTTTCAAACTTTTTATTTTCGTGAATGAAAAGTCCACTTTTGTAGTTGCTAAATTAAGTTGACGACTATTGAATGCGTGTTTTAATGGAAAATGAAGTAATTACATTACTACGATGTCGGCTTCCTTGTACTTAATACTTTTAAAGCACGATCCTGGCACCATGCGCATTAGAAAGTTTAGAACTACACTTTATATTCTGATTTCTTCTACATAAATGGAAACACTGATTCAGATTTTTCACTAAACAGGGATTTCTTTTCGAGATTTTTATCATATAACCATAGACTCGAATTGTTTTAGAGCAGATACGACGGAATACTCTGAAATTGGTTCTTAATGAATAAATTTTGACTATGAGATATGTGTATATGCACAACGTTGTCGCCTGGCATTCACTGAATTTTACCATGCTGTACGAAAAAAATATGCTATTTACAAACGAAAAAATTGTATTACTGGATTTCGGAATTTCGTATAAAATTATATATATATATTTATACAGTAAATAGCTTTCAATTATTGATTCACATATTGCAATTTCTAAAAGTATGGATCATTTATGAAACTCGTAGCAATACGGACCATGTATGTTTTTTTTTGAGGGGGGGTGCGCATTAAAAAGAGTGGCAGTTAGACGCAAATTCGGAACGCTCCTAAAATTTGGCACGAACGGTCAGTTTAACTGGAGCAACAATGGAAAAGGAATAATTCCCTGAAGGCCGTTCGTGGTCGTATCGAACGCAGCCCGCCAGAATGGAAAATGATTTTCTGCAGTTATTTTAGAAAGCAATTGACTCCACTTTAAACAATTCTAGCAGCGAAGTTAATGTATAGAAAATTCTAATTTGCAATATGCAGAAAGAACAAACAATATTACAGTTTATCTGTTCTGGCGATTTTCCAGATAATTAGTTTTATAATTTTAGGATGAAAATTCACCTATTATAAAGCTTTTTCGTGTGTGTTGTTTTCAATTTTACTTTATATTGTGACGCAAAATTAAATTGAGTTTTGTTTATGGACGCTCTTTAACTGCTATGGTCCTTAGCGTCCCATTCTACATTGGGCGTGAAAGACCGGTAATTTTGCTCAGAGGCCTCTTTATCAACATTGAGATTCTTTTACGTGCCGTAAATCTACGAGCACCGGCTGTACTTTCCTTCCGAAGGAAGCCATGCTAAGGATGTCTACGCCTGAAAAAAATCCACCGTCCTCCACCGGGTTTGAACCCGCGACCTCGGGAACTAGAGACTAGCATGGTAGCCACTACACCACGGAGGACGACTATTGTGATGTAGCAGCTATAGCATTAGCTTACGGAGGTCGACACCGAGCAGTCGGAGATAAAAAAGATATGTAGCGCTTTCGCCCAACGTAAACATCGGAAGCGCTATCGTCACATAGCCAGACTCTTCTGGAAGTTTCCCCTTCTAGAACGTCCTGGAAGTTTAACCAGCTGCTATATAAGCGAGCGTTCTCGCTAGTTAGTTGGTAAGTTAGCAAGTTGGTGAGCGCGTTTCTGCTACGAGATCAAGGGCGGTTGTACGAGCGAGTCTGTGACGACTGCTGTGACGTGCAGTGAGTGTTGCTTCCGCGAGAGATTAAAGACGTTTTGTGTTCGACTCCCCAGCAAGTGGAGTGAATCTAAGAAGAGGCCCCACGTGCGTCATTATACCAATATGACACGAAGAAAGTGAAGAGAGGGACATTTAAACTAGTTCACGTTAGTGAAGTGAAATTGATAAATTAGTGAAGTGACAGTTGAAAATTGGACAGTCACAATATACATTTAGTGGAGCAATTGTTTTGATACAATACCTTATACAATACCAGGAATTGTCACGACAATTGGTTTATACTGATGAAGAAATAAATATGTAAAATCATGAAAGTTAAGTCGTCAATGAGAAAGCTAGCAAAAACGTTGATAATTCCTGCCTTTGACAATTTGTTTCTCTTTTTTCACCGCAACTTCAAGAATTATAGCAAAACGTTTGCTCTACTAAATGCATGTATAATAATGCTGTAATAATCACGACACACAAAAACCTGGAAAAGTTGAAGCAATTTTCAATAAATTAAAAAACTAACCAAATGAAGTATTTAAAAAAAAAACGAGAACACTTAACTGAAATATCGTTTTTCTTTCTACATATTAAAATTGGAACTTTATCTCTGTTAATTTGCTTCTAGAGGTTTTTAAGGAAGTATCTGGAAATACTTTAATAATTTTTATTTATTTACTTTTAAACAAATTCTGACGTAGAACTTCATTGTTTATGCTTCTCTAAAAACAGCTCGTAATTTTGATGTTGGTTACTTCATGCATAAATACGCTCAAATAACTGAGAGCAATGAACGTAGTTTTTACAGATTATTTCCAGTAAGGCTTTCAAACACTTTACATGCGTCTCATTGTGGAAGAAAACTATTTGAAAGGGAGTATTATGTACTCGTAAATACACCTAGTGTAATTTATTGCATTTTACTGCATGGTTCACATTTAATTAGAAAGAAGAAAAAGTGTTTCAAATATGCCGAAACATCAGGAAAATAGCTAGTTTTCAGAAATATGTCAAGGAAATGTTCACATGGATTCTCTTATTATTGATTTTGTAAAAAGGAGAAGGATACAGATGCGGATTCATTGAAAGTGTTGATTTATATAGTGATACAATGAAAACAATTGTCTTTGTATTGTCTTAATTTGTAATTTTGATATGTTATGCTTTGTCAGATACGTATATTACAAATAAAATAACACGGAGAGCGTTAGACGGCAATGGGGATGTTGGAGGCTGATTAAAAAAAATCAATGAAACAAAATTGCATAGTTTCATTTAATTAACACCTTTTTATTTCAATATATTTAATGATATTCTAAAAAAAGTTTACATTACCATATTAAAAAACTTCGATTGTCAGTGGAAATATCTCAGTATAGCCAAGAAGTCATGGAAATCAATCAATGTATGAAAAATAGTGTGAACCATGCATTAACAAATTTGAGGCACATTTTAGGGCTACGTGTCTATATAGAATGCAGGATGTGAAACGGAAGTTTCAAGAAAGATGTTGCTCTCAGCCTCCTCAAACTAAGTTAAACCCTGGTAATTGCTACTTCTGCTGGAAGTATGTAGCCCAGGAAGTGACGAGGATACTGATAGGCTGCTGGGCATCCTGTTAGAACAGATGTGGCCAAAAACCTGTAGTCCCAGAGCTGCTCTCTTCCCTCTTTCTCCCTGCCTACCTCGCTCTCCCCCATCTCTCTCCCTCTCTCTTTCTCTCTCTCTCTCACACACACATACACAACCACAAGGCAACTTGCTTAAAACAATTAAATAAAATAACCAGATCTTGGATTCTGATCCCTTCTTTGAAAGAGCAGCAAATTAAAGCATCCCATGGTTCAGACTCTTTCCCACCGTATGGCGATGCTGTGAGCAGTTCGTTCACCTCTCCTTCCCAAATTATTTTCATAATATTAGAAACTGTAAAATATGAAACATGTGTTATAAACTATACGGAATATACAGTTAGGAAAACAATACAGATCTACGGCAACAGTGTTGCCACATAACGACAGTAAACGCAGCTCTCAACCGTGTTTTATTACCTTGCCCCGCTAATATGTATTCTTCCGCGCTCCCTTTCCTTCCCCTTTCCTATTATTGACTAATGTACAGCTTTGAATGGTGATGTATGACCAGCAAGCCCTGTATAATGCGAGGTCAGGCAATAAAAATACTCTGATACGTGATTGCGTCATTCCGATAGGCGGGTTTAAACCGAAGTACGGTCCTACCTATTTGTTGATAAGAATTTACATGCATTCCAGGCGCATTAATGTGTAATGTAATATATTTTATTCATATGATGAAGATGTAAATTTGACAATTATCTTCAAAGTTATTAAGATAAATGATCATGTTAAATAAAGAATTCGTTTCTATCGCACAACAACCTATTCCATGTCAGCAGCCAATGAGAGCTGACTAGTGCACGTGAAATTTAGGAGATATGGGGCAAAGTTAAATGTAACAGGGTTTATATAAATTGTTTTTTAATGTCATGAATGCCCTTTCAGAATTTTTTGTCGAAAAAATATTGTTAGCTATGCAAAACATCTATAATCTTTGGAATTGTGGCAGGTATAAATACCGAATGCTCGAACGAATAGATAATACGATGATCAAGACTACTATGTGTTGAATACAACCAGCAATGTATTGCTAGTATTATAAATGTAATAATATAATTAATACGTAATACAATATGATGACTAATTTTAATTGATGGCAATAAGATATTCCCATTTTTAGGCCATTATAATGTATTCTAATCAATTATCGTCGCTAGTTACCTTATACCACTATTGTAAACATTATTAGAATAGTTGTTTATGATACTAGTGTTAAAAACAGAGTTTTATTTTGTGAGCAGCAGTCTTACGAACAAAATAAAATCACTTTTAAATTGTTGCGGTGTAATTTATTTTTAAACAGCTTTGAATATTAAATCATGAAGTATCCAGCTGAAACTCTTGTGTAAATAGCAGTATACATTCGGACATGAGCAATGGTGAGTTCTAGCCTGTTGTTGTTTGGCCTTCGTCTTTGTTTGACCTTCATAGCACAGTGCCGACAACATGATCACTTGCACAATCATAACATTCTATAATATATGGAAGCCAAAAATAAATTAGCATAACAATAATTTAATTAATAAACATATGCTTTATTTAACATTACTATCATTGTTTTGATGTAATTGTGTTGTTGAATGTGCAATTGTTACAAACTGTGATATGTATTCATTCCTTGTGCAGAGGAAGTAGCATTGGTATTGGTAACACCATTGATTTGTACATTTTTACTTTCTCTACTACGTATAGTAAGTAGGGGAAGTATTGTATTCCACCCAAAAATTCGATACCGAGATTTCACCGGAAATACATTTTTGAGACCCCTGAATCCAAAAAAGAGCATTTTTGGAAACATGTCCGTGTTTGTGTGTCTGTGAACAGCATAACTCAGAAACGAACAGTCGGATAAACACCAAACTTGGTATTTAGGTTCAGTATCTTCCAGACATGCGACACGAAGGTTTTCAAGAAAATCCCCCCACCCCAGATTACCCTTTACATGGAACATTTTTCGAAAATTTTAATTTTCTCGAAAATGGCTCTTAACGATTTTGATTAAAATATCATATGTTTAAGATATTTTCATGACAAATGAAATGTATATTTTGAATTTTCTGGGAATGTCTCCAAAAGTATTCTTCATTGTGAACGACTTTTGCATAACTGGTAAACCATAAGAGATAAACAAAATTTTGCTACACCAAAAATGTAGATCGTTACAATACACAATGTATGTCATATACATTTTTTTGTTGAGTGAACCATTTTCGAGATATTGCTTGTTATTCCCTTAAATTTTCCAATACTTATACTTTTTCTCAAATTCGTTATTCATTTTTTTTATGTACTGGACATGCAAAGAGAATGGAATGCGCCACATAGCAACCAGCTCTTAAAATATTTGACTGTCGCTTAAAGCCTATCAATTCCCCTTGCATCTACAAGAAAATTAGCAATAAGATTAACATCTCGATATCTCGATTAACATGAAGCATATGGAGAATAAGCGTTTGTAAAAGTAGCTTGTACAAGAGTAGAGAAAGTCATGTGAATGTAACATATCAGATTTTTTGGATTGGAAGCAATTGAATTTATTGGAAGAACCTGTTCTATGGAATGACGTACTGTTTCCTCGACTTCTTTGGTAACAATAATTCCGCTGCTTTCAAAATTTCTTCAGGTTCTGCCGAATTCCATTTCCGAGTCATTCAAATAATCCGCTATTGCATGAATCGATACAAGACCCACGCTTAATATACACATCATTTCCAACTCAAGAAACAAAAGTGGTAATAATGGAGTATTATAGCAACGTTATTCCACTGACTGTTATAATCTGCAATTTCTGCTATGAGTGGTTCATGTTAAAAGCTCTACTTTTAATGTCAGCCGGTTAAAATAGTAGATTGTGATACAGGGGGTAAAACCACTTTTAATACTTGTGGCATATACTATTTTTGCTTTCTCTACTAAATATAAGTAGGGGAAGTATTACATTTCACCTAAAAATTTGATACCGAGATTTCACCGGAAATACATGTTATGAGGACCCCTGAATCCAAATAAACCATTTTTGGAAACTGTCTGTGTGTTGTACCTGAATGTCTGGAACACCACAACTCAAAAAATAAATGCCAAACTTGGTATTTAGGTTCGATATCTGCCAAAGATGCGGCACGAAGATTTTAAACAAAATCCTAAACTATCCTTTACATGGAACATTTTTCGAAACTTTTGATTTTCTAAAAAATGCCTCTAACGATCTTGATGAAAATGTCAGATATAAAAGATATTTACATGACAAATAAAATGTATATCTTGAATTTTCGGGGAATAGCCTATGAAGTCCTCTTCATTCGGAAGGAATTTTGTATAATCTGTATAACTGATACACGTTAAGCGATAGACGAAAACGTACTACACAAATTATGTATATCCCTTTAAAACGCACAATTTATTTAAAATACTTTTTTGTGTGGCATAAGCCGTTTCTGAGATATCCGTCATTAAAGGTTCGAATTGTTCATTTCTTGCCCATTCTCCTAAGTTCTTTCAACATTCAGTTGTTTCTCGCGATTGCATGGAAACAGTATGGAATGTTAAGGCCAGCATGTAGCGTCCAGTTCTTAAAATTTGGCTATCGCTGTTCTCTTTGTATCTAAACGAACTGTGTTATGTAGATATTTCTGCAAAGGTTTATTTGGATTAAAATAGTAGATGGAAAAATAAGCTTGAGTAAGAATAATTTGTATACCCACTAAACGATAGAGGTTAGAGAAAGTCATATGAATGTCTCACATCAGATTTTTTTAGACAGCGCTCGAATTTGCAAAATATCAATAATTACATTAATTCCTGAAACTAACAGATATGGCCTTAAGAACGCGTTTTTGAAACAAGAGAAATAACGTTAAAAAATAGTGAGAGACAGATGTTTTTATGTTTAGTTGACTCACTAGCAGTCATTTTCAGTGAAATTATTTTCACCGTGTTTTGCCATACACCAGGCAATGAAGCGATTAAATGCTATATCATATTGCTTTCGGAATTTTTGGGGTAAGCACTTGTAGTGTTATTCTTTCTGCTGCTTCTATAATTTCACTTCCATTTCAGTTTCTTCTGAATTCATAATTTCCGCCATTTAATCTTTATTAGGTTAGATAAAAGAATAGCGTTTTAGATCAAAGAAAACTACCAATATAATTATAAGTTAACTCTGCAACGAACTGCGATAAATTGAAGCAGACGATTTGTATTGTAAACAGATAATGCCAGCGCCATGTAATTATGTAAAAAGACATAATGAAAAGTAAAACCTATTCAAACCAAGTCGAGTTATTAAACATGTGCAAATTCAAAGGGTAACTGCCATGTGATTGGACTTGAAAGCAAAGTTGGTCACACTGAAGATTATCGCACTAGTGCAATAATCTAAAGCTTTTAGCTCGTGTGCTCTGTGTTAAGAGGTTCTACTTTTAGGCTATGCTGTCTAAAAATATTTTAAGTGTCATCATAACATTTTGATGGTGCTATAATTGCATAAAACCATTTATCTGTTAATAAAGTAGTGCCACCCCTCTTCACATCAGTGGAAGAAGAAGAAAAAACTCCAATACTAATAACTAATAATCATACACCTTTAACACCATTCGGCGCTCTCTGCTATTCCTAATCAAGCCATGCTTTTTCTGCCTTTGTGATCGTTATACTACATTAGGATCACGAAGGCAATGACGTAACAGCGACACAAGAATAATTAATTATGGAAAAACTGTACAACATGGAAGTGAAGATATAACAACCATGTAGGATTGTTGTAATAACTGTGTCGAGCGTTTATTGGCTTTTAAGTAGCAAATGCAGTAATGTAGAAGGAAATTCTTTATTTAATACCTGCTATAAGTACGTTTTACCAGAACAATATA
Source organism: Deroplatys truncata (assembly GCA_030765065.1). Lineage (NCBI taxonomy): Eukaryota > Metazoa > Arthropoda > Insecta > Mantodea > Mantidae > Deroplatys > Deroplatys truncata. The sequence goes on from CM060975.1 coordinate 139,143,567, forward strand.
TTCCTACGTAATACACATAATTTAGTGTATTTATACATACGGATTTATACATACTCTTGTCTTAGATTAGGGAGTGAGTGTACAAAAAGTCAGTGCCTGCGCTGTTTTCTTAAATGTAAATTCACTATACTTACTGTCTGTTCAGTGACATGTACGTAGCTAATGGGTGAGGAAGCCCTTCCAAGCAGGTAAGGTTAGGTAGTGTTTGCTTGGTATGAGGCAAGTGAGGGGCAAAGACGCGTGATATTAGAAGACTGTTGACTGCTTTCCACTGTACGCGTAACGCGAGGCGGAATTTCAGCATACTATGTACCCCTCCCACCAGCTAAAGCTATATCTGTAGAGATAAGCCACCCCACTCCACTAGCTAGAACGTCACCGACAGTGGCTTCCTAACGTTACGGGAACAAACATTTTCACGTATCACAATTTGCAGATTGCAATGTTTGATGAGAAAGAAACTTCAATGTTGCTTAATGTTTACTAAAATGTTCACATTTCAGGAAAATTACATTTTTTCGTATTATTTACGGTATTAATGCTTTTTGTTTTTAAATAAAATAATATATTCCGTATAGTTATTGTGATAACTACATGAAGTGTCATGAGGTCCATTATGATCGAAATTGTTCGCTTGTCATAGTAGAAATTGAAGACTATAACATTCAATGGAATAGCATTGTTATAATACTCCATTGTTTCCACCCTGGTTTCCTATGATGTAAATCATATATATATTAAGCGGAGGACTTGAATTGATTAATGAAATAGATTCAGTAGAACCAGAAGAAAATTTGCAATTAGCGGAGAGGAACATTGAAATTGTTACCAAAGAAGTTGAGGAAACAGTACGACATCGCATGCAACAGATTTCTTTAATGATGAAAGTAAAAAATTTCTGATGTGATGCATTCACATGGCTTTCTCTACCATCTATCGTTTATTATTGGATATAAAACTATTCTTACTAAAGCTTATCTTTCTATCTACTTCATGTTAATCCTAATAAATCTTTCCAGAAATTCTACATCCATTACTCATTTCGTTATAGATACAAAGGGAACAGCGATAGTCAAATGTTTAAGAACTGGACGCTATATGCTGGCCTTAAAATTCTATACTGTTTCATTACAATAGCGAGCAACAACTGAATGTTTACAGGACTTAAGAGAATGCCATGAAATGAACAATTCGAACCCTTAATGGCTTATGCCACAAAAAAACTTATTTGAAATACATTGTGTGTTTTAAAGAGATCTACATTTTTTGTGTAGTGCGTTTTCGTCTATCGCACGTTTACCAGTTATACAAAATTCCTTCCGAATGAACAGGTCTTCATAGGTTATTCCCAGAAAATTCAAGATATACATTTTATTTGTCAAGTAAATATATTTCGCGTGTGGTATTTTAATCAAAATCGGTAGAGCCATTTTTTAAACAAAAATTTCGAAAAATGTTCCACGCAAGGATAGTTTGGGATGGGGGAATTTTGTTGAAAATCTTCATTTCGCATCTTTGGAAGATACTGAACATAAATACCAAGTTTGGTATCTATCCGACTTATCGTTTTTGAGTTATATTGTTCAGTCATAAACACACACACACACACACACACACACACACACAGAGGACATTTTTCTAGAATGTTTTATTTGGATTCAGGGGGCCTAAAAGTATGTATTTCCGATGTAATCTCGGCATCGAATTTTGGATGGAAAACATTACCTAACCTACTAGGTAAGTGGTAGAAAAAGTAAAAACGAAGGCCAAACAACAATAGACTAGAGTTCATCATTACGCACAGCCCTGTGTATACTGTTATTTCTGCACAAATTTCAGCTGGATACTTAATAGGTTAATATTCAGGGCTGTCTAAACAATGATATATGACAATATATGTTAAAAGTGAGTTTATTTTGCTCGTAGGATTGCTGCACTCAACTTTCAGCCTCGTTCCGCAAACATTTCTACTCACAAAATGGAATTCCACTTGTAACGCTTGTTCCATAAATAATTATTTTTTACTTTATTTATTTAATGTCGCTTTAACATCAAGGTCAAACCTCGACTACAATAAGGTTACAATTTCATACATAATTGTGTTACATTAACAAAGTTCAACACATTTCTGGAGAAAGCTGGATCACCAAAGGCGGTTAGGATGGTTGTTGGCATTTTGCATCATTGTAGAAACGGCAGCCGGTGAGAATGGAGTGACTGTAAGTGGAGAAAGACAATAGTTGTACACGGGTGGAAGATCGCCGTACCGAAGGTAGGAATAGGTAGGAGGAGTATGTCCGAGACGTGGGCGAGATACGTACACTTGATGGTGACCCTTGAAATGCGTGAGAGGATAGACAGAAATGGAAAGGGGACAGGAATCACGTAGTTTGCTTCTAGATGAGGTGAAACACTCTATTGCCTTGGGAGAAGGGTAAATTTTATTAGGTGATGTGACGAGCAGGCTTTTCGTGATTCTTTGAATAAAACAAAGCTTTGCAGTGGATCCTGAATACAGTATGAATGACAAGCGAATTAAACCGAATGTAAATTGTTTAGTATTGACTGCAGTACACTTACGAAAACACCCCACCGGGAACCAAATTTAAAAAACACCTAAATTTAAGTACTCTTTTCTTGATTTGCACATTATATGGGGTTTGATTTAATTTGTCTCTCGCAAACAAAATCCTGAGTTTTCCTTTTATTTGAAGGATGTGACTGAAATCAATTATAATTTTTTACCCTTTACTTAAGGTAACCATCTGAAGTTTAAAAAATCCACAATTTCATTTGTAATTTTAATACAGCAGGATGCAATTATTTTTTACTTTCTCTATTGCGTTCAATAAGTAGGGGAAGTATTGCATTCGACCCAAAAATTCTATACCTAGATTTCACCGGAAGTACGTATTTTGAGGCCCCCTAAATCTAAATAAAGCATTTTTGGAAACATGTCCGTGTGTGTGTCTGTCTGTAAACAGCATAACTTAAAAACGAAAAGTTGAGTAAGTATCAAACTTGGTATTCAAGTTCAGCATCTTTCAAGGATGCAACATGAAGATTTTTAAGAAACTCCACCCCATTCCCAACTACCCTTTACAAAGAACATTTTCGAAAATTTCGATTTTCTAACAAATGACTCTAACGATTTTGATTAAAATACTATATATTAAAAATATTAAAATGACAAATGAAATGTATGTCTTGAATTTTCTGGGAATAGCCTTTGAAGTCCTTTTCGTTCGGAAGGAATTATGTATAATCTTGTGTAACTGGTAGACACGGCTGATTTCCCAATAAGCCACCATTAAAGCTTCAAGTCTTATGAAATCTATTACATGGTTGCGGGACACAAATAAACCGTTTTAATAATGCTCAGGCACAGGAATTCTTAAGCAGTTGGCTTCAAGTTATCTATACCCAAGCTATTATCACTACAAAGAATGGAAAATAACAAAAGGCGAAGGGTCAATGACAGGCAGGTAAAAACCGGTCCGAATGTTGTCTGCAAAAGCAAAAAAAGCATGTACGAGGGGTGGGGATGGTTTGTTATCTGCGATCTCTCTGCCTATAGTCAACCTTATTTCCTTCCGTCCTGGCCTAAATGTCTATAAATTCATATGCCTGGTAATGATGTAGTTTCGCCTACCAATATTGAAGTATTTAAGGCTTATTTAGAAGGAATGTTAAAATTATAGCTTTTACCATTTCGTCGTGAAAATTTAGAAACTACTAGAATTCGGGATTTCAATAGCATGTTTAATGATTGCATTGCAAGAGAGATTTAGATAGTAGATTTGTCTAACATTTGAAATAAGGTACGGTTTATTACATAAAGTTGCAATAGATACAATTAATTAAAATGCAGATAAGTATATAAATTAAAACCTTGTGTGAAATTAATTGATATTATGTAGGGCGTTTGCCAGCATTGTTGAGCGAACGTATCTGTTGTAGTTGGGCAAATATAAACGTCTTGCATGTAATGGTAAGCCACAATCTGTATTTGCACCTTAAATTGTGTATTTTAATGTATTTTATTTCCAGTAAAATGTCATATAGCTTGAGCTCTGTCACCCTAGGGTCATACAGGTTTGTTTGTTAGCCAGTAATCGCCTAGGGCAAAAAGTTAATAAGATTAATATTATAGCTTCAGCAAAAGATTTTTTGTAAGCATTTTATTCTTACCTACATCCATGCAGTCTGCATGCATTGTTGAACACAATAAATAAACAAACGCTTGATTCTAATTAGTAGTTTTTAGGTTTACTCTCAGTGAAAAGAAACAGATGATAACTTGATTAAACTAAACAATTTAGGCAAAACACCTAATTTTTATTAGCGGTAATGTGTTTTATCTGCATTATTTACTTAAGTAAATTTTAAACTTTCTACGGAAGTTATATATTATTTATTTAATCTTTATGAAAAATACTTTTCCATGATCAGTGTCAGAGTTAGGCAGTTATACAGTATACACTTTGTCGCGGTAACTTGGTGTTATCTTATTTGCTGAGCGCCTGTTATTGTTTTACTATTTTGAATTTGGGTTCTTTGTCCTCCGGCTAGCTATTATTACGCAGTCGAGCAAATCTCTTGAACAGGATATGTAAACGGAAAGGAGTTGTTACTAAAAGATAACACTGATAAAAGAATTTGTGTTTACACTTTTATTGCCGTCACACTTTATTTATTTCACATAGTTACTCTTGATACACGCCAGACTGAAACTTGTGTTTTCGAATGTAACTATTATCACTTATTTGCCGCACATTATTAATTCGCGTATTTCACATCTTTTAACTAACTTTACGACGCGAGAGATTCTGTAGAACTGCGCGTCGTTTGCCTTGTGAATTATTCTGTAGAACTGCGCAACGTATAACCCGCGAATGATTCTGTTGGACTGAACGTTACCCGTCTCTAGCTTTAGCTTTTTATACTCCCTCACCCCGATATGCCTAAACATTATAACAGAGCTGATATTGGTTAATAAAGCGCGCCAACATTAGCGTCTATTTTTATATCCAATCAAAATTACGAACACAAATGCTCTAGGGAAGATATTCCCTCCATTTCTAAAGAAAGGCACGCTACTCTGACGTCTTTTGTTTGTCTCTTCTAATTGATAAACAACTCACCCCTTCGTTACATTGTTACCCGCTCCTATTGCCAGTTTCAGTGAGGCCGTGTAAACTTATTTCCTAACAATGCTTATAATTAACAAACATCCCAAATCATTGTCATACAATAATGCTAATTTACACTACAATCATTCTGGCATTTACAGTGTTGTGATATAAAATACTGCCACAACTTACACTAGAATACTTTCAAAATAATTTATCTTTATTATCAAAAAGGCTTTTTTGTTTTACTTGCCGAAAACTATGATCTATGAATTCTTTTAATTCTTCATCTCGTCCGATCAGTTGTTTTCTTCGGATACTTTATCTTCATAAACTAATTAAGTGCTTATTACGTTTTTCTCTGTAGAGTTTGTATACATAAAAATTGCACTTTATATAAGTATCCTAACAAGTTATACATTGCAAAGCGATCCTCACTTAAGATGCTTTTCGTATCGTGTATCTGCAGGACTTCGTATGAATCCCTTAAATAGTTATCCCATCAGAGGGTTTTGCGCGTTATGAGCGGTGAGCTAAACTAAGGCGTCGTAAAATTACGTAAAAGCTGCATTATGGGAGTGCTAGCCAAACATAAATTTTACGACCTGAATACAAAGGTTGGAAGCTTTCCAGTCGAGATAACTGAATGTTTGTCAAAGGTTTTTCTGAAGATACAGACGCCCAGTAAAGAAAAGTTAAACAATGCAGAAATGAAGTGTGCATAGGAGGTAAGTTGTAGAAGGTTTACTATTCTAGTTATGATCTTATTTCAGATCTTTATTATATGTTCTCTTTTTACTGTCTCTACTACTTACTTCTAGTAAGTAGAGGAAGTACTGTATGATTCCCAATAATTCCATACCGAGATTTCACCGGAAATATAAGTTTGAGATTACCGTGTGTGTATGTATGTGTGTGTGTGTGTGTGTCAGAGAGAGAGAGAAGGAGAGGGAGAGAACAGCTCAAAGACGGTCAAATACCAAACTTTGTATTTAAGTTCAGCATCTACCGAAAAAGCGACAAAAGATTTTCAAGAAAATCGCATCATCCCAAACCATGGATGGAAAACTTTTCGTTATTTATTATTTTCTCTTAATGGCTTTAACGATTCTGATTAAAATAAGCATCATATGTTTAAGATACTTGCATGACGCATAAAATGTAGATCTTGAATTTTCTGTAAAGCCCTCTTCATTCTGAGTTCATTTTGTGTAATTTGTAAACCATGAGAGATAGACAACTTAATACACAAAAAATCTAATCTCTTAAAAAAAATTCTGATGTGTTACACTCACATGACTTTCTCTACTCTTGTACAAACTATTTTTACAAACGCTTATTCTCCAAATGCTTCATGTTAATCGAGATATCGAGATGTTAATCTTATTGCTAATTTTCTTGTAGATGCAAGGGGAATTGGTAGGCTTTAAGCGATAGTCAAATATTTTAACGCTGGTTGCTATGTGGCGCATTCCATTCTCTTTGCATGTGCAGGACATAAAAAAATCTGATGTGTTACACTCACATGACTTTCTCTACTCTTGTACAATCTATTTTTACAAACGCCTATTCTCCATATGCTTCATGGTAATCGAGATATCGAGATGTCATCTTATTGGTAATTTTCTTGTAGATGCAAGGGGAATATGGTAGCTTTTAAGCGATAGTCAAATATTTTAACGCTGGTTGCTATGTGGCGCATTTCATTCCCTTTGCATGTCCAGGACATAAAAAAAAATGAATAACGAATTTGAGAAAAAGTATAAGTATTGGAAAATTTAAGGAAATAACAAGCAATATCTCGAAAACGGTTCACTCAACAAAAGAAATGTATATGACATAAGTTGTGTATTTTAACGCGATCTACATTTTTTGTGTAGTAAAATTCTGTCTATCTCTTACGGTTTACCAGTTATACAAAAGTCGTTCACAATGAAGAATACTTTTGGAGACATTCCCAGAAAATTCGAGATATACATTTCATTTCTCATGACATTATCTTAAACATATGATATTTTCATCAAAATCGATAGAGCCATTTTTGAGAAAATTAAAATTTTCAAAAAATGTTCCATGTAAAGGGTAGTCTGGGGTGGGGGGATTTTCTTGAAAACCTTCGTGTCGCATCTCTGGAAGATACTGAACCTAAATACCAAGTTTGGTGTTTATCCGACTGTTCGTGTTTGAGTTATGCTGTTCACAGACACACACACAGACACACAGACACACACACATACACACACACACACAGACTCACACACGGACATGTTTCCAAAAATGCTTTTTTTGGATTCAGGAATTCTCAAAACATGTATTTCCGGTGAAATCTCGGTATCGAATTTTTGGGTGGAATGCAATACTTCCCCTACTTACTATACGTAGTAGAGAAAGTAAAAATGAATAACGAATTTGAGAAAAAGTATAAGTATTGGAAAATTTAAGGGAATAACAAGCAATATCTCGAAAACAGTTCACTCAACAACAAAAAAGTATATGACATAAATTGTGTATTTTAACGCGATCTACATTTTTTGTGCAGTAAAATTTTGTCTATCTCTTATGGTTTACCAGTTACGCAAAAGTCGTTTTCAATGAAGAATACTTTTGGAGTCATTCCCAGAAAATTCGAGATATACATTTCATTTCTCGTGATAATATCTTAAACATATGATATTTTACTCCAAATCGTTAGAGCCATTTTTGAGAAAATTAAAATTTTCGAAAAATGTTCCATGTAAAGGGTAGTCTGGGGTGGGGGATTTTCTTGAAAACCTTCGTGTCGCATCTCTGGAAGATACTAAACCTAAATACCAAGTTTGGTGTTTATCCGACTGTTTTATTCTGAGTTATGCTGTTCACAGACACACACACACACACACACACACAGACACGGACATGTTTCCAGAAATGCTTTTTTTTGGATTCAGGGGGTCTCAAAACATGTATTTCCGGTGAAATCTCGGTATCGAATTTTTGGGTGGAATACAATACTTCCCCTACTTACTATACGTAGTAGAGAAAGTAATTATGTTAAATAACTTTTTGTGTTCATTTAACATTTCTGAGATACTGTTTGTTACTGGTTTGCATTTTCAAATACCTATACGTTTTTTAGTGTTAAATCGCTAGTCTCTCTCTCTCTCTCTCGGCCATGCAAAGAATGGAATTTTCAAACCAGCATTAGAGCTATCAAGGACATACCTTTTACTCGTTCGTTTCATATGGTGTAATATGAGAGTCGCTCGTTTCTTCGAGCCCAACTCGTTCGTAAAACAGCAACGAATATACCGAACTATGGTTGAGCGTCTGGTTCATATGAATGATAATATCATATGCCATATTACTGCGTTTTCGACTTTGTTTTTACCTACTCTTACAACTTTTTTTAGTAATTATGTTACACAAATTCCATTTTGTCACGCTCTATTCTGTCATTCCACCTAAGCAAAACATATATTAAAATATGTTCCAAAATAAATATCATACATTTTTTACACAATTTCATTCAGAATTTCTGTGAGAAAAAAGAAAAACAACCCAGGGGCAGTGTATGCCTAAACGTTTAATTAAATACACATTACAAGTTATACAATAAATTAAATAATTATTATTCTTTCAACTCCAGAAACTGGTCTACCAACCTTTTAAGACAAATAAAGGTTAATTAACTCAAAAGTGGATGATTTTCTTTAATGCTATACACAATGGTTTTACTTAAAGTTCCGCTTTGTTTTAACGAGATACAAATTAACAAGACTGAGAATAAACTCGGTAATGCCAGAAATGTCTAACAGAAAACCAACGATACTTGAGAGCACCTTAATGTTGTAAATACTTAATACGAAATCTCAAAATTTAAAAATAAAATCAAAGAGTTTTCTTTCAAATAAATTTAATTAAACTTCAACACATATTATTAAGGTATTATTATTATTATTATTATTACTATTATTATTATTTCGTTTTCTCGGCAATATCCCCGAAGCGCTACCATACGTCGCTTCTTCCGGTTGTATGTTATAACTGATAAACTCCGTTATTTAATTTAGGAAAATGCTTTCACTTGTACCACTTGATCCATACCGGAATATCACGCGAACTCAGGCTGTGCATAAGGCATCGTGCGGCAAAACGCCACTGAAGCAAACAGACTGAGCCTTCTCCTTGCGTCTTGTCACACTGGCTATTCGAACAGGAAATGGGACATAATCTACCCATTTACACGTGCTCATTTGTGTTCGACAGTGTGATAGGTAAATACAGGAGAATTAAGCGATAGTTAAACCGTAAAAGCAGTTGGCTATATATTCTAGTTTTTCATTGTGTTTGAAGGTATGAATTGTACAGATTAATGATCAAACCTCATTCGACGGCAACTGTAGGCAACATATAGGGACCTGCTTTCTAAATATTTAACTATCGTTTAAACCCCCTATATTCCCCTTGCTCCTAAAACGAAATGTGTATAAAATAATTTATGCAAACGTTTATATTGATTAACGAGATGTAAATGGAAGAATGAACTTTTCTAAGAATAGTTTGTAGAACAGCGAGTAGAGGAAGTTATGTGAGTGTAGCACATCAGAGTTTTTAGTTCAATATCTTTTAACCAGACGGGCCGTATCAGATAGCGAATGAGATGAAATGTATGCGAAGCACTATAAACCTACACGACATCCATCCTAACGCCTGAAGGAGAACACGATTATAAAGCTCAACCAGGCAGGATCTAATTGGGATTTGAATCTGGGCTTTCTGTGTAAGAACTATTCATACGTTGTCGTAAAAGGCTAAAGTGGGTTTTAATGTTTTAGTAAATGTACGTGGGCAAATCAAAAAGTCTTTGCCCCTATTTTTTCGGCCAAATTACGAATGTAAAACAAAAACTAACATATACATTGGAAGTAGTGGACTTTTCATGGATCGGGCCTCATAGAGTTTCCAGTTGCTGCCGGCGGCAGCGCTGCTATCAGTGCATTCAAAATGGCAGGTGTGCGTAATACGTCCATGGCTTACAAGCAACGAAGTGTGATCCGTTTTCTATGGTGTAAGCGACGAACGCCCATCGAGATCCACAGGGAAATGCAGCCATCGTATGGGGAAAGGTGTATTGCTTTGAGAAGTGTGAGATGGTGGTGATCTGAGTTCGAAAATGGCTGTGCAAATCTGCATGACAATGACCGTGCGGGGAGACCGCGTGTATCGGTGATTGATGTATTGCCTGCGTGGATGCGATGGTGAAAGCAGAGCGGCGCGTGCGCATCAAAGACATTGCTCAGGAGCTCGACATTTCTTTCGGGAGTGCTTTCGACATCATTCATGAGTGCTTAGGGTACAGGAAGGTTTCATGTCGATGGGTTCCTAAGCAGTTGGATGACGTGATGAAAGGCAAACGAATGATTGCTCCTTTGAATCATCTGCAACGATATGCCGAGGAGGGTGACAATTTCCTGGACCGCATTACTGGCGATGAAACGTGGGTACTGCATTACACGCCGGAATCAAAACAGCAGAGTATGGTGTGGAAACATCCGCAGTCTCCTGTGAAAAAGAAATTCCGTACTGAGCCATCTGTTTACAAAGTAATGTTAACGGCATTCTGGGATTGCCGTGGGCCGCTCGTGCTGGATTTCATGCCGCGAGGTGCCACCATCAATGCCGACGGATATTGTTCCACACTGTCACTTCTGCGGGCTGCGATGAGAGAGAAGCACCGCGGGATTCTCGATGTTGACAACGTGATCATCCTCCACGACAATGCGAGACCACATGTGGCAAACAAGACCGTCGGCAAGCTAAGGAACTTTCACTGGGAGCTTCTAGAGCATCCACCATACAGCCCGGATCTTGCCCCTAGTGATTTCCATCTTTTCAGTCCTCTGAAGACGTTCCTGGCAGGACAGCGATACACTTGCGACGACGAAGTCAAGACAACAGTGGGACAGTGGTTCCGTAGTCAGACGGCCACTTCTACCGCAGCGGCATCGCATAATTAGTGTGTCTGAACCGGCACGGGGACTATGTGGAAAAACAGTGAAAGGTACAAGGTACATGTCTACATGTTTAGTTGGCTGTATGTATCTTATGTTACCAGAAAAAAATAGAGGCAAAGACTTTTTGATTTGCCCTCGTAGTGCATTCACAATAATAATTTTTTTTCATTTTTCATATCTACCTTTATTTTTGTGCACTTGTTTATTTTGAATTTGCCATTTTTAAATTGCACAAATCATATCACAGGATTGTCTTCATGAAATAAAAGCAGGAATGAGCTCGGGACCTAAAACGTCAAGACTATATGATAATCGTCTTAAGCATTGAGGGAAAACCTCAATAAAATCTCACCGAAGCAACTTGACGCAATCCGAATTCCCGTCTGGGCATGCTGCGTTTTCAAAATCGCCTAGGTTCGATAATCATAGACCATCCTTTCGCTGAGGAACCATATCATCTTGTATGAGGTTAAGGTTATCTGTGATAAATGGTGGGATTTTAACAAAAGCTCGTAAATTTGTTTTCCTAAGCAAGATGGCTCCGCGGTAACGTGTGCGACTCGCATTCGGGAGGTTTCGGGTTTGATTCCCATCGACCGCCTACTCTGATCTTGGGTCATTCGTGGTTTTCACTGGTTGGTAGGCAAATGCTCGGGTGGTTTCTCATCTACCACGATTTCCTTTCCATAATTTCCCTTTCATTCCGTTCCCTTCTCATCTTTCAGGTGTGCTACTAGGTTTCGTAGTGTATGGCGGTGCCGAACAGATGACACGAATGCTTGCTCAAATGAAAGCGTACTTCCCCGTGGACATTAGAGGGCTGCTTGATCGACGGGTCGTCAATCGCCCTCTCAAGGCAGCTCCAGCAGTAGGACGGGTCTTTGAGCCTGGAACTTGAAACGGCAACTCTAGGCCGAGCCCAAGAACTGTAATTACAGATAACTTATTAATTAACTTTTAGTGATGTTAAATCGTATTATGTAAATATCTTTTTCTCATACTGCTTGTATATTTTAAGAAGGGTGATTTAACGTTATGTATCTATCTAGGTTATTAATATTAGTAGAGTTATAAATGGTTTAATGTAAATAATTTAAGCGCTATGTTAAAATACTGTCCACGAGGGAATGTTTTAGCTACAGGAATAGTGCTTTCGAAGGCAGAAAACCTAGCTTTATTACCTCTCTTCGGTCGCCGTGCTATTATTCCTACAGCGAGGGTGTAGAGCCTTTGTCCCATTATTTGATAATTCGCCGTGACCAAGTGAGTGAGACAGACAACCTTAACGGTAAATGTAGGAAAAGCCGCGATTTATATTAAAATTGGACCAATGAAATCCCTGGAAGTTTATTCGAAATAGTTAGACGCGTCGAGTCGCGCTAAAAATGTACCAATAGGAAAGGAAGCAGCCTCAGGAGCCTGAGACTATAAATGGATCTGTTTAGGGAAAATTCGGGACAGTTTTTGTCATGTGTGGTCAGGGAGAGATGCTGCAGGATGTGTGAGATATCGCGCCAAAACAGGGAATCAAAATAGTTTTAGCAACACACCTAAGATACGCTACTCTGAAAGCGACAATAAGAATAGTTATATTTCGTGCCATATCCACGCCATAGTTTAACAGCAGTGGACAGTATTTTACAGCGGCAATATCAGTTTTGTATACTACGAGTGTTAATTAAATAAAAAGAAACGGCAGTGTCATCTTTTCATAAACAAAGCAAGTCTATGTCTTCCTATATCACCACCCGAGATCTACGTTTTCCTTTACCGAGGATAAGTCCATGCTCCCATAGAATTTAAGAACAATTACTGAGGCTAGCCGAGGATAAATTGAAGAGAACCAACCCACTGAGAACTTCTGGAAGCAACGGGAGAAGCATCCAGGTAAGCCTAACAGCAACGGATGAGGAGGTGATCGCCGCAAACTGGCGCCATAACGTGGAGCTCGAAGGGAAGAACGACACAAACGGAGGACTAGGAAACAACGAACAGACGAAGAATCTTCAGAGGAAAGGGGCACAGCAAAACAAAATTACAACGCGAACTTCTAGTCTACCTACGTGGGACAACAAAACAGCTGAGAGCATCGCTTCTAGAACTTCACCAGGATTCGAACCCGGAACGCATCAGTTAACATAAAAAAAAATACAGGTTAGAACATTTATTCAAAAACAAACAAAAAGGCATGCAGAGTAGTGACTCAGTTTTGGTGAACACATGTTATTGAGAGGGGGTAAAGTCATTACTAGGGAGGTAGAACTTGCTAACGGAACCATGAGTAGGTCAAGGGAAGGTTCAGAAGAACTGGATGGGGAGGCTATTGTCAGCATAACAACAGATGGAAAAAATATGGGTGCAGCAGAAGTAGAAGTTAGGCTAGAAAGGCAATCACCGATTGAGCAGGTCATTGACGCAGGTCAAAACCAGCTGCTAATATTGCTTCAACATTTGAGCACAAAGATAGACGAGATGGGTAAGGACTTAAATGAGCAGAGGAAGGACTCACGTGAACAAAATAAAAATTTAGAGGGGAAATTAGGTGAGCAGAGTAAAAACTTGGAAAAATTAAGTGAGCAAAGTAAGAATTTAGAGGGGAAATTAGGTGAGCACAGAAAAATTAAGTGAACAAAGTAAAAATTTAGAAGGGAAATTAAATGAGCAGAGTATACATATAGGTGAATATGTCAGAGAGGAAAACAGGAAGATGAGAGGGGAATTAGCTCAGGAGATGAGGGAATATTTAGGTGAACAGGTCACCCGATTACAAAGTCAATTGGACTCCAAATTCAGTCAGCAAGGGAAGGTAGTGCAAGAAATTCAGGCAGGACAACTATGTCTAAGAAACGATGTAGAAAAACTAAGGAAGGATGTAGAAACAGAATTAAGTGTTACCAGCTTAGCCATAAAGGAGCAATTGGATGATGACTTAAGAGCTGTAAATGTTTCTTTAGAAAAAAAACAAAGTACATTAGAATCTAACATTCAAAGGGAGTTCAGAGAATTTAGAACAGTGTTAGAAAAGGATCAGGGAAAGATGAATGAACTTTCGTCAAAAATGACTGAACAGCTCTCAAATCATCATGAAATTGTGAAGAGGGTGGAAGAGCATGAAAATTGTGTAAAGGAGTTAAAACGCTCTATTGGTAGACTAGGGATAAGTGTGAGACAGAGTGATGATAGCTCACCCAGTGAAACTAGCACCACTTTTAGGGAGGTAAATGGAGGCCAAAGTCCAGCTGCCGACCCATATAATTTTAATTCAGGGCACCAATGTACATCTAACCATGCAAGTAATGCAAACTACCATTTATTAAATGAGATAGGGGTACCTACTTTCGAGGAAAATTCGGCTGATAATCCTAAACAATACCTAAATGACCTTGAGGAGTATTTCCGTTTGAAGCAGATTCCGGACGAGCTAAAGATGTTAATCGTTCGTAAAGGTTTACGTCAAAGGGTTCTCCAATGGGTAAGATTGACTTTGGGGGAGAATAATAATTTTGAATATTTCAGAAGGGCATTTTTGAATAAGTACTGGAGTACTAATACTCAGAACCAGGTGAGATCTATCCTAGTTAATGGCAAGTACGATGAACGCGGAAACCTAAGCATGGTAGATTATTTGCTAACTAAAGCACAGAGTAGTAGACTAATCGAGCCACCCATAAGCGAGAGGGATTTCATTAATATGATTGTACCACATTATCCAGAACGTATACACCATTACCTACTCATTGCGAAGCCAAATTCTATTCCCGAATTGATTGAGTTGGTATCATCATTCGAGACAAGTAGTAGGAACCACGTACAAAACTATACAGTTCGAACATTACCGGATAATTCAAGGAATGCGAATTGGAGAGGAAACGCGAGAGGGAACTATAACCCCAGAGAGAGATACTGGAACGACGTACCTCAATCCGGGAACAGAAACTGTCAAAATAACCGTTTCAGGAGGGAAGGTGATAACCAATATCACATAAATGCTATACAAACCAGACCAAGATATAGTGGCCGTTTTAATTATAGGAGAGGCAGAAACAATGAAAACAGATCCAGAGAACATTATTTTTCTGACCGAGGGGAAAGTGATGTAGGAGAAAGGTATGACGAAAATTATCCAGAAAGAAACGAAAGGAGAGAGAGACATTCCCGGGGACATTTTAGAGGAAGCAGAGGAAACTATAGGCAAATGCAGAGAGAGGGAAATGTGGAAGAGACTAGCGGAGCACCAAATAGTGTCGATAACCCGGAAAACTAAGACAGGATCCATTCAAGAGCTCGGAGCGGATTCTAAGCGCGCAAAATTCTCAAATAAACAGAAAATGTGAAACAGGGCTCAAAAATGAATTTATACTGGGAGAACTGATAACTACTATTCAAAATCACTCGGAAAAGGATCTGACAGATTCCCCTAGCATAAAAGTAGTATTATTGGATGAAGAATATAACGCTTTAATAGACTCCGGAGCCAATGTGAGTGTATGCAGCCTGAGGTTATATCAGAACCTGGTAAATAAAGGAATTAAGCTAATGACATTACCCATAAGGAACACGGTATGCCGGGTAGCAGTTAACAAAGAGGTTACCCGAATAAAAATGCAAGTAATGTTGAACATGAAAATAGGAGAAGAAAATTTTGAGTTTATTTTTCTGGTAATCAATAATTTGATTTGTGACATTTTGATTGGGTGTGACGTTTTGTTTGAATTAAGAGCTAGGGTTGATTTTGCTGATAAAGTTTTGAAAATAGAGAAGAACAGAAAAACATTAGAAATCCCTTTTGTAGAGGGTATGAAGCAGGATACTTATAACAAAACCCAAGGAGAAGAAGATATAGCCGAAGAAAGATTTTTCGTACAATTATTACAAACAGGTAGGAGTGAGAAATTAATTGCTATAGTACAAGGAGAAGAAACCGATGAGATGCATGCGTTCGCTGACAGGTTTTACAACGGGTATACGGAGCACAATGAGAAAGATTATGGTTACGCCCGAAATAAAGAATTCCAAGATACCGGCAGCCAGGTAGAAGCAGTAGAGGAGAAAGTGACCCTTGCCGAGAACCTCACAGAGACACAAAGGCATCTATTAAGGCGAATGTTACAAGAAAACAAAGCGGTATTTTCGGACGTCCCAGGCAAGTGCAAAGCATACAAACACAGTTTTAAGGTACAAGATATTGCACCCTTCACACACAAGTATCGGGATATTCCGATTGCATTAAGGGAGAGAGCCAAACAGGTGATCGATAAGATGTTGAGAGACCGAATAATACAAACGTCAAATTCTCCGTACAGCAGTCCATTATGTTGGGTGACGAAACGCAATGGCGAACTTAGGATGACAATAGATGCTCGAAGGATAAATAAATATACACAACCAGACAGATTTCGGAGCGAAAGTGTAGAAAAATTGCTGTCAAAAATAACCAAAGGCAAGTATTTCTCCACTATTGATTTAACGGCGTCATACTGGCAGATTGAGCTTCACGAGGATGTTAGAAAGTATACTTCTTTTTTATTTTTTGGGAAACAGTTCGAATTTTTGAGAATGCCTTTTGGTATGCTTACGTCATGTAGTGGACTATTAAGAGCCATCGATAAAATATTTGGCGACTCAGTCGACGAATTTTTGATCCAATATATCGACGATTTTCTAATAGTTGATGAAAATTTTGATGAGCATATTAAACATGTGAATTATGTGCTTAGAAAGCTGAGAGAAAACGGTATGACGGTGAACATTAATAAATCCAAATTTTGCATCCGTGAGGTGGAATTTCTAGGCTATGTAATTAATGATAGAGGAATGAAGCCAAACGAAGAAAGAGTAGCGGCTGTGAGAAGAATACCAGCGCCCAAGAGTGTTAAGCAGGTTAGGTCCTTTCTTGGAGTGCTAAATTATCAAAGCAAATTTATCCTGAGGTACGCCGCAGAAATAGCGCCTTTGCGCGAATTACTTAAAAAGAAAGTGCGATGGAAATGGGACGAGGTACACCAGAAAGCTTTTGAAAAGATAAAAGAACTATTTGCGAAATCAATTCTACTAGAGAGACCCAAGGACAACCTACCATATGTAATTTACGTGGATGCTTCAGGTCACGGGTATGGGTGTGTCCTAGCCCAATCAGATGAGGAAAATCAACTGCACGTGATAAGTACCGCTTCAAGAGGTTTAAGTCAAATAGAGAAAAATGCTTCGGTCACCGAATTAGAGATCTGTGCTGTGTATTACGCACTACAGAAATTTAGATCATATATATATCTACAGAAGGTTATTATATACACAGATCATGTGAGTCTTTCATTTATGAAACGTTGTCGGCTTACGAGTACTAAATTATCTAGGTACATCCATGAGATTCTTTCGTATGATGTTGAGGTGAAACACATTCCAGGAAAAACAAATGTTTTTAGCGATTTGCTGTCTAGGTTACATAACAACAGTGAAATACCGGAGAGAATAGAACGCCCTAAAAATGAAGTAACATTAATGAGTATTGAAATACCCTTGAGTAAAGGATTGATAAAAGAATTAAAAGGAATAGGGGACCAGCAGCGACGAGATGAGAAGTTAAATAAATTAATAAAAAGGGCCCCAGAAATAGATGAAAATATCAAGGGAAACATAGGGGTAAAAGGGGGCGTGTTATATAAACTACATGGCAGCGAAATACAGAAATGGAAGACATATATACCTAAGAACATGGAGAATGAACTCATAAGCACGTTCCATCAAGCTCTAGCACATTCTGGCTCAGAACGCACAGCTTTAATGATCCAAGAAAATCTGTATATTCCAAAATTACACCATAAAGTAAGGAGAATAATTTCGACATGCTTACAATGTCAAAAAGCAAAGCCATTGAATATACAATATGAATACGAGACAAACTCCATACTAAGGGAAAAACCAGGCATGTTAGTGACCTTGGACTGTCATGGTGAGATGCCTTGTAGTAAATTTGGATTTAGGTATATAGTGGTGTTAATAGATGTATTTTCAAAATTTGTGAAAATTTACCCAGTCAGGAAGATTACAAGTGAAACATGCCTAAGGAAGATAATGAAGTCGTATGTTCCACAATTTGGAAAGATGAAGGCAATTTTATGTGATAATGCTTCAATATTTACCAGCAGAAAATTTGTAGACACCTTAAAAGAAAACGAAATCACGTTGTATCATTGCTCAAAATACCACCCACAAAGCAATCCCTGCGAAAGAATAATACGGGACATTTCGGTTTATTTGAGAATTTTGGCCAATAAAAAACACAGTGATTGGGCAAATCACTATCAGCGCATCGAAAGTATTTTAAATGAAAGTGTGAGCCCTACTACCGGTTATAAGCCCATCGAGCTGATGAAGGGGAAATTAATGGAAACACTTGAAGGGGAATTACCACAGACACTAGAAGCTAAAGATCCGAAAGCACTAACGGAAGAAGAGATGTTTAAGAAAGCTTTTGAAAGAATGGCCAATAAGGCGCAGAAAAGAAAAGAAAAGTTTAAGAAAAAGAAACGAAAACACTGGTTGATCAAATTGGGAGACTTAGTATTGGTACGGGACAAGAAAAAGTCTAGCATTCTGAACAAAAGGTATCATAGAATGGAAAATTTATTTAAAGGTCCATACCGGGTGATTAACATTTTTGGCTCGGATACATTTGAGTTACAAGAAATAAAGAATTCCAAAATCGTAGGGAGATATCATAAACAGTTGCTCAAACCATACAAATGTTTAGAGAATGAGAAGGGTGAAGAATGTAATGAAAATAGTCAGGTTAGTTTTACTCGAAATGAGGTAGCAACCCTGTGAACAAATAGTAAAGGTAATACACCCGATAAATAAGGATGTAAAGAAATAAATAAAGGCATAATAATTATGTACCAACATGTATGTAAATAGATTTAATTTTAGAACTTAATTTGGGTATTAGTGTATTTGTTTGCGTTACAAGTTATTCGTGTGCGCGAAGTGTATTGGGTATAAGAATGTCTCTCGGAAAACCTGTTTTTAAAAGGGAGAGAGGAATCAACCATAACAAGGGGTAAGGTGAACGACCCAAATGTAAACACCACTGGTTTGGCAGAACCCTTGTGAAGGAGCAGGTATAGCGAAGGGTCTCTGTCAACAAAACAAACGAACAAAGGCCATAATCAGAGGAATTATTCTGTAAAAGAAAATTGTATCAAGTGTTAAAAAAATTTATTCTTTTCCAGAACAGGGCAATTTGAAACGGCAACTCTAGGCCGAGCCCAAGAACTGTAATTACAGATAACTTATTAATTAACTTTTAGTGATGTTAAATCGTATTATGTAAATATCTTTTTCTCATACTGCTTGTATATTTTAAGAAGGGTGATTTAACGTTATGTATCTATCTAGGTTATTAATATTAGTAGAGTTATAAATGGTTTAATGTAAATAATTTAAGCGCTATGTTAAAATACTGTCCACGAGGGAATGTTTTAGCTACAGGAATAGTGCTTTCGAAGGCAGAAAACCTAGCTTTATTACCTCTCTTCGGTCGCCGTGCTATTATTCCTACAGCGAGGGTGTAGAGCCTTTGTCCCATTATTTGATAATTCGCCGTGACCAAGTGAGTGAGACAGACAACCTTAACGGTAAATGTAGGAAAAGCCGCGATTTATATTAAAATTGGACCAATGAAATCCCTGGAAGTTTATTCGAAATAGTTAGACGCGTCGAGTCGCGCTAAAAATGTACCAATAGGAAAGGAAGCAGCCTCAGGAGCCTGAGACTATAAATGGATCTGTTTAGGGAAAATTCGGGACAGTTTTTGTCATGTGTGGTCAGGGAGAGATGCTGCAGGATGTGTGAGATATCGCGCCAAAACAGGGAATCAAAATAGTTTTAGCAACACACCTAAGATCCGCTACTCTGAAAGCGACAATAAGAATAGTTATATTTCGTGCCATATCCACGCCATAGTTTAACAGCAGTGGACAGTATTTTACAGCGGCAATATCAGTTTTGTATACTACGAGTGTTAATTAAATAAAAAGAAACGGCAGTGTCATCTTTTCATAAACAAAGCAAGTCTATGTCTTCCTATATCACCACCCGAGATCTACGTTTTCCTTTACCGAGGATAAGTCCATGCTCCCATAGAATTTAAGAACAATTACTGAGGCTAGCCGAGGATAAATTGAAGAGAACCAACCCACTGAGAACTTCTGGAAGCAACGGGAGAAGCATCCAGGTAAGCCTAACAGCAACGGATGAGGAGGTGATCGCCGCAAACTCTGTGACCTGTCTGTCTGGATCTGTAGTCTCCTGTGGTTCCTTCACTTCATCCCTTCCTCCAGGAGGTGGTAGCCACAGTAGATATCGCATAGGTCCCAGTGCGTGAGGTGTCCCCCCTCCATTGTATAACCTATACGTATACCTATAAGATTAGTTTTGGCAAATATTAACATATGCAATAAAGGTTTGCTGTACATACGTCAAGCAAGGGGGAAAACCTATTTTCCCCTTGCATTATTAATCTTATTATTATTATTATTATTATTATTATTATTATTTATTAATTCTTCTATTTATGTTACCACGATTCGTTTTTGACAAGAAGTCTTATGCCCGCCTCCGTGGTATGGGGGTAGCGTGTCTGCCGACAGCCGAATTCAGGAGATCCCGAGCTTGAATTTGGTTAGAGAGAGTTATCTGGATAAGGTTTTTTTCGGGTTTTCCCTATTCCTGAGAAGACGAATGTCGAGTAACTCTAAGCTCGAGGGTCCCTAGGCCATTTTAGCACCATTGCAACCATTTCGTTCATTCACCGTCCGATATGACCTACCCGGTTGAAGAACGTTAAGCTTAAAAAAAAGTAATAAGAATAAGTGTTGTGGGCTTGCATTGACATGTTTGCTTTAAAAGAATGCTCATAATCAATTTGTAAATTACAGCCGTGCAGTTTGTAATCAATTGCCCCTGTGGCTGAGTGATCAACATGCTGACTTCTCATTCCATGATCCCAGGTTCGATTTCCTGCTGGTGGTTGGGATTTTGGGAGTGTTTCCTACCTTCCCTAAAGTCTGGAAAGGCATGAGTGCAAGCGTGAATGAAAGCGTGTTTAAATATTTGAATCAGTAAAATCATTGTTTAGTTTATCCAGTGTAAGCGAGTTGCGAACATCACATCGTTTTTAAAGTCTACGCCGCCGATATGTCTGCAGTAGTTAAATGAAACGGTCAGAAATGACAATCGTGTCATCAGCAGATACACTACATCAACCTAACCTTCACAACCTATGGATCTCAATTTATTCGGCTTTCTACATATATATATATATATATATATATATATATATATATATCAGTTACGGAGAATAAGACTTTAGCGGAGAATTAAGTGTTTGCGGACGAGGCATAAATATAGTTCGAATAATGAATGAGTTTTTTGAAGCTTTTGCATACGTGGCACATACAGTACCTTTTAGTAAAAGCTCTTTAAATTACTTGCACATAAGCAATTTAAAGGTATATGTTAGATATTCCAAATTTAGTTTAAGAATACGTGCAAATCACTCGGTTTATAGCTATATGTGTTCATTTCATTTGTTAATATTACGTTGTATACCAACAAAAGAAATCAAACAATAAATAATAGTAATTTACGATACGAATATCGTAACGTAGCATATTACAATATGAGATTGGAAGGTTGACAAAGGAGGCCGCAGGCCGAGCTTGATAACCAATCGAGTATTGTAATACGTAATTCGATATGTGTATCGTACAACGTTTTATCTACTTTAGTTAGGTAATATCGGTTTTTTTATTTGCTTTGGTAAATTACATGTTTATTTCAGATGTAGCACTAAGAATTACTGAAAAAGTACACTACATCGATATAGTTGATACGTGTGTCTAGTGGGCCATGCATGGTTTGATAGACGATTTGTTTGTTAGGTTTTTGTTTAAAACAGAAGAACATGAGTACTAGGTGAATTAAATAAACTTTGAAAAATGAGCTCTGACGAAGATATTACACACACACACACACACACACACACACACACACACACACACACACACACACACACACACAGAGTCCTGTGTAGCATCAACAATGGCGGAATTAATATATCAAATTGCAAAAATATTCCTGTCAATGTTTATAATAAAATAAAATAGCTTCTATTTTGTTTATTGTTTATGTATGGTTCACAATATCCAACCAGTTTCGTGATAAGAGTTACATTACGAAAATCGATGAGTAATAGAAGCTTCATTACGAAACTAGCTGCGTAATAAGCTACCATTACGAAAGTAGTTAGGCAGTGAATAGGTTTACGTTTTACTTTTTAGTGTTGTAAAATCGATATTACATAACTAAAGTAAATAAAAGAGTTAGTTACAAGTTAAAACTGTGATTGTTATACTATGGGAATTAATTTCATGGTTATAGGCTACTTATGAATACAGATTTCGTTCATAAGCAAAGTTACATACCAAGTACTGTATTTATCAAATACTTCGTTTAGTTTTGTGAAAACTTAGCGATAATCCCCAAGAAATTTCAATCCCAGCGAGAAGCACTGAATGAGAACTGCGCTGCGTTGATTTCGTTTAAAACGCCGCATTTTCGACTCATTTAACATTCCAACAAGCAACTGGTTTAAGGGAGAAAAAAGAAGTCGATGGCTCGTACGTAATCAGCTTTTGTTTTACGTTTCACTCCAGGCAATATACGCATTTTGTTACTATTTAAATTATGTCAATGACATTTCTTTATTATCATTTGACGTTTTTAGTTAATTTGAATTCTTTCAATAACTCTGGCTTTACAAACAACCCCAACTTTAAAGCTTACTTTATCTATAATAACGTAAGTAAACAAAATCATTCGCTGCTGAGATAGTTACGAGAGCAAATAAATAAAGCATGTATTTTTCCGGGTAGTTTTGTTTTTAGCATGTATAAAAGACTGAGTTCAAAATTTGTAAAGCCAGTGTTCCTCCAAGAAGAAAATGGGATGCTATGCATAGTGTCCGGATAGTTTGATGCACTATGAATGAAAATAATTCCACATATTCTTAATGTTTTGTGAAAAGTAAAAGCGATTATTTTGTTTCTCTCTTATTCCAAATGTTATGGCACTTTTAACACTTTGAAAATTGAAATGATTTTTAAATGCTCTGCGTTTTATTTGGACAAAATACAGTTTATGAAATTTTAAATAAAAGACTATTTTGATTCGGTTTAATTCAGGATTTATGCTCTTGGAAGGTGCCTAAATAATGTTATTCATAGAGAATATCTTATAACGGGAGTAGGGGACATTTGCGGGTCCTAAAACACTTAATATGCATGGAATGTCTATTCATATGCTAATTAGCCCCGCCCCCTACCCCCTCCCCCCGCTGTGCCTTGGTAGTTTTACTTGCACCTGAGGGTCATAAATCTTGTTGAGTACAATGGAAGCTTGACAGTTAAGCAATTAAGGCTGTCAATCAACTGTCAAAACGAACAAAGGGGTCATAAATTTAAGGTTCTGTAACAAAGGCGAGGTGTTTTTCCTACCCATTCCACATCAGGCCACTTCTGCACTTGTTGCAGTTACCCACTCCACTCCTATTGTTTGTCGAACACGTGGCATACTCATTCCACAACCCTATAACAAAGCCGGTCCCTTTCCATTGTGTAAGAGATTCTATTGTGTGTGCCTTTCTATTCTCCCGGGCAAGCCTTCTTTAGAAAGACCATCTGGCATACTCATTCCACAACCCTATAACAAAGCCTGACCCTTTCCATTCTGTAAGAGATTCTATTGTGTGCCTTTCTATTGTCCCGGGCAAGCCTTCTTTAGAAAGACCATCTGGCATACTCATTCCACAACCCTATAACAAAGCCTGACCCTTTCCATTGTGTAAGAGATTCTATTGTGTGCCTTTCTATTGTCCCGGGCAAGACTAGTTTAGAAAGACACCTGCGGCGTTTCCCATTCCACTGCTCCATAACAAAGCCTGACCCTTTCTATTGTTCGAGCACCTGATAGCTTAACAAAAGAATTCGAGGGTTGCTTCATGCTCGTCCTGTCCTTGTTTGCGTGAAAGAGAGCGAAACTTGTTTACCAACTCTGCGTAACAACGTCAGAGTCGGCCATCATTATTTTTTTGCCCTGAGGGGCTGTTCTCTCCGATGTTCTACGAGATCCTACGAATATACGCGAGCATAGTTAACAAGCATTCTGCTTGGCCCATTTCAGGCAAGGACTCTGAAAAAGCGCCTAATATACATTTCATTACATGCATTAAACCTCTGTGTGGATATCCATAGATCGGTGCTCGATTCATGCTGTAATCAAAAGTTTATTGCTAATGAGAAATTGATGATTGATATTATTATATCATTACCCTAATTAATAAAAGGGCGTTCAGAGGATTGTAGCTCGAATCTTACCAAGTGAAACTCTAACGCGTAATAACTATTAAACTATGCAAGGTCAGATTAAAAAAATGTATTTATCAAATATAATTTAATTTTTTATATATCATTACCCTAATTAATGAAAGGGCGTTCAGAGGGTTCTAGCTCGAATCTTACGCAGCGAAACTCTAATGCGCAATAACTATTAAACTATGCACGGCCGGATTAAAATGTATTTAACAAATATAATTTAATTTTTATATATCATTACAATAATTAATAAAAAGGGTGTTCAGAGGGTCCTAGATCGAATCTGCGAAACTCTAATGCACAATAACTATTAAACTATGCACGGCTAGATTAAAATGTATTTAACAAATATAATTTAATTAAGGAAACGGTGTTCAGAGGGTTCTAGATCGAATCTGCGAAACTCTAATGCTTAATAAATATTAAACTATGTGAGTATTGGGCGGTCAGATTAAAACGTGTTTAACAAATATAACTTAATTTATACGACATTACAATGTTTAACGAGCTGTATTCTTAGGAACCAGAGGCCCATAGTTTGTATCTTACCCTGCGAAACGTTATAATAACTATTAAAATATTGAAGCAGGGGGCGGTCGGATTAAAATTGCATTTAGCAAATATAATTATTTATATTAAACCTGGTGCATACTTAGATATCCCGATGCCTAGACAACATTCTTTCTTCTTCTCTCTTTTTCTTTCTATCTATCTCTTTCTTGCTCCACGACTTGTACACATTCAGGCGTTCGCATATACACGAGCACTTGTACACACATCAGCAAACATACACTGGTGCACGCATGCACACACACGCACACACGTACATGTAAGTACACACACGCACACACATACACACACGCACATACATACAACAGTACACACACATACATACACCAGTACACACACGCATTCACGCACCTCATGCGTATACATACATACACCAGTGCTCTTACACTCACACATACATATACATGGACACACACATACACGCACACACACTCGCGTGCATACATACATACACTGTTACACTTGCACATACGCACACGACCACACACACACACGTGCAAGCACATATGCCTGTTCACTTACACCCAACAGCACCAACCCACACACGCACACACCAACTCACGCGCATGTCCTGAATGAAAAGAGACAAAATGATGCAATACAAACTAATTATAGCTCGGCATGCAAGGCTCCATTTACGATTTGCTCGAAACCGGTCTTGATGAATGGGTTCGAATCCTAGGAGTGATTACAAATTCATCTTCTAATAACTCCAAAACTAATTAAAATAAAAACCGTAAATAAACTTTATTACTTTTATGTCATTAGTTCCTTTCTTGTGCATGTATATTAGAGTCCAGGTGTCATGGGTTCGATCCTTAACTTTAAAATCTCAATTATCTCAGAAACTAGAAGGGATTAAGGTGCGGACCAAAGAACGATTTTTAGTTCCTATGATGAACAATTAATGCTTTATATAATTTCCAATCAGTTGTCCCTAGCTCGAATCCCGATCTTTCAGTGACTTCCTTAATTTTCCATTGTGCTCTAGAATATATCACATAGATCGATGCTGTAACTGCATACAGGTCTCTTAAACACATCAAACTAATATAATAAATAATTTTGTTTCTGGCGTTCTGAGTTCGAATACCGATTCAATGACGTTTACTTATAAATTTAATAACATAGTAAATAATTAAGACAAAGGCACCAAATAAACCTATTACGTTAATAATATCCAGCGGGTGTATATTAGGGTACCTGACGTCCTGGGTTCGATCCTTAAGTTTAAATCTCAATTATTGCAGAAACTAACAGAGATAGAGCTGTAGACGAAAGCATGTTTGATAGCTCATACAATGAACAATTAATGCTGTATATAATTTCCAATCAGTTGTCCATAGTTCGAATCCTGATCTTTCAATGACTTCCTTAATTTTCCTCTGTACACTAGAATGTAACTGTATGCAGCTTTGTGTAACGACATTATGGATGTACTCCGTGTGAGAGAGAGAGAGCGAGAGAGGGAGAGAGAGAGCGAGAGGAAGTGAAACAAATAGGGATAGAAGTGCTGAGAGCCTCTGCGCATGCGCAGCAAGAGATGATGTCATTGGATGCAATAATCACGTGACGTGTAAGCATCACAGCCATGATGACGTGCCGGCATCGCCTGGAGGGGGTTTAGGTCCCTATATAAACAGATATCTGCCCATGTTACAACCGTTGTGTATTTATTAACTTTACATTCAAGTTTTAAAGAGCATTAAAAGCAACGTGAGCTGCAGGCCGTCTACACATTCAGCACATATCAAAACGTTGCAATGCAAGGTGAGTTTTACATAACTATACAAAATCACTGTTGGCTTTTACAATACATTTAATTTTGTTTAAACGTTACAGTACATGAAAGACGATTCGTTACAAAGAGCATCGTATTTTCTAATCTGTGCTTTACATTCACATGGATTTCACTGCGTACTCTTCTCCAGTTCACATGATTTTCGCCACACATTCTTCTTATATAAACATTCATACGATTTCCCCCCCTCTTTGTTTCACTATACACTCACATGATTTCCTCTACTCATTCTTTGTTCCTCTGCAGGTTCATGCTCTGTTAACATTCACACGACTTTCTCTGCACATTCTTTGCTTCCATTAACATTCACACGATCTTCGCTACACATTCTTCTTACTTAAACATTAATACGATTTTCCCCACTCATTCTTTGTTTCACTATACATTCGCACACGGTTTCCTCTACTCATTCTTTGGTTCTCTGCTGGCTCATCTTCAATGAACATTCACATGATTTTCTATACTTATTCTTTGTTTCTCTACACATTCATAGGCATTCTTACAAAACATGCACACCCTAGTTCTAATATAAAGAAGTGTATAACTCGTTCTTCAACTTGAATAATGTAGTGAAAATAATAATTCATGACAATGTCTGTTACAGATTGTTTAGCTGATAGACTTAACAAGATGGTTGAAGAGCGTAGTTTCCTACCGACTCGTCGGGTTCAAGATCTCGAAATAGGTCTTAACTATGAGATAAAGTCCTTAAAGAAAGTTCAAACAAGATATGGTACCAGGATCGTATCTTCGCTGGAGGATTGTCAAGTGTTCTTGCCAGAGCGCTATAATTCGTTAACCGATCAAGAGATTGCAGAAATACCTGGGAACGTATACCTCCAGTATAATGGCATGGCAGAGACGGGGAAATTTAAGACATGTAAATTGTCTTTTTTACATGCAAAGAAGGTGCGTAGAAGTGTCAAACTTAAGTATTGAATGTTCTCCTATTTCACAATGAAAAATTCATAAATAAAACAACTGACTCATTGATATTACATATAAAGATACAAAAGATGCATATTATAGAATTTTATAAAAAATTTACGAAATCACAATATCACATGCTTTGAGTTTAATTATATCTAGCGCATTGAAATAACTCTAAATATCCGAATGTTTATACAAATCTTTGTGCTTCTTTTTACATGTATCATATGCTTCATTTTACATGTATCATAACAAAAAAATGTATTTCTTTTCAGGTTGCCTTTACTTGACCAATATAGTTTTCTAAGACTTTCATTGTGCAATGTTTCAGGGTGTGCAATAAGAGGAAGAATAAGAGGAACAGCTTTGCAACCATGCAAAGGATGCTGACGCTATTGGAGGGTGGAATAAGCACCATCGGCACCTACAAGAAACATTTTGGCAAGAAACGGGTGCTGAGACATCTACATCACCGAAACACATTAAGACAGGATCCTTATATAACATTACAGGGTATACGATGAAAAAATACGGTCAATTCTGTATACAATTCAATGCATAGCTGAGAGTTAGCTCGAGCGAGTCTCCCTATATTCACTGAAATTAAGCATTGTGAGCAATAATTTAAGTGACTGTGAAAATACTTTAAGTAATGGTGAAATTTGTATCCTAAAAGACTTGAGCCCTGTATACATTAACAGCATTAAGACTGTTTGCCACGCTGGAATACAAATTATGAAAATAAAAAGACTTTCATTTAAATAATAAAGAAATTTGCATAACCTGCTGTTACAAGTGTAATGACATATACAGAAACAATGAGTCGGATGAGAAAGTGATGGAAATGTAAGATAAATAATAACAATAAAAGAATTAAGGTATGCTTTTACATAGTGTTTTTATTCATTAAAAATCCTTGCATTCCTAATGAAAAATAAATCATTACAATGATTAGTTTAAGTTATGTCACAATGATCAAAAAGAGAACCGTCTTTAGATGCATTACTCGATCTTAAGTCAGAGCACCAAAAATGACAAATCACGGCTTCTCCATTTTAGATGTCGTGTCACTATTCAGGTAAATTCCTGTAATACAGCAGGTTGAGTATGCAGATCCGTGGTCCTAAATGGGTGAAACAGAGTCTTATCCAGCTTAACAGTCTTTAGGATCTCAGCATCAGAAAGTCGAATCACAAGCCTTCTCCACTCGATGAGTACAGGTTTAACAACACATTCTCTTCACCCTGAGACGGTGTAAAGTATATAAATGTTCAACTTGACAAGGGATTCCAAACTCGTTGTTAGAGTCCAGAGCTGATGTATTATATGGTGAAAACACATGTTCCTCTTCTTAGTGATCTTGTCGTCGAATCTCGGTGTCCGTAGCATTGAAGATGTCCATGATTATAGGATTCTGAAGCCCAATAACTGTAGGAACTGCTGATTGCGTGATGTTAACCTGATGGGCGTCAAGGGCAGAGCATGATGTGTGCGTCGAATCATTCCATTATTATATCCTCGACGTCGTTGACTTCTTCTAAAATCTATAGGCATTATGCTTATATCCTTGTTTCTAAAGGCAATGATATTGCTGTTAGACTCCCCTGTTTGCTCTATGAAGCGGATGTTTATGAACAACAGGTAAAATTTGATTTGATGGTTCCTGTGAAATACGGTATCCAGCCGTAACAGATGGGAAAACTGGTAGATGGAGTGTCCGCTTTTACTATAGAGGAAGGAGACTCATGCAATACTGCGCTAAATTCGTATGATGCTCAACCTAAATATATTCACTAGGAAATCAGATTCAAACAGCTGATTAGATGGAATAACTTTGTCACTGAAGGGCCACAGAACGTTCCTATGGAACAATCACTGGAAAAAATCAAGAGTGAAAGGACATTTTAATGACATTATTATTATTATTATTATTATTATTATTATTATTATTATCATCATCATCATTATTATTATTATTATTATTATTATTATAATAAAGAAGACATTCGCATCCTAATATGAGGAATCTTCCTAATATGAGGAATCTTTCTATCTCTTTCATGGTTTCAAGTTTCTGCAGATGCTAATCACGCTATAAAACCACCCTGCTTTAAATTCTGAATAATGTCGCTAATCGCATCGGAAAAGTCATTTTTATCAGGTGTATGAAGCATCATGAGTACGCTTAGCATGTTTACCAAATCATTAGGATCGGTGTAGCGGTATAGCATCTCCTCTGTATTCGCTTTGGATATATCTTCTAATGTAGGTGAGTTGACACTAGTATGCTTGCTTTCATTGGTGTGTTTATTCAGACCTTGCTCATTCTAAGAAACTGCTCGCATTGTTTCATCAGTGGTAGCTCTTGACGTTAATACAGGATCACTTGACCTGGTTCCAAGTACGTTACATCTTGAATCCCGCTCTTCGGAACTTGAGAAGATTTCAGGATCTCGTTTGGGTGTTGTAGTCAATGCACAGGTGGTCATCGCTTTACAGCATCTTCTCCTATGTTGCTTAAGCCTTGAAATTGTTTTTTAAAGTTCTATTACATATGCAGCACTTAACAAAGCGATTACTCCCCCCTTGGGGTAACATACGAAAAATCAAGATTCTCGTAAATTGACGGTAATTGTCCGTCTTTGTGAGTGTTCATGCTCAATCAGTATATATAAACTAGTCAATGTATACTGTAGATGTTGAATTCGTATACGATAACACGAGACTGAGCTATTTTTTCAACATTTATGTATTTATATATGTTCTCAGGCTTTGATCCATATAAACAGTCATATCCGAATTAGACTAAGCAAATATTGTAGCATTCACACATAATAGTTGTAATTCCGTTAATTATAACTAACTCATTAAGCACAAGCAGATTCAAGTAGCTAGAAATGGATTCATAGAGGTAAGAGTACAAGTTTTCTTGATAGTTAGCACAGAGAATGCGAGAGTTGAGTGAGATACTGGTCATTTTCCCTTTGCTGGTCACCTTTTTTCCCTTTGCTGGTCACGTT
This sequence comes from Deroplatys truncata, assembly GCA_030765065.1. Taxonomy (NCBI): domain Eukaryota; kingdom Metazoa; phylum Arthropoda; class Insecta; order Mantodea; family Mantidae; genus Deroplatys; species Deroplatys truncata. The sequence goes on from CM060975.1 coordinate 139,174,443, forward strand.
TTTCCCTTTGCTGGTCCCATTTTTCCCTTTATTGGTCACCTTTATCCCTTTGCTGGTCACATTTTTCCCTCTGCTGGTCACATTTTTCCCTTTGCTGGCCCCATTTTTCCCTTTGCTGGCCCCATTTTTCCCTTCGCTGGTCACATTTTTCCCTTTGCTGGTCACGTTTTTCCCTTTGCTGGTCACATTTTTCCCTTTGCTTGTCACCTTTTTCCCTTTGCTGGTCGCGTTTTTCCCTTTGCTGGTCAAATTTTTCCCTTTACTGGTCACATTTTTCCCTTTGCTGGTCACCTTTTTTCCCTTTGCTGGTCACGTTTTTCCCTTTGCTGGTCACCTTTTTCCCTTTACTGGTCACCTTTTTCCCTTTGCTGGTCACGTTTTTTCCCTTTGCTGGTCCTACTTTTTCCCTTTGCTGGTCGCGTTTTTCCCTTTGCTGGTCACCTTTTCCCTTTGCTGGTCACGTTTTTCCCTTTGCTGGTCACCTTTTTCCCTTTGCTGGTCACGGTTTTCCCTTTGCTGGTCACGCTTTTCCCTTTGCTGGTCACCTTTTTCCCTTTGCTGGTCACGTTTTTCCCTTTGCTGGTCACCTTTTTCCCTTTGCTGGTCACATTTTTCCCTTTCCTGGTCACCTTTTTCCCTTTACTGGTCACATTTTTCCCTTTACTGGTCACCTTTTTCCCTTTGCTGGTCACCTTTTTCCCTTTGCTGGATACCTTTTTCCCTTTGCTGGTCATATTTTTCCCTTTGCTGGTCACCTTTTTCCCTTTGTTGGTCACGTTTTTCCCTTTGCTGGTCACCTTTTTTCCCTTTGCTGGTCACGTTTTTCCCTTTGCTGGTCACCTTTTTCCTTTTGCTGGTCACGTTTTTCCCTTTGCTGGTCACCTTTTTCCCTTTGCTGGTAACCTTTTTACCTTTGCTGGTCACATTTTTCCCTTTGCTGGTCACCTTTTTCCCTTTGCTGGTCACGATTTTCCCTTTGCTGGTCACCTTTTTTCCCTTTGCTGGTCACCTTTTTCCCTTTGCTGGTCACGTTTTTCCCTTTGCTGGTCACGTTTTTCCCTTTGCTGGTCACCTTTTCCCCTTTGCTGGTCACATTTTTCCCTTTGCTGGTCACATTTTTCCGTTTGCTGGTCACGTTTTTCCCTTTGATGGTAACATTTTTCCCTTTGCTGGTCACCTTTTCGCTGAATGGGTTACATGATGGGCACGCCAAGGACATTGACATGAATCAGTTTTCCACTAAGTTCACGTCTAAAGTCGCTTTCAAAGTCTAACATATGAATAGGCTGTGAGCATTCTTGTTTCATCCGCTCTAGCTTGACAGCTAAAATAAAATAAATCGCTCTTAATGTATATACGCTAATGAGAAAGTATAAAAGAACTATCCCGAATAAAATCGATTAGTATAACGCGAGAGCTAAGGTGGTTAAGCTCGCAAGAGGTTTCGGTTTAATTAACTCTCTCACTAGCCTGCAACCGTTGAAGTACATTTACCTGGTTACATATACTGAGGAACTGGGGTAAAGCTAGAGAAAAATTAAAGAGAGGAGAACCTGGAAAAATTCCGTTAGACGAATCGTGTAATCTTAGCGACATTGCCTACGCTCAGCGTAAGGTCTCTGCTTCGAGAAACATTGCTGACAAGATCTGGCTGAAACGAATTGGAAAAGAGTGCAAACATCTGATGTTACATTAGGTGAAAACGTTGGCAGCGTGACTAGTAACAGCAATTATGAAGGGAAAGGTACCTCCAGGTGTGGGAACCACGAAGAAGAAACGAGGAGGATTTCTACCTCTCATACCAATTATTGCAGCTCTAGGCGCTGCTGCTGGAGGGGCAGCCCAAATTGCCTCAGCAGTAAATAAGAAAAAGGCAGCAGATAAACAACTTGCCGAAATGATGAGGCATAAGAGAGAAATTGAGAGAAAGGTATCTGTTGGCGGCGGGTCCAAAAAGAAGAAACGAGGAGGATTTCTACCGCTCATACCAATTATTGCAGCACTAGGAGTCGCCGCTGGAGGTGCATCACAAATTGCTACAGCTGTAAATAAGAAAAAAGCCGCGGATAAACAACTTGCTGAAATGATGAGGCGTAACACAGAAATTGAAGCAAGAGGGAGAGGTTTTCGAGTGAAGAAGAATAAGGGAAGAAACACCGAAACGAAGAGGAGACAGAGCCTGAAAGGGAATTCAAAAAGCTCAGGCAGAGGGCTATACTTGTCCCGGAAAAAGCATTGAGAAACATAGAACTTGCCTTGTATGCCCGACGTTTAAAGATTCCTCCTATTAGGATGCGAATGTCTTCTTTATTAGATCAGTGAATAATAATAATAATAATAATAATAATAATAATAATAATAAAAATGTCATTAAAATGTCCTTTCACTCTTGATTTTTTCCAGTGATTGTTCTATAGGAACGTTCTGTGGCCCTTCAGTGACAAAGTTATTCCATCTAATCAGCTGTCTGAATCTGATTTCCTAGTGAATATATTTAGGTTGAGCATCACACGAATTTACCGCAGTATTGCATCAGTCTCCTTCCTCTATAGTATAAGTGGACACTCCATCTACCAGTTTTCCCATCTGTTACGGCTGGATACCGTATTTCACAGGAACCATCAAATCAAATTTTACCTGTTGTTCATAAACATCCGCTTCATAGAGCAAACACGGGAGCCTAACAGCAATATCATTGCCTTTAGAAATAACGATATAAGCATAATGCCTATAGATTTTAGAAGAAGTCAACGACGTCGAGGATATAATAATGGAATGATTCGACGCACACATCATGCTCTGCCCTTGACGCCCATCAGGTTAACATCACGCAATCAGCAGTTCCTACAGTTATTGGGCTTCAGAATCCTATAATCATGGACATCTTCAATGCTACGGACACCGAGATTCGACGACAAGATCACTAAGAAGAGGAACATGTGTTTTCACCATATAATACATCAGCTCTGGACTCTAACAACGAGTTTAGAATCCCTTGTCAAGTTGAACATTTATATACTTTACACCGTCTCAGGGTGAAGAGAATGCTGTTGTTAAACCTGTAGTCATCGAGTGGAGAAGGCTTGTGATTCGACTTTCTGATGCTGAGATCCTCAAGACTGTTAAGCTGGTTAAGATTCTGTTTCACCCATTTAGGACCACGGATCTGCATACTCAACCTGCTGTGTTACAGGAATTTACCTGAATAGTGACACACGACATCTAAAATGGAGAAGCCGTGATTTGTCATGTTTGGTGCTCTGACTTAAGATCGAGTAATGCATCTAAAGACGGTTCTCTTTTTGATCATTGTACATAACTTAAACTAATCATTGTAATGATTTATTTTTCATAAGGAATGCAAGGATTTTTAATGAATAAAAACACTATATAAAAGCATACCTTAATTCTTTTATTGTTATTATTTGTCTTACATTTCCATCACTTTCTCATCCGACCCATTGTTTCTGTATATGTCATTACACTTGTAACAGCAGGTTATGCAAATTTCTTTATTATTTAAATGAAAGTCTTTTTATTTTCATAATTTGTATTCCAGCGTGGCAAACAGTCTTAATGCTGTTAATGTATACAGGGCTCAAGTCTTAGGATACAAATTTCACCATTACTTAAAGTATTTTCACAGTCACTTAAATTATTGCTCACAATGCTTAATTTCAGTGAATATAGGGAGACTCGCTCGAGCTAACTCTCAGCTATGCATTGAATTGTATACAGAATTGACCGTATTTTTTCATCGTATACCCTGTAATGTTATATAAGGATCCTGTCTTAATGTGTTTCGGTGATGTAGATGTCTCAGCACCCGTTTCTTGCCGAAATGTTTCTTGTAGGTGCCAATGGTGCTTATTCCACCCTCCAATAGCGTCAGCATCCTTTGCATGGTTGCAAAGCTGTTCCTCTTATTCTTCCTCTTATTGCACACCCTGAAGCATTGCACAATGAAAGTCTTAGAAAACTATATTGGTCAAGTAAAGGCAACCTGAAAAGAATTACATTTTTTTGTTATGATACATGTAAAATGAAGCATATGATACATGTAAAAAGAAGCACAAAGATTTGTATAAACATTCGGATATTTAGAGTTATTTCAATGCGCTAGATATAATTAAACTCAAAGCATGTGATATTGTGATTTCGTAAATTTTTTATAAAATTCTATAATATGCATCTTTTGTATCTTTATATGTAATATCAATGAGTCAGTTGTTTTATTTATGAATTTTTCATTGTGAAATAGGAGAACATTCAATACTTAAGTTTGACACTTCTACGCACCTTCTTTGCATGTAAAAAAGACAATTTACATGTCTTAAATTTCCCCGTTTCTGCCATGCCATTATACTGGAGGTATACGTTCCCAGGTATTTCTGCAATCTCTTGATCGGTTAACGAATTATAGCGCTCTGGCAAGAACACTTGACAATCCTCCAGCGAAGATACGATCCTGGTACCATATCTTGTTTGAACTTTCTTTAAGGACTTTATCTCATAGTTAAGACCTATTTCGAGATCTTGAACCCGACGAGTCGGTAGGAAACTACGCTCTTCAACCATCTTGTTAAGTCTATCAGCTAAACAATCTGTAACAGACATTGTCATGAATTATTATTTTCACTACATTATTCAAGTTGAAGAACGAGTTATACACTTCTTTATATTAGAACTAGGGTGTGCATGTTTTGTAAGAATGCCTATGAATGTGTAGAGAAACAAAGAATAAGTATAGAAAATCATGTGAATGTTCATTGAAGATGAGCCAGCAGAGAACCAAAGAATGAGTAGAGGAAATCGTGTGCGAATGTATAGTGAAACAAAGAATGAGTGGGGAAAATCGTATGAATGTTTAAGTAAGAAGAATGTGTAGCGAAGATCGTGTGAATGTTAATGGAAGCAAAGAATGTGCAGAGAAAGTCGTGTGAATGTTAACAGAGCATGAACCTGCAGGGGAACAAAGAATGAGTAGAGGAAATCATGTGAGTGTATAGTGAAACAAAGAATGAGGGGGAAAATCGTATGAATGTTTATGTAAGAAGAATGTGTGGCGAAAATCATGTGAACTGGAGAAGAGTATGCAGTGAAATCCATGTGAATGTAAAGCACAGATTAGAAAATATGATGCTCTTTGTAACGAATCGTCTTTCATGTACTGTAACGTTTAAACAAAATTAAATGTATTGTAAAAGCCAACAGTGATTTTGTATAGCTATGTAAAACTCACCTTGCATTGCAACGTTTTGATATGTGCTGAATGTGTAGACGGCCTGCAGCTCACGTTGCTTTTAATGCTCTTTAAAACTTGAATGTAAAGTTAATAAGTACACAACAGTTTTAACATGGGCAGGTATCTGTTTATATAGGGATCTAAACCCCCTCCAGGCGATGCCGGCACGTCAACATGGCTGTGATGCTTACACCTCACGTTATTATTGCATCCAATGACATCATCTCTTGCTGCGCATGCGCAGAGGCTCTCAGCACTTCTATCCCTACTTGTTTCACTTCCTCTCGCTCTCTCTCTCTCCCTCTCTCGGTCTCTCTCTCACACGGAGTACATCCATAATGTTGTTACACAAAGCTGCATACAGTTACATTCTAGTGTACAGAGGAAAATTAAGGAAGTCATTCAAAGATCGGGATTCGAACTATGGGCAACTGATTGGAAATTATATACAGCATTAATTGTTCATTGTATGAGCTATCAAACATGCTTTCGTCTACAGCTCTATCTCTGTTAGTTTCTGCAATAATTGAGATTTAAACTTAAGGATCGAACCCAGGACGTCAGGTACCCTAATATACACCCGCTGGATATTATTAACGTAATAGGTTTATTTGGTGCCTTTGTCTTAATTATTTACTATGTTATTAAATTTATAAGTAAACTTCATTGAATCGGTATTCGAACTCAGAACGCCAGAAACAAAAGTATTTATTATATTAGTTTGATGTGTTTAAGAGACCTGTATGCAGTTACAGCATCGATCTATGTGATATATTCTAGAGCACAGTGGAAAATTAAGGAAGTCACTGAAAGATCGGGATTCGAGCTAGGGACAACTGATTGGAAATTATATAAAGCATTAATTGTTCATCATAGGAACTAAAAATCGTGCTTTGGTCCGCATCTTAATCCATTCTAGTTTCTGAGATAATTGAGATTTTAAAGTTAACGATCGAACCCATGACACCTGGACTCTAATATACATGCACAAGAAAGGAACTAATGGCATAAAAGTAATAAAGTTTATTTACTGTTTTTATTTTAATTAGTTTTGGAGTTATTAGAAGATGAATTTGTAATCACTCCTAGGATTCGAACCCATTCATCAAGACTGGTTTCGAGCAAATCGTAAATGGAGCCTTGCATCCCGAGCTATAATTAGTTTTTATTGCATCATTTTGTCTCTTTTCATTCAGGACATGCGCGTGAGTTGGTGTGTGCGTGTGTGGTTTGGTGCTGTTGGGTGTAAGTGAACAGGCATATGTGCTTGCACGTGTGTGTGTGTGGTCGTGTGCGTATGTGCAAGTGTAACAGTATATGTATTTATGTACGCGAGTGTGTGTGCGTGTATGTGTGTGTGTCCATGTATATGTAATGTGTGAGTGTAAGAGCACTGGTGTATGTATGTATACGCATGAGGTGCGTGAATGCGTGTATGTACTGGTGTATGTATGTGTGTGTACTGTTGTATGTATGTGCGTGTGTGTATGTGTGTGCGTGTGTGTACTTACATGTACGTGTGTGCGTGTGTGTGCATGCGTGCACCAGTGTATGTTTGCTGATGTGTGTACAAGTGCTCGTGTATATGCGAACGCCTGAATGTGTACAAGTCGTGGAGAAAGAAAGAGATAGATAGAAAGAAAAAGAGAGGAGAAGAAGAAAGAATGTTGTCTAGGCATCGGGATATCTAAGTATGCACCAGGTTTAATATAAATAATTATATTTGCTAAATGCAATTTTAATCCGACCGCCCCCTGCTTCAATATTTTAATAGTTATTATAACGTTTCGCAGGGTAAGATTCAAACTATGGGCCTCTGGTTCCTAAGAATACAGCTCGTTAAACATTGTAATGTCGTATAAATTAAGTTATATTTGTTAAACACGTTTTAATCTGACCGCCCAATACTCACATAGTTTAATATTTATTAAGCATTAGAGTTTCGCAGATTCGATCTAGAACCCTCTGAACACCGTTTCCTTAATTAAATTATATTTGTTAAATACATTTTAATCTAGCCGTGCATAGTTTAATAGTTATTGTGCATTAGAGTTTCGCAGATTCGATCTAGGACCCTCTGAACACCCTTTTTATTAATTATTGTAATGATATATAAAAATTAAATTATATTTGTTAAATACATTTTAATCCGGCCGTGCATAGTTTAATAGTTATTGCGCATTAGAGTTTCGCTGCGTAAGATTCGAGCTAGAACCCTCTGAACGCCCTTTCATTAATTAGGGTAATGATATATATAAAAATTAAATTATATTTGATAAATACATTTTTTTAATCTGACCTTGCATAGTTTAATAGTTATTACGCGTTAGAGTTTCACTTGGTAAGATTCGAGCTACAATCCTCTGAACGCCCTTTTATTAATTAGGGTAATGATATAATAATATCAATCATCAATTTCTCATTAGCAATAAACTTTTGATTACAGCATGAATCGAGCACCGATCTATGGATATCCACACAGAGGTTTAATGCATGTAATGAAATGTATATTAGGCGCTTTTTCAGAGTCCTTGCCTGAAATGGGCCAAGCAGAATGCTTGTTAACTATGCTCGCGTATATTCGTAGGATCTCGTAGATCATCGGAGAGAACAGCCCCTCAGGGCAAAAAAATAATGATGGCCGACTCTGACGTTGTTACGCAGAGTTGGTAAACAAGTTTCTCTCTCTTTCACGCAAACAAGGACGAGACGAGCATGAAACAACCCTCGAATTCTTTTGTTAAGCTATCAGGTGCTCGAACAATAGAAAGGGTCAGGCTTTGTTATGGAGCAGTGGAATGGGAAACGCCGCAGGTGTCTTTCTAAACTAGTCTTGCCCGGTACAATAGAAAGGCACACAATAGAATCTCTTACACAATGGAAAGGGACCGGCTTTGTTATGGAGCAGTGGAATGAGTATGCCAGATGGTCTTTCTAAAGAATGCTTGCCCGGGACAATAGAAAAGCACACACAATAGAATCTCTTCCACAATGGAAAGGGACCGGCTTTGTTATGGGGACAGTGTAATGAGAAATAAAGGCTTGCACCGGACAATAGAACTTGTTTCTCTGTTAACTGACTTAGGTTCTCTTTGTCACAACCCTAATTCATCATGGGCTTTGTTCATTTTGACAGCTGAAGGGTAAGCATTGTTCTTTTGTTAAAAGCTAGTGGAATGAGTATTCCACGTGTTCGACAAACAATAGGAGTGGAGTGGATAACTGCAACAAGTGCAGAAGTGGTCGGATGTGGAATGGGTAGGAAAAACATCTCGCCTTTGTTACAGAACATTAAATTTATGACCCCTTTGTTCGTTTTGACAGTTGATTGACAGCCTTAATTGCTTAACTGTCAAGTCTCCATTGTACTCAACAAGATTTACGACCCTCAGCTGCAACTAAAACTACCAAGGAGTTGGGTTTGGGGGTGGGGGCGGGGCTAATTAGCATATGAATAGACATTCCATGCATATTAAGTGTTTTAGGACTCGCAAATGTCCCCTACTAACGGGAATGTATGGTTTCGCACTAACATGTGAGGCTCGCATTTTGGAGGTCTTAGGTTCAGTTTCCGAAGATACATCAACTAATCGGAACCGGTAACCGGAGCCGGCACCATTGCCCGCCGCTGCCCCTGCCGACACCACTCCTGCTTCGCCCACCAGCGCAGACGACTTCACTCCGCCGCCACCGACAATCACGCCAGACAGAGCCACTGCCGCCCTAACGCCGGCTAGCTCCCTAGATTTCCGGCGACCGTCCACAGCCACTCCACCACCTGACAACACAGAGCCACCGCAACTTCAGCCAGCTTCGCCACAACTTCCACGACTCAGCATCACACAGCACCTCCCACCGCAGCTGCCTTACCACCACAGGGCTCTACATCCACCACTGTCTCACTTCCGCCCTGTCACAGCTACCAGGAACTGCAGCTTCATACGCCGCCGCACTCGCAGCTCCACCGCCGCAACAGCCCACGGGGACGCACGGCCGCCATTGCGCTAACAGACACCACCGACCGGTACAGCCATTACAGTGCCGCGGTAGCCGTGATTCACTTGGATCTGCCTGAGCAGCTGTCGTTAGCAGAGGCACAACGTTTGTCTTTGTCCACAACGGCCCCACACCTTTAGTGCGCCTTATCTTTCTGGATAGGGCGCATTACACCGCCGCCATCGCCACCGGCTTCGCTTTTCTTGGCCAACATACCCGGTTAGAGCCAAGCCGCTCCTCCTGGACGCCGCCGTGCCGCCCATTCTGCCTCTACGGCCCACTGCTCTGCACCTCCTCGCTGCCACTACTGTGGAGCGCCCACACTAACGTCCGCCTGCAGCCAACATGACTTCTCGCGCCGACGGAGGTTCTGCACAACGTGCTACAGGACGGGACCATTTCATGGGATAGACCATTTGCCCTCTGTACCCCCGTACAGCTGCACTGCCAACCACACCCAGCTCGGACTCCTCTACTATCTGCCGGATGACCAGCGTCAGCTCTCTTACAGAACTCTCTTCTCTACAAACCGAACGCCAAGCCCTGACGCACCGAATGAACTCCCTTTTTGCCTCCGCTGCAACTCGGCTTCGCTCCCTGGAGCAGAAGCTGGCTATCAACACCGTGCCGTTAAGACCGTCTCCAGGAGCTTCCTACAACTGCGGCATAGTCAATCAACTCAGAAACCAGGACCACTCCGAACTGCTGGGCACCATACAACCTGCTTGAGTCTTTGTCCTTTCCTTTTACACTGTAGTCACTGCATTGGACAATTTCAGGACACAAGTGTGTTCACTGCAGTGGGGTAGCATTAAATGGCATGATCAATGACTGAGCTCTCCTCGGCCTGAATGATCAACAAAGAGCTACCTGAAGAAATCGTAGGTTCACAATACTTGCAGATTTGAGCACCGGCTTAATGAGCAAGACAACTAGCAGTTGCTCGCGAGTTTGAGTTAAGTGACAGTACAGAGTTTATTTTATACGAAATGAAAGCCTTGCTTACGGTTTGTAGCTTTTGAACAGATGTTCACTTTTATCTCTCGCACACAAACATTAAACTGAGTTTTTTATTTACGGAACGTTCTGTAACTGCTTTAGTCCTTAGCGTCCCTTCTATATTGGGCGTGAAAACCGGTAATTTTGCTCAGAGGCCTCTTTATCAGGCTTGAGGTTCTTTTACGTGCCGTAAATCTACGACACGGGACCACCGGCGTTACTTCACTTCCGAAGGAAGCCATGCTAAGGATTTTTACGCCCGAAAAAATATATTTTCCTCCGCAGGGTTGGAACCCGCGACCTCGGGAACTGGAGGCTAGCATGGTAACCACTACACCACGAGGACGACACCCAGACTGATCACATTAAACCAATGCGATCGACAGATTTACTATTCTGATTATATTTAGTTTCATTTCTGCTATCCTTACTTTCATTTTCAGTAAAGTAAATGACTAATACTCAAAACAAAAAGATAATTTAGGTGTCATTGCATTTTATTTAGTCAGAACTGGCGATATCGTAATACCTTGGGTGTTTAACAATTTTTAGTTCTAAGTCCGGCATAAAAGTGGGGTCAAATATAAATGCCCCGCTAAGCGCATACACAAGCGCGCATGCGCACAAAAACAGTCACAGTTTCATTAATCGGTCAGATGAGACGAAAAGTGTGCGTATGTATTCACGACCTTCAGTTTTATTATCCACAAACACTAGAAGAAATGGGCCGAGGTTTGAGATTACACGACTGTTATGCTCTGAACTGCATGAACCGCATAGAAAATAATTCACAGGGAAAGCGAGTTTCCTTTGAAACGTGAAATGACAGAAATACCTGTCAGTCGCTTAAAGTATGTGACATGCGCTCTTTAGTTTTATATGCTCTTAGACTGAGAACTGTAGACAACAGTATAACGCAATGTACTGCAGAGCTTACCATTTGCACCTCTCAAATTATACTTAGTACTACTCCTGTGCTCTAGATCTTTATACCACGGAATGCTTTGTTTGTAATCGCCAACACAACAATCCTTTTAACATGAACTGTATTCGATAAAAATACGGTTCACCAAAATGTGCCACAAGTTCTTTTTCCTGGATACATTTCAGTTGACTGTTGTCTAAACTCCTGAGCATAAGGTATTACCTAATTGAAATCATTTCTCTGAAGATATTTATTTATTGTGATTAATACAAAGTGTATAGTAAAATAGGCTCTAAAATTGTTATTGCATCTCCAATTATTGCTGAAATATTTAATTTCCGCTTTTTTCCGTTTAGCTCTTCTATAGATTTGTAATCTACCATGAAAGCTGGGCGTTGAAAAGACACATCCTTCGTTGAATTTAGTTCCCCAGTCAAAACGTTCTCTCATGTCCATGTGTGTTGAGATATATTCTACTTATTGGTGCATACAATGGCTTTCAGCAATCAAGTTCGAGAACCCCAAAGTTAGCCATCCAGATTTAATCGAAATAAAGATGTTTTAAAACAAAATTGAAGATATTTATACCTTCTTAGATTTCCAATAACAGAAAATTCAAGAGTTCGTGTGACAGGGCTTTTGATTTATATAAAAAATAAATGAAACTAAAAATCGGATATGTTACATTCACATAGCTTTTCTGTTCACTCTTTTACAGACTATTCTAACATAGGCTTATTCTTCTATCTGCTTCATATTAATCGAAATAATTATTATCAGAATGCTTTTATTATCCATTTTTTCCAGATACAAGTGGATTACAGTAGGCTTAAGCGATAGTCAAATCCAATGTTTGCCATAGCTTTGAAATTGCACGCTCTTTGCATAACCACGGAAAAAAACGTATAGCATGAAACAAGTATAAGTATTTGAAAATTCAAATCAATAACAAATAATATCTCGAAATGGTTAGCGCCACAAAAAAAGAGACAAATTATGTGCTTTAATGAGATCTACATTTTTGTGTAGTAATATTATGTCTATCTCTTACGGCTTACCAATAATGCAGAAGACACTCAGAATGAAGAGGGCTTCACAGGCTATTCCCAAAAAATTCAAAAAATTAATTTAAATTGAGCTTCATTTATGGACGCTATTTAACTGCTGTAATCCTTGGCGTCCCATTCTATATTGGGCGTTTGATACGACCGGCAATTTTGTTCAGAGGCCTCTTTATCAGGCTTGAGGTTCTGTTACGCGTCGTAAATCTACGACACAAGACCACCGCCTTTACTTCCCCGCGAAGGAAACGATGCTAAGTGTTTTTACGCCCGAAAAAAATCCATCGCCCTCCGCCGGGTTTGAACCCGCCACCTCTAGAACTAGAGGCTGGCATGGTAATCACTACACCACGGAGGACGACCAAAAAATTCAAGATTTGCATTTTATTTGTCATGCAAATGTATTAAACATACAGTATTTTAAACAAAATCGTTAAGAGCCATATTTGAGAAACTAAAAATAACGAAAAGATTTCTATGTAATAGGTAATTTGGGGTACATTGATTTTCCTGAAAATCTTCATGTCGCATCGTTGGAAGATGAACTTAAATACTAAGTTTAGTATTTAACGGACTATTCCGTTTTGAGTTATGCTGTTCATAGACACACGCCTGTCATAGACTCACACATGGACCGTTTTCTAAAAATGCTTTTATTTTAGTTCTGGGGCCTCAAAAATGTATTTTCGGCGAAATCTCCGTATGGAATTTTGGGGTGGAATGCAATACTTCCTCTACTTACTGCAAGTACGTAGTAGAGAAAGTAAAACTAATAAAAAGTAAAATTAAAATGAAATTCCATTTCATAATTAATGACAGATGGAATACGGAGTCATTGTTGTTAACGTTGCAAAAAATCCTCATGTGTCTTTGTCGGAAGGTAACGGTAGATATGAGCAAACAACCAGCGGTATAAATTCCGTGGAACAAATGATGGATCCAAGGGATCAAAAGATGACATCATTTTGGTCTAGCATCTCTCTTGTAGTTGTGACCAGTCTGGCTGCGCTGCTGCAACTCTCACCTTCCATTTGTAGAATTCTGTTCCAAAAAAGTTAATTCTCATTGGTAATTTCTGTCATTAGTAAAATGGGTTGAAAGAACATCGAGCAACTTAGAATACTTCAGAGAGTTTGTTACTCATGTGTTTTGCAAAAATACCAAAGCTAACGATTCCATTTGGATCCGTCAAAACCATTGCTGTATGTCCAAATATTAGCTATGCAGTACATTAACTCACACATCGAAATTGCCTAAGAAATCACACAAACTAGTTCTTTTCGTCTGTACAAATAAATATAATCAGTAGAAAATATTGTGCTGTATTGATGTTTGTATAATAATTATCACATCTGTCAATAATTGCGCTTTATTTTCGTTATTGGAGCGAAAATAAAATGATAGCAGTAAATAATCAACATCATTTAAATTCTGATGAAATTTAAGTTTATTTCCTTTTGAAATGTTTATAGAGTGCCCTCATTTCGTCAATAAAAAATCTGATGTGTTACACTCACATGACTTTCTCTACTCTTGTACAAACTATTTTTACAAACGCTTATTCTCCATCTACTTCATGTTAATCGAGATAAACATTTGCAGAGTCTATCTTATTGCTAATTTTCTTGTAGATGTAAGGGGAATATATATTTACAAGGGCAATATAGAAATACAGTAGCCTTTAAGCATATACATATCTCTTAATAGCTGGTTGCTAGGCGCAGCACCACTCTCTTTCCCACAGATTAATACTCTTTGCAATCAAATACACAAAAAATGAATAACGAATTCCCATTTGAAAAAAATCTGATGTGTTACACTCACATGACTTTCTCTACTCTTGTACAAACTATTTTTACAAACGCGTATTTCCCATATGCTTCATGTTAATCGAGATATCGAGATGTTAATCTTATTGGTAATTTTCTTGTAGATGCAAGGGGAATATGGTAGATTTTAAGCGATAGTCAAATACTTTAAGTGCTGGTTGCTATGTGGCGCATTCCATTCTCTTTGCAAGTCCAGGACATAAAAAAATGAATAACGAATTTGAGAAAAAGTATAAGTATTGGAAAATTTAAGGGAATAACAAGCAATATCTCGAAAACGGTTCACTCAACAAAAAAATGTATATGACATAAATTGTGTATTTTAACGCGATCTACATTTTTTGTGTAGTAAAATTTTGTCTATCTCTTATGGTTTACCAGTTATGCAAAAGTCGTTCACAACGAAGAACACTTTTGGAGACATTCCCAGAAAATTCGAGATATACATTTCATTTCTAATGACAATGTCTTAAACATATGATATTTTAATCAAAATCGTTAGAGCCATTTTTGAGAAAATTAAAATTTTCGAAAAATGTTCCATGTAAAGGGTACTCTGTGGTGGGGGGATTTTCTTGAAAACCTTCGTGTCGCGTCTCTGGAAGATATTGAACCTAAATGCCAAGTTTGGTGTTTATCCGACTGCTCGTTTCTGAGTTATGCTGTACACAGACACACACACACACACACACACACACGGACATGTTTCCAAAAATGCTTTTTTTGGATTCAGGGGCTCTCAACACATGTATTTCCGGTAAAATCTCGGTATCGAATTTTTGGGTGGAATACAATACTTCCCCTACTTACTATACGTAGTAGGGAAAGTAATAAGTATTGGAAAATTTAAGGGAATAACAAGCAATATCTCGAAAACGGTTCACTCAACAAAAAAAATGTATATGACATAAATTGTGTATTTTAACGCGATCTGCATTTTTTGTGTAGTAAAATTTTGTCTATCTCTTATGGTTTACCAGTTATGCAAAAGTCGTTCACAATGAAGAACACTTTTGGAGACATTCCCAGAAAATTCGAGATATACATTTCATTTCTAATGACAATGTCTTAAACATATGATATTTTAATCAAAATCGTTAGAGCCATTTTTGAGAAAATTAAAATTTTCGAAAAATGTTCCATGTAAAGGGTACTCTGTGGTGGGGGGATTTTCTTGAAAACCTTCGTGTCGCGTCTCTGGAAGATATTGAACCTAAATGCCAAGTTTGGTGTTTATCCGACTGCTCGTTTCTGAGTTATGCTGTTCACACACACACACACACACACACACACACACACACGGACATGTTTCCAAAAATGCTTTTTTTGGATTCAGGGGCTCTCAAAACATGTATTTCCGGTAAAATCTCGGTATCGAATTTTTGGGTGGAATACAATACTTCCCCTACTTACTATACGTAGTAGAGAAAGTAATAAGTATTGAAAAATTTAAGAGAATAACAAGCAATATCTCGAAAATGGTTCACTCAACAAAAAAAATGTATATGACATGCATTGTGTATTTTAACGGGATGTACATTTTTTGTGTAGTAAAATTTTGTCTATCTCTTATGATTTACCAGTTATGCAAAAGTCGTTCACAATGAAGAACACTTTTGGAGACATTCCCAGAAAATTCAAAATATACGTTTTATTTGTCATGAAAATATCTTAAACATATGATATTTTAATCAAAATCGTTAGAGCCGTTTTTGAGAAAATTAAAATTTTCGAAAAATCTTCCATGTAAAGGGTATCCTGGGGTGGTGGATTTTCTTGAAAACCTTCGTGTCGCATCCCTGGAAGATAATGAACCCAAATACCACGTTTGGTGTTTATCCGACTGTTCGTTTCTAAGTTATGCTGTTCACAGACAGACACACAGACACACACACGGACATGTTTCCAAAAATGCTTTTTTTGGATTCAGGGGACCTCAAAACATATATTTCCGGTGAAATCTCGGTATCGAATTTTTGGGTGGAATACAATACTTCCCCTACTTACTATACATAGTAGAGAAAGTAAAAAAATGTAGGTATGTACAAAATGTCCGCTGTTTACATAAGGTGCATGCTCAAAGGCAACGTTATATGATATAAATACCCTATAATATTAAATGAATTAATATTGTCTTTGTATATGTTTCTGTTTCTCAAAATCTGCTCAATGAATTGTTTAAGAAATTCATTAGAAAGAGGTTTGAGAGGGCGAGAAATCGATCTCCAGGAAAACAAACAAAAGAAAGTATACCAATTAATGTGCACTGCTTCAAAAAAGTAAATTTATAATGTTTGATAAATTCATAATTAATTTAAGGTGCAGTTTAACCTTAAGATAGGTCATGGGCGGAATATTGTTTCATCCTATACTACCAAACTGTTTAACCTTATGTATACATCTAGAGTCTAGTAGTCCGTGTAAATCTTCGAGCTTTAACATGGTCCTTAAAACTGTAATTTATTGCGCATAATGGACATAATAATCAGCTGTAAGTTATAGGACTGTGTATTTGTGTCAGATAACATTGGGCTCTACAGATTGCGTTTCACAGATTTATTGGCAGAACACTTTACATTTAGATGCGCAAGACCTTTGCTTTTCTGTGAACAGCAAATCCTGACTTTATTAACTAATTTTATACAGTAATTAAAGACATGAATGCTCACACTTAATCATCAAACAGCTGTGTTATTTATGACAGGCGATACGTATTATTATTATTATTATTATTATTATTATTATTATTATACTGTAATGTATTATGAAATATTGCATTAGTATTCATATTGTAAATATTATAAAACTATATGAAATATACAATTAATAATACACAAACAGTATATCGTAACTAAATCGATGTAACAATCAAAAGGTAAATGTTACTAGACCAAAAGCACTTTCCTCGTTCGCGGTAGCAATTTTAGCAATACTAGAACGGTTTTAAAGAAAATAACTGACAGAGAATCTATTAGCACCACCTGTGGTTTTTTTCTCCCATTTATATGCCGCCTTTAACATCTAAGGTAATATCGCTGGCCTTGCCTGTGAAACAATTGCTCATAGGCAATAACGTTCACTTGTTTACTACCGTTTTATCTTTGGATTTGTTTTCTTAAGATTTTCTTTTTAAACATTAAATCTCACTCTTATACCTAGACTCTAGGGAGGGTGAGAAATAATCCTGGCTAAAGAAAAATTCTCCTCCAGCCGGGAATCGAACACGGGACCTCTGGATTCGGAAGTTAGCATGCTAATCACCAGACCACAGAGGCAGTCAGCTATGTATTGTAATAGAAGTATTTTACCAACCCCTGATTCGTTTGGGTTTTCTGTTTGAACAAAGTAGACGCGATTGAGAAACACCGTATACAGGTGTACCATTTAAGTTGAGACTGTACAATATCCTGAAAACTAAGCGTTGTAGAAAGAAATGTCTTTAATAAAAGTTACTCGATATTATGGGGGAAAGTAAATGCCATCAGTCGTGTTTTGTTTGGAGGACGTTATGAGAGTCATTTAGGGTTAATTTAATTTTTTTTAAATGGGAAACTACAATTAGGGTCAAATTAAACTTATCCTAAAATGACATCACGACGTCCTCCAAATGAAACACGACTAATGGTGTTTACTTTCCCCCATTAATATCAATCAACTTTTATTCAAGGCATTTCTTTCTACAACGCTTAGTTTTGGAGACATTGTGCAGTCTCAACTTAAATGGACCACTCTGTATGTTGAAATGCAATCTTCATTATCAGAGCAGCATGCTTAGCTTTCCTTCCTTCTTTTTGCTTTTCTTCTATTATTCCTTTTTCGTATATTTGGAATTAAAGTATGTGTATCAGGATACTTTTCCAGGTTAGTACTAAATACATGCAATTTTGACCAGTGCGTAATTTGAATATATCATAAACGAGGACTTGTATCATCAGCATATAATGTAACATACCTTTGTTATACTCGGGAATTATCATTGTATACACTAAAAATCTGATGCGTTACATTCACATAACCTTCTCTACCCTCTATCGTTTATTAGTGGCTATACAAATTACTCTTACGAAAGTTTATTTTCCTGTCTACTTCATTTTAATCGAGATAATATTTGCAAAAATAGCGCTATTACATATTTCGTAATGTAATTGGGGTACAAAGGGAACGGCGATAGTCAGAACTGGACGCTGTACGCTGACCTTAAAATTCCATAATGTTTCCATGCAATCGCGAGAAACAACTGAAAATCGCCGGGACTTAAAAGAATGGGGAGGTATTGAACATATCAAAACATTAATAACGGATATCTCGGGAATGACTGATGCCACGAAAAAGTTATTTGAAATAAATTATGTGTTTTAAAAAGATCACATTTTTTGTGCAGTACGTTTGCATCTATCGCTTAAGTTTACCAGTTATGCAACAGTATACAAAATCCCTTCAAAATGAAGAGGACTTCACAAGCTATTCCCAGAAAATCCAAGATATATAACTTATTTGTCAGGAAATATCTCAATATCTGGTACTTTAATAAAAATCTTTAGAGCCAATATTTTAAAAATCATTTTTTTTAATGTTCCATGCAAAGGGTAGTTTGGGATGGGGGTTTTCTTGAAAATCTTCGTGTCGCATCTTTGAAAGGTACTGACACTAAATACCAAGTTTGGTATTTATGTGGCTTTTCGTTTTTTAGTTGTGGTGTTCACAGACAGACACACACACACACACACACACACACACACACACACACACACACACACACACACACACATACACACAGGACCTTCACACACACTCACCACCGAATCTGATGTGTTGCGCTCACATGACTTTTCTCTACTCTTATACAAACTGTTTTTTCAAACGCTTATTTTCCATTACTTCAAGTTAATCGAGATATCTTATTGCTAATTTTCTTGTAGGTGCAAGGGGAATATGGTAGGTTTTAAGCGATAGTCAAATCTTTTAAGAACTGGTTGCTATATTGAGCATTTTTATGTCCAGGACATAAAAAAAACGAATAACGAATTCGAATTCCCATTTGAGAAAACGTAATAAGTATTGGAAAATTCAAACAAATAACAAGGAATATCTCGGAAATGATTTACCTCACACAAAAAATGATATAAATTGTGTGTTTTAACGAGATCTACATTTTTTTATAGTAAACTTTTGTCTATCTCTTACGGTTTACCAGTTAGCGAAAGTCATTCAGAGTGAAGAGGGCTTTTGAGGACATTCCCAGAAAATTCAAGGTATACATTTCATTTGGCATGAAAATATCTTAAGCATATGGTATTGTAATCAAAATCGTTAAAGCCATTTCTGAGAAAATCAAAGATTTAAAAAAAATGTTCCATGTAAAGGGTAGTCTGGGGTGGGGGATTTTCTTGAAAATCCTCGTGTCGCATCCTTGGAGGATAGTAAACTCAAGTACCAAGTTTGGTATTTATTCGGCTTTTCGTTTTTGAGTTATGCTGTACAGAGGCTGACAGACAGACAGACGGAGAGGCAGACACACACACATGGACGTGTTTTTTTTTTTAAATGCTTTATTTGAATTCATGGCACCTCAAAACATGCATTTCCGGTGAAATCTGATATCGAATTTTTGTGTGGAATGCAATACCTTCTCTACCTATTATGTACGTGGTAGAGAAAGCAAAAATAGAAATCGAACTAGAGCTCATCCTAGGATTCGCTTTATTTAATTACCTGAGATGATATAAATGAAGACATTAGCCAAAGAAAATAACGTGTTTACAGCACAGGGACAATTAAAAATTGTGGCTCAATGGCTACTAAATGCCTACTATGTTCCTTACGCAATTTTAAAGTTTACAGTTGCTAAGTAGCTCATAAATAGCTATTTTATTTTCTCAAAACTTGTAAAATATGAAATGTTTTCTCTCAGCAGTTAGCGAATCAATTATGAGCAATTAGTATAATTACTGTCAAGTATGATAATTGGAGCTGCTGTACATCACTTGTTTTGAGGAAGGACAATACCAAGAAGTAAACACTCTGTACTTGGGCATGGCTGTTTCCAGCAACATTGAACGCAACGTCAACAGCCGTGGAAAACAATACAATAGCTCCGCAGTATCGTCCTCGCCATGGTTTTACTAAAATGCTGAGACGCTTATCATTTCTTTGCTGCAGTGACGTGAGCCGTTTAGCAATAGCCCAAAGGCATCGTGTTTTTCCTTGCATTCTGCTGCATTATGTAGCCCGCATTCTCAAGGACGAAGACGAGCCTTTTATCAAGTACAAATATAACTTTGCGTTTTTCTCTTTATTTTTCTTTTCGTGTGTATAAGGGTTGGAACTAAATATTCTTGGTTTTGCAAGTAAAAGTGGGTTAGTGCATATGGAGAGAGAAGCAGGCATGGCGAATGCAAAATGTGTTCAAGACATTGTTATGAACATTTAAACGATGCATGTTTAATAAATTGCTAACACACTGATGATTTAACAGCATAATTGGATAATTGTTCTCTCACAGAAGCCGTGTGTAGGCAGTAAGTTGGTTAGTTGCATAAGAGTTGAAAAACATAATTGCCACTCCGGACTCGAATAACGGATCATTGGCTCTCCGTGCCGATGCTCTTTCTGCCATGGTAGCTCAAGTGGTAAGAGCATTTACGTCGAGATCCGATGATCCGTTGTCTGATTGAACTTTCCAACATATTTAATTTTACTGCATGTTCTATTTGGGTAGTTATACACTGTAAACCGCCCATTAGTTTTATTCTCTGTTCTGTTTGGACAGACCAGTGGTATATGCTGATTTGAGCAAATGGCGATGTAATTGCACACCTTACTCATCCTGTGCTATGCTGATTTCAGCATCTGGACTACTCCGATGAAAAAGCTGCACCCCATTTATATTCCATTTTATAATTAGACTGGCATCGCAACTAAGGCGTTCACAGCAGTAAAGCGGAACAAATCCTACCACGTGATTTACTTCACGTGGGGAACATGTTCTGATGGCTTTAATTGGCTAAAGTTAGATATGAATGGATTCCTACTGGATGGAGTCAGAGTAGCAACGAACTCTACTCCAGCCAATGTGACATCCTTCATTGGCTGGAGTAGAGTTCGTTGCTACTCCGACTCCATCCTGTAGGAATCCATTTATATTTAACTTTAGCCAATCAAAGCCATCAGAATATCTTTCCCTTGAGAACTAAATCGCGCGGTAGAAGTTGGTTCCGCTTAACTCCTATGAACACCTTTGCGATGCCAGTCTAATTATAAAATGGACTATACCTTACTCACCCTGTGCTACAGAATACTTATAAAACTGATAAAATGAAAAATATTGATAAACGCCAAAACATGCTAACTGCAATATTGTTCGCTTTTTCCACATATTTAAAATTAGAATTTTCTCTCGGTTAATTTTTAAAGTGGATGTGAATATCTTCTGGATTCAGCTGAACTATATCACTATCAGAAACAACGAAAAGCTTCCACAACAACTTGTGTACTGATTAGTAAGTGTTCCTTATTGTTCATCTAGTCTTAAACCATCC
This sequence comes from Deroplatys truncata, assembly GCA_030765065.1. Classification (NCBI taxonomy): domain Eukaryota; kingdom Metazoa; phylum Arthropoda; class Insecta; order Mantodea; family Mantidae; genus Deroplatys; species Deroplatys truncata. The sequence goes on from CM060975.1 coordinate 139,196,036, forward strand.
TTTGCGTTTCCAAACCTCATAGCTTCATGTTACTGCAGATATATTTCTTTGCATTAGTTTCACAGCTGAATATCGGACAAGCTGGTAATTTTAAATGGATTGGAAATACATTCCATTTACTGCAGGGACACCGTTGAAATGCCACTCTGTTTTTTCTTAACTCTTAGATAATGTAAACCAGAATTGTATTCATTTTACATACGATAAACGTTGCTACGTGTAAGAAACTGCTAAGCTGTAACGCTAACCGGACAAGCAGGATGCTGGACTATTCATTCCGTTGATGGGTTGGACAGGGTGTGGACTGTCAGTTCCGTTCACATAAACGCAGTTAAACTTTCATGGCATGAGTTCCGTCCCAGATTCCTCTAATCAGATGGAATTTGTACCCAGCTATCTGTATCAGAAGGTGTGTACATGTACGTACTTTTTAGTTTATATTAAAACGAAATACTCTTCAACGTATTGGAAGGCCTATATCTCGAATATGTTTGCTATTTCTGTCAAACTAATTAATCGCAATGTATAAAACGGTCAGTTTCAATACCTGAATGATATTAAATCTTTGTGGTATTTGATTTATACTTTAAATGAAATACATCAATTGTATATCAACAAATAAATGAAAATGAATAAATCACTAGCAGACATCATAGCCATGAGTAGGAACAACAATACTGCAATAATATTAGATCCTATTGTTCACTTTGAAAGAGATTTAAAGCAAGCAGAGGAAGTCAATTTAGAAAAACAAACAATTTATGAGCCATGCATTCCATTCCTGTTTGCCAAGTTCAATATCCCAAGAGAGAAATGGACTACCAGAGGTTTTTTCTTTGGAGCAAGAGGTACCCTTCTTAAATACATAAAAAATGTTTAAGAAAACGCGGCTTTTAAATTTAAATTTCCAACGAGTTAAAGGGGATTCTCATACAGATACTAAGAGACTCACTACAAATATTGCATTTCCATGTATACCTGAAGAAAAATATTAATATCTAAGATAATTATTTTCAAATAAACTCTATAAAATGCATAATAGAAATAACTAAGATATAATTATTTTCAAAAGTAGTTGTTAATAGCTAGGATACTGCATTTTCAAAATCAATGGTAAACAATTTAAAATATTTGTCTAATGTCAATGTATTGTGGACCCATGTGGTCAACCTCATTGGAGGACAGATGATGTATTTATCAATAATTCTTTCATTCTAAATGTGCAATCTTTATGTGTATAAAATATTACATAGTACATTTTCCATGGTTATTCCTTTGTATTCTGTTATAATATGGTCTGCACCGAGGGGTTCATGTTCATACAAATAAACTATTTAATAGAAGATATTTATAAAATGTTCGGTTAATCGAAAAAGAAGGTTCTCATATGTGCTAAATGGCAACGATCTGTATTTTTCGTCTGTATTTTTAAATGACTTGTAGTTTACGTATTCCTGAATTTAGTAAGGAAATTATACCCTCAATACTTGCGTTCATGTATTATGTATTTCAGCAATCTAATTCCATTACAAAACCTACACTCTGTCCTACTCACATATTTTGCAGTTAAGTCAATTATGCCTTGGGAAGAGGAGCATGGAACTGTTTGGTTTAAGTTTTCCCACCTCTAATTATAAAACAATCTTTCAATTATTAACGACGCGATCTATACGTATAACTAATACCTAACGATTAAATGTCTTCCTATTTAAGTATCTGTGTTCATTCGCTTTCGATGTCTAGTTATTGAATTGGTGTTCGTTTTACAACATTGTGCATGTCATGTTTGTAAGAATGTAGTTCCAAAAGTGATTTACATAAGTTATAGTCTTAAAAGCGTAAAAATGTTGTTTATAAAGGGGCGGAATTTCACCAATATCCTTAACCTTTTCGGGGCGGAATTTCACCAATATCCTTAACCTTTTCGGGGCATAACCCAAACCTGTGGTGACAAATTTCTGGACTGAGCTCAAAATGAAAACGGACCACGGTACGGAACTCGAGTATCCCCAGGACAGGGGTGTGATGAGCTGAGGTACAGAGTGAAAATTCTCTTCTTTCCTTGTGCTAGGGAAATATACACACCAGCCTAAAAAGGACCGCATCCGTCCTACTACATAACTTTTCGGGAGGCTACCTTGTTTAGAAAAATTTTAAAAATTTTAAAATGCACGAGTATATTTAATACGATATAAGGTAAAATTTACTTCAGGTTATTGCTGGGGGTCTTGATAGCGTTAGAATAGGCCCCTGGTATATAAAAATTGTATGTGGCCGAATTTTAATGTAGGAGATTAAGGGCTGCAGTCATATCGTTTGAACAAGTACAGTATTTGGAAAGTATGTATTTTGAGGAATGCAATACTCTAACGGTTAATGTCGGTTGAAAGTTACACTTATAAGTTCAAGCAAGGGAGGAGTGCAAAATTGCGCAAACTGAAGATATTGTTGCCTAGTTATTACTTTCTCTACTACGTAGAGTAAGTAGGGGAAGTATTGCATTCCACCCAAAAATTCGATCCCGAGATTTCACTGGAAATACATGTTTTGAGACCCCCTGAATCCAAAAAAAGCATTTTTGCAAACATGTCCGTGTGTGTGTGTGTGTGTGTGTGTGTGTGTGTGTGTGTGTGTGTGAACAGCATAACTCAGAAACGAACAGTCGGATAAACACCAAACTTGGTATTAGGTTCAGTATCTTCCAGAGATGCGACACGAAGGTTTTCAAGAAAATCCCCCCACCTCAGATTACCCTTTACATGGAACATTTTTCGAAAATTTTAACTTTCTCAAAACGGGCTCTAACGATTCTGATTAAAATATCATATGTTTAAGATATTTTCATGACAAATGAAATGTATATCTCGAATTTTCTGGGAATGTCTCCAAAAGTATTCTTCATTGTGAACGACTTTTGCATAACTGGTAAACCACAAGAGATAGACAAAATTTTACTACACAAAAAATGTAGATCGCGTTAAAATACAGGATTTATGTTATATACTTTTTTTGTTGAGTGAACCATTTTCGAGATATATCTTGTTATTTCCTTAAATTTTCCAAAACTTATACTTTTTCTCAAATTCGTTATTCATTTTTACTTTCTCTACTACGTATGTAAGTAGGGGAAGTATTGTATTCCGCTCAAAAATTCGATACCGAGATTTCACCGGAAATACATGTTTTGAGATCCCCTGAATCCAAAAATGCATTTTTGGAAACATGTCCGTGTGTGTGTCTGTGTGTGTCTGTCAGTCTGTCTGTGAACAGCATAACTCAAGAAACGAACAGTCGGATAAACACCAAACTTGGTATTTAGGTTCAGTATCTTCCAGGGTTGCGACACGAAGGTTTTCAAGAAAATCCCCCCACCCTTTACATGGAAGATTTTTCGAAAATTTTAATTTTTTCAAAAAGGGCTCTAACGATTTTGATTAACATATCATATGTTTAAGATATTTTCTTGACAAATAAAATGTATATGTTGAATTTTCTGGGAATGTCTCCAAAAGTGTTCTTCATTGTGAACGACTTTTGCATAACTGGTAAACCATAAGAGATAGACAAAATTTTACAACACAAAAAATGTAGATCGCGTTAAAATACATAATTTATGTCATATACATTTTTTTGTTGAGTGAACCATTTTCGAGATATTGCTTGTTATTCTCTTAAATTTTTCAGTACTCATTTTCTCAATGGGAATTCGTTATTCATTTTTTTGTCTTGGATATGCAAAGAGTATTAATCTGTGGCAAAGAGAATGGTGCTGCACCTAGCAACCAGCTATTAAGAGATATGTATATGCTTAAAGGCTACTGTGTTTCTATATTGCCCTTGTAAATATATATTCCCCTTACATCTACAAGAAAATTAGCAATAAGATAGAGTCTTCAAATGTTTATCTCGATTAACATGAAGTAGTTGGAGAATAAGCGTTTGTAAAAATAGTTTGTACAAGAGTAGAGAAAGTCATGTGAGTGTAACACATCAGGATTTTTTTGTCTTGGTAATGCAAAGAAAATAGAATACTGCACATAGCAACCAGCTCTTAAAATATTTGATTATCGCTTAAAACTTACCATATTCCCCTTGCGTCTACAAGAAAATTACCATTAAAGCCCTGTCCACACTGATTAACATTTAACAAAACTTGTCAAGTGCAACATGTTAACAGTTTGCATGTTGGCCAAATTTTGATTGCAGAATTGACTTAAGATGTTAACCGAAACAGTTGTGCTTGACACTTTTAACATGTTGGATGTTTTCCGCTTTTAATGGAAAACTTGTTAACTCAATTTGCTCTGTGCCTATGTGATTGGGTGAACTTCGGAAGTTTTCAGACTATAAACATGGCAGCTATTGTGATTCCTTCATGCTATTGTGATCGGTAGTTCCAGGTTGACTCGTTCTGTGCTTATATCTGTGATTTGGTTTGCTTCATGTGAAGTTATGGAATGGACGAAAGAAAAGACACTTTCATTAATAAAATCTTTGTTGAGGCTATCATTATGCAACATTGTAATATATGTTATAAAAAGGATGGACAATTATACCAAACTATGTGCAATTTATTATTGTTCCAGAGGTAATATCAGAAAAAGAAATAAAAACCTCACTTTGCTAAAGAATTGCAAAAAAAAAAAAAAGGCTCAAGTATGGCAGCTGGAATGGCTGCTCTCAAATATGTGTCCTTTTTGTGAATTATAGGTTAGAAACTTCGCTCAAAACAAAGTTGAAGTCACTTTGACTTGTTCTCAAGAAATTGAAGTCAAACCTGCTCCTAATTTTAAACTCATTTAAAATATTTTCACTCCTGTGCCGATTAACAAGATAGAGCTTCATCACCTTCCACTTTTCTTTTTATTACATATCAAACACAGATACAAATAGCAATAGTCAAATCTTAATCACTGGAGTCCATTTTGCTTTTAGTTAGATTTTGTTGTCCCAACAAGTCAACTGGTGTGGATAGAATGTTAAAAGTTCACAGTTACAACATGTTGAAGGCATTTAACATGTTGAATGAGACATTTTGTTAATTGTTGAATGTTAACTGTTGATATGTTGAACAGTGTGGACTCACCTTAAGGTTGACATCTCGATATCTCGATTAACATGAAGCCTATGGAGAATAAGCGTTTGTAAAAATAGTTTGTACAAGAGTAGAGAAAGTCATGTGAGTGTAACACATCAGATTTTTTTTATTTTCTGTGCCACCCACCCCTAGAGGTAAGAGGAAGTATTTACATTCCATCCAAAAATACAATTCAAATCAAATAATGTTATTATTCGCCATCTGTGTATATAATACAAAGTAATACATTTACAATTGATTAAAGTTTTCAAGAAGAGGCATTGGAGTAAACATTTTGCTGAAAGACAGAAAGGACTTTCTTGAATGCAATTCCAGAGCTTAAGTATAGTGCTGAAAATAAAACTACTTGTGCCTTTACTCTCCCAAACTAAAATATCGTAATGTAATGCCCTTCAAGTTTCTGATGCATTATTTTTTGTTATTACTGCTTAAGTTTTAGGTTAATATATTACTGCCGCATAGGTGAGGCAGGAAAACCGGTTTAACAAAGGACAAAAGAAGCACAGTTTTGTAAACACGCCGAAAGCTGTCTTTGCAGTTGCAAGAAACGTGTTTTGGTGAAACCTTTGAACTCAGGATGTTTACTTTCCCCAAGAAGCTTTGGACAAGACAGGTGTAGCTTTGAACTCTGATATCCCTCGCCTCTCAGCCGTGGTTGAATTGTACATAGTCCTCTCGTCTGTTTATTCCTTCCAAGAAAAACAGAATAGCAGGTTTTCATTTTCTTTTTGCTCGCTATATCTGTTCAACAAATAACTGAAGGGGCCAACTCAGTAAACCCACAACGTTGCGTAATTCACATTCACTCTGGCCTTTGTGGCTAATTCTGTTAAAATTGCGCTTTCGTTATTAGCCCAAAATAAAAAGTTTAATGTTTAAGTTAGTTATATTTTTTGTGTATATAGCACTTGGAATAGCAAGATCACCGTAGTAATTCTCAATATAAAATAAAGAGATTAACAAAATTAAATATTTTATTAAGCGTATTAAAAATTATACCTCAAAAGAAAAAGGAAGGTATAGTATTAAGGAAAATTAGTATATAATATATTATTTACTTGGTCTCCTTCAGATTTTCTAGACTATTTATGCTCTTTATAATATTCCTCAATTTCAGTTACGTTGGCTGAGCCAAAATTCTTAACTTCAGGCGAAACTTTTTTTCGCATTCAGTTTCTTTTGTGCGTGCTTGTAGATAGAAGTATTGTATTCCACCGGAAAATTCGATAGAGATTTCTATGTAAGTGCCCTTTTTGAGGTCCCCTGAACCCCTAAAAAAATTAGACAAATGCCCATGTGACTGAATGAGTGAGTGAGTGAGTGAGTGAGTGAGTGAGTGAGTGAGTGAGTGAGTGAGTGAGGCGCATAACTCAAAACGAGAAGTCGAACGAATATCAACCTTCATCCAACAGATTTCAAGGATGCAATATTGAGATTTTTACGAAATTGCCAAAACTCTTGAACCACCCTCCATAAAAGATTAAGAAAAGCTCCATGTGAGTGCGTGAGTGAACAGCATAACTTAAAAACGGAAAGTCGAATGAATACCAACCTCTTCCAGCAGATTTTAAGGATGCAGTATTGAGATTGTTACGAAATTGTCAAAACTCTTCAATCAGCCTCCTTAAAAGATTAGGAAAAGGTACATGTGAGTGAGTAGGAGCGAGTGAGTGAACAGCATAACTTAAAATCGGAAAGTCGAATGAATACAAACCTCTTCCAACAGATTTCAAGGATGCAATATTAATATTTTGACGGAATTATCTGAACTCTAGGTTACTTTAAATAAAACATTTTTGTTTATTATTTTCTTTTCTCAAAAATGGCTCTAGCAAGTTTAATTAAAATGTCATATGTTGAAATACGACATGACAAAAAAAGAAGTGACCTGAATTTTCTGCGAACAGCCTGTGAATTCCTCATAATTCTTGTTAAGTTCTTTTATAAGTTTGTTTAAAAGAGATTCCACTCTTCTTGCTCCATGTTTTTTTTAACAACATGCCAAATATAACGAGGGTGTTATTTCTGGTTCGTTTGAAATTAAATTATTTACCTTTCCGTGTGGCGCAGTGAACTCGAACTGGGGCTGGTGGACATCCGGAGCGCCGCGGTGTCAAATCGAACTTGAATTCACTGTAGCTGACAATGAATGGGAGGAACGATGCACCAAGCGTGCTTCGAGGCACAGTGCTCTCAGAATCAATCTATAGGCCTAAATCACACCTAACACGGTTCATTTAAACGGAAAGCTTTTTTTTCCCCCTTCATTTTTAAATGAATATAGTTTCATTACAGCTTCAGATATTGATAATGGTACGAAACAATGCAGCTTTAACCTACCTGTTATTGGTTTTTATATCTTGCCTCCAAAATATCACTCTCTTGTTTGTGCTGATTAACAGTAAAAAATTAAATGTAATGTTTGTAGTATGATTCTGTGCCGGAATAAATAATTTATGAGATGATGTGATGGGATCTTTTGAATCTTGTTGCCTATTGGAAATGGTGTTATCTCCTGCTCTCTTGTCGTTGGGTTTTAATCATTGGATCACACATGCACATTCACACTCTCATTCATACTTCCAGACTCTGGAGAGGATAGGGCTAGAGAAAAATCCGCACCCGAACCGGGAATCGAACACGTGACCCCTCGCACAGCAGGCAGGTGCTCTAGCGACTGAGCTACGGGGTCAGACGATGGAATCTTATTTCGGCTGGAGACTGGCTTTCACTGCTAAACGTTTAGCAGTGCCCCCAATAAGGCCCCATTATCGTGTGAAGTAGCGAAGAGATGCCATTCCGTGCTAACTCCACCTTCTTCCTCATGAAAACACGTGTTTACAACATTTTTTTCTGTTCTTGTAGAGAACTGGTGCCATAGGAAAAGTAAATTACTTATTCCAGATATCTTATTTCCTTCTTTAGATGTTTTTAATGGTCTTGGAAGAGATAAACAGCATTTGATTCATGTTTCAGACTTTCTGATATGCCAATATAATTTTTTGTGTTTTAACCTATTGTTTTCTTTAAGTAAATTACAAATGGATGAACTGTTGCTTGTTATTGTTTCAATGTACCTCCTGAACGGAATCTTGTATGACAAAGGCATAGTTTTCGGAAAAATCACAAATTACAATACACTCTTAAAGTTTCAAATTATCTTTCCGTTCAAACAAAAACGCGGATTGTTGTTGAGCTAAAAAAGCATGAGTTAAAAGATCTGACAGTTATTCCAGAAAGTCTTTAGCAGTGATTGGATTATTTCTAAATTTGTGCGAACTACGGTTACATAGGGTCACTCCAAAATGTTTGAGAATGGACGCAATATAATATTAAAATTCAAATCTGATCACTGCATCTTTTGTAAATATTCTCCATTATATTCTGTACACCGTCTCATCCTTTCAAACTATTTTTCAAACACTGAACGCCATTCTTCTTTGGAAAGAGTGCAAGTACTTTCTTCGTGGGCAGCTACTGCGGCTTCAGGTGACTCAAATCCTTGACCTCGATTTTTTTTCTTTCATTCTAGGGAATAGAAAATAGTCGTATGGCGCCAGATCTGGACTGTAGGCAGGATGGGACAACTATTTGACTCTTGCAGAAATTGGGTTGTTTCTTATGCAGTGCGGGCAGAGGCGTTGTCATGGTACAACAAAATTCCACACAGACCAGTCTTAGGACTCTTTTTTCTCAGTTCATTGAATACTTGTGGCAGATATCTTGTGGTGTACTATCTGGCAGTAATAGTCTTTTGTCCCTCAAGCGGAATCGTCACAATGTGGTCACTTTCTGAGAAGGAGAAACAGATCATCTTCTTGCCAACTCTTCTCGTTCGCTTCACTTTTGTTGGAGGATCTTCTCCTGGGAAGACCCAAAGAGATGACTATTGTCTAGTTTCTGGATCATGCTGGTAAATCCACCTTTCATCACTACTACAATGTTAATTTTTTTATTATTATTATCCTTCTCCATTGAATTTTTCAATCATTTCCTGCTCATTTGTGAGGTGGTGGGTGATCCAGCGACTGCAGAGGTTTCTGACGTCAAGTTTTTCTTTCGGGATTGTTTTCACTGCTGCCGAACCAATATTTAGGGCTTTTTTAATTATGTTCAACGATGATCTTCCCGCAACATGCGCTCTGCTTTCACCACATTTTCATTCATTGTTGCTGTAGCCGGCCGTCATGCTCGGTCTTCATCTTCGAGGGAATCCCTTCCTCTTCTAAACTCTGCATACCATCTATAAATGGTGGATTGCGAAGGGCAAAGATCCCCAAATGTACGATGCAGTCTTTCAAGGCATTCTCTCTCCCCTAAACCGACTATAAAGTCATAGAAAATCATAGCACGGAAATGCTCTCGCTTAAGATCCTCCTTGCGTATGGCGTAGCAACACCTGCCAATACATACACACGCGGTGCTAACGATGCACATTGTTGGAGCGCGCCCAGACTTGCACATGTTGCTATGTGAACTTCAATCTGAAGTTAGGAAAAGCTGCTTTGGTTTACCACTACTCGTTGTTGCCCATTCTCAAAACTTTTAGAGTGACCCTCGTACCCATGTTTATAAGGTACCTGCTCTATGCTTTTTTCCTTCGAAAATGTCCCGAATATTATGGACCCTGAACACATTTCCTTAAATAGGCAATCTGGTGATGAATGTTACAAAGTGTTTGAGAAGTCAGTCCTTATAATTAGAGAGAACAATACCTGAATCTCCAGTAAGATGGAGAGTGTTCATTCCATCAAGCATTAGTTTCACATTCTCATGATGAGCGCATACACCTTGACTGCCTAGAAGTATACCTAACTGTTTAGGTCTCAGTTGAGCAAAGTTTGAGAAAACTAATTTGTTATCAGGATGTATGTATCTTTAAAACTACGAAGATTTCTTTTGGATTGTATAAAATCAGTCTCTTCTATTTTTGAATTTTCTGTCCTTCTTTAACGGAAATATGATTCTCCCGCCACAATGCTGAAATGCAAAACTATATTTTTCCACCAGAATATTCTAACGGTTTACCAGATTTGGTTTCAGGAGCCTCTGTATGAAGCTAATGTTTTTGCTACCTTTTTCATGTGGTTCGAAATGTTCCTTAATTGATTGTAAGGCTAGCTTTCGAAAATATTCAAAATCTGAATTTTTAAGTTCCAATCATTTATACTATGAAATCTATCAGCTTCTGAATTATTTCTGAACCCTCTTTTTCTTCTGGAAACGATTCACCTTCAATATGAAATATGAGGGTAATCCAAAAAGTCCCAGACTTTTGAAATAAACAATTAACAAAATGCAAATATAACGTTTATTATCTACATTTGAAAGGTACACTCTTAAGCTATTTTTCTACATAATCGCCATTTAAATTGAGGCATTTATCTTTTTTTTGGCACAAGTTTTTCAATACCCTCTCTGTAGAAATCTGCCGCCCGCGACTTCAACCACTGGTTTATACCAGCATGCACGTCAGCATCAGTATCAAAGCATCAATTTGATGCACCAAACTTCGTGAAATTTTGGAAAATGTTCCAAAAGTTCTGTAATCGTGAAACGACGATTTTCACGAATTTTATCATTGATTTGCATTAACAGTTCATCAGTCATAAGGCTAGGCCTACCACTGCGATCCTCGTCGTGAACATTAGTACGGCCATTTTTAAAATCAATGCACCATTGCCTGACTCGGCTTTCAGTCATTATTCCCTGCCCGTAAACATCACAAAGTTGACGATAAATTTCAATTGGTTTTGTTCTTTTTAGCCAACCGCACTTGACAAGTGGCGGGATTTTCTATTGTAGCGCACATTTTAACAACCCACAGAGAGCACAGTAAGGAAGGCACAGTCCTCACGCTACCACAGCTGGATGCGCACTGAATGTAGGAACGTTCTGACGCCAAGATGGCGGCTCTAACCCTACTCATCGCTACAATAGGCCAAAATGTCTGGGACTTTCTGGACTGCCCTCGTACTTTCTCAAGTTTTTCTGTAAATTTTTGTAACTTTTGGGATGGATATATATTTTTAGACAGTTTTCTTTTCTTTGTGGGTGATTAGCCTAAGATTGATACTAAGCTAGTATTAAAATTTGAAACACCTACGCTTTCCATGATCTCATTTGCATCATTACTCCGATGTGAAGGCGAGTTATTAATTTCTGAGCTACTTTCGATTACTTGATCTACCCGGATGTATCATAGTTACTGGGTCCAGCAACACTAGATTCACAAGCGTCACTGTTGTTTTCACTCATATCTGGATTTGAAGAATCCTTATACGACATGAGGCGTACACACCCTTAGTTGTGGGGACATTTCAACACTCTTCATTTTCAGTTCTAAAAGCATTTTAGAGTCACCGGTCGCAAATTCTCTCGAACATGTGTTGGCTAATTTTGAAAGGGTTAAAGCAAAATAAAACGTTTTGTAGCGGTACCGGTACTATTCATATGACATTTTTTTTAGTAATAGCTGTTTGATTGACGCAAAACTGAGGCGGTCATCAGCGCCACCCTCTGGCTATAAATTTATTCAAGTCAGTACATCAATACAATAAAAACAAAACAAGTACAAGTCAACTCAGATTACAGAAGCAGCTCCGGTTATATTGATAATCACATTCTGGTACAAAACCAATACAGTCGGAGCATTCACAGATAGAAACACCAGGATTACAAAAATAGAAATAGTAAATCAACAAATGCAAAAATTAAACAATAGAAATCTCACAGAATATTGCAAATAAGAACTAACCCTGAGCAAATGTAAACGTACTATGCAATTCTACACAGTTTTAAAAAAAACAATAGCACACGAGAAACTTCCTTCCTTAATAATCCAATTAATTCCAATCACAAACTGTCCATGTAAGGCACCAACCTCGACACCTAGTTCAAGTAACACTTGCCTCCCTGCCACTCCAGCACCAAAATCACCCAAGAACATCAACGTATCCAGAAACTCCTTCACCACACTCTCCTTCCAAACTCTCACGAAAGCTCTTCCCTGGCAACTCCCCCTTTCCTCCACAGATGCGTACACAGAAAGTATTGTCACATTTCGAAATTGAACCTTAAGTCTATTTTACATAATCCTTATTAACTGGGTCCAACTCTATTAGGCTCTTCTTTATTCCCTTTGCGATAATAAATCCTATCTTGTGTAGTCCAGTCTCAGTTGATCCACAATACAATAATGTGTAATCTTGTTTATCTATTCTTCCTTTTCCACTCCAACGTTTTTCTTGAAACACTACTGTCCAGCTAATACCTTAAGAGTTATTTGCCACTTCTTTCATTTTTCCAGGTCATAACATAGTTTGAACATTCCAAGTCGCCAACAATAAACCATCCGTCTTAATAAGATTTTTACAAGTGGGGTTGAGAGCCCCATGCTTAACCCCCAATCTGGAGGACCAGGTCTCCTTATTTCCAGGAGTCAGGGTGGACTGGTTATACCCCCAGACACCGGGTGGCTCAGGTACCTTGGGGTCACCACTCCCGTACTCACCAAGGTGAGCCCCTGAGGACATATTACATTTAGCGAATGGTCACAACTACTCACAAAATACTCTCTGTGGTCTCTCCCCACAAACTAAATATTCTGGACTTGTCCTTTGTGGAAGTAAATACCTAATCTGGTTTAAGGTTTGTTTGTATTTTAAATTCGGAAGCGATTCAGAAGAATATACTTGGGTAACTCCTAACAGCTGCAAGTGGCCGCACCATCGCCTTTGCTCATACACTCCAGGCGGAAGCCGCTGCGCTACGTTATCATGACCGGGGTTCCGGTTGAGAAAATATTTTTCATGTTTGAACGAACGCCCTCTGAAACTTTGCGTATGGATACATTACTAAGCGGAGAATACGTGTGTATTTAAATAATATTTTTAGGTTGTCGATATACAACACAAAATTGAATTTTCTGTGATAAATAACTAATCCCTTGAATCAGATTCATTCTAGTATAAGTATGTTTAAAGTAGATTCCATAAGCTTTAAAAGGAGTCTAGTATTAGTTTAAACAAGAATTTGAACGGGAGATAAACTCGATTATGCATGGGGAGCACCCGCTTTTTCGAAAATGTTTACTTTGGCTGGTATTCAAAATATTGAAGTTAGGTACCAAAAAAAATGTGTCTTCTACTTATAAAAACTTTTGAAGAGATTTTGATGACTCGGTGTTTCATGGGTGTTCGACTTGATATGGAATTACTCATAGGTTAAACGGTGCAAATTTCTACATAAGGGGTTGAAAACATCGGTAAAAATAAAATTTGGAAATGTTAAGCTACCTATAACTTTCGCTGAGTCCTACGCCATAATTGTACCAATTCCTGTCCCTGTATATAGGTCAAACGGTGAAAATCTGTAAGTAAGGGGTTGAAAATAGGTATAAGGATCGTTTTTAAAAGTGGTGAGTAACCTATAATTTTTACTAGGCTCAAGCGTGTCCAAAGTTTTGTCCAGATTGGCCAAATGGCGTACGCCTGTACGTAAAGGGTTGGAAATTTGAATAGGAATAGTTTTCGGAAGTTATAAGTTACTTGGCCTAAAATTCTCTGCGTGTCCCACAGCAAGGTGTAAATTTGTGTAGTTTTGTATAAAGTGTTGAAAATAAGGGTTAAGAATAAGGGTTAGGGTAGATCTTGGAATTTGAAAGGTAACATATGATTGTACCAAGCGAAATGGCTCCGCGGTATATGACAGGCTTGCATTGGGGAGGTCCCAGGTTCGATTCCCGTCCTCCGGCCACTCTCCTTGGCTTTTTCGTGGTTTCTCCCTAGTCGGTGGGCGAATGCTGGGGTGATTCCCCTTCTACCAGTATATCCTGTCCATAATTTCCTTTCATCTGTTTCACCTCATCTGTTTCAAGGTTGTAGAACTAGGCGTCGGCGGTTAGTGTGTCGCGGCAGGACAGGTGAATTTGCGAAATGGAAAGCTTTCTTCCTGGCGCTTGGCAGGATTGCTGGGCCCACTTTCTTCCTGGGAGTGTGTCGTCTATTCCCAGGACGCTCCTGATACTAATGTAGGGCTAGACGCCATTGGTGTCATGTTGGAATCGTAGGGATCCCGGCGTTGCTAGCGCACATCGCCGTCCGGATCTGGTCGTTCTTGAGGATCTCCTCTTCATCTCTTCCTCCCAGGGATCACATTGGAAACACAAAGGGCCACTATGGCTTATTTGCCGTGCTACCTCCAATTGCCGGGCCCTTCCTTCTGATTACTCCCAACTCATCTCGTTTATGAGTATAGGTAACTCCATAGATAAAACAAAACACTCTACTCTACGATATAGTGGTTAGCATACAAGCCCATAAATCTAGAGGGGGAATTTTTTCGTTAATTGGGATGGTCCCCTATCGTAACGTGTATTCCATCGCGTCACTTTCTCTATGAAAATGGTCTGCTCCTATAGCTTCTGAATTGAGTAATGAGCGTTTTTCTCTTGACAGTAAAAGAGAAGCAGCACAAATGCTGCCAAATCCATTTAGGTGCTCACTCGCAATTAACGTTCGCATTTCTCTCTGCCTACCTCCACAACTTTCATCGCTCGATGAAAGTTTGCAGATAAATAAACATACTGCGTATAACTACACTGACGTTTTAAAGCAATAGGTATCTATTTTAAATGACTTTGCTTATCAGTGTCACAGATCATACATAAAAATATCTGATGTGTTACACTCACATGACTTTCTCTACACTTGTATAAACTATTTTTACAAGTGCTTATCCTACGTCTACTTCATGTTAATCGAGATAAACATTGCAGAAACTCTCTTATTGCTAATTTTCTTGTAGATGCAAGGGGAATATGGTAGGCTTTAAGCGATAGTCAAATATTTTAACGCTGGTTGCTATGTGGAGCATTCCAATCTCTTTGCATGTCCAGGACATAAAAAAACGAATAACAAACTCCTATTTGAGAAAAAGTATTGCAAAATTCAAATAAACAACAAGAAATATCTCGGAAATGCTTCACTCCGTAAAAGAATGTATAAGACATAATTGTGTGTTTTAACGAGATCTACATTTATTGTGTAGAAAGATTTTGTCTATCTTTTACGGTTTACCACTTAGGCAAAAGTTATTCATAATGAAGAAGACTTTTGGGGACATTCCCAGAAAATTCAAGATATACGTTTAATTTGTCATGAAAATATCTTAAATATATTATATTTTAATAACAAATCGTTAGTGCCATTTTTGAGAAAATCAAAATGTTCGAAAAATGTTCCATGTAAAGGGTAGTCCAGGGTGTGGGGATTTTCTTGAAAATCTTCGTGTCGCATCTTTAAAAAATACTGAACCAAAATACCAGGTTTGGTATTTATCCGACTTTTCGTCATGGTTCCGCCATAAGTATACCTGGTTGCAAACTCTTAGCTAAAGCAAAAGCTAAAGTTTATGCAGAGCAGAAGTGCTAAATTTTGGCGAAACTATCCGCTTAACAAAAAGGAAAGTATAACACAATTTATAGATTTGTCGCTATTCTGCAGCATACAACAATTATTAAAACTTGTTTTTTCGTACCGGCGTATTTCAATTAGGATGCCATGAAACGTGCGCAAAGCTTTATCTGTTGAAATAAGTGTTTAGAGCCTACTCAATGATTTAGGAAACAGGATTGAGAGAGAACCACTGCAACTAGAACTGAAGAAACGGTTTATATTTAAAGGGAGAAGTAAATAATCGAAGGAACAAAGTTATTCCAACTTTCTATTTCTGTTTAACTTCTGAAAACAAACGGAATGTTAAGCGAGAGCTCAGAATAGATATCCATCCGTCGAAATTACTCTCCGCCGTTAAAAAAAAAAAAAAAAAAACACTGCCGAGATTTTTTAATGCTCACAACCCATTCAAACCTTTAATGATATAATTCTACGTATTGTTTTAGCGGTCTCGTGGTTACATAGCCTTACGCGGGATATGTATGTTAATCTCAAGTTTAGATACATCGCCATTATCAATCACGTATTCGAGTATGCGGATTTGACTTAGCGATTTTCGTCATGCAGTTCTTGTAATAATAATTGCGTAATAGCGTTTATCAGCGCACTGCATTCTTATGAAAGCACGTAGCAGCTGCGTACAGGTAAAGTAATTTTCTTTTCTTTTTATTTTCCTTTATTTTAACGGTCATTTTTACTTTTTCTACCATGTACCTGATGCATAGACTAAGTAATTGTATTCCAACCAAAATTGCGATATCGATATACCACCGAAAATAATGGTTTGAGACACCGTAAATGAATAAATAAATAAAAGAATCCGTGCCCGCGCGCGTGTCTGTCTGTCTTTGAACGACATAATCAACCACGAGAAGTCCGATAAACACCAAACTGTATTTTAGTTGCTGTCTTTCAAAGTTGTGACATAACGATTTTTATTAAAATACCGTATATTTCACAAAATGTACTTTGAATTTGCTGGGAATAGCCCGTGAAGTCCTCTTCATTCGGAAGGAATTTTGTATAACGAGTAAACAATAAGGGATAGACAAAAACATACTACACAAAAATTTAGAGCTGTTTAAAACACATGATTTATTTCAAGCTTTTTTTCTTTCTTTTTTGTTATTATTAGTTCGGATCTTTCTATTTTTTGTAATTTTTAAAGTGTTCTCACTATTCGCTTGTTTCTCGCGATGTAATGGAAATAATATGGAAGTTTAAGGCCAATATAGCGACCTGACTATCGATTCGCATCATTCTAACCCTCTTGTACCTACAACGAAATGTGTAATGACACTAATTCGGCAAAGCTTTGTCTCTATTAACATGAAATAGATAGAAACTAAAGTTTCATAGGAATAGCTTGTAGGACCTATATTAGAATAAGCGATAGTGGGCAGAGAAAGTCGTGTGAGTGCAACACATCAGATTTTTATTTGCTAACACAGCAGCTGATGGATGAAATGAATGATTATGGACGGCGCAACGAGCGGGATGGCTCAGGTGGTAACGTCTGTGGCCCTCATTTGGGAGACCCCACC
The DNA here is from genome assembly GCA_030765065.1 of Deroplatys truncata. Lineage (NCBI taxonomy): Eukaryota > Metazoa > Arthropoda > Insecta > Mantodea > Mantidae > Deroplatys > Deroplatys truncata. Next base: position 139,213,135 of record CM060975.1, read on the forward strand.
TTCCATTCCCGTGACCGCTCACTCTGACCTTAACCCATGGGTTTTTTCAGGGACTTTTCCGGGTCGTCAGGCGAATGCTGGGTGGTTCTTTCATTCTCCGAATTTCCTGTCCCTCCATTTCGTTCCATTAAACATTTCATTCATCCTCCACCCAGTTTGACGTGTTCCAGGGCTGGAAGTATCGGTGATGATGCTTCGGTGCAGCGTGGCAGGGAAAAAGAGTGCTCTCTGTGAACTTTCTCCATTCCTCGACCTTCGGCTGGTTGCCGGGGTATAAGGACCGCCCCTTAAGGAGACGTTGGACCCTCTGTGGGAGGGTTTCCCCGGTCTGCCTATCCGACTGCCGGGCGTCTCAATCTAGAAACCGTATGGACCCTATTATTGCTGTGCCGTCACTCCTGGTTCCGACCTCCGGCGTTTCCTTTCACCTCTTTCTCCTTTCCGGGAGCGCGTAGGGCGTAGGTACAATCACATTATTCCTGGATCGGTGCCGCATCCCCTCAGCTTCACGATCCGTTCCCAATGGATGGCGCAGATGAACCCAGAGCCTTTGGCCCTCGTCTTTTTAGATGATGCTGTGACAGACAACAATGATATTATACGAGGGCGACACTGAAAATGTTTAGAAAATAACTCAAGTATTAGTTTTAAAACATTTAAATGATTTCATTGTCTTTTAAAACATTCCCTTTAACATCAATACATTTTTACATTCGATGGAACCAGTCCTTAAAGCAATGATGCCACTCTTCCTGAGGCAGTTCAAAAATCAGGTTTTTATAATGTTCCTCTGTTCATCTGAAGATGAAAAAGTGATTCCATGCATTTTATCTTTAATTTTTGGAAACAAAAAGCAATCACAAGGTGCTAGGTCATACGTATAATGGAGGGTTCATGGTGCTGACCTTTAGGGCATCCAGAAGGTCAGTTGTTAGTTTTACTGAATATGCATTGTCATTGATGTAACATTATTTTTCGTTTTGGGGTTTTTCACTAACTTTTTAAAAAATTTAAAAATGCATTCGACAGTAACTATATGTTTATCTTCTAGTGTTATAGTAACAATATGTCCCGTTTTAGAAAAGAAAAGAAAAGAAAGGGGGGAAATAGCAACCGTCTTTTTACAGTATTGCAAATTCGTCGGACTTTTGTAGGCTTAGGTTCTGTTCGAAAGGCCTATTGAGGCGATTGACTTTTCTCTTCAGGATCATAACAAAAAATCCAATATCCATCACCATTACCGATATTCCAAACCAAATTTGAAGTGTCGCCTTGGAATTTTTCTGCATCAATCAATGCTTGTTGTTTTTGATCGGCAGTCAGTTTATGTGGAATCCATCGACAACAAGGTTTTCTCACGTCTAAACTGTTGATGTAAAATGTTTTGAATTTTACTCATGCCAATGCCGCCCAAATAAATTCATAATATGTCCGTCGATCTTTTTAAGCATTGCTGGAAAAGCGGAAATTTTTTCATCAGTTTCAGTAGTTCTTGGGCGTCCATTACGAAATTCATCACTAAGAAAAAATCGATCGCTTTTGAATTCGATGTACCAATTATAAATTTTGCCTTAGATGGGGCTTCTTCGCCAAATGCATTTCTAAGTCGATCTTTACATTGTTTAGGCGTTAATGACGATTTAAAGTCGTAAACAACCATAGCCCAAATGTTCTCTAGTTAAATTCGTTTTTGGATGAACACAAAATCTTGAAATGATAATAATTAACAAATCAACACGCATTGAACTCGCAAAACATTAGAAAGTAGCTGTCAAATATTAAGAAATTTCAGTTGTTTTTAGAAACATGGCATTGTAAAAATGTTCAGTATTGCCCTCGTAGAGTATAGCTATTTATCGTCTGTTCGAAATAATGCCCTTGCGCCTGCAGACACAGGTGGAGAGTGGATACGGCGCAACAGCTCGAGTGACACTACGACAGAAGTCGCATGTCCTACTTCGGAGACAGGCGAGTTTGTGGTCTCCTCTCGTACACCTCTCTGTTAAAGTAACTCCACAAAAGAAATTCATGTGGCTAAAACCGGCGATCGAATAACCCACAACATAAACACAAAAGAAACCAATGATTCCCCTCCAAAGCGATAGGCATTTCGTACAGTAGACAGGAGTTTTAGCTTACTCGCTTAAGACAATGTATGTGTTAAAATCCTAAAATTTACAATTCTTAACTTTCAAACTTAAAATTTAACCTGGCCAGGAGAATGCAATACAAATGTCACATGAAACTTTGGTAGCTCTACCTTGAACGGTTTTTCAGAAACTATTTTTTTTTAAACTTTTTAGACGTAAAAATTGAATTTTATCAAAACGCTCCTTGCGCTGAACCACTAGGCATTTCTGACTAAAATTTAATGGTAGTTTTTATGGACAGTACCACCGAGTAGCACGGCTCAGACGGCAACATCTATGGCCTGAATTCGGGAGGTCCGGCTTCGATCACTGGCGATTTTTCGTAGTTTCCCCGGGTACACAGGCTGCTGGGGTGATTCATCTTCTACCATGATTCTCCTCCCTCTCATTTCCTGTACTAATCATCTTCCTTGTCATTTGTTTCAGGGTTGTAGGAGCAGGCGACGGTGTTTAGTGGGTTGCGGCTGGGCGGTGGCTTGTGCTCTGTGGCCAGTTATTCTACCGCTATTGCGACTTTGTTACCTCAGGATTAGTTATGATTTGTACAAGATATTGCTACATTGTGACGAAACGAAGCACCTAAGGACAAAAGTAATAGCAAAATTGTAGGTAGTTGCTGTTCTATCATATATTCTATAACATTTGTCTTAGATTCCACATGTAAATTATAAGGCAAATGCAAAAACGGCTGAAACAAGCGTTCCCAGTTTAAAACGGTACTCTGATTTTTCGCTCGTTTTTGTATATAAAATCGCTCCTTAAAGACATCGGCATCTACACCCCTTAAATCCGGCGTAAACAGTCGCTTTTTAAGAAATCCATATTAGTTTGTCCATAAACAAGTATCATTTTAACGTTTTTCTTTGCCATTTAAACTAAGCTGCATAAAAATATTTTTTTTCAGTCACTTTTAATACTAATGTAAAAGTTTAAGAAGAATTGTATGAAAATTTCATCGTAAGTAGCATTTTCAGTATTACAACAGGTTAAAAATTTCTTATTAGGGAAAGCGCTAATTAAAAGTACAACCACGCCGTAGATACCGGGATAACTCAAGATAGGAAACGCTGTGAAACTAGAAAGAATGAAGATGATAAAGCGTTAAAAAAAAGGCATTTTCACTAAATTTCATCTCTGCATTGTCTTAAAATCGGACACTCTCTAGAGCATCTCTGTAGTTTTCTTGTAACTTCCATAAATGACTTAGGAGTTCACCTAGGAAATGGCTTGACACCGTATCACTGTAAAAGTTGGTGTTCGGAAAAGAATGAAACTTGCTCTTTGCAATTTTCAAATGTTACAGGTGCCTTAGTTGCATTAACATCTAGATTTAACTGCAACTATAATTGTCACCTTAATCATACAGTTAACAGTCTACGATAAACCTTAGGGCTGTTTTAGATTAAACCATTTTCTCTAAACTGGTTGAAATATGGCAACAGAATCACGAACACATCGTGACTTGTGCACGTTTTTAGGAGGTTTTGCGCATACGAAACTGGTATCACGTAATTACCCTATGGGTAAGATACATACGGGTTGTGCACACTTGAAGACGCGCACTGGCACTTACCATCCATCTCTCAACAAGTTTATATCAATGCCACTTGCTGCCAGCACACTACTGCAGAAGTTTCATCTATTCGAGAGTGCAAGGACGGGAAGTTGGGAAACCTCGTTCGTTTTTATTTTTACATAAATCCCGCTAGATGGTAGCATACAGAACAGTTCTACCAATTCACTCACTGTGCAGCGAAATGTAGATCTGATGTGAGTAGGTATATAGTTATACGGATAGAATAGTTTATTTTATGTATATACACTGCCGTTTGTGAAAATTGCAACACCAAGAAGGAAACGCATGAATTCAATGAATATAATACCATGGGTTAGGTACGTGGCAAGTAACAAATGATAAACTTTTCAAATCTATACATGACCTTTGAGCCCTAATATTCAGTATTTGGTGTGGCCTCCATACGCTGCAATTAGAGCTCCTATACTCCGTGGTATTGAATCATAAAGGTTCTGAATAAGTTCCTGAGGGATTTCCCTCCACGCAGTTTGTATTCGAGCCCACAAATCCGTGACACTGGTTACTGGAGGACCGTGACGCACCAGGTGCCGACCAACCATATCCCAGACATGTTCGATGGGCGACATGTCAGACGAACGTGCAGACCAGGGAAGCAATGGTACCCTCGTTTTTCGAAGAAGGCTTGTACATTCCTCGCAATATGTGGCCGGGCATTATCCCGTTGAAATGTGGCCTGTGGAGATGCCTGAAGCAGGGGGAGTACCTCAGGCTCTACAACCACTGTTAGGTACCGGTTGCTGTTCAAAGTGCCCTCAATTCGTAGTAGGGGAGATCGGTTGTTGTAACCAATGGCGCCCAAACTATCACACCTGGTGTTTGTCCGCTATGCCGCTCAACAATGCTATGTCCGCTATGCTCCAGGTTGCGCTCACCACGGTACCGCCAAACACGTATGCGCCATCACTGTAGGACCGTCGGAGCGGGACTCGTCCGAAAAGACTACATTTTGCCACTCAGCAGCCTAATGACGGTGTTCACGTGTCCATTGCAGTCGGAGGAGCTTGTGGTTTCTGGACAATGGAAGCCGAGGTATTAGTATGCATGCAACCAGTCCAACCTGCAGCAGACGGCGACTAACCGTTGATACAGACAAGTTCACACCTGTTGCAGTGCTCTAAAGTCGAGCCAACACCGTGGATGAAGATGTACGGTCCGTTATGGCCATGCGGACAAGATGACGGTCATCCCTTGCTGTGGTCATGTTCCGTGGTCCAGTATCCGCTCTTCGCTGCGTACGACCTTCATCTATCCACTGCTTCCACACACGCATCACTGTCGTAGCAGCATGCCCTGTACGATCCGAAATGTCACGGTATGACAAACCCTCTTCCCGGAGGCCGATCATTCTGCCCCGTTTGAACTCATTCACATGTCGATATGGCTCCCTTTGACGTCGACGAGGCATACTGGCACTTCTGTTATTGTTTCCACCTTGTTTGACAGCTCTGCACTAACTACACTGGGCGCAACACTGACCTTGTCGGACAGACACGAGAGGGCTCTGCTCGGCCTACGTGTACCCCATCTCTCTGCAAACCTAATCACTTGCACACTCTTCTACACTCCCACCAAGTTTGGAGTTATTCGGAAATTCTTTCTTGGTGTTGCAATTTTCACAAACGGCAGTGTATATAATGGATTTCTATATGAGTCATGGTGTATTATCTTATGATACTAAAGACTTCAATCATAAGTGATAAAGACATTTGCGCGATTGAAAAAGTGACGCATGGATTTTCTTTATAAATAGATAGTGTCATCCATGATGGAGTATAGTTTTCCGTAGTTAACATGCACCTACAGTACAGTGTAACGTGTATTTATATTCATTAAGTTTTGTGTGGACTATATGGAGGGACTGGGCATTTTATAAGAATAAATTATGCCGTTTTTCTGCATGACACTTGGTGAGTGCTAATAAATTAGTAGTATGTATTAATATTTGGCTGACGAAAGAATACAAATGTCAACTTCGTTGTTGTTCTAAACTGTACTTAATTATGTATAAAACAATAAAAATTCACAAAAAAACCCTTTCCTTTGTCAGACAAGTTATGCATTATTATTATTATTATTATTATTATTATTATTATTATTATTATTATTATTATTATTATTATTACTGGGAGCGGCTGCAGTTGTATTAATTGCATTATGCATTAGATGAACCATTATGCAGTAGATGCTAGATTCAGACAGCATATTCAGATGCTGTCTGAATCTAACGTTTTGTGAATACCCAAAATGTGTACTCGCAAGCCGCCACTGTACATTTATATTACACATATTTTCCTTTCACGTGTAAGGGTTGCAGTAGGCTAAAGGTATAGTCAGATTTTTAAAAAGCGGCTCACTATGTGTTGGCTTTGAAATTTCATGGGCTTCAAGAGAAAAAATCCAATTTCGACTTACTAACTTTAAAAAAAAGAAAGTTTTAGTTTCACAGTCGACCCAATAACGAAGCATATCTCGCAAAAATTAACGCCACAAAAATTTAGGCATTTAACATAAAGTGTTGTCGTAGCCTCTCTTTAAATACTACACAGAAACAGAAGGTAGAACACTCGCTTGCAAGAGGTACGGGCAAATTATACAAGATCTGCAAATGGCGAGGCTATGACGGGGAACGCAGCTAATTTAAATACAGAAAATATTACTAATCAGAATAATACCTGGCTTTAAGGGAGAGGAAGGAGTCTACGCTACCATAATTAAAACTCGTCAAGAGTGGATGGCTAAGGGTTTAATGAGATAAAGACTAATTACATTACTTACATTCTTTTCCCATTGTCTGTTGACGAGGCCATCGTGCCGGAGCACGAAGAAAGCAGTTCTACGTCTTTCCTACTCGGATCTTACTTGCTGACTCCCAAACCAACGCTAAATCTAAAGCGTTACTGACGCTATCCCCTCCCTAACACTTAGTTCCCCCTGACTTACCCTTACTCACAGACAAACTGCCGTCTCGGATCTCGGTGCCCAGAGAGTCTTGTATCCTATTATCTGTGCATATGTCACAGTGTGTTCCCTAGCAGATCTACATTTTGTGTGTAAGAAGATGGATCTCACAGGCTATTCCTAGAAATTTCCGGTTATACAGTTTAAGTCATTAAAATATATTAAATGCATGATATTTTAGTTAAAATCGTTTAGGCATCTTTGAGAAAATTAAATTTAATGCAATTTTTTCCATGTAAAGGGTAGTTTGGAATAGGTTGGATTTATTTTTTTAAATCTTCGTGTTGCATTTTTGAAAGTCGCCGAACTTTTCGTTTTTGAGTTATGCTATTCACAGACACACATATACACGAACCTTTTTATAAAATATTTTTTATTATTATTCAGGGGGTTTCAAAACCTGTATGTTCGATGAAATCTCGACATCGAATTTTTGGGTGGAATACAATAGTTCCTCTATTTACTATAGGTAAGCAGTAGAGAAAATAAAAATGTTTCTTTGAAGATTTTATGCCGTTGCCTCTCCTTAATTTGCTGGAATTAACGAGCATTTTTTACATGTAAAACACATTCGTCTGGCTGTTTTATGCGGAATGCAAAACCACGATTCTGGAATATGCAGGAAGAGTTGGAAGTTTTAGGCACTGCATTGGTGCATGCAATCTTAAGCAGCGATCGATGTAGCATACGGACCAGTAGTTCCGCATTGTCCTACAAGAGTGGGTCTCTATGACTTCCGCTTCGAGTCTTCACATGACGCGGGGAATGCTGCTTATTACGTTTGGAAGTGCTTGAAGCTTACACCAGTTCATTTTAATTGCATGCTTTAGGGAAGAGTAAACATTTCGTCTACCAAACTGTGAGAGGACGAATTACTTTTTATTAAGGTAAAAATTACATCGAACATTGTTAGACTTATGCACTGTGCAGTACAACAAAGTCCTCTAATTTTTTTTTATTATTATTAATTAATGTTACGGTACAAGCAATAATTTGTGTCTGCTTTTTGAAAGGGGACGCGAATGACTTTTACCCATTTGTATAATATCATTAACGTTATTATTTTATTAGTTCTTGACAGCGGCAAGCAGAAAACTGTTATCCACTTGCCCTCGAGGACCAGGCCGATTTTTGCGCATCGATAAATTTGGCTCTGGCAAACACAATCTAGATTGACCCTTTATCGTATTGCTTCTTCATACCGACCGAGATGGCTCCACAGTAACGTGTGAGGCTTGCATCCAGGAGTTCTGGGTTCGATTTCCCTTGGGCCGGTCACTCTAACCTTGGGTTTTTTCGTGGTTTTCCAAGATCGGTAGGCGAATGCTGGGCATCGTTCCTCTTTTTCCACGAATTTCCTGTACCCATCATTTCCTTTCATCTGTTTCACCCTTCGTAGGTTTCAAAGTTGCAGAACCCGGCGACAGCGATTGGTGCGTTGCGGCGGGACGGTGGAGTTTGCGCTGTGTAAAGATTTCTCCCTGGCACTTGGATATTCGGCCGGTACTCCTCTCTGGGAGGGAGGCTTGTTTTCTGAGACCCCTTAATTGATGATGGCGCATGCAAGTAGGTAGGCTTGCGCCGGCGTGAGGGTTGATGTTATTCTGGAATAATTAGGGACCCCGTTCTTGCTTACGCGCATCGCCGTATGGACCTGGTCGCCTTTCGGTTCTCCCCCTTCATCCCAGGGGTCGCTTAAGACACAAGGAGTCTACTAGTGGCCCACATGGTGGGTGGGGCCACCTCTATCTGACTACCACCGCCACCTCTACTTCTTCATGCTAAGGTAAACAATAGATTAGAGACGATACGATTTTGAAAACCTGATAAATTAAATTGAGTTTTATTTAAGGACGCTTTTTAACCGCTGTGGTCCGTAGCGTCCTATTCTATATTGGGCGTGAAAGACCGGAAATTTTACTCAGAGGCATCTTTATCAGACTTGAGGTTATTTTACGTGCCGTAAATCTACTACACGGGACCACCGGCTTTACTTCCCTTCCGAAGGAAGTCATGCTAAGGATTTTTACGCCCGAAAAAATCCACTGCCCTCCGCCGGCTTTGAACCCGCGACCTCGGGTACTAGAGGCTAGCATGGTAACCATTACACCATGGAGGACGACATTGAAAACCTGATGGTTGTATACTCACACGACTTTCTCTACCATGAAAACTCCCATACGCCTGCTATATACACTAACTGGCAGTCTATATAGCTGTCAAAAACAGGCAAACATTTAATTTTTAAACACATTTTAAAATAAAAATCTGTGTTTAATGAAACGAAGACTTAGATATTAAACCGGAATCTCTTTAACAATTATTTAACATTTTATCAAGTAACGCTAAAGGAATATTTTAAATATATATTATTGATTTTAGTGACCAAAAAAACCACAGAGGTGAAAAACATGGCCAAAATCACAATAAACATAACTTTTTAAAAATGTTGGAAAATGACACCCTTAATGACTCTATAGTTCTCTAGCTGTTTGTAAAAGATAGCCACAGACTCATAACGAGTGTTGCCACCTCTAGTCCTAATTACAGCTGCGTTTCGATGAGGCATATTCCGGATAAGATTCTGCAATCTCCTCTTGTGGTGTGAGTTCCTATTCAGCTTGAAATGCAGCCCGAAGTTCTGCGAATGAGTTGGGGAATCGATCCTTAGCATGCCTCCCAAGCATGTCCCAGGCTTGTTTCAGGTCTGGGATCACCAATCGTTCAATTCCAACCACGTCCAGCAACTCAGGAGCACATCGAGCAATGTGTGTACGAGCGTTATTGTGCAGGAAGAAACGAGGGCTGATCAATAAAGACTGACACTGATTTTTTTTTTCACAGTATTTATTACTCCATTTCAATGTTGACATATTTTGCAAAGTAGTCTCCTCCTACTTGAATGCACTTTTTATACGTCTCTGCCAGTCCTCGAACACATGGTAAAGGCCATTCTTTGTTAGGTCTTTGAGAATCGCCTCACTTTTCCTCAGCATGCTTCAGTGCTCTCAAATCGAATGTCCCGGAGCTTTGCCTTTAGTGATGGGAATAAAAAATAAATCACAGGGGGCAAGATTGGGGTTATAAGGCGGATGCAGTACGCAGGTGATGTTGAATTCCTGGACTTGATTTGCGACGTGAGGCCATGCGTTGTTGTGATGAAGTCGCCACCCATTCTGATGAAGTTCTGGATGTTTCCTTGCAATGTGCTTCCTCAGTGTAGCCAATACTGGCGTGTAGTACGCTGCTGTAGCAGTAGTGTGAGGAAGAACAACAATCACAGCAGCTGTGTTGATGTTGACTTCAGTCATAGCAGAAACCGAAGCACCAGGCCCAGCTTGCTTAGCACAGAGGACTCGCCCTTCTTTGAAGTCCTTGAACCACCTAAACACTGTTGCACGAGATAGTGCATCTTCACCGTATGCTTGCTTCAGCTTTTCCAAAGTTTCAGAGGCTGTATGATTTAAACGAAAACAAAATTTTATTGCTCCTCTCGTGTCGAGTGGTATGCTTAATTCAAGTAGGGTCAACAATATACAGCATTACTACCAACCTACCGATACAAGAGTGCTGCCGTCTATGGACATTATACATGAAACCCCGCTCTTTTCAAATATTCATGGTAGAGACAGGAAACTATCAAGAAAGCTACAGGAAAAAAGCAGTCTCAGTCTTTATTGATCAGCCCTCGTAATAATAGCGGGTGCAAAAGGTACTGGCCAGCAAGAATCTCCTCGATGTACCTGTGAGCTGCCAGTGAACCATTCTCTATGAACACCAGTTCCCTCCTTCATTCAATGCTGATCCTTCCCCAAACCAATACTGAAAGGTGTCCTTGAAGAGAAAGTGCAGGGTGCAGAGCGTTCTCTTGGTCTCCTCCAAACTCTCTCCCTTCCATCTGATACTCTCAAACAAAACTTGCTTTCATCCGTGAAGAGACCGTGCTCCGTTGCTCCATAGTCCAGTTTAGATGGGTGCAAGCAAACTGCATCCGAAACATACGGTGCTCCCTGACAAACAGTGGTCCTTTTGCTGGTCTTCTGGATTGTAAATTCCTTCATACAGCCTCCTCCTAACTGTCCTTTCACTTGTGTTAACATGCCGTACTTGCTGCAAATTATTCCTGGCCTCCACCGATGTTGCGGTCGATTGCGAAGAAAATACTGCAGTAAAAGAAAGCGATCAGTGGTACTCCTATGTACAGAACCAGGCCTCCAGGTGTACATACCTTTCTCTCTAACTCTGGATGGTCCTGCATACATTGGAATAAGTGCCAATGACGTCAGCAACATAACGTAAACTCCGTCCATCCTCCATAATGCCACAACCCTTGCTGGATCTTCAGCCATTTTAGACCCTTAAAACTCACTCTAAGACTTGATTATTAGGCAAGCCTGAATGTTTTAAATCGGTACGCAGCACAACAGTGCACTGCAACAATTTGAATACTAAAACATTGATTTGTGGTCATTGTTGTAAAATGCCGCCTTACGCGCAAAATTAACGGTATATTAGATTTCCCAAACAGGTCCAAGGAATGGACCCAAGCTTCTTAAATCTATTGATTAGAAAATAGGTTGCTGTTTCACATTATTCTATTCATATAAAAGTTTATTTCTATCCACGTTGCGTTTTTCACGATATCCCTTTACCTAGGAATGCTTTCAGATTAAGCAATTGATGCTTAGTTACATACAACATACGGAAAGAGCATTCAGATCTTTAGCCGTACTAATGAGCTCTTGCAATGGAAAGATAGAAAAATAAGTATCGCGAACGTTTAAGCATGTCCATCAGATGTGGTACTAAAGAAAATATGAACATGCAAGATGGAATATTTTAAAACAGTTAACGCTATGAAAAAGTTTATTTAACAAAGCTGCATATTTTAATGAGCTCTGCATTTTTTCTGCAATAAGTTTTAATCTAACCAAACGGGAAACGCCTGTATCCCGTATGCAGGAGATGCCGGGTTCAAACCCGCGACCGGTTTTTCTCGGTCGCTAGGAGAAACTGGGTTGGATAATTTGATATGCGACCTGCCATCCCTCCGCCATCCAGGCATTGGGCTGATCACCCATCCTGGATATACAGGGCGAATCACCTAAAACTTGCACTGCAAATATTTCGGAAATGGAAAGTGCTATTGATATGCAGTTTTCACAGTATTGTTTGGTAGTCAGGGGGTCGTACATTTAGCCTATAAACAGATTTTAATAATACTGAGAAAATTTATTTTTTGAGCAAACATACAACTTTTTAAATGGAACAATACCTATTACATCAACAGAATAAAGGTAGGGTAAATTAGAGAGAATGAATAACTCGAGTTCATACTTTCGCTTGGGAGGCATAACCGTGCGATATAACAGGAGAGGTGTTGCCTGGTTGAGAGCGGTACATTGACTGACTCATGGCTGGTTCCCGCTCTCTTTTATCCCAGATCCTGTGGCTCATTAGTCCACTGGAATTAACACGGTGACGCCATCTCTGCTTTATTGACGTAACTGTTTATATTATCGCCTCTGTGTGACGATCTTAGCAACTAAGTATAATGCGGCCCATTGGGCCGTAGCAGTTAAAGAGCGTCCATAAATAATAAAAAACAGACCTTATGTAGCACTTAAAAAATCTTGCATAAAAATCTTTCTGTAGAGTTGTTTAAAAATGTATTACCGAAACATTGTGGCAAACATGCTTCAAACATACAAGGAACATGTCGTAGCACGAGACTCAAAATTCATTATTTCCCCGAAAATCTGGCATTTTTTAATGAAGAGGAAGGCCAACGATTTGACAAGGATCTGCAGGAGTTCAAAAGGAAGTACGACGTTGGAGCATCAGTATGCTGGCTGATTATCGTTGGATGTTAAATTGTCGATTACATGAAGACAAACATAACAAAGAGGAGCAGGAGGAGTTTCTCAATTAAGCAGCAACGGGTGTAATATATGTGATACATTTTGTGTTTGTTATATTATGCTAATTTATACATCCAATAGTGAAGTAACGAGTCAAAACAAAGCAAAAACACTCTAGTGACATGTATGAACAACCATATGCATAGTCGTCCTCCGTGGTCTAGGGGTACCATGAGAGCCTCTAGTTCTCGAGGTCGCGAGTTCTAACCCGGGAGAGGGCGATGGATTTTTTTTCAGGCGTAAAAATCCTTAGCATGGCTTACTTCGGAAGGGAAGTAAAGCCGGTGATCCCGTCGTAGATTTACGGCACATAAAGGAACCTCAAGCCTGATAAAGAGGCTTCTGAGCAAAATTTCCGGTCTTTCACGCCCAATATAGAATGAGACGCTAAGAATCCTAGCAGTTGAAAGTGTTTCCATAAATAATTCTCATAAGGCCATACACATAATTTCAGCAAGTTATGTTTTTAAAATGCTGTTTATGCATTTGGAATAAAAAAGTGAAATGAAAAAGTTTGTGATAAAATTTACGTAATTATACAATACATTTGCAAGTGCTTTTGCAAAACAAAACAAACAAACAAAAAAGTGCTGACGTGATAGAAGTAAACGGATTGAACTTTCAGATTCTATATATCGGGATTATATAAAAATCACTTTGTTTACTTTAGGCAACAATTACAAATTGTAATGTCGCAGTCTGTTGTTATTATAAAGAGAGAAGAATAATCTCAAAAAACACTCAAACCATTCAACATAATTCTTTCATCATGGAAACGCCCCATTCCTTCTGAATGATACGGTGCTATAAAACACCTAATTTCAACTCATAAATTACTAAAAGTATAAAAAGGATTTTGAAAATTGCACGGGGTAGAAAATAGTTGCGGTACTCCGCAAACCAAAAGCCGATCACATTTTATTCCAGGCAAATGGATAGACGGCTATGATGTAACACTGAAACAAACATGAGTCAGAGCTTAATAAGCGACAATCGATCCTGTTTTTAACGGTACGAATAGTACGTTTTACTTTTTCTTTGTCATTTATCAAATATTGCAACTGTGTTGTAGCGAAATATTGTCAACATTTTTGAACAACCTTTATTATAATTCTATTCTGTAGATGTATGCACTGAAATTCCTGAAGGCCAAAATCTTCTAATAACCTTCTTGTAAGAAAGTTTTGCTTCATTTCCTTTATACCTAAGTTTTGATCAAGTTTGTTAGCAGTGCATGCTAAATAATTGTACAAAGAGAGATTAGAAATCAGTGAACCGATAGCTTATATTAACAACTGGAAATATCATTTTTCTCGATGGTCGAAGATTGTGTCTTTCCCAAAGAACTTAACTTGGTGGCCTGGGAATGTGGAATCTTCAAATTCCCCGGTTTACTTCTACTTCGTTGTATATGTTAAGGGTTTCTAATGTGCAAACCATGTAACATTTATGTTATTAAATAGCTATAGAACCAAAGAGAAGGACAAAGATTTAAAGTTTCATCTACTGTAATTATTTAAAAAAAATTATTCGACCTTTCCGACCTTTTCATTGCCAAAAGGTATTTATAGGGTGTGTAGCATTTCCAGAACTAGAAGACTGTTGGGGGAGGTTAAGGAAGCCAGACGTTCCGCTCATGTTTCACCTCCTCTTGCGTGAATATCAGGGGATTTTTAGTCCGTTATTAACCTGGCTGTACGAAATTACAATTATAAGGCGTAAAGAGAAGGATTCACTATAAAAATCCTCTAGACATTGTACAATAATTTCATTAAAAACGGGAGAAGGTAAATGACATTAATTTTTTCCTATTCGTGTTTAAAAAGCTAACCGTACAACGTCGGGTAAGCGAGCTAATTTTCAATCAAAAAAGAACTGACAAGTTTTATTTTTTCAAAAATAAAACAGTGGGTAGACAGAGCTGCTAGGACATTTTCGTATTTTTGGAAGATACGTAATGTGCACGTGCACGCACGCATACGCCCATGCTTACGGCACGTAAAAGAACCTCAAGCCTGATAAAGAGAAAAATTTCCTGTCTTTCACGCCCAGTGTAGAATCGGACGCTAAGAATCATAGTAGTTAAAGAGCGTCCATAAATAAAACTCAATTTCAGTTTCATACACACATACTGGAATTATTATTATTATTATTATTATTATTATTATTATTATTATTATTATTATTATTATTATTATTATTATGGGAACTTCTCTGTATCGAACTTCTGTGTGGAATGTAATGCCTAAATTGCCCTACAGGACCTACATATGAAGGTAAAATAATCGTGCAAACTGCATATAGTGTAACCAGAGCTTACAGAAGAGCACAGAATGCTCTGGTGTAACCAACAACGACTGAAACACTGAAGCATGCTCCTGTATTTCCATAATTATGCTTGTGTTTTTTGTCATATGCATTAGGAGAGACTAATCCATTACTCCAAGCTTACCACGCCATTAGGATATTAGCATGAATAAGGTAATATCTTATGTCGTAGATAATCTTAAACAGCAATTATCTAATGCAGCCGGTTTGGATATGGAATGATGAAAAGCAGTGGGATCGTGGTGTATCAAAAGCAAGAGAACCTAGTTTTTCTTCTAAAGAAGTTATTGACTGTAATTAATTTGTTTCATTGTCTTTCCTGGGCTGATATTATATTGTTTAAATTATACTTTATTCATTTGAACTAGTTCGTTCACTGAAGTATTGACAGCGCTAATTGGATGCAAGTTTCTTTTAATGGAATACAAAAGATGTAGAAAACCATTCATATTTCTTTTACAGTATATGAAAGATGTGCCATATTGTACGAGCCGATCAAATGCAAACGAATATCCCTTCCTCTTGTCTAGGAACGGTGTGGTACAGACTGGCATTTGGTAAGTTAGCAAATATATGTGTATTTACATGTTTTTAATGATTGTGGATATCGAAGAAATGCTTATATTTTTTCTAATCATGCATATTTCGAAGGATTTTGTTTGCAAACAGAAGGAGCTATTTGCTTAGCGGTAGCTGGTTAGCAGTACCGCCAACGTTTTCAACTACAACATATATTATGATGTTATTTTGACTATTTACATTATGAAATTTAATATGTGCATTGTACATTCTTTTCAAATGAATTTTATTCGAAAACTATTTTTTTTCTACTTCGTGAGGGCACCGTAACATCTAATTTGCTACCCAATTCAGAAGCATTCGCGTATACGAGTCGCATGTGATGATTCAGCTACTGGACTTTTTAGGAGATATGCTTTTGCCTAAGTGCCAGAGAGACAGGTTCTAGCAGAAGGCCGCTTGCTACTTCCCTTCAGAGAAACTTGTTTTCTTCGCCACCCTCACTCCTATATTGCTGCCTCACCCTGAAAATCACCCACGCTCTCGTCCTTTTTTCACGTTTTTAGCCGCATTGCCACTGCTTCTTCGAGATGCCTCTTTGCTTTTTGTATACAATGTGAATCGGGCAAATAATTTTAGTAATAAACCATTTTCTTTGGATATAAACGAGAGAAATTGGTTAGTAGAAATCCAGATTGACTCCACCTGTAATTTTAATGCATTAAATAATTAAGTGGAATTCAAATTTTCTGGTATGAAGCAAATTTTCAATGTAGATAGGTGAAGAAAGTACATGTTTACAATGAACTATCTGTCTTAATCGGCATGCATTCTGTAAGTCAGGGATCGGAGGTAAGGTATAAAAATACTCATTATTTGAAAGTATTGAGTAGCCTACATTTTTCACTCCTACTGAAAGCGTAAATGTTCTACGTTTTGTCCAAATTGATCAAATATTGAAAATGTATACATGCGAGGAAATAAGAGTAAAGGTAGTTTTTTTTAAGTCTTAAAGTATCCTATAATTTTCGTCAAGTCTTATAGTTCAGGTGCACACATTTGTGTTCTGAGCTGTATAGTTTTATGTAGGAAATGTTTAATATAAAGAGTAAGGATAGTTTTAAAAAGTTTGAAGGTTCTGTGTAATTAAAAATAAGGTTTAAGCAGTTTTTTGGAGTAGTGAAGTAACCTATAAAATTGTTCAGGCCCTATAGTGTAATTCTACAATGTTTTAACCATATGAGTTAAACAGCGCCGATTTCTACATAATGGACTGAGGTAGCTAGGTGCTCTATAATTTTCGCTGGGTCCAGTAATGTAATTCTATAAATATTATACAGCAGGTACGCCAAAGAGCGTTGATTTGTATGTTAGGGGTTGCAAATATGGATTAAAAATAAGGTTAGCGAACGTTTATGAAAGTTAGAGAGTAGCTTATAGTTTTTGCTAGATTCTAAAATGCAAAAGTAATAAGATACCAAAAATACTCCTTGATAACAATTCAGCAAATCAGAGGTAAATTTGGTGAAATTAACGCAATATACAACTCCCCCTTCAATAACTCAGTGTTTACGTCTCCCGTTTATCCCTTTGGGCAGTAAGTCATTAAAATTCATTCACGTTTGCATTAAAGAGTTAAAAATTCCTCGGATACTAACATTCAGCGAAATGGAATTAAAATTGGGTGATATAACATCAAGTCCCCCTCCAGTTTAAAATTATTGGTGAAAAGTTATTATTGGTTGAATGATTTCCAAGATTACCCTACACACACTCACTACACAATTCTTTCTCTTTATAATATTAGCAAAGATATAGATTATAGGCGGATCATTTGAAAAGCTTTCGGAATTACTACAGATTGGAGCAGCCTATCCGAAGCATTTTGTTTTCAAAACGAGCCATTTATCATGGAAACATTTATGCAATAACATGGAAATGTCTTAGAATGATATAAGGCACAGCTTTTTGTTACAGTGCTGGCGTGTGTATACGAGAAACATGACAGTTATTTGTAAGGAAACGTATGAATGGAAGGAGATTCATACCGATATGACAAATATACTAGGGGACTTTGCACCATCATTTTCAATAATTTCTAAGTGGACCACCGAGTTTAAACGCTGCCGTGAATTTTGGAAGATGACACATGCAGCGGAAGATCAAACAACGGAATATAAAATCAACGTAGTATACGATAATGTACCTGAAGTATCACCGAATAAAGGTATTCGAAATTACTGAAGCTCTTGGCATTTCAGGGGAACCTGGGTTGTATATTTTGAAATGTCGGTTATGGGGGGAAAATGATCTGCAAAATGGGTGCCGCGATTGCTGACTCCGGATTAAAAGCGAATTGAGAACAAACCTCTGAGCAAAGTGTTGTCCTCCGTGGTCTAGGGGTACTTAGCTAGCCTCTGGTTCCGAGGTGGCGAGCTCAAACCTGGCGGAGGGCGATGGATGTTTTTCGGATGTAAAAATCCTTAGCATGACCTCCTTCGGAAGGGAAGTAAAGCCGGTGGTCCCGTGTCGTAGATTTACGGCGGCACTTAAAAGAACCTCAAGCCTGATAAAAGGCCCCTGAGCAAAATTTCCAGTCTCTCACGCCCAATATAGAATGGGACACTAAAAACCATAGTAGTTAAAGAGCGTCTATAAATAAAACTCAATTCAGTTTTTTCTGAGCAAAGTTGGTTCGTTTTCAGAGAGGTCCCACCGACTTTATGTGTCAATCAGTTACAGATGATAAAACATGGGTACACTACCACACGACCTGAAACAAAACGAATGTCTAAGCAATGGAAGCACCAAAATTCTCCACCACCAAAGAAGGCAAAACATATTAAATTGGCCGGGAGAATCGGGGCGTCTGTTTTCTGGAATGCCAAGGGTGTGCTGCCAATTGATTATTGTCTTCCCCTTGGAAAATCTATCACGGAGCGTATTATGCTAACCCTCTTGAGCAATTGAAGACCAAAATACGCAAGAAAAGGCCGCGTTTGGCAAAGAAGAATGCCATCCTCCATCATGACAATGTTCGCCCTCACATATGTTTTGTTGCAATGGGGTACGATTTGCTGCCACATCCACTTTATTCCCCCGACTCAGCTCCATAAGACTTCCATATGTTTCCTAAACTGAAAAAGTTCCTTGGTGGAAAAAAAGCTTAGTCCAAGAAGAATTTAAATCGTCGTTGAAGTGTATTTTGCAGGCTTGGAGGAATCTGACTCCCATGTCGGGATAAAGGCCATGTCATCACTGGACCAAGTGTATTGAAATTAACGTGGTGCAAATTTGTGGCATCATTTTGTGCTTCATTCCGAGAACTTTTCATACTTTATGTTTTATACTGATAAATTTAAACTGCGCTTCCTTCGAAGGCACCGGGAAATGTTAGCATGGGAATATGTTAAATGAACGACAAAAGAATAATGTGTTACTTAAAAGCTTGAAGTCTAAAAAATTAAATGTATGAGTGGATAATGCTTAATTGCATTTTGTTGTGTGTATGTAATATACATATACCGTGTGAGTCTTCTCATCCTGCGGATTGGTAGCTAGGCAACCCTACATTTTAAAGACGATGCGAAATGCAGGTGCTGACACTGCATTCACCAGCCCGCTGATTAGGGCTATGGTGAGGCTCATTGTTAACGTGCTGTAGTACCGCAATGGTTAACATGCTGGAAAGTCATAGTGAAGGTCGGAAGTTCTAATCATGCCTGCAAATAAATGACTTTTTATTATTCATTTCTTGCATTCATTTATGGTGTTCATTAAAGCACATTCTAACAAGTAACAATTTATGTTTTAATGAAATTCACATAATTAAACTAATTAAGTGAAACGACACTTCCATGCCAACTATCAGTTCTCGTTAAATTTACTAAACATAAAAAGTACCTTTAAGTGGCAGTATTTGAACCTGCGACCTTCACCACTGAAGGCAAACTGCACCCTGTTGCACTACGAGTTGCCAAAATTGATACGAAGCGATGCAGTGGACAGTGTTTACGGCATTGCCTGTACAACGCCGGGTCTGCATAACTTCTCAATCCGCAGTGAAAAGACTCATCCGGTATATACATATATAATGTTTAAGTGTTATAGTATGCCAATTTAAGTGAAAGGCCACCTTTATGTTCGTAAAAAAAAGAAAGAAAGAAATAACTGAATTCTAATAGCCATGCAAGTTATCAATTATCATTTTAATGATATAAGTGTAGTGATGATTCTGGAAATTATTCCCACAAAAACCTGTTTTCTGCATCCTATTAATCATAAAATATATTCGCCGGAAATGGTTTTATTTAGTTAATTCGACAGTAACGTATATTTTAAAGATTGAGACAACATTCGACTGTTGGAATAATTATACTCTATAGCTATGCTATTGCGTATGTCAAGAAGCAGAGAAAGTCAGTATATCATTATGTTTTGTGATATATAGACGTCATGCCAGAACGTCGTCCTCCGTGGTGCAGTGGTTACCATGCTAGCCTCTAGTTCCCGAAGTCGCGGGTTCAAACCCGGCGGAGGGCAATGGATTTTTTCGGACGTAAACATCCTTAGTATGGTTCCTTCGGAAAGGAAGTAAAGCCGGTGATCCCGTGTCTTAGATTTACGGCACGTAAAAGAACCTCATGCCTGATAAAGAGGCCTCTGAGCAAAATTACCGGTCTTTCTCGCCCAATAAAGAATGGGATGCTAAGAATCACAGCAGTTAAAGAGCGTCCATAAATAAAACTCCAGAGCGAGCTGATGAGAAAGTGCCCGTCTGAGAACAAAGCTGTTGGTAGTTTATTACAGCAATATATGGAATTATGGTGATGCTACTACTACTACCACCACTACGACTACTACTAATAATAATAATTATAATAATAATAAACAACAATGTACGAGGGCTGATCAATAAAGACTGAGACTTTTTTTCTTTAGTTCCCTTGATAGTTTATGTCTCTATCACGAATACTTGAAAAGAGCAGGGTTTCATGTATAATGTCCATAAGCGACAGCACTCTCATAACGGTAGGTTGGTAGTAATGCTGTATATTGTTGACCCTACTTGAATTTCGCATACCACAAAATGGAGGTGACACGAGAGGAGCAATACAGCGCAATAAAATTTTATTTTCGTTTAAATCATACAGCCTTGAAACTTTCGAAAAGCTGAAGCAAGCATACGGTGAAGATGCACTACCTCGTGCAACGGTGTTTAGGTGGTTCAAGGACTTCAAAGAAGGGCGAGTCCTCTGTGCTAAGCAAGGTGGGCCTGGTGTTTCGGAATGGAATGATTTACCAGCATGCAGTCCCCCCCTCACACTGCAGTTACAGCAGCTACTACGCGTCAGTATTGGCT
Source organism: Deroplatys truncata (assembly GCA_030765065.1). NCBI lineage: Eukaryota > Metazoa > Arthropoda > Insecta > Mantodea > Mantidae > Deroplatys > Deroplatys truncata. The sequence goes on from CM060975.1 coordinate 139,233,970, forward strand.
ACACTGAGGAAGCACATTACAAGGAAACGTCCAGAACATCGTCGGAATGGGTGGCGACTTCATCACGACAACGAGCGGCCTCACGTCGCAAATCAAGTCCAGGAATTTTTGGCTAAATTCAACATTACCTGTGTGCCGCATCCGCCTTAAAGCTCCGGGGCATTCGATTTGAGAGCACTGAAGCAGTGCTAAAGAAAAGTGAGGCGATTCTCAAATACCTGACAAAGAATGGCCTGCACCATGTGTTCGAGGACTGACAGAGACGCTATAAAAAGTGCATTCAGTTAGGAGGGGACTACTTTGAAAAAGATCATGTCAACATTGAAATGGAGTAAGAAATATATGTGTGAAAAAAATCAATCTCAGTCTTTATTGATCAGCCCTCGTAAGTTAGACGTTATGCATATCCGCTGAAATGCAACCTTACTCATTTGAATTACTACTGGTATTTATTTGAAATAATGCAGTTATAAACAATTATAGTATTAGTAGCTTATGCCACTTTTATTGCATGTACTTTTATGTTAAGGCATATTTTGGTACCTAAAACGGAATTACTTTGGCTCATTTTCCCAATATGTTAACTTTATACTCATTCGAAAAAATTAAGAAAATTTATTAAAACTCTCAATCCCTAATAGGTCCCTTCTTAGTTATCTAGGATTGAGGACTCATGATACTTATTAAACCATAGATAGAGTATTAACAGAAAATATTATCTTTTGTTGGGGTAGCTTTTGCCTACACCAAAGAAACACGTTTTGGACAGTGATACAGAACATTTAGATGATTTAGTTTTACTTGTTATTGGCCGAAATTAATGTGTTTTTGTGTAGCACTTGTTGCTCTATAATCTTAAGAGAAATAGCCACAAATTATGTATAGTTTCTTCTATTTTCATATAGTGTACATAGAAGTCACCACAGTAAAGTCGTGTTGACACGCTTATGTAGCTTGATTCACTACACTTCGAAATGAGGCAATGCGAAAGTGACGCAGTTATTACTCGCTGAGTTGCACTTATTCGAAATGTGCGCTGCAATGTAGAACTCTACAGGGTACGAGATACGTGAGATACTCTCTGTGATGCGATTTCTTATGACAAAAAAAGTAAAGCAATGAAATCTATCGACGACTTTCTGAAGTTTACGGACGAAAAGTCATGAGTGATGGCTTAAGAGATGGAAAAACCAACATCCTCATTACGGAAGAAGTGGCCAGTGAATGGTATTGTGAATGAAAAACTCTTAGGGAAAACCCCTGAGTCATCATTTTGCAGTTCTCTGATTAGTTTCCGCAGGTTTATCGCATTCTGCATTACAAAGTGAATACGGAAGATTTAGGTTATTGGAAAATTTACCCCGATTAGTACCTGTACTTCTTTCTGAACGATACATGGCTCATCGAATGGGTCGGCACTATTCTTTCTTGAGTGCTACGAGAGGAGGTGGTGCATTTCTGTATAAAATTGTGACAAAAGATGAGATTTGGGTCCGGCGTGTGAACGCAGAAAAAAAGCAATCATTGCCTGGGGCATTCCTAATAAATCACTGGCAAACATTTTCCGCTAGAAAACCCATGACAACTATCTTCTGGAACAGGAGAGGAGTTTGACTTTTTGGGTGTTTGGAAAGCGGGCCACTTTCATTGCTGAAGTTACCGTATGGCACTAGCAAAGTTATGAAGTGTCATTCAAAACAAACGTCTAGGCATGTTGAACTACATGCCAACACCTTCCCACATACTACGCATCGCACTGTAGCCGAATTGCAAAAATTCAACAGGGAAGTGTTTGATCGCTCTCCATACAGATCTGATTTGTCGCCTAGCGATTGGCATCTTCTCATGCACATGCAGAAATTGCTTGCATGGCAGCGCTTTAGCTATGATGGAGAGTTGCTGTCTAGCGTCATACATTGACTTTGGTCACAGACGGCAGAATTCTATCACATCGGAATTTCCAGGTCGTTGAAACTATGACAAACGTCCGAATGTAGCCGGAAAAATGAAACAAAGTTTGTAGTTCCAAACTGTTGTAAAAGAAATTCTGTAACCTTATTGCTGTTTTTGTTAAAATAAAACCGAGGTAACTTGATGAGTAGCCAACGTAAAACAATGCAATAATAAATGTCGCACCCTTATGCTTAAGTTTCTAAGCACGACATTAATTATAGGGAACTACCTTTATTAAATCTTCAAAAACGTTCTTCAGCGTTGCCTTTCAAATGCAGAGTTTTTGTTTTATTGTAAGACGAGCCCCCAGAGCCAAAGTGGTTCAGGTTTACAGTAAGTTTAAGTGCAGTGTGACCATCATACATAGACTTCTTTTTCTCTTCGTTCCCCCCTTTCTTTCTTTCTTTCTTTCTTTCTTTCTTTCTTTAATTCATACAGCTAATATAATCAAAGCTGGAAACCTTCCTTAGAGAAAATAAATGGCATATTGTTAGCATCTAAAAGTAATTGTAGTCTGAAAGGCAAAACGTTTTAAGGCTTCGCATTATCCAGCATGATTCATATTAGTATCAATGCATACAGAGTACTCTCTACCAGAAGAGGGAAGACGATACTTTTATTGGAACCATTATATAACGCACTGAGTAGGCTTCGCTTTCGAGGACAGGTAACGTAACTAAAGTTGGCGGCACCTTCTTTTTTAACACTTAGGTGAAAAAATAAGATCCCTAGATCACAATAGTGTTTTTCTTCCGTAAGGGTTACACATTTATCTAACACTGGATTCCACCCAGCCCATATTACCTCTCTCTATGACTGACTTGAAGGAAATTTTAAGAAGCAAAAATCTCATGTGTTACACTCACATGACTTTCTCTACTCTTATAAAAACTATTTTTACAAACGCTTAGTCTCCATATGCTTCATGTTAATCGAGATGTTAATCTTATTACTAATTTTCTTGTAGATGCAAGGGGAATTGGTAGGCTTTAAGCTATAGTCAAATATTTTAAGAGCTGGTTGCTATGTGCAGTATTCCATTCTCTTTGCATTACCAGGACAAAACAAAACGAATAACGAATTTGAGAAAAAGTATAAGTATTGGAAAATCTAAGTGAATAACAAGCAATATCTCGAAAATGGTTCACTCAACAACAAAAATGTATATGACATAAATTGTGTATTTTAGCGCGATCTACATTTTTTGTGTAGTAAAATTTTGTCTATCTCTTATGGTTATCAGTTATGCAAAAGTCGTTCACAATGAAGAATACTTTTGGAGACATTCTTAGAAAATTCGAGATATACATTTCATTTCTCATGAAAATATCTTAAACATATGATATTTTAATCAAAATTGTTAGAGCCATTTTTGAGAAAATTAAAATTTTCGAAAAATGTTCCATGTAAAGGGTAATCTGGGGTGGAGGAATTTTCTTGGAAACCTTTTTGTCGCGTCTCTGGAAGATACTGAACCTATATACCAAGTTTGGTGTTTATCCGACTGTTCGTTTCTGAGTTATGCTGTTCACAGACACACACACGGACATGTATCCAAAAATGTTTTTTTTTGGATTCAGGGGGTCTCAAAACATGTATTTCCGGTAAAATCTCAGTATCGAATTTTTGGGTGGAATACAATACTTCCCCTATTTACTATACGTAGTAGAGAAAGTAAAAATATAATGGCATATATTCACACGACTTTCTATGTGAATGGCAAGCTTATGTGCACCTATCCGTTACATATATATATATATATATATATATATATATATATATTATATAAAGAGAGAGCTGTTTAGTTGCTGTACTGTGCGTGTTAAAACAAAAGCCGTTCACATTTTATTCCAAGCAATATACATATGTAGATGGCCATGTAACAAGTGAACAGAAGACAGAGCTTAAAAAGCGACAATCGATTCTATTTATACCGGTTTGGAATGTCGTTGTGGTTATCTGTGATAGGAATCGTAAGTTACGTATCCATATTTATTTATATAACTGCCATTTATCAAATACTGTGTAATGAAGGTATGGCAGAACCTATGAATAACATTTATTCTAATTCTATTTTGTAGATGTATGCACTGAAGTTTCTGAATGCCAAAGCTTCTAATAACCCTCAAATAGGACAATGTTGCTTTATTTCCTTAGTACTTATGTTGTAATTAGCTCGTTAGCAGGGACGCTAAGGACCATAGTAGTTAAAGAGCGTCCATAAATAAAACTCAATTTAATTTAATTTCGTTATGCTAAATGATTGTCCCTAAAAGGAGGCAATCGCTAACTTTAGAAATCAAAAAGCCGATATTTTATATTAACTGAGAAGATTATTTTTCCCGATGCTCGCAGATTGTGTCTCTCTTCCAAATAGGTAACTTGGTGGCCTGGGAGTGTGGAATCTTCGTATTCACCAGCTTTACCTCTATTTCGTTGTACATGTAAAGGATTTCTGCATTATTTGAAAACTATGTTATTAAATACGTATGGAACGAAAGATAAGATACAAAGATTTGAAATTTCACCAGCTGTAAGTATTTAAGAAATTGGCTAAGTTGTCATACTGTTGCCCACCTAAATTAGGAATAAGGAAGTGAAAAATAATGAAATAAATTACCTTAGGAGTGAGTTTAGAACATGATGTGGTCTCTCCAATATCTGGTGCCCACCTACCTACTCGTTCTAGGTGTTTCACTTATATAGGCAAAAGCGTGAGGAAGCCAACGAACGTAGCCATTTTTCCATGCAAAGTGGGTACTGCCAACCTAAATAAGAAGTGAAATGCACTCAATATGCGATGTGCTGTTGTTTCTGCGAACGTGAATCATTCGAGTTTTAGACGCGCAGATCCCTGGGCTACGCTCTGTCGTCGCTTCGAGTTGCGGTCTATTGGCCGCAACTTGCTACACTCCTCTCCTTCTAAAAAACATCCCTCGGCTACGCTTTGAGGCTGAGGACCCTCAATCTCTCGGCTACACTTTGAGGCCGAGTATCTTACCGGCTTCGGTGGCGTTTTTCATATGTTGGCAGCATTACGTTAGAGCAAGCGCTTACGCTTACCTAATGCGGGCAAAAGTGACACAAATGCGGGCAAAAGTATGACAATTTACCCAAGAAATTACTCGACCTTTCAGACCTATGATTCTTCCATCACCAAAAGGTATAGGCTGTGTAGTATTTCCAAAACTAGGGGACTGTCGGGGGAGGTTAAGGAAGCATGTTTCGCATCCTCTTGTTTGAATATCAGGGGATTTCGCTTCCGTTATTAGCCGTGGCTTTATTGTTATAAGGGGTAAAGGGAAGGATTCACCATAAAAATCCTCTAGACATTATACAATAATTTTATAAAGAACGGGGGAAGGTAAATGAATTTAATTGATTCACCATTCGAGTCTAAAAAGCTAAATATACAACGTCGGGTGAACCAGCTAATTAAGTAATATATCTGCACTGCTGTCTTAGAAAGCAGCTTCTGCAGCTCCAATTTTGCACTAAACTTGACAGCTAGTTACCATTCAGTTTGTCAAAAAGTTTTAAGAAATTAAAATTCCTGATCTTGTTTTTGATCTTCCTGTCTGTTTGTCGCTAGTCACCTAATCGTTTTAAGAAATAGACTTCTGATTCTGATGATGATGATGATGATGATTATTATTATTATTATTATTATTAACGCGATTTAAAATTTATATATAAATAAGCGCATAGCTATAATCACAAATTGTTCTTTTAATATGGTTTCGATAATATTTTCACATTTAGAGTTAAGCATTTCATTATTCTATAGCAACTTACATTGCGGAACATGTATTAAGGAACTATAAAGTCATAGAGAGGCGTGGTATCTATATACAGGAGGCTCACTGAAAAAGGGGTACATGCCACCAGAGTGGGTTTTTTTTTTTCAGAAAAAAGGGAATTGAGGAAATCTGCTTTTGTATGCAAATGTGAACTGTTGTACCAACTGGATGTTTTTGTAAGTACTCTGAAATCTTAGGTAATATTGGTTTGGTATTATGCCATTTTATAACAATTTAAAGTAAATAATTAAAAAGTAAGCCTTGGAATGTTCTCACATTTGTATCATTATTTGTAGGTAAGATTTCAGGATGCAATCATGGCAGATAAATTGAAAATTAAAGAGGTTTAAGCATCTTTAAATTCATATTACTTGGATTTGTAACTGCTTTACCCGTATCGTTGTATTTTCTTCTTCAGCAGCATTAATATCAACACCTATTGCCGCCATCTTGGAAACGTATAAACAAACTTTGAGAAACGCTTTCTGATTGGTTGTCTGAAACCCCGCTGGCCAATGAGAAGCATCTATTTAAAAAAACCTAGAGAAACGAATGCAATATGCCTCTTTTCCACCGGGAATATGTCAATCATATAAATTAGCAAATCTATAATGATCTCTTTCAAAGAATGGGTACATGCCATTCTGCTAGGAATTACTAGTTATGATAGTAAATGACATCGACTGTCTCCTTGTACCAAAAACACAAGACAGGTGGCGTGTACCCCTTTACCACTGGGCCTCTCATTTGTGAAAATAAATTAAAGGAAGTTAGTCTAACTTCCTCTTGACACATGACGTGATTTACAGTTAATGCCTGCATAGCTTGAAAGAACAAGTCGGACTGTCGGAGACAGATAGCACGTTTGAAGCTAACCTCATGTCCTCTCTGTTATCAACGCTGATTCCTATCGGTTTTCTCTGCTTCGAATGTCAAAGAGAACTTCAATTCCCTGTCTCGCCTTTGCCGTGCGAAGACCGCCTCTATAACAGTCCTTTATATGGAGAACGAACCTCATGGGAGACAAAGATGGTTGGAGGAATTTTGGTACTTTCATTTCGGTTGGTATTTCTTGAAAGCCGAGATGAGACGTCCTAAGAGTACAAATTCGCCAGTTATATACATCTAGAGGAAAACTACTTCTTAATAATATATAAGCAAGGTTGTAGAACTGGAAAAGAGAAAGAGAAGAAGAGACAGGCCCATCTTCCTTTCTCTGTACGCAGAATAACTGCATTTTATAATGCTTATATCTGTAATTGGCCATCCATAGCTATTCGAAGAATGATGGGCGACTACCTTGGCTTCTGGAACACATTTCTGCACCCATGATTATCAGTAACTTGAAGATAAAAAGAACCGACGAAAACATTCCGGTAAACATTGGACCATAAATGAACTATGTTCGAAACAACATCTATGGTTAGTTTGGATCCAACACTGAATAAGGTGAACTGGACAATAGAGGAGGCGCCTGGTATAACAGCAACTGCCTCGTCTCTGCTCTGTTGAGAATCGCATCTCAAATGCACTAAGCAGTAATCTACTACTGATTTGCTTGTTTACACATGCGCATTCTCTTCTCTTTCCTTATCGCAGTGTTCTGAACCTGCATTGGAGATACCAGCCCTAGAGTCCATAATTCTCAAATAGCTCCTCATTTGGTGCCCAAAAGTGTGCATATTTTTAGACCTCCCACGACGGTATCAGAGATTGAATCCGACTCCTCCGTTCCACAGGCATCTGCACCCTAAAGTTGCAGTATAAATATTTGATGCCCTCCTTGTACTGTGCGACGGTAACTCACATAATTAATTATCTATTGCGTAATCAAATACTATGCCTTGTTTTATTGGAGTATGATAACTGCCTCTTATCTTGTATGTTAACTATGTTACACATTGATTATGAATATTTCCCTAATGTAGATTTTTTTTTTGTGGATTCAGAACTTACCTGGCTAAACTCAGGATGTAATTGTTCGTAGAGCATGTATAACTTGACAGGGGTGTACGGGAAGTAACCTGGATTTGTGTAACATAAACTTTTAACAAAACACACTTGTAGATATAAAACTGTTCTATCTTTATTTCCCAATAGAGCAATAGTTAACACTTTCACTGTAGCATAATTATAACATTTTGCTGTTGAAGCTGTTTTAACTTTATGTGATGGTGGTATCGTTACTAAAGATAAGTATAAGTTCGTACGATATGAGTCACATATTTAACACTGCAATATAAAAATATTAGTGTACTCGCGCTGTTATTATCTTCACAATGAAAGCATATTTACTGAGCGGTTTACATTATTTACAGTAATCACACTACCGGATTTCGTACTGATTAATTACACATCCTCACAGCATGAAGATCAGAGTAGAACTGTGTTGAGCATGGGTACGCTTCCCCTAACTTTCCAAAATTCAAACAGTTTAAAAACGATTTCAATCTGATTGGCTGCCTGACTACTGCTTGAAATCTTTTAAAATTGATTCTTAAGACTGCTATTTCCTACAAAGTATTATATGACTAATGTTCTATTTTGCAACTGCTACTCTCTGCGTCGTTAGCTGTATCCAGTAAGATTTTTCCAACTCGCCACCCTAGAGCCCCTTGTACACGATCAACCTTGTTTTCAATTCAAGAGTTTACAAGAAAAATTGTCAAATATTTTTCGATATGTGACAAGATTGGATAAGACTTGCCAATGTCATAAATGTATATTTACAAGTTGTCTCTCTGCCAAACGAAACCTTTCAGAACACATTGATAATTTATCACGCGCAAAGCAATTTACTATTTGCGTCACGGTATAACAATTTGCAATGAAATATTGTTCTTTACTAATATTATGTAGCACTTTCAAGTATTATATCCAATGGAATCGCTTACGATTATGGAATACAATGAAAATAATGCCAACTGATAGGTTAACTACACTAAATAACATTGCATTAATGAATATTTAGTTCCGAAATCTGCCTAGTAATGATTTCTTCATCTGCTTCATTTTGTTGCGGTAATCCACGGAGACCTCGACGTACAGACATGGTCAAATTATGTATAACATAATCAGTTCGCATACGACATAGCTTGGCCGGGTAGCTATGTTTGTTTACTTTTCGCTTTCAGTCATGTTTAAGATTTCGTGGCGCACTGAAAATACTCGCATTTCATTGGTCAAAGCCATAAAATCATTGTCAAACCTTTGACCATTTAGACATGTCGTTATTTGCTTTCAAGACTTTAAAAGTATTGGAAGCAATTCGACAAGAGAGGTTGTAAAGTTGTGACAACTCTTTAAAGTCTTGTAAAGTATTGAATTTGACAAAAATTTGATAGTGTACAAGGAACTTAAACTTTAAACTTACAATAACTCAAAGACGACCTTTGTGTGATTTTACTACCCAAGATCTGCCTGCATACACCCTCGCACTGAAAATACTACTTGGTGCAACATTTTAGCTACCAAATGCTTCAACATTATATATAGTAAACTTACAATCTAACATAAAATATAAAACTTATATGAACACAATTAGAAATATTAATATTACCTTACATGCTGTTATATTTGAAGATTGCATATTGTTATTGGGGTTATGAATTTCTGATGTAATTGTTTATATTATTAAATAATAATTGGTGACCAAAAGTACCATCACAACTAAAGACGTTTTTGACTTCATTTTGTGCTCAGCTGCACAACACATGGTAAAGCAGGATGTTTTGTTATCCTCTATCTCTTCAATACAAATAAATTACGTGTCCATCCGCGCTATTTTCTTGCGCTTGGTCGATGAAATATCCCACCTTCTCCTTCCCTCTAATCGCCACCGTGAAAACCAAACCAGGTGTCTGAAATGCCATTGTTTACAATATAGAGAAGGGAATAGAGAATTAAGGTATTGATATGGATTACCGCCCTGTGAAGCACAATGTGAACTAGAGGTGAGTGAAAAGGAATGCAGATGCTCTGAAAAAGAAGTTCATAGTCGGAACTCTTTTAGAAAGAACCTAAATACCACAATAGTCACCTTGGGAGAGGAATCATTTTGCTTTTGAAATTATATTTGCATTGAATAAGGATAGTAATTTTACCTTTTATTAACTATTTCACAATGCATTTGCAGATCTTAATTTGTTGTGTTTTACACATCAACAGTAATTATCAGGCGTAGGAATTTTTAAGCTCTAAACCCAGGACGGAATAAAAAATATTAAAATGTAACTAGACTATAGTAGATAACAATCCCCCCCATCCCACGTACATTCTTTTGGTGTTTGCCTCTCATGTTTTGCATTCGTTGTAGTGTAAAGGCTTGAGTGTACTTTAAGCTAATTTTTAAAGAATTTCTATATCCTATGAAACGTGCGGGTATTTTTTTAATAGAATTTAATACTTTTACAGCTATTGTAGTATACACAATGTTTAACCTGTGTAGAATAAAGCCTTAAATATGTACGAGTATTTTGTTCTTCACACGCACATTTTGCAAATTGGTGTCAAAACTGCACTTTTGTTTGAATTTCACACAATATTGTTTTACATGGATTACATGATGATTCCGTCCTCATTCACAATTCAAATATTTTCTCACGCAGATTATCACGTGAAATCACCAATAATAAAATGCTTGCAATAGTTATTTCATTTATTTTACTTTTAAAATAGTTTTGCATTTCCTTTTCAGTCTCTTAACTATTCAGATTATAAACAAAGTACTTTCTGGAACGCACTTTTTGGAACAAATGCAATGCTTTAGGGTTGGTAATACTCGCAACTGTTGCATTATGTTGGTAATTCTTGCTACTTCCTGCTAAAGCGCGATTGGCTATTTCTGGGCCTCATTTATATTCAGAAGATTTTAATTGGTTATTTTGGAAAGTAGTCTTTTTAGAATGGATATTCATTACTAAATATATACTTAATGGATATTGAACTGCAGTTCTTTTAACTATTAGTACCACAAATGAATTGTTCTTTTGAAACTGTGTTTGGAAAATGATTTTCAGTGAAACCAAACTCTTAGAACCGTTCCTTAAAAAGAACAACTGTTCCGCGCCTCTAATATGAACTGTCAGTAGGTTTCGTGGTTTTCCATAAACTCTTCAGCCCTTTTGCAAGATCACACAGTTTCAAACCCCTTCAATTCATACCATGGCTGTGTGCGAGTAAGAGAGTCAATAACTTCTCTTTTTACAACAGAGGTATGTGACAGGATTCGCAACCATATTTAATTACTAAAAATTAATATATTTCCCCACAACAATTCCTTATTTGTCACATTTAATTAGAAATCTATATTACTGTTTTAAAGAGAGAAAACGTGTGTATGTGTGTGTACCCGTGCGTGCGTGTGCGTGCACACACCTTCGATTTTTATAATTCTTTCACTATTAAAAAACGTACTCTTCTTTCGGAAGGGCTGGGCTATAAAATACTTCAAAACATTTTAAAACTGGTGGGGGGGATTTTCATTTTCATGTCACCAAATTTCAATCCCGTTTCGTTTAAATAAATTTCGGATAATATTATTGGCACTTTGTTGTAAGAATGATGGATTTTCAGTCTTTCAACACAAAGGGTTAAATGGGGAGTCTTAAAATATTTTGAAACTGATAATGGGGGGATTGTATGTCATGCTTAATCAAAAAATCTCCCTCTGACTTCCCGAACTTCGTTATCATTGTGTTTTTCTTTTTTCTTTTTAACAAAACTTGGACATTTGGGTTACAAAAATGGTAAGCCTGCTTATAACTTTCAAGAACTCCCACTACCTTATTTTCTATATCTATTTTCAACTCCTACATACAAATCAACGCTCTTTAGCCCATCTAGACACAGCTTTGAGCATTTAGCAACCAAAGAAAGTTATAAGCTTCCTTACAACTATAAATATTTTTAACTCCTTGTGTAGATGTCGGCTCTGTTTAACCCGTCTAGTGCACATATTACACAATTGTACTATAGGACTGAAAAAAATACCTTACCTTACAAATTTCATAAGCCTTATTTCCAATCATAAAATGCTTCGAAAATTTTAACTACCCTTAACCTATATTTTTAACACTATATAAGTAAAACTGCACTGCTTGGCCAATCAGAGTACAAATTTGAGCTGTAGCACTTGGCGAAAATTATGGCATGGCTTACAGTTTCTAAAAGCTACCCTTACTCATATGTTCACCCCCCATGTGTACAATTTTGCACCATCTGGACAAAATTAGGTACGACTAAAAATTAAAGGCTACTCCGAACTTTCAGAAACTACTCCTATCCTTATTTCCAAACTCTTACTTACAAAATGCAGCTGTGCAATGCCAGGTAAGTCAGTTTGTAATATGTATTATAACAGTAACCAGAAAATGTTTCTTACTACGCATACATTAAGCGACATCTGCGGTTTGGTCAACAGCCAAGCGCTTTCGACCATTATCACATGGAGAAGACTAACTCTGTTATATTGAATGAGAAGTAAACTTAATATTTTGCAGCATTCGGGAGGTCCGGGGTTCGATTCGGTGGCCGCCCACTCTGACCATGGGGTTTTTCGTGGTATTCCTCTGGTCGCCTAGGCATGTGCTGAGATGGTGTATCCTACCACAACTTCTTCTTTCCCTCATTTCCTGTAATTTCATCTCTCTCATTTTCATGTCTCAGGAAATGTCTCCGAATTCCATAGTGTGACTGCCATCGGGCAGATGGCACAGTTGCTGCGCTTTGTAAAACATTTCTCCCCATAAACCCCATGGTGCGTTGGCCTGCCTGCTAGGGTCGCTTCGTCGCCCTTTCACGGGATTCTTCGCCTCTGCTGGTGAAGGCGGGTATTTCAAAGTGGAAATGATAAGGACTTTCGTGCGTCTCTGTAGACCTGTCTACCTGCGACCTCCTGCGGCTCCCTCACTTCATCCCTGCCTTCCGGGGGTGCAGTCACAACAGATCTATTGGTCGCAGTAGCGAGGTATCCCCCTCCGTTGTATTACCTCTACCTCTACGTACATTTTGATTAATAGATTAAACTTTCATATTTTCTTAAGTTGCACTAGACGATTATAGACCGGTTGTACGAACTCGGAATTAAACCCTGTTGGAGGTTATTCCGTAATTAGGCGCTAAATTGTGTTATACGATGCCAGAATGGCACTTATCAAGAGTAAAACCACAGAATAGCTTATTCCATGCTTTCATACTCGTTATAAATATAGCCTAAATATAAAAAGAAAACTACTGCTGGAGTACTGGAGACAAATTTGTCCCATATAAATAATGAATTTCTTTATAATATGTTTTTGAGAAACAAAACGCTTAAGACGATACCCGTAAGATGATGCGGTAAATGAACACGACGACAACGATTCAACTTGAGAAAGGATACCGCGATGAGGTGATTTGAAGATTATTTAGAACATATGATAGACGATAGGTAAAAATGAGATAAAATAAAGTTATTATTTAAAACAGAATAACGCGCGAAAGATGAGATTATGTATGTTTTTCTTGTTTTCTTCACAAATCACTCGTGTCGCGTAATCAGATGCTTCATCAAAGAATTAGAAGTGTTGAGAGTCGTTTGAGCGTTAAATAGTATACTTATTTCTTTCCTACTCTTACTCTGTCGCAAGATACAGCGTCTGTGTTTGTATTTTCCACCACGTACTTGTATTTTTGCATAATACGCGCAGAATTATAATGTTGCGCCCGAACACGTTTGGGAACATTCGTAATAATAATTTCACAGTGCAACAAACTGTTCAAATAAACAATAACAGTTTAGGAACAGCTGATTGTGAAAACAATACAAAATGCTACAGAAGTTTCAGCAAAACAAAACTTCAAGCCATTTGTAATTACGTATCAAGCTGGCCATGAATGAATTACAATGTACACTCGCTTCCATTTATGCCGTCACCACAGCTTTGGGAGGCATTCACAGGTGGAGTGTGTATCTATAGCAAGGAGGAGGTGGTTGATGCAGTAATTTACTTAAATGTAAATAATGATTGTAATATGAATATGCATTTTTATGTGACATTGATTTCAGATGTTTATTAATTGTAATTATTATTGGGAAATAAGTTTATACGGCTTTACTGAAACTGTCAATAATAGCGCAATAATGCAGCGAGGGGGTGAGCTGTTTATCATTATTGGAAACGAGGAAGTTACGTAATGTTGGCGCGTTTTCGGTAGAAACTTCTGGAATGTTTCCCTAAAAGCAATATGTATTCGTGGTTTTCATTGGATATTAAAATAGACGCTAATGTTGGCGCGTTTTATTAGCCAATAGTAATTCATTTATAATCTTTAGGCGTATCTTGATGCAGGCGTATAAATAGGGTAGGTTCGAGGTAGCTTGTGTGCAGTTCATAAAAAATCTGTGTATACTACACGTCGTCTTCAGTCAGTCAGTTCGTCGAAAGTATTAGTACGGTATACATCGGATATAGATTCACAAGTTACGCGCAGCAGAATTATGAAAGATCTAAAGTATGGCAAAGTTAATTATACAAAAGATTGAAGTACGTGGATTAAAAGAGATCAGTAAGAAGTTATTATAACAGTTTCAGTTTGGCGAGTATCTAAATCAATATGTAAAAGTGATAGTGAACGTGTTCGACAATAAAAATTATAAAACAAATTTCTTCATCAGTGTAATTTTTGGATAAAAGATTCCTTTCCGTTTCACAACCTGTATAGAGACACATGTTCGACCCAAGCCAACAGGATAATAGCTAGCCGGAGGACATTTGAAATGAATTATTTCAAAAACTGATACTAGGAACCGCAAATTGCTAACGCCAGATGGAGTTACAAACCAAACAAATGAATGACGTCACAAGATGGCTTCAACACTGATGTAAACAAACATTTGTAAGTAATACCGTTGCAAATTGGCTTCCATACGTGGGGCAGTTAAAATTATGTAACCAAACAAAACAAAAGCAGCACAACATAAGATCTTCAAGTTCTAATAATTTACGTAAAAACATATTACGTAAGCAATGTTACTATCGCAAATTGGCACCACAACGTGGGGCTCAACAACAAAAAAACATATTACGTAAGCACAAATAAACCTACATGGTGTATCTGGTTACCTTTTCGCGCATGCAGTGGCGTCCTGTTTTGCATGCACAATTCTAGATTATTCACATATGGATGTATAACTTTAAGCTAGCTTTATTTTCATCACTTATAACAACCATGTTTAAACATGTAACTAAATAAAACCCTGTTTTGTGCAATATCTCCACAAGAGTATTTTAATTGCAACATAATATAAGACTGAAATACATTATAACTTTTACTCTCAAAGAGGACAAATTTACTAGACATTATTGGAATCATATGTCCAATCTAAATATGCAACTAAATAAAACACTGTTTTGGAAAATTTCTCAATGAAAAAGTATTCGAATGGCAATATAATTTAAAACTGAAGTAAATCATACTTTTTACTCTCAAAGAGAATTATTTACATTACGAGGTATTATTTTAATAATCGCTCCAATCTCCATTCTTGTCCAATACCCGATTTAGCCGCCTAGACATTGAATCACTTAGGTGCTAGAAGAACTCTGGCTCTAAACGCAAATGTTCCCACTTTTCATAACAGTGTTCCCATAGGAAGACGAGTGATTAAGTGCCTAGGTGACTATAACGGGTATTGGACAAGAATGGAGATTGGACAGATTATTAAAATAATGTCTAGTATATGTGTACTCCTTGAGAGTAAAAAGTGTAATTTACTTCAGTTTTACATTATATTATTATTAAAATACTTTTTCATGGAGCAATTTTGCAAAACAGGGTTTTATTTAGTTGGATATTTGAATTTGAGAGATGATTCCAACAATGTCTAATAAATTGCGTCCTTGTATTTCAGTTTTACATTATGTTACTATTAAAAATATATTTTCGTGGAGGTATTGTGCAAAATAGGGTTTTATTAATTATATATTTAAACATGGTTATTTTAAGTGATGTCGGATAATGCTATTGCTCTAAGTTATATATTCATAGTGAATAATCTAGAATTGTGCACGTTAAACAGGACACCACTGCATGCACGACAATGTAAAAGATACACACACCTCTTCCTTGCTATACATACTCCTGTGAAGGACAGTGGAATGCCTCTCAAAACTGTGGTGACAACACAAATGGAAACGAGTATACCAGCATTAGCTTTAAATTTGATAATATTGGAATAGCTAATCTAAGGAATAGAAATGTGTCGCACAACTCGTCGCTTCATTTATTCTCTAGTTTGTGTGTTCCGAGTTTAACTATTACAAGATACAATCCGAGATCGCACTGGCCCTAAACCGAACTACATGGCGGACATGAAGCTTTTGATCTATTTAATTAGAACTTATAACTTGGCTTCGTGCACTGTTCTTTTTGATTACATTATTCTAATTTTTTGTTTCAGGATGTATTCAATTGAGCAGCTGCAGTCTTGATTGATTTCCGGAGGTTTCCTTAAAAAACGTGAGTATTAGAGGATGTTCTTTTCTTTTCACTGTGAACACCACTGGCTTTCAAGAACTCAATGCGCGCTTGTCTTTAATATGTAGTAAGGCATTATAAGGCTCTTACTAAAAGGAGTTTGAACACGTTTCCATATTGTAGAACATGACTGGTACGTACTTATCGAACAAAAAACTAACTGTAGAACAGTATCTTTAGCACAAAGCATTATAATGTTCGCATACCCTTTGGGCTTCATTGACATATCAGTCTATACATACTTTATTTCCATAACATGAATCCATTTGCTACTAATTCCGGTTTGCATATGAAAACATATGCAAAAATGTTTGTTTTGGTAAAACAGACTTTCTTTATATTTTTTTGACATAAAACAGTTGAAATTAAAACATGTTATGGAATAAAAACTGTTATGACAAGGCGAGGAAAGTGAGTGGTCTTATTTTATAAATTAAAATTTAATAAAAGATTGTCATCCCGTAGGGGATCCTGAGAAACTCCACCTGGTGTTTTCTTTTTCCCAAAAATGAATACAAGGACACTTTTCTGCATGACCATTGCTCTAAGTAATACAGTAGCACCAAAACTCGCTAATATTTCTTAGTCATAATAACTTCTGGCGTACCACAAGCAGAAGTGTGTTTGTATTGAACAAAAAACGAGGGCGAATTGATAAGTCAGTGACTTTTTAAAGAAAAGAAAATTTTTCCAAAAAATCAATTTTATTTCTCAACATAGTCTCCTTTCAATTCAATACACGTTGTCCAACGTTTCTCCAATTTTTTTTAACCCTTCCAAAAAAAAATACGATTTTTCGAAGTCTGCAAAATATGAGGTTGCTTCTGGCATGATGTGTTCACTGGACGTGAATTTCTTCCCAGCGAGCCAACTTTTCAGATTTGCAAAGAGGAAGAAGTCACTTGGAGCCAAATCTGAAGAATATGATGGGTGAGGTAGCATTCGTAGCCCAATTCCACAAATTTTGCGATGGCAATGGCTGACTTGTGTGCGGGTGCATTATTCTGGTGAAAGAGAACCTTTTTCTTCACCAAATGGGATTGTTTCTTTAACAATTCCTTGTAAAATTGATTCAGCATTGCGGCATAATATGAACCTGTGATCGTTTTGCCCTTTTCCAGGTAGTAGGATGTCTATCACTCCTTGTGAATCCCAAAAGAAAGCTGCCATGATTTTTCCTGCCGACGAAATGGAAGGAAATCCACTGCTTTGATTGTTGTTTGGTTTCAGGTTGATAGTAATGGATCCAAGTTTCATCAACCGTGATATAACGCCGCAAAAACTCATTTGGGTTGCGCTGGATAATGTTCAAGCATCCCTGTGAAATGGTCACACATTCCGCTTGTTCTTACTGTGAGCAGTCGCGGCACCCATTTTGCTGACAGTTTTCTCATACCCAAAAATTTGTGCAGAATGTTATACACCCGTTCACTCGAGATGTTTACGGTCTTGGCTATCTCACGGATTTTCACTCGACGGTCTCGCTATATCGTGAACTTTGTTCATCATTTCTTCTGTTGTGACCTCAACCGGCGGTCCTGTGCGCACGGCATCTCTTGTGCTCGAACGACCACATCGAAATTCTGTGAACCACTTGTGAATCATGGCATGTGATAGAGCAGAGTCCCCATAATACTTGTTCCGTTTTTCTTTGGTTTCCTTCACCGTCTTACCACGCAAAAGGTAGTGCTTTGCCAGAACACTAAATTCACGTTTCTACCATTTTCTATGAAGCAACACACATCTGCTTATTTTAGTCGCTCTCAACAATGTTCTAAGAAACAAATGACGACGAATTTCTGTGATTATACAAGAAACCTGTGATTAGAATGCTACCTCTCGTCAAATTCATGGACTTATCAATCCGGCCTGGTAGCTTGACAAAAGCAGCTTAAACCACTTTAGGCTGCACCTGGCTCAGGTAACAGACATTTTGGTACTAAACCATATAAACTATAAATGTAAGACTCTTAGGCATTTATACAGATTAATAGTAACCCATTTTAGTTTTAGTTTATACCAAAACATATGCGCTGTTGTCATTGCATTCATTCTTATACTTCACCTAAAATGCAGTTTACACAACGCATTTCATACATACCACTGCATGTCCTTTTTGTGTTGAAAGTTGTTTGTTAAATGTACAAACTTGAATAGTGACGGCAACTGGTGATAAACAGCGTGTAGTTTCTTAAGGCAGCTATCGTCAAGTACCGAGCAGACCGGTTGGGAGCTTACCTGTGCAGTACGTAAGCGTGATGGGAGCAACTGAAAAAGGAGCAAAGGGGAAAATGTTTACCTCATTCATACCCTCCTTCAGCGCAGCGGCGGTTCTGTCGTGTAGCTTTCGTTTACAATGAAGGACAGTACGTCAAAGCGTAGGTCAATAACTCCAACTAGTTTCTACCCTGCTTGGGAGGAAACATATTTTATTACAGCTTAATATGATGGTGTAAAGTGTTTATTTTGTAATAAGATATTAAACCATATAAAAAGGTTTAATCTAAAGCGTCACTATTTGTCTTGTTATGTGAATCAGTATGAAAAATACCAAAGGGAAGAAATATCGATTTATTGGAACTACAAAATGTGCAGCGTTTGTGGATGAAGTGCAGTAAATTTATACTGTAATTTATTGTTATTTCTGAATTTGTTTATGCTGTTCAGACTCACAACTTGTTTATTATGCCTTTGAACATACGAATTTTCATGGTTTTCTTACACATTTTATTATTGCTTGAATAATCTTATGATGCAATGCTCAAATTAATGTCTCGCCATATTGAACAGTGTTAATTGTATTATATACCTCTGTCGTCACCCAACACCACCATAAATAATAATAATAATAATAATAATAATAATAACAATAATAATACATCGTGAGCAATATAGTTCCGAAAAACAATACGATTATAAAACTTAAAATCAATTTGTATCGCAGAGTTCCTCCTGTACAGTTACAGGAAACGCTACTGAGTTTACAAACCGGCCTGCTGCTCAGCTTTCCTTGTGACAGACGCGTAAAGCTGGCTCCCTAGAACTGGGTATTGATGATGGCTGTCTTAAGGAATGGTGTTCACAGTTTTAGTAGTTAGATGCAAAGCTTCGATAGTTGGAAGAAAACTGTTCTGTAAATTGATAAGAGCTTCTCGGGTTATCAGCCGTGTTAATATCAATGAAATTACTCGGCCCGCAGCTAAGAGTGTATAATCAAGGACTTATCCCAGCTCACGTCAGTTCCTGAAGAAGGCCACAGTGTCAAGATAGCCGAAAGCTCGAGTAATTTCATCGATATAACACGGCTGATAACCCGAGAAGCTCTAATCAGCAACCATCGCCGGAAACTTTGGCTGTTATTGTTCTATAAATTATTAAATTATGTCGTTCTAATCTATAAACTGATTTCATCTATAAATTATAGGTCGTAGCAGGTAAGGGCATTTAACGAACTGAGAAGTGTTTCTTCTTTAAACAAGAGGAATAGCAATACGATTGAGACTGCATAGTCGGTACCGTAGTTCTTTCATGAAAGGCAGTATGGTAATGTGAAGTTAATTATTACTTTTATTATTTACCATCCATGTTTATAATAAATGATAATTATGACGTAATGGCAATGGATGTTCTGCTCGAAGGCAGGTGCAAACTCCTTAGGTTAGGTAAAGAGGTAAAGTGGCAACTATAGCTGCCCAAAGAGTTGCTAAATTGGGCGACTGTAGTGATTTACCATTCATTGCCTTCTACAGCATGCGAAGTGACAACACACACCCAGTCTTGAACTGAGTACGGAAGTTTTCCACTACTGAATAATCCCCCGCATGGTCGGGAATTTACCCCAATTTGTTAATTTAGATGACAGGACAGAAATACTACTGAACACGCAACTGCGAGTGTAGTTCCCAACGTATGTAATTGCAATTTCCTTGAAGATTCTTGCACCTGTTTTATTAATTCATGCCTCTAATAATATAGATTTAGAATGGATAATAAATGTGTAACAGTTCTGAGATAAATTAGTAGGATTAGTTCAGCATCTAGAACATTCGGAGTCACATAGAAATATCAAGCTCAAAACGCACAGAAAAAAGACGTTTTGATTATAATATTCGCCGGAATCTCTGAATGAGGCATTTAGGCGGAACACAGAGTGAGTTATCGAATCATTAATTATTTATAAATCTGATTTTTACCTGTAACTTAAAAGAACGGTTTAACGCACCAGCAGGTTGCAGATCTTTCTTGCAACGTATGATCGTTATAGAGGTGTTCATAAAACAACAGCCTCTAATACATGTATTCTTTCGATCTACTCTCAGTCTGTTACTTTCTCTCCTGTGTATAGTAAGTAGGGGAAGTATTGTATTCCACTCAATAATTGGATGTAAAGATTTCACCGCAAAATATGTTCTGAGGCCCCTGAATAAAAAAAAATTAGAAAAGGGGATGGTTGGGTGTGTGTGTGCGTGCGTGCGTGCGTGTGTGGTATTTAAGTTCACTGTTTTCCAAGTATGCGACATTAAGATTTTCAAGAAAAGCTTCACTCCCAAAATTACCCATTTGCATGGAAATGTTTTAAAAAATTTTTATTTTCTCAAAAATGGCTCTAGTGATTTTTATTAAATACCTTATGTTTAAGATATTGTCATTACAATTAAATGTGTTCTTGAATTTTCGGGGGTTAGCCTCTGAAGTCCTGTTCATTGTAAATGACTTTTGCATAATTGGTAAACCATAAAAGATAGACAAAATCTTATTACACAAAAAATGTAGATCGCGTTAAAGCACACATTGTCTTCTTCTTCTTCTTCTTCTTCTTCTTCTCTCTCTCTCTCTCTCTCTCTCTCTTTGTGGAGTTAATCGTTTCTAAGCTATTCCTTATTATTGGGTTGGATTTTCAAAAACTTATAGGCACTTTTCCCAAATGGGAGTCGGTTTTGTTTTTTCTCTTGGTCATGTAAAGAGATTGAATTTCAAAGCCATCACATAGTGACCAGGTCTTAGAAGATTTGACTATTACTTAAATCTGCGATGTTCCTCTATTCTCGTGTATCTACAAGCAAATATGCAATTAAACCATTTCTATAAACGTTTATCTCTATTAAGATCGAAGAATAGGCTTTTGTATATGTTTTAGGCGCACAATAGGGCACTATTAAGAATTAGAAGCAAGCAGGTAAAAGGACCCCAAAAGCTGAAATTTGGGAGGATATGTTTTCCTTCTATCATACTTACGTCAAAACATTTTGGCCATTCATTGCAATCGCATTTAAAGATAGATGAGATTTAAGCAAGTGCAGGTAAGAGACTGTCGAGCAAATTGTTAAATGTTATTCTATAGTTCATGGATTGCAAATGACAAAATATCCATTATTAAATTAGAAAATTTGATTATTGAAAATGAAAATGATCTGCTCTTTACACTAGCTTTGCTCGAAGCTGAAAATAAAATTGTGGGAAGAAGTCCTAACATTGCATGTATCTTTAATTTAAACGTAATTACTTAACTGCTATTGGTTTCTGTAGCACGTTTAATGAAGAACTACTAACGATCGAACTCTTCCAGAATCGTAAGCATCGTTGTCATGACTGCGTTTGGTTTCCAAAGCAGGTTCATTGTGTAGCACTAAGACTGAACTATCCCAAAATTGAACGCATCTTTAATATAAATTTAATGAGTGTTGTTGACTTCCAAAGCAGTTCAATAAATGAGCTGTACCAAAACTGCATGCATATTTGACATAAACTTCATGGTGCAACTGGCATTTGCTTCCAAGGCAGGTTCAGTGATCGCCATTAACGACTGAACTGTCCCAAATTTGCGTGCACCTTTAATTAAACTCCATGACTGCTGTGGTTTCTAAGGGAGCTGAAGCTATACTAACGACAGAACTGTTCCAAAACTGCATGCATGTTTAATATAAACTTCATGCCTGCAACCGATGTTAGCTTCCAAGGCAGGTTCAATGACCGGCCGTTAACGACTGAACTGTCCCAAATTTGCGTGCACCTTTAATTAAACACCATGACTGCTGTAGTTTCTAAGGGAGCTGAAGCTATACTAGCGACTGAACTGTTCCAAAACTGCATGCATGTTTAATATAAACTTCATGCCTGCAACTGATATTGGCTCCCAAGGCAGGTTCATTGACCGGCCGTTAACGACTGAACTGTCCCAAATTTGTGTGCACCTTTAATTAAACACCATGACTGCTGTGGTTTCTAAGGGAGCTGAAGCTATACTAGCGACTGAACTGTTCCAAAACTGCATGCATGTTTAATATAAACTTCATGCCTGCAACTGATATTGGCTCCCAAGGCAGGTTCATTGACCAGCCATTAACGACTGAACTGTCCCAAATTTGCGTGCGTCTTTAATTAAACACCATAACTGCTGTGGTTTCTAAGGGAGCTGAAGCTATACTAACGACTGAACTGTTCCAAAACTGCATGCATGTTTAATATAAACTTCATGCCTGCAACCGATGTTAGCTTCCAAGGCAGGTTCAATGGCCGGCCGTTAACGACTGAACTGTCCCAAATTTGTGTGCACCTTTAATTAAACTCCATGCTTGCTGAATAAGTATTAACGATTGAGCTTTTTCAAAATTGTATGCATCTTTAAAGCCCAAGATTGCAGTTGCTGTCGGTTTTCAAGGCAGATTCAGTCAGTAGCCAGTAGCTTTATTGTCCCAAAGCTGCGGGCATGTTTCTCTCTCTCTCTCTCTCTCTCTCTCTCCTTGCGCTCCGTCTGCACCAACTTTGATTACCAAATAAGTGCCACTTTCAACAGCAGAGAAACTTCCAGTGGTAGGCGTGTACCTACTCCCAAATTGTTCCCTGCAAGCACAAAGATGGTGGAAATTTGCGGAGAACAGGTATTTTTGACTCAGTGATATAATCTTGAGCATGTCTAAATTGTAATTTTGTCCCAAATTTATATTAGGTAGGTAAAGCACATCCACAGAGTGAATAGGAAAGCCACTCCACAAAACCCTGAACAACCAATGTTAAGTTTTCTTATATTGGAGGAAGGAAACAAGTCCATGGATGTTTCAGTAAGACTAAAGTATATATCAGCTGAACAAATAGATCAGGAAATATTTATAACAAGAATATTTGTATGTGTCCTAAATTATCTTTGAACAATGTAATTTCAAAAGTTCTTTTTGATATTTTTGTCTCTTTTTACTTCTTGTTTTGAGTTCTTGCTTCATTCATACGGAAGGAATTAAATTTCTTTTTCCGACCTGTACCAGGATCTTATGTGGTTTTCCGTAGCAGCCTAATGCCGAGTTAGTACACACTTTCCAGGCCCCAAAACTCACATGGTATAAAACTGCAACAAAAATAATATTAATAGTATGGAAGAACATAATTGAAAACACATATATGGCATAAGCGAATTCTGTGAAGGAATATTTACTGACAAACATCTAAATGGTACCTAAAAAGCAAAGGTCATTACTTTAATAAAATTAATAATAATAATAATAATAATAATAATAATAATAGATTATCATATATCTAATGTTCAGCATACTTTGTAAATCCAGAGGTACCGGTTGTTTATATCTTTCTTTAATTATGTTATTCTCTGCACACACGAAAGAGTGAGAGTATGTGTTCAGCGTTTAAAAATCGATGTTTGCTTAACTGAAAGAAAATAATTTTGATTCTTCAGAGGAGATCAGACTGCGAGTATTGGCAAAGTATTACATTTTTACTTTCCTTATCACACAAGGTAATATTAGGTAGAGGAGGTATTGCATTCCACCCAAAAATTCGATTACGAGATTTCATCGGAATACATGTTTTGAAGCACCTTGAACCTAAAACAGAAAAGGTCCGTGTGTGTGTGTGTGTCTGTGAACATTATATTTTTCATTATATTAAGCAGCACACTTTGAAACGTTAAAATGTATTCTTTTATTTCTTATGATTTCATTTAAAGAATATATGTAATCTCAAACCTAGCATTCATAGACCTGCTGACTATCGTATTCTTTTCTTATATGCTCTTTTGTACTACAACAAACTATGCATTGAAAACAATTATTTTTATTTATTTTTATATTACTTAAATTTATTTATATTTTAAATTGATAAAGTATATTTATATTTTTTATTACTTAATTAAATAATGTTTAGCATAATTAACAGGAAGTACGTAGAGATATAAGTTTTATGTGATTTAATTGTAACATAGCTGCAATTATAATACAAAGGTACAGAGAGTCGTGTGACTTCAGATTTTAATTCAATGCCACGTACCCAGTAGGTAGAGAAGGTATTGCATTCCACCCTAAAATTCAATACCGAGATTTCACCGGAAATACATGTTTTGAGGCAACTTGAATTAAAACAATTTAGAAAAAGGTTCGTGTGTGTGTAAACAGCATAACTAAATAAATGAAAATTCTGATAAACGCCAAACTTGGTATTTAGCTTCAGTGCCTTCCAAAGATGTGACACGAAGGTTTTCATGCAGCTCTCCCACCACAAACTACCCTTTACATGGAAGATTTTCGAAATCTTTTATTTTCTAAAAGTTGGTTGTAACAATTTTGATTAAAATGCCATAATTAAAGATATTTACATAACAAATAAAATGTATATCTTGAATTTTCTGGCAATAGCCTGTGAAGACCTCTTCATTCGGAAAGAATTTTGTATAATCTTTGACTGATAAAGGTTAAGCGATAGACAAAAACGTACTACACAAGAAATGTGAATCTATTTAAAACGCATACTTTATTTATTTATTTTGGCATCAGCTATTTCCGAGATATCGTTATTAATGACCTGAATTGTTCATTATTTAGCCATTCTTTTAAAGTCCTGTGGATTTTCAGTTGTTTCTAGCGATGTTATGGAAAAAGTAAGGAGTTTTAAGGCCAACATAGCGTCCAGTTCTAAAACATTTGACTATCGCTGTTCCGTTTGTATGTATAACTTGTGTGTACTGTAGGTGTTTCTGCAAAGGTTTATCTCGATTAAAGTGAAGTAGATAGGAAAATAGCCAAAGTTAGACAAAAAATTCGTAAGTACAATTTGTATCCCCCTTAATAAACTATAGAGGGTATAGAAGCCATGTGAATGTAACACAACAGAATTTTTAAGAAGCACTTATGCGAATATACTATGCATAAATGCAAATGTGTAAGCTTTCATTTCATTATGGAATATAACTGTTATATTCAGCAAGAGTTTATTTTACAAATGAAACTGATGCATATTTACGCGCCATCCGCGGAATTTCAGGCACGAAATGTAACGTTTTAAGCACCTAAAATAGGTAGCAAAATTATTAAGTTAGGCATTATTTTCATTAATATATAATATTTTTGCCTTCAATATAACTCTTACAAGCATAACATGTTATTCATAATTATTAAAGTAGTGTATTATCAAGATTTATTTTAAATTTCTCACAGTTAGTTGCCTTTTCCTCTGATTAAACAATGTTAAAGGTTACGGATGTTATAGGCGCGAACTTAAATTTTGAGTGGTTTTTCGGCCCCTTTTTCTGGACTTGTCTCCATGCACATAAACATTTAACTAGACAATCAAATACCTAAGACCTTTCAACAGTCTGAGGGATAAAATTAACGTATTTTTGGAAAGGTAAAACTCAAACTGCTTTATAAGCAAAAATCACAAGGCGGTTTTGGCAAATTTGTCACTTTCTGTGATCATTCGCTCTTTAGTTCACCCAATCTCTCTGATTTTATTACCTCAAAATTTATTACCTTTGCCGTAATGAAGATAGCGTTTCATAAACGACAAAACATTATTTTCCCATCATGAAATGAGGTATTTAAAATCCAGCTGCCAGGAATGAATTAAAGAAGCTTACGTGAGCTTATACTTCGGCATTGTTTTTCTTCTCAATACTACATAATGCAGCTGAACACAATACAGCATAGAAACACAGAACCGAACACAAAGACTAGAAGCGAAATTTAAGATAAGCATTGAGCATTATCTTTATTGCCTTTAAACGATGATGCTAGAGACAGGAGAGTAGTGAAAGGGGGGGGGGAGAAAAGAAAAGCCGTAACTGTTATTTCTGTGGATGGAACCGTTCCAAAGAAATGATCACAAGTACAGTTAGCAGTTCACAATCGTCCAACTTTGAAGTAGCGATGTTCAAGTATTTTTATAACTAGTTCCAAAAGTTTCACTCTGATCGTAGAGAGTGCACTGTTTACAATACAACAGTTCCAAGTATGTATAAGATCTTGGAACCGACCTGCTTCCAGGTTGCAGTATATGGCAACGCCCATCAGAAATCTTTCGGCCAATTATATTTAATTTTGTTATTGGTTCTTTCGATACACGTGCAACGGTAATTGCCTGAGTTGATTTTTGGGACATATAATCATTATTCATTAGCATCAGAGAATCTCGTATAATGATGAGGGTGATTATGGTGATAATTATGATGGATGTAAATTCCCTCGACGTGAGTTAAGTGAGCCATAAATAAGTATTTGGATGCAACGCGACATATATGTTGTTGAACTCGCGCGTGCATGCTGAATGTAGGGCGGGCGGTGGAAAGGAAAGGAGGGGAAATCCGCGATGCCTTTGGTAATATCGTAACAGTTGAAAAATCACGATTTGATGTGAAAGGACCCGAGCCAATCAAATAACAGTGGAGCAGAATATCTTGCTGTTACGTGTCATTATTGGTGGACGTACTTGACTGTTATTTTGGAACGGTCATTTAGAACCTAGTATTTTCTTGAAACTGGAACTGAAAAAAAATCATTTTTCCCACCCTTGGCGGTCAGCGGTTCCATTGTTGACTAGAGTACACATTGTGATCTCCGTGATTTGAATTCCTTCTTGACATACATGTTTTTAACACAAATGTTGATATTTTCATGACTATAATACAAGAGATAAATCTAAACTGCACATTACAGGTCATAAAAGAACCCTATATGAAAAAAGTTTATATTATAATGGCATTCAAGTGTTTAATATACTCCCCACGTAAAAAAGTTAAAACCCTAACAGTCTTCAAAAAAGATTTGAAAAAATTCCTAATACAGGGTTTTTATTCAGTGGAAGAATATCTTGAAATGAATTAGTTTATAAGGTTTATTATGGAATATACTATGTTTACAATTCCAAAATTTAGTTTAGGTACCTACTCATGTAATAAATTAGGATTTTTGTATTTGTGTATTACATCTAATTAGACCTGTTCTTTTTGTACTAATAATTGCATTGTTAATGAAGCCAATATTTGTGTATTGAAATCCAACGGCGAATATAAATTAAATTAACTCGTATCAACCAGGTTTGGTCTGAAGGTAATATGGTTTGTT
Source organism: Deroplatys truncata (assembly GCA_030765065.1). Taxonomy (NCBI): domain Eukaryota; kingdom Metazoa; phylum Arthropoda; class Insecta; order Mantodea; family Mantidae; genus Deroplatys; species Deroplatys truncata. The sequence continues at coordinate 139,261,583 of CM060975.1, forward strand.
TCTTTTGCATGAACAGTGCTAGCAACTGCATGGTCACATAATCTTGTATTATCGGCGGCTACTGCGTGTGTGCTTCATTAAAGCTTTTTATTATATGCAGTTTTCTACCTTATAATATGTTCTGCGTAGTCTGAGAATCACACCTGAGTATTCACTACGTCATCGATGGCTAGTCCTTTCCAAAGGAATAAGGCAGATGATCTTATTGTGATAGTATAGTGTTACAAAGGAGGACTGGTGAAACTGGAACCTTCATTAAGAGAATCCTGGGTCTCTTCAGGAGGACTATCATGCTTTGAAGATAACCTTCAGAAGAGGGAGTATATCTCCCGCAAAGGAACAAGTGCATACAGTTGTGATACTCCACTGCAAATGCTTGCCAAAATTGTTATTCGTCATACGTGTACACATGTGGAGTGAAAAGTAAAACTTGTATAAATTATGTATAATTAAGAGATTACTGTATTTAAGTCCTAGAATTGTTGCTTGAATTATTTAAGCGTGTCCCTAAGCTAACAATTGTAATAATCAGGCTTACCGCTTAACAGAGCTTTTAATATGCATGAAATGATTTCCTATTTTATTACACTTATGGTTATTAATATGTCACCCTCTTCAGTTGATTACTTTGAAACGTTTTGTGATATAACTCGTGTCTAAGTTTGTAATCGAAAAATCTTTGAAAGTTGGCCGACGGTTATTGGATTTGTATTTAATAAGTATTTTCTGATCGTGAATGAACATTTTGTTTGTCCTTTTATACACATTTAAAAACCATTTATCTGGGCTGGGTTTGAATCCCGGACCGTGGGATCAGAAGGCCAGCGCCTATCCAACTGAGCCACCCAGACCGACCTTTCTGGTCTTGCATACCACATCTGAGTTAGGCCTTGTTGAGGGTTAAAACATATGTTTTTTTTTAAAAAAACTAATGTTTTCAGGTAGTTTAAGACTAAACATAAGCATTCAAATGGGTATTAACCATCCTTTTAGGACTATCATTTGCAATTATTCTCCGCGTACCTCCACAGGAGCTAAATAGCCATTTGCTCAGAATTTCGAGACAAATGTTCATTCATTCGTTCCTTCATAACGATTTCAAACAGTCGAGAGACTCGCATTAGGGACAATACAAAGTATTTTAAATGTGGCAGTGAACATTTTAAACTATATTACAATGAACAGTAATTAAATAGAGTATATCATATAATATTATATAAAAGTCGTGTTCTTATAGCCTGTGATGACCATAGGCATTTGACCAAGTAATAAATGAATAGTAATTGTTTACATAAAGTAATATATGAATTAAATGATCATATAATATACCAGCTTAAGAAATTGGTAATGAGTGAGATACACATATACTTATTATTATGCACATATGTAGCGGTTTTGTAGATATATTGTGCAGAATATAGAACATCGCGTTTTGCCCTCACTTGTGTATGTAATTGTGGAATCTAGCAGGATTTTGTCATAGTTTTGCCGTATGATGAAGTTTGCCATTGAGAAAGTTGGTTCATTGTTACGATTGTGTTCCATATCAAGGTCACCCAAAGTTTCGAACATTGGCGCCCATTGAGTGGGATCAGTGTGGGGAAGATGTGCGCAGGGCACATTACGCACACATTTGAACTTAACACGAAGCGCATCCGATCAATAGACCGGGGCGGCGGGGTTGAGGGCGGATAGCTCGTTGTGCTGGCAGCCTGCCCACCCACCAGCGTTGCCAACCTCGCCGTATATCAGCTAAATCCTTACTCCAGCATCCGAATAGAGAAAGATTTCATTCTTCACTTCTATTCTGCGTTAGTACTTTCCTTACCGCTTAGGTACAATATAGGTAATACTGGATTCGAACCAAAAATTCAGTTTCGAGAACTCGCAAGAAAAACAAGAAGACCATGATCCAAAAACGAAAGTTACAAAGAAATCTTCAAAAAGTCACATTTTCCCTTGTTTCATTAAGAAAAATGTCTAAACTTTGTAGATTTATAAACTATTTGTATTTTCTACCTTCTTCACACATATATGTTCTGCTTAGTGATTTAAATAATATCTTGGTGAGCTGATAGGTGATTTATAATTTAAATGCGCTTTGTGTCAAACGTTTTTTCATCACGCAATGTTCCACTCGATGGAGTTTTCATCTAGTCTGTTTGAAAGTTTCAACATAAGTTCTTACAAGGTCAACAAAGAAAAAAAATGCATACATAAAATAGTTCTGTGGTTATGGTTTTATTATTAAAAAGTATTGCATTATTTGTTGAAATGTAGAATGATATCCATTGTCACTCTTCTGGAAAACTGTAAGGAATACTTAAAAACTAAAGCTTAGTTTCGAAGAAGGGATCTTTAAAAACCGATCATTGTATCGAAAAGTTTAAAAGATATTGAAGTAAAATCTAAACACCTCTTATAATATGATAGGTACATATTTTGTACATCAGATAAAGTTTATAAACTTCAATCAAGTTAATTAAACCGTGGAATTTAACTTTTTAAATGGAGCATATCTTAAATACTAAGCGACCTTTGTATGTGAAGATTTAATAGACTTTTTGTTTTCTCAAAAAACAGAATACCGAATTTTCTATAAATTGGAAACAATAGAAGATACAAAACTCTTACCACAGAAGAAAAAAAAACAGAACTGTTAATAAATCAAGAACATTTTTTCATGGCATTCGCCTCTTCCAAAGTATATCTTCTTACATGTTTACATTTTCCCAAGTTTAAATGTATCGTAATAGTGAAACATGCTGAAAATGTGAGATTCTTTGTTTCTTTCTTTCTTTCATCCCCCCTGCATGAGCTTATTAGTGTCCAAAAGCTACTTATGATATAAAAAGTTGAATTTTGGTTCCAATCTTGCAGGCAAGCTAGTTAATATTGCTTAATTTCATACCAATTCGAAGCAAGCATTTGTAGTGATTAACGTGAAGTGGGTAGAAAATATCTTTGCATATAAATAGTGCGATATATCTATCAAATTTCAAATTGGCAGTGACTAGAGAAATCGTGCACATCTTCCTTTTTCTTCTCTTTTTTGTCTCTCAAGCATTCACTTTGATTTCTATAAAGGACGCCTTGAGGTTACTAAAGAAGACTGCAGTCGCTCACATAAATTAAGAGATTTGAACATCTCTTTTCATTGTTTATTTTATTTGTTTCCATGTATTAATTTTCGTTTTGCAGTTCTTAAAATGTCAGTTATGCAAGACCGCACTGTAACCAGGGAGAAGGGGGCAGGAGGAAAGGTTAAGATTTAATAATAAATAACTCATATTTTCGTAACGAGTGTATTGTTTCTAATACTTTACTGCTTGAGCTCACCACAAACATATTTATTTAATGTATAAGCTGAATTGCATAAGTCTGTTTTATTTTCACCTTGCCTCTATCATGAGAATGAGATGTGAAATTCGTGAGGCGAAAATGAAAATAACGTGGACATTTTGTACACAGTTACATCACTTCTGCTTATTATTTAACATCTGCTATGACTGTTTCGCAAAATATTCGTACAAACACTTATGTTTCTATCAATTTTCCCTTAATCATAGTAGCGTACAGGAGGTTGAAATGACTACTACTAAAACAGGTTGGTATATGCTAACCTCTATATTACATTCTCAAAAGTACAGGCACTTAATATCTCGTACTGCGCACTGCTTAGAATGCTGGAAAATACAAACGAACAAAGCGAATATTTCGTAAGGATAAATGCCAAAAGATGTTATTCTGCATAAACCGCACGATTTAGTAAGATCTACAGTTTTTTCTGTATTAAGTTTTTGTCTGTCTTTTATAGTTCTCCAGTTGTAACAAATTCAAGATAATGCAGTTCAATCAGAATCCTTAAAACCATTTTTAATTTAAATTTCCAATGTGTAATGTTTCCAATCGGAAAAATCCCCTATATCTCTTAAAGAGCCCGAAAAGTGGAGCTATCTGACACGTCGTGATTGAAAATGGCACATGCGTGCAGTTTTCTAAAGATTATTTTGGAGCAGTTTCTGGGGATGACAAGACGTACGCTATGTGATCAAAAGTATCCGGACACCTCACAAACATACGTTTTTCATCTTAGGTGCATTGTGCTGCCACCTACTGCCTGATACTTATTATTCGCGACCTCAGTAGTCATTAGACATCGTGAAACAGCAGAATGGGACGCTTCGTGGAACTCACGGACTTCGAACGTGGTCAGGTGATTGGGTGTCACTTGTGTCAGAAGTCTGTACGCGAGATTTCCACACTCCTAAACATTCCTAGGTCCACTGTTTCTGATGTAATAGTGAAGTGGAAACGTGAAGGGACATGTACAGCACAAAAGCGTACAGGCCGACCTCGTCTGTTGACTGACAGAGACCGCTGACATTTGAAGAGGGTCGTAAAGAGTAATAGGCAGACCATCACACAGGAATTCCAACACTCCAAGTACTATGACAGTTAGGCGTGAGGTGAGAAACCTTGGATTCCATGGTCGAGCGGCTGCTCATAAGCCACACATCACGCAGGAAAATGCCAAACGACGCCTCGCTTGGTGTAAGGAGCGTCAACGTTACACGATTGAACAGTGGCAAAACGTTGTGTGGAGTGACGAATCACGGTACACAATGTGGCGATCCGATGGCAGGGTGTGGGTATGGCGAATGCCCGGTGAACGTCATCTGCCAGCGTGTGTAGTGCCAACAGCGAAATTCGGAGGTGGTGGTGTTATGGTGTGGTCGTGTTTTTCCTGGAGGGGGCTTGCACCCCTTGTTTTGCGTGGCATGATCACAGCGCAGACCTACATTGATATTTTAAGCACCTTCTTACTTCCCACTGTTGAAGAGCAATTCGGGGATGGCGATTGCATCTTTCAACACGATCGAGCACCTGTTTATACTGCACGGGCTGTGGCGGAGTGTTACACGACAATAACATCCCTGTAATGGACTGGTCTGCACAGAGTCCTGACTTGAATCCTATAGAACACCTTTGGGATGTTTTGGAACGCCGACTTGGTGCCAGGCCTCACCGACCTACATCGATACCTCTCCTCAGTTCCGCACTCCGTGAAGAATGGGCTGCCATTCCCCAAGAAACCTTCCAGCACCTGATTGAAAGTATGCCCGCGAGAGTGAACGCTGTCATCAAGGCTAAGGGTGGGCCAACACCATATTGACTTCCAGCATTACCGACGGAGGGCGCCACGAACTTGTACGTCATTTTCAGCCAGGTGTCCGGATACTTTTGATCACGTAGTGTATATTATGGGTGCAACTAGATATCAATTAATATTTGGATGGAATGCAATTCTTCTTCTACCATCGAGACGTAGCAAAATGATAAAACTTAACGGTGACAAATATAGAATATATGTGAAAAATGAAACCCAATTAAAACAAAAACCTTAGAGCGTGTTTTGCTGAGTTATTATCGTGGCTTTTCATGCAGTTTTCAGAAAGTAATACATCCTCTTCTAGTAAAGGACTGTCAACCGGATATTTTGGAGGGTTCTAGTAATTTCTGTCTTGTAGTCCTTTTTAATGTTGTGTCATTTATTTTATCTAATTAAGTTTATTTTATCTTGTTTTTCTTGCATTTTCTGCAAGTGTTTCCTAAAACTTTTTATTATTATTATTTTTAATGTCTTAGTTCCCTGCATTGAGACACTGAATGAAGATGCAGATTGGTGGTTAGTGCTATCAGATAAATTCATTAAATCCAGTTTTTTTTTAATTCATAGTAAATGAATTGGCTAAACCTTTAGTCAAGTTATAGAATATGAGCTTTACAAACTGCCATCATCGTATAGAACTGCATTTTGCCCTCAAAACCAAAAGCAGCACCTTGAGCAATGCAAGTAGAATATCTGTAATGTTTGGAATCAATTTTAGAGTTACAATTATTATGTTTAATAACTGTCTAAAAATGTATTAATAATTAACTTCCGCTGTTCAGTTTTATGATACAGTTCGTTAAATTACTATAAGCCAATATTATACTTTTATCAATTTGCTGTTGAGGTAATGGTGGAAATATCAACATTTCAGAAGAGTCATTGCTTCTGCTGCAATAATATCTCTAATATCTGTCCTTAAAATGCTATTCTCTCAAGTATAAATACAATTCAAGTTTAAGAATTAACAGAAATAGGCAATTTTCTTCTCCCTGGCTTTTCGATTTTGCCAACTTGATGGTACTTCCAGAAAGGGGAGAATACAGCAAATACTAATAACAGGAATAACAGTATTTCGTTTAAAAGTAAATGACAAAGCAAAGTTTTTTGTTTGTTTTTTGGCAGCATTAATGATTTGGCACAAAAAAACCTCTATTGTGGTACACCCATGACTTTTTCTATCCATTACATATATAAAGGTATATCCCTTGTATATTGTAATATGCATATAAAATCTGAATGTGTCATACACAACTTTCTATACTCATTGCAGCTCCATATGATGATGGGTGCTCTCAAAACTAGGCTAACCATAATTTTATCACAACAGAGAAAAATCGGTCTTTTTAAATGCCAATAAAACAAATCGACTATAGATTCTAGCATACATAGGAATAAAGTATTAATACACCCATCTTACATAGTTACGCCATCCCGTTGCCTCCTGTCTAAAGTATGAAGTGAGCCTAGTTTTGCTATAACAAAACAAAATGGCATGTTTTCAGTTAACTACTGTATCTCATCATATTGATTTCCTTTAGGTTAGTCGAACTCGGGATGTATTTGCAGCTGCAGTAGATCGAAGCATGTAACTTTTACTTTCTCTACTACGTATAGTAAGTAGAGGAAGTATTGTATTCCACACAAAAATTCGATACCGAGATTCCACCGGAAATACATGTTTTGAGATCCCCTGAATCCAAAAAAAGCATTTTTGGAAACATGTCCGTGTGTGTGTGTGTGAATAGCATAACTCGGAAACGAACAGTAGGATAAACACCAAACTTGGTATTTAGGTTCAGTATCTTCCAGAGATGCGACAGGAAGGTTTCCAAGAAAATCCCCCCACCCCAGACTACCCTTTACATGGAACATTTTTCGAAAGTTTTAATTTTCTCAAAAATGGCTCTAACGATTTTGATTAAAATATCATATGTTTAAGATATTTTCATGACAAATGAAAAGTATATCTCGAATTTTCTGGGAATGTCTCCAAAAGTATTCTTCATTGTGAACAACTTTTGCATAACTGGTAAACCATAAGAGATAGACAAAATTTTACAATACAAAAAATGTAGATCACGCTAAAATACACAATTGATGTCATATACATTTTTTTTTGTTGAGTGAACCATTTTCGAGATATTGCTTGTTATTCCCTTAAATTTTCCAATACTTGTACTTTTTCTCAAATTCGTTATTCATCTTTTTTGTCCTGGTAATGCAAAGAGAATGGAATACTCCACATAGCAACCACCTCTTAAAATATTTGACTATCGCTTATAGCCTACCAATTCCCCTTGCATCTACAAGAAAATTAGCAATAAGATTAACATCTCGATTAACATGAAGCATATGGAGACTAAGCGTTTGTAAAAATAGTTTGTACATAAGTAGAGAAAGTCATGTGAGTGTAACACATCAGAAAATTTTTATTGGTGGTTAGCCCGTTTTTGTGAGCACCTACTCATATATTACCTTGTATATATACAAAAGTATTCGTATAAAAAGTTATTCTTCTGTTCGCATTAATAGCGATGAATTTTTAACGAGAAATAATCCTAAATTTGGTCTTATGGGCTTACGATACCAATAACAAAATACAACTGTTTGCATATCATAAGTAAAAGAATCGTACAAGCATGCTGCATGACAGTCCAACCTGAGATGTACCAATGAATATATCGAAACCAACTATGCTACGTAAAAGTTGGCATAAATCTTATATTTGAATGAACTCTACATTTTTTATGAGCTAACTTTTTCTCTGTCTCTTGTGGTTTATCAGTTATACAAATTTATACAAATTAATTCAGAATGAAGAGGACTTCACATGCTATTCAAATTTGAGGTATGCATTTTTATTAGTCATGCAAATATCCTGAAGATATAGTATTTTAATCAGAATGTTAGAGCCATTTTGAAGAAAAATAAAACCTATGAGAACTTTTTCATATAAAGGATAATTTAGAATGGTGGAATTTTCCTAAAAATCTTCGCATGATTTGCTTAAACAGTGTCTGACTCAACTATGAAATTTGGTATTTATCGGAATTTTCCTTTTTGAGTTATGCTATTAAAACAGAGAGAGAGACACTTTTTACACAAATGTTTCTGGATTCACGGGACCTCAAAACATGTATTTCTGGTGGCAATTCGGTATACCGAATTTTTTAGTGGAATACAGTTGTTTCTATACTTATCGTAGAGAAAGTAAAACTTAGTAAGACAAAACAAACGGAACTTTAATTTTCAGGCCAAGTTTTGAGCCCACTTTTGTGCGTTAGATTGATTTCCTTTCTATGCTCGTTTCACTTTTACCCACTAATAAGGAAGGCGTTCAATGTACCAAACTGAACATCTAGGGGGAGGCGATAATTTAATTTGCGTAAAAAGGTGTACGCTTTTATGTATTTATGTTTACTAGGCCATTTTCGATATTGTTCATAATGTGAAAGTCAAGGGGGGAATTAGGGATGGTAGGGCATCAAAACATATCGAAAGTGGCAACACACACATTAATTTCAATCTTATTCGTTGAAATAAAGACTTGGCCATTTTAATGATAAGCTTGAATAAAATGACAAAACTAATCAATTTGCAAACACATTTCTAATCCTATCTTTGTTTTTCGCGTCCTCTGTCATTTTTCATCAAATTTTCGGAGTTTATTTTACCTTAGGCTTCTTGTGCATCAGTCAGACCTAAAGTATTGAGTTTTTTCTTGGCGATTTAAAAATACTTTCGTTTAGAGTTGTTTTTCCCCCTGTATTGTCTAAATAAGTATATTTAAAAAAAAATCGTATGTGATACATTCACATGACTTAGTCTAATCTCTATTTTTATTAATGGGTATACTCACTATTCTTACTAAAGTTTATTTTTCTGTCCACTACATTTTATTCCAAATAAACTTTACAGAAATAGCTATATTACACATTTCGTTGTACATACAAAGGTGATAGCGACAGCCAAATGTTTTAGAACTGGACGTTATATGCTGGTCTTAAAATTCCATACTGTTTCGATGCAATCGCGAGAAACAACTGAATGTTGACAGGAATTTAAGAAAATGACCAAGAAATGAACAATTCGGACCTTTAATAATGGATATCTTAGAAATGGCTCATGTCAGAAAAAAAACTTATTTGAAATAAATTCTTTGTTTTAAAGAGATCTACATTTTTTGTGTAGTATGTTTTCTCTATCGCTTAACCTTTATTAGTTATACAAAATTCCTTCGGAATGAAGAGAACTTCTTAGGCTATTCCCAGAAAATTAAAGGTATACATTTTATTTCTCGTGTAAATGTCTTTCATGTGCGGTATTTTAATCAAAATCGTTAAAAGCCATTTTTAAAAAATACAACATTTCGAAAAATCTTCCATGTAAAGGGTAGTTTGGGGTGGGGAAATTTTCTTGAAAATCTTCGTGTTGCATCTTTGGAAGATACTGAACCTAAATACCAAGTTTGATATTTATCCGGCTTTTTGTTTTTAAGTTATGCTGTTCACAGACACACGCATACACACGGACCTTTTTCTAAAAATGCTTTATTCTGATTCAGGGCGCCTCAAAAATGTATTTTCGGTGAACTCTCGGTAACGAATTTTTGAGTGGAATGTAATACCCTTTCTACCCACTACGTATATGGTAGAGAAACTAAAAATCTATGACTTCTGAAAATGAATTGAAACAACACTCAAGTATGCACTTAAAACTCTGTAACCTTCAAAAGTATGCAATGCAGGGTTATTCAAAAAGAAGGAACAGACTTTAAATATGTATTTCTAATGAACGACAATAGATGGTGACACATGCGTTACATCACTGAATAGAAAAAAGTTCAAAGTTTTATTTTATGTGTTCAAAATGAGCACCACTTGTTATGCGAGGATGACTAGTGCGTTTTCGTTTGCATACGCAGCCATCTTCTACGAATCTATTATATAAATTGTAATTTTTTTATGACGAAGCGGCTCGTTGAACTTACAATGAAATACACGCTGCAATGAAACAATGGATTCACTCTTTGCATACTGCAGCACACAAAACGACTTTTCTTGTGGTGTCGCCATTTTCTCGTAAACAAACACAGCGCCGCTGTAGGCACTGAATGGAACTAATAGGTGGGGCTTAAAACTTTGAATTTTCCTCTAGTCAATAAGTGTCGTATGTGTCGCTATATATTGTCGTTCATTAAAAATGAATATTTAAAATCTATTCCTTCTTTTTGAATAACCCTGTATTTCCAATTTAACAGAATAGAGCTGAAACTGACACCGTGGTTTTCAATGTTTTCTTTATATAACTTCAAGCACCCTCGTTCTGTTTAATACAAAATGTTTAAAAGTCAATCTGTTACTTTCGTAAACTGATTACTAAACCTCACTTCAAAAGAGGAAACCTTAAACAGGATTTTGTTGTTCGGAAAGTTCTCCGAGCACATCAAGATTTTTAAACCGACTTTTCTATTTCAACATTGTCATATTTCAGTTCTACTAAGCTGGAAGAAAAACATTCTTAACTTCATCTTTATTATTATTATTATTATTATTATTATTATTATAAAATATGTAGGTAATCTCAAAAACCACTTAACCGATTTTGATAGTTCTTTCACTATTGCAAAACCAGTTCTTTCTGACGGACATGGTCTATAAAACATCTCATTTAATTACTAAAAGATTAAAAGGGATTTACAAAGACCTTGTGCTTGGATACGAACACTTTAAGTTATAAAAGAACATTATATCGAAGAAAAATTAGTTGAGAACTTCATTGAGCAGAAAACAAGCTGTTACTGCACAGAGTATGCAAGTATAATAAAAGAAAAGTGGCGGATATTTCATTCCAAGCAATGTATATACGTAGATGGTCACGATTTAGCAACTAAGATACAGCAAAACAAAAGAGAATCGAATCTGCCAATCCCTTTAATAGCACTGAAGTAAGAAAGTTTTGTTTTATTTCCCTTTTTTTGTTATTATCAAGATCGTTAGTAGGGTATGTTAAATAATTATATAAAATTGTGCCAGCTAACATTAGAAATCTATCAACCATATTTTATAATTAACAACTTAGGATACTATTTTTCTCGATGGTCGCACAATATGCGCCTTTTCTAAAGCGGTTAACTTGGTGGCCTAGGAGTGGAGAATCATTCGCCAGCTTCACCTCCATTTCACTGTATATGTTAAGGGTCTATGTGAAAATTAGCTTTTATGGTATTAAACAACTATGGGACCAAAGAGAAGGTACAACAGTTTAAAATGTCACCTACTGCAATTATCTAAAAGGTTACTTGACCATTCCGACGATAGTTGTTCCACCGCCAAACGTACTTAAGGCTATGCAGCATTTCCAGAACTTGGAAGACTGTCGGAGGGAGGTTAAGCAAGTCAGACGTTACCTTACGGTTCACATCCTTTTGCGTGAATATCGAGGGAGTTTTCATCCTTTACTAGGAATTTACTAGGGTGTACGAAATTATAAAGGGTATAGTGGAGGATTCACTATAAAAATCCTCTAGAACGTTATACAATATCATAAATAATGGAAGGAGGTAAATGAAGTTCATTAAATCGTCATTCGAATTTAAAAAGCTAGCCGTGCAATCTCCTGCAGCCAGCTAGTGCAGTATAAAATTATTTCTCCAACTCTGCAAAATAAAAGTACGTGTGTGACTTATGATCTCCGCACCTAAGTAAATCTCTGTCCAGCGAGCCATTTCTTCAGATTTGGAAAGAGGGTCACTGGGAACCAAATCTGGTGAATATGCTGCAAGTGGCCGCAGTCCAAAGCGCAAATCATTCCGATCGCAGTTGAATCCGCATTGTCTCGATGAAAAATCTAATGTGATACATTCACATGACTTTCTATAGCCTCTGCGTTACGAACTAGCCTTACTAAAGCTTATTTTATACCTGTTTCATTTTAATCCAAACCACCTTTTGCAGAAATAGCAATACATTACACATTTCGTTACAAAGGGAACAGCTATAGTCAAATGTTTAAGAACTCGATGCTGTACGCTGACCTTAAAATTCCATACTGTTTCCTGCAATCACGAGAAACAACTGAATGTTTACCAGACTTTAAAAGAATGGCTAAGTATGGAACAATTCGAACCATTACTAACGAATATCTTCGAAATGACTTATGCCACAAAAAAAACTTCTGTTTTCTAGTTTCATTTATATCCCACCTTTAAGCACATTGGTCTTATAGGCGGCCTTTCCTTTGGAACTTACTGCGTTAACTCGTACTCTTTTGTTGTTGGGCTTCTTGCATTTTTTGGGTTTTAATCATTAGATCACACACGCATTCACACAATCATTCATACTTCCAGACTCTAGGGAGAATAGGTAATAATCTTGGCTAGAGAAACATTTCCATCCCCCAGCCGGTAATCCAACCCGGGACCCCTCGCACAGCAGGCAGGTGTTCTACCGACTGAGCTACGGGGCCAACCGTACAAAAAAAACTTATTCGAAATAATTTGTGTGTTTTAAAGGGACCTCCCCCCCCCAGGGGCTCACCTTATGTGAGTACGGGTTTGGCGTACCCGGGGGTTCCCGAGCCACTCATCGCCATTTTCATCCCTTCATCCCCGTCCGGTCGAGTGGGTCCGTTCTCGTGACCGGGGGACCCAAGGAAGGCTCTCGTGCGTTATTTGCGTTACATTCATACCGCACCTCGCCATCGTTTCTTTCTTCCCTTTTCAGTTTCCGGCCATTTCTCACCACAACATTCGCACATCTCTTTTTCTTCCTCGCCGGCCTACCTTGCGTGCGAAACGCCCACACAGTTTTATTTATTTTATCTTTTCTTTTAATCCTCCGTGGACACAGCCTGACGGATACCCACGCACTGGGTGCGCAGCAGGGTGAGTGGGTAATGGCGTCATCCCCACCACCCGGGGTCGTCATGTAGGGTTTGTGTTCGTATCCGCTGTTCAACTGCAGTCCCGCGGGGGGGCCATTGCATGAGCTGTTGACTTCTGACGGCGATTGGGTCCCTCTGTCTATGTTCTGGGAGGTGTGACCCTGGGGTGAGATAGGTATAGATAGGCCACTCACCCAAGCCGGGGTAACGCTCGGGAAGTCAGAGCCCGAGGTCGGAGACGTTTGCAATGGTGGAGGATTTGTTTCGCTATGGAGCACCCTTTCTCCATTATAAACAACAAGCGCCGAAAAATTTTAGTAACAGAAGTAACACCGCCAACAGCTGGTTGTTACTTAGTGATTACCCGTACAGAGGAAGGACAATCATTCGAGAAGGTGAACCATTTTATCATCCAGAAGGGCATTGACTCAATTGCTGGTCCGGTTCTTTCCTGCACTCGGCTTCGCAATGGTTCGTTGTTAGTGAAAAGCAAGTCCGAGGCACAAAGTAAGTCCTTGTTGAGCGCCACGCTTCTCCACGCTTATCCTATCCGTGTTGAGAAGCACCGCACCTTGAATTCTTGTCGAGGCGTTGTCACCACGCATAGCCTCGATGGCATATCGGACGAGGACCTGGTCGAATATCTTGCAGATCAGAAGGTGACAGCGGTTCTCGAGTGCAGGCCAAACGCGACGGCGTATTGGTACCCACTCGTACCCTGTTTATTACATTTGATGGCGTCGATCTGCCCACGAGCATCTCCGCAGGGCACGAACGGATTTCTGTGAGGCCTTATATTCCTAGACCTCTGCGTTGTTTTAAATGCCAACGTTTTGGGCATACGCAAGTCTCATGTAAGAGTGCCGTTAACATCTGTGCAACATGTAGCCAACCCTCACACGAAGGTGCCTGTTCAACAGCCCCCGTCTGCGTTAATTGCAAAGGGCCACTTTCTGCTTCATTTGGCGACTGTCCGCGGTATTTGGACGAGAAGGCGATCCAGGAGATCCGGGTAAAGGAGAAACTCTCCTTCGCCGAAGCCTGGAGGCGTTACCATGCGCGCCAACCTTCGCTCCTGCGATCGGGAACATTCAGTTCTATTGTTGCCCCGCCAATACCCCGGAAGGATGCTGGGACTCAAACTTGGACCATGACTGTCTTGACCGCCACTGCCATCCGGCCGTCCAAGTCTGCTACTGTTACCAAGCCCTATAAACCTGGTCCAAAGTCTATGAAGTCACCAGCCACTGAGCAGAAGCCGAAGCAGAAACTTCGAAGAGAAGACTTTTTAAAAGACCCTCCGCGTGTTCACAGCATGCAGAGTTCACCTTCTCCTCGGAGGTCGCAGTCCCAGGAAGCTCCTGGGACCAGCCGCGCTCAGCGGCACCCCTCACCCATCGCCACCCAGAACCGATTCTCGGCGCTTGAATCGGTTTCTGGCTCTGAGCGCGTGGGCCCTCCCTTCGAGGAGGCTATGGAGTCTGACCAACTCCATACCAAAAGCCCGAGCCCAAAGGTTAAACAAAAGGTAATTTTAAGCCGCCCTTCTAAGTAGACAGTTTATCCCTTTTTTCTTAATGGCTTTCCTGACCTGGAATGTATGTGGTTTACGATCGCATAGGGAGGAACTGCAACTTTTATTGCGTTCCCATTCGCCTATGGTCATGTGTTTGCAGGAGACTAAGTTTCGCCTTCATGATCCTTTTGATCTCCGAGGATATACTCCGGTTCGCTACGACCTTGAACCGGAGGAGGGTACTTCTGCTCATGGAGGTGTCATGTTGTTAGTGCGTAACGACGTTCATTTTCAACGTCTCACTCTTACGTCCGACTTGCTAACTGTTGCCATTAGACTGCAGTTACCCGGTTTTTTCTTTTCTGTTTGCTCTGTATATTCACCTCCATCGTCTCCCCTTGCTCCCGCGGACATTCGAGATCTCTTGTCCGCTCCCCCAACACCATTCCTCCTGTTGGGAGATTTTAATGCCCATCACCCCCTGTGGGGTTCGCCAAGGGCTTGTGCGAGGGGAACTCTTCTTTCCGACATTTTTTACCAGTTCAATCTCTCTATACTCAATACCGATGAGCCTACGTTTCTTTCTGATTCTTCCGGTACATTTTCTCACTTGGACCTTGCCGTTTGCTCACTCCAGCTAGCTAGTCGTCTGCAGTGGAACGTCGTCGCTGACACCTACTCCAGCGACCATTACCTCTGCAACGTTTCTCTTTTGTTTCACCACGTACAGCATTCCAGAGTACCAACCTGGATATTCACGAAAGCCGACTGGAGCTTGTATTCCATCCTCGTGCATTTTGACGACCAGCCCTTCACCGACATTAACCAACTAGTGCAGCACCTTACGTCTACGATTTTCTCTGCCGCCGAACGCGCAATTCCCCGTACATCCTCTCAACCTCGGCGAATGCCTGTGCCATGGTGGAACGAGGATTGTCGGGACGCCGTTCGTGCCCGTAGAACTGCACTTAGGGTGTTTCGGCGTCACCCTACACTTGATAATTTGGTGACTTTTAAACAATCGCGCGCCGGGCTCGTCGCATTATTCAGGATAGCAAGAAGGCATCGTGGACTCGTTTTGTCGAGTCTTTTAATCGCTTTACGCCTTCATCTGTTGTTTGGGATAAACGTCGTCGTTTCTCAGGTAAAGTGTCACATTGTACTGTTTCTGGCCTTCAGGTTTCCAATGCCACCATAGTGGATCCGGCTGCCATCGCTAACACTCTGGGTGCTGCCTTTGAGGCGGTTTCCAGTTCAGACCATTATTCCGCCGGCTTTCGCTCTGTCAAAGACCGGCTTTATTCCGCCACCTATAATTTTCGGTCTCCTAATATCGAGTGTTATACTGAACTTTTCACAATGAGGGAGCTGGAGCACGCTCTTCATTGCTCTAGGCACCTCGCTCCTGGGCCGGACGGCATTCATGTCCTGATGTTAAGGAACCTTTCAGCCGACAGTAAAGTCTTTCTCTTACAGGTCTATAACTGTATTTGGCAAGACGGCCTTTTTCCTTCCGTTTGGCGCGAAGCCACCATTGTCCCTATACTTAAGCCTGGTAAGGATCGCCAACTACCTTCCAGCTACCGCCCTAACTCCCTCACCAGTTGCATTTGCAAGGTGATGGAGCACATGATCAACGGGCAGTTGACATGGTGGCTTGAGTCTCAGAAACTTCTAGCAAACGCTCAGTGCGGATTTCGTCGCTATCGCTCTACCGTCGACCATCTGGTGTCCCTGTCGACGCATATTATGAATGGATTTCTGAGAAAGTGTCAAACCGTGGCTATGTTTTTTGACCTGGAGAAAGCTTATGACACTTGTTGGAGGGGCGGCATTTTACGTACACTTCACGCATAGAATATCCGCGGTCGTCTTCCCATACTTCTTCGGGAGTTTATGACGGACCGCGTCTTTCGTGTACGTGTGGGCTCGGTTTTATCTAGTCGTTTTATTCAAGAGAACGGAGTACCGCAGGGCTCTGTACTTAGTGTCACACTTTTTGCAATTGCTATCAACCCCATTGTTGATTGTATTCCACCTGGCATTTCATCGTCCCTTTTCGTTGACGATTTTGCCATTTATTGTAGTTCACGGCGGATCTGTCTACTCGAACGCCGTCTCCAGAGCTGTATCGAGCGTCTCTACGCCTGGAGTAACGCTAACGGCTTTAATTTCTCCGCCGAGAAATCCGTCTGCATCAACTTCTGGCGCCGGAAGGCTTTCCCTCCGCCCTCTCTCCATCTTGGGTCGGAGGTCCTTCCATTTGCAGACGAGGTGAAATTTTTGGGGTAGGTCTTTGACCGGAAGCTGAGCTGGACTTCTCACGTTTCCTTTTTAAAAGCAAAGTGTGGCCGTTCTCTTAATCTTTTGCGTGTTTTAAGTGGCACATCCTGGGGAGCTGATCGGACTGTCCTTCGCCTTTATCGCTCTTTGGTCCGATCCAAGCTTGATTACGGGTGCATTGTCTATTCGTCGGCGCGTCCATCTGTATTATGTCGATTGAATGCCATTCACCATCGTGGCATAAGAGTCGCTACAGAGGCCTTTCCAACCAGCCCTGTACCTAGCCTATATGCTGAAGCTGCTGAGCCTCCGCTGTCCTTCAGGCGTGAGATGCTCTTGTGTAGCTATGCCTGTCGACTCTCCATCTTGCCTGACCACCCGCCCTTCGCGACATTCTACGAGGATTCGCTTGATCGGCTCCCTCCAGGGGTTCGATTTCGTCAACTTCTTCAGCATTTGGACGTTACGCCAGCGCCGGCCCTTCCAATGGGGGAAACGCATTTTCCTCCATGGTTGCGCGCTGAGGCCCTCTGTCACCTTGGGTTATCGTCGATGCCGAAGAATGAGGCCCCTTCTTCAGTCTTTAGATCAGCGTTTTTAGAACTTCAGTCGCATTTCGGGGACTTTCGCTTTATCTTTACTGATGGATCTAAGACTGATGCTGGAGTAGGATGTGCCTTTGTTTGTGGTGGAAATAGTTTTACCTTTCGTTTACCGGGGCAATGTTCGATTTTTACCACCGAACTTTTTAGCATTTATCAGTCTCTTTTATACATTCAGCGGCACGACTTACGGCACTGTTTTATTTGTTCAGACTCCCTAAGTGCTCTTCAAAGTATTAGCTTGCTGTACAGTTACCACCCGCTCGTACAGCGCATTCATGACCTGCTCCACTCGCTTGGTGTCTCTGGCATCAGCGTCTCCTTCATGTGGAATCCAGGTCATGTGGGCATCTCAGGTAATGAGTCTGCCGACGCCGCTGCCAGGTCGGCGATTTTATTACCCAGATATTTTACCTCTGTTGTTCCCTCCACAGATTTGTATGTACTTTTG
This sequence comes from Deroplatys truncata, assembly GCA_030765065.1. Classification (NCBI taxonomy): domain Eukaryota; kingdom Metazoa; phylum Arthropoda; class Insecta; order Mantodea; family Mantidae; genus Deroplatys; species Deroplatys truncata. Next base: position 139,279,495 of record CM060975.1, read on the forward strand.
CGTAGCCGCATCCTCCTGCTTTGGAGGGATGAGTGGACTGCCCTCCGAGGAAACAAGTTGCGGGAGGTTAAGCCTCTCCCGTTAATCTGGGGTACCTCTTCTCGTTCGTGTCGTCGGGAAGAGGTAATTTTAGCTCGCTTACGAATCGGACATTGTCTTTTTAGCCATAGATACCTGCTCAGTGGTGACCCCGCACCATTCTGTGAGCAGTGTGATGCGCCCTTAACGGTGCGTCACATTTTGGTAGAGTGTCAAGTTTTAACTGCGTTGCATGTTCGTGTTGGTCTGCCTGTTGACCTAGCCAACGTTTTGGCAGACGACGCGCATGCTGTAGAGTGTCTTTTACGTTTTATCAGTGACATAGGATTTACCAGACGCATTTGATGCGCTGAGCGTCTTTTGACTGTGTGATTTTATCTTGTTTTTAATGGGGCATCTCCTCCCCAGTGGACATCTGGCGCTGTGTCCCTGGCATTCTACAGTTCTTGACACGTTGTTTTACTCTTTTATTGACAATGGTTTTAGTGTGTTCGTTTTTGGACTTTGGTTTTTTGTTTTTTACCTTTTGGACATCGCGGGTTTTGGTCCCGTTTTAATTATGCGGGTTTTTAACTGACTTTTATTCCTGGACTGTACATTTTATACTTTGTAAGGGCGCTGATGACCTTAGCTGTTTAGCGCCCTTAAACCGCATCTCATCATCATCATTAAAGGGATCTATCTACATTTCTTGCGCTGCACGTTTTCGTCTAGCACTTAACGCTTACCAGTTATACAAGATTATACAAAATTCCTTCCGAATGAAGAGGACTTCATAGGCTATTCCCGGAAAATTCAAGATATACATTTTATTGGTCATATAAATATCTTTAATGTATGGCATTTTAATCAATATTTTATTGTAAAGGCTAGGGTAATTTTTTTAGAAAATAAAAAATTTCGAAAAATGTTTCATGTAAAGGATAGTTTGGGGTGTAGGATTTTCTTGAAAATCTTTGTGTCGCATCTTTGGAAGGTACTGAACTTAAATATCGAGTTTGGTGTTGATCCGACATTTCATTTTTGAGTTATGCTGTTCACAGACACACAGACCTTTTTCCAAAAGTGTTTTTTTATTCAGGGGCCTCAAAGCATGTATTTCCGGTGAAATCTCGATATCGAATTTTTGAGTGGAATGCAATACCTTCTCTACTATTAAGTGTTTGGTAGACAAAGTGAAACGAATTTGCTACTTTAACAAATGCTAAATTTGGCGTTTATAGTATCCTTCAAGCTGCTTCAGCAAATCTGCATAGGTCGCTCCGTCATTGGTTTTGTTCTTGTCCAGGTATCTACCAACACGAACCCCGGGCACCCCAGAAAGCAGTAGCCATCACCAGTCCTGCTAAAGAAACACGCTTGACCTTCTTTGTACCGCTTTCACCCTCTTGAACCCATTGTTTGCACTGCTGCTTCCTCTCTGGTGTGGGTGGTTAATCTATGTTTCGTCAACAGTGATGTAACGTCGCGAAAAGTCGGTCGGGTTAGTCAGAACATGTACAAGCTCTCCTGTGAGATGTTCATTCATTTGCGCATCTGATGGGCAGTTAACAAATGCGGCACTCAGAGCGCGCTGCGAGATTTCTCATGTGCAGATGCTCGTGCAAAATGTTACTGACACGATTTAATGAGATTCTGGCAGTGTCAGCAAGCTCCCTACCTTAGTTTGTCTGTCATTTAATACGATATGCGGATTTTAGCGATGTTTTCCTCAGTCGGAGCGATAATTACACTTTGTGAACGTTTGTCATAAAAATGAAAAAGCGGCTAAGTTTAAATTCTGCAGTCCGTTTCCTCAACGTAGAAAATAATGGTGAAAAGTCATCCAAAGTGGACTTCAGTCCTTTTTACTTTCTCTACTACGTATAGTAAGTAGGGGAAGTATTGCATTCCACCCAAAAATTCGATACCGAGATTTCACCGGAAATACATGTTTTGAGACCTCCTGAATCCAAAAAAAGCATTTTTGGAAACATGTCCGTGTGTGTGTGTGTGTCTGTGTGTGTGTGTCTGTGTGTGTCTGTGTGTCTGTGAACAGCATAACTCAAAAACGAACAGTCGGATAAGCACCAAACTTGGTATTTAGGTTCAGTATCTTCCAGAGATGCGACACGAAGGTTTTCAAGAAAATCCCCTCACCCCAGACTACCCTTTACATGGAAGATTTTTCGAAAATTTTAATTTTCTCAAAAATGGCTCTAACGATTTTGATGAAAATATCATATGTTTAAGATAATGTCATGAGAAATGAAATGTATATCTCGAATTTTCTGGGAATGTCTCCAAAAGTATTCTTCATTGTGAACGACTTTTGCATAACTGGTAAACCATAAGAGATAGACAAAATTTTACTACACAAAAAATGTAGATCGCGTTAAAATACACAACTTATGTCATATACATTTCTTTTGTTGAGTGAACCGTTTTCGAGATATTGCTTGTTATTTCCTTAAATTTTCCAATACTTATACTTTTTCTCAAATGCGTTATTCATTTTTTTTATGTCCTGGACATGCAAAGAGAATGGAATGCGCCACATAGCAACCAGCGTTAAAATATTTGACTATAGCTTAAAGCCTACCAATTTCCCTTGCATCTACAAGAAAATTAGCAATAAGATTAACATCTCGATACTTTAATTAACATGAAGCATATGGAGAATAGACGTTTGTAAAATTAGATTGTACAAGAGTAGAGAAAGTCATGTGAGTGTAACACATCAGAGTTTTTTACTTTCTCTACCACGTACAGAGTAGGTAGAGTATTGCTTTCCACCCAAAAATCGATACCGAGATTTCACCGAAAATATATGTCTTGAGACCCCCTAAATCCCTCCCGCCAAAAAAAAATAAAAATTAGAGAAAGGTCCGTGTATGGCGTCTGTGAACAGTATAACTCAAAAATGAAAAGTCGGATAAACGCGAAACTTGGTATTCAATTTCACTATCTTCCAAAGATGCGACACGATTTTCAAGAAAATCCCCCACCTCAAACTACCCTTTACATAGAAGATTTAAAAAAAATTTTGATTTTCTAAAAAAATGGTTTTAACGATTTTGATTAAACTACATATATTAAAGATATATACATGACAAATAAAATGTATATCTTGAATTTTGTGGGAATAGCCTTTAAAATCCTCTTCATTCGGAAGGAATCTTGTATAACTGGCAAACGTTAACTTCTTCAGACCTGGCGTGTCCTATACGACACACAAATTAAAGCTTGTTTACGTTACGAGACCAGCTGCAGTATTTGACTACAACGGTAATCGAACTCAGGCCTTAAACTGATAATGATGATTTGTATTTAAGGGCACTCAAATACTAGGTCATTAGCGCCCTCGGCCTGTACATGTTGTGTGACCACACGTGCAACATTTTACCTTAACAGCAAACGAAGTCAGGTCATTCAGGTTTGTTTATTACATATCACACCTGCAAAATTTGACTTTAACAGCAAATGAACTCGGGCCTGAGGAGGATAAACAATAGACGAAAACGTACTACATAGAAAATGTAGATATCTTTAAAACACAGGATTTATTTAGAATAACTTTTTTTTGTGGCATCAGCTGTTTCCGAGATATGTTATTAATGTTTAATACTTAACAATACTTTTAAAGTCCTTTGATTTTCAATTGTTTCTCGCGATCCATGCAAGGAGTATGGAACTTTAAGGCCAGCGTATATCATCCAGTTCTTTAACATTTGACTATCGCTACTCACTTTGTATCAATATCGAAATGTGTAATGAAGCTATCTCGGAAAAACGTTTATCTGGATTAAAATGCAGTAGTTAGGATAATAAACTTTCGTAAGAATAATTTGTGTACCCACTAATAAGCGATAGAAGGTAGACAAGTCATGTGAATGTAATAGATCAGATTTTTTTATTATTATTTCGTTTGGCATTAAACTTTCTACGAAAATTAATCCCCAAATTTAATCTAAAGTTATTGAATTGATGTTTAAGCTAAAATAGGCACAACATGAAGAAAATTTTTCCAAACTATCTCGAACATATATTAATGTCAAAATATTTGGTCACTAAATAGTTTACAGCAGCCTTACATCAATATTTTGAAGAAAACAAAATTGAGCCAAATAAAATTCATCAAATTACAATGATGCTATAGTTTTTCAACTTCACATAAGCTTACAACGAGAGAATAATGTAAATCACTGGTTACAGTATTTAACCTTGGTTGAAGTGCGTAACATGCAGCTTTACAATATTTCTGGCAAAAGGTTGCATCGTCTGTCAGAATTGTTTGTACGATCGCTCCACACATGATATAATGGAAGTATATTTGTATTGTGCTACATTTGGTAGCTTAATACTTGTTAATATTTCACTGCTCTTATCTTCATGTTTTTACCAAGCAGGGAGTAGAACACTCTTTTCCAGAGTAAACGAGATTTAGTAGAAGCGGTTTTTCCAAATGTCCTTGGTATTACAACATCCAGAACTAGACCTATATAACTGAGTGCTCTATGCAGCTTCCGGAAAACTGTCCTGATAGTGTCGGAAAAGTCCGGTCCTTTGCTAATGGGCATATCAACGAAATGAGAAAGTATCGTGCAAAATAACATAGAATAAAAATTTTAAAAACGAAAGATCGTGCATTTCAGAATAATAATATTTTTATGAACTATGGAATATTGCGGAAATATTTAAATGTAACGGTTGAATTCTGTACATTGCAAATCATAGAAATCTGTATTATCATAACGCTAGAGTCTTGATATAGCGAGGCAGTATTCTATATCACAACACTGTGAATGCCAGAATGATTGTAGTGTAAATTAACATTATTGTATGACAATGATTTTAGATGTTTGTTAATTATAAGCATTGTTAGGAAATAAGTTTACACGGCCTCACTGAAACTGACAATAGGAGAGGATAGCAATGAGCTTGTCGCGGTATCGTCGTGTTATCTTATTTGCTGAGCGCCTGTTATTGTTTTACTATTTTTAATTTTGAGTTCTTTGTCCTCCGGCTAGCTATTATCACTCAGTCGAGCAAATCTCTTAAACAGGGTGTGTAAACGGAAAGGAGTTGTTACTAAAAGATAACACTGATAAAAGAATTTGTTTTTACACTTTTATTGCCGTCACACTTTATTCATTTTGCATAATTACTCTTGATACACACCAGACTGAAACTGTTATATTTTAGAATGTAACTATAATCACTTGTTTGCCGCACATTATTAATTCGCGTATTTCACATCTTTTAACTAACTTTACGACGCGAGAGATTCTGTAGAACTGCGCGACGTGTAACCCGTGGATGATTCTGTTGAACTGTGCGACGTTTGCCTTGTGAATGATTCTGTAAAACTGCGCGACGTGTAACCCTTGAATGATTCTATTGAACTGTGCGACGTTTGCCTTGTGAATTATTCTGTAGGACTGCGCGTTACCCGTCTCTGGCTCGGAATTTATACTCCCTCACCCCGATATGCCTAAAGATTAGAATCGAGCTGCTATTGGTTAATAAAACGCATAACATTAGCGTCTATTTTTATATCCAATCAAAATTACGAACAGGGAAGATATTCCCTCCATTTCTAAAGAAAAGCGCGCTACTCTGACGTCATTTGTTTGTCTCTTCTAATTGATAATCAACTCACCCCCTCGCTCATTGTTATCCGCTCCTATTGTCAGTTTCAGTGAGGCCGTGTAAACTTATTTGCTAACAATGCTTATAATTAACAAACATCTAAAATCATTGTCATACAATAATGTTAATTTACACTACAATCACTCTGGCATTCACAGTGTTGTGATATAGAATACTGCCTCAAAAGAATATGAAATAATTTAATATCACGACCCCTGTTATTCACCGCCGAGTCCTTTTGGGCGCTGCGGGCTTTAGACTTCTATAGGGATTTTCGTATTTTTAGTTTGGGAACAGACATTCCGCTACAGGGTTCCTCATGTAAAACATATTTATATCGGCGATTCCTCTGCACGGAGGCGCCTTACCTTGTAAGCGTTGTATATGAATTGCATACGACAGAGAAAAGGTGGTTGTTTCAATGCTCCCCATATAGTTCACAACCTTAGGGGAAACCTCATTCCTCCCAGCGATGGCCGGACCCATTTATTAGCTGCAGGCAAGCAGTGGTGTCTGTTACCTCCGATGGTAGGGTGATAATGACGATAGAACGAAAGGACCTGCAGCTTTCCATACCACGTTGGGCCTTAGGAATATTTCACATGAGTTAATCAGAAGTAAAGGAGTAGATAGGGCTGACTTAAAATCGCCACCTCAGAGCCGGGAACCAAAACAAGTATCGTCAGCTCGAGAGCCGCAAAGGAAACGACTAAGAAGATGTCCGTGTCCGTGTCGCATGTAAATGTCATATTTCACATTTCTGTGTGAAGTAATCCTTATTGCGTGCCACCACATTCTCGTATAAACAGGTTTGAACAGCGTTTTTTTTTTTTAATTTTCTTTAAATTTTTCGTACTTAAAACTATTTTTAATATATGCATTGAAAACCTGAAAATATGTATGCATATCTGCTTTAAATGTATCAATGTATGCATTTGAATTTATACTTATACTGTGCCCTTGAACATGAGCTTAAATTTAAGACATTCCTATAAAAAGAGAGGAAGGAAAGAAAAGAGAAGAAAAACGTTAGCAAGATATAAACAATATCTATTTAAACTACTGGCATATAGGAGCATTGTTTTAGGAGGTATACGATCACGCAGGCATAGAACCTAACTTATTTCCTCTGTTTTTGATTACCAATTATATACTTATGTACTGAAGACTGTCTTTGAACTTCGCATGAATGAGCAGATAAAAATATGGCATTTCATTGCAATTCGCGTCTACTGCAGGTCAGTTTCTTAAAGTAATTTACCACTGTTTCTCCAGAGGCCTATTTTCCCGCCCGCTTTCAAATTAATACGCCGTATTTGTTATCATAAGCTTGACTATGGAAACCGTTGATCGTCAACAATGACTTTAACTCGTTTCGTTTGGTTTTCATCTTTATTTGAAACGCTGAATCTCCCTCGCTCAGAGAAATTCATACTGCTAAGCTCTAGGAAGAATGGAGAGTAAGCTCAATTAAAGCAAAATTCTCCCTCTAGCCGGAAATCGAGTCTGGAGCTCTTAGATGTAGAAATTACTACGCTAACCACTAGATTGAAGAGGCAATTTAGTCCCTATCACTTCTTAAGGACATTATCAAGTTTTACGAGGACGATATTGAATTTTTTTTAGAATGATATGTTTCTAAAAACAAACGAGATTTATTTATATTTTACAGCCACTTTCTAATGTTTTGTGAGTTGCTTGCCGTGTAGTTTGTTGGGTTTCTCTAATAGTTTGTTAATTATCATCATTTAAAGATAGTGTGTTCTCAAAAATTAACTTGACTAGAGAACATTTCCGAGCTATGATTTTTAGGACTTTAAATCGTCATTTACGCCTAAACAATACGAAGGTCGACTTAGAAATGCATTTGGCGAAGAAGCCCCATCTTAGGTAACAATTTATAATTGGTGCAGCGAATTCAGAAGAGATCGGTCTTTTCTTAGTGATGAATTTTGTGATGGACGCCCAAAAACTACTGATACTGATGAAAATATTGCCGCTGTTCGAGCAATGCTTAAGAAGATCGACGGACATATTATGAATTTATTCGGGCGACATTGGGCAGTGGCATGAATCAAATCCAAAACATTTTACATCAACGGTTTAGACGTGAGAAAACTTTGTTGTCGATGGATTCTACATAAACTAACTGCCGGTCAAAAACAACAAGCATTGGTTGGTGCAGAAAAATTCTGGAAAAATTCCAAGGCGACACTTTAAATTTGGTTTCGAATATCGTTAATGGTGATAAATATTGGATTTATTGTTATGATTCTGAAAAGAAAAGTCAATCGCCTCAATGGGTCTTTCGAACAGAACCTAAGCCCACAAAAGTCCGACGAATTCGCAGTGCTGGTAAGAAGATGGTTGCAGTTTTTTTTTTCTAAAACGGGCCATATTGCTACTATAGCATCAGAAGATAGACGTACCGTTACTGCCAATTGGTACACAAATGTCTTTTTACAGCAAATTTTTGAAAAAGACCGTGAAAAATGCCCAAAAGGAAAAATAATGTTGCATCATGACAACGCATCGTCGCATACAGCAAAACTAAAAACTGAATATTTGGATGCCCTAAAGGTCAGCACCATGGATCGCCCACCATACGCCCAGACCTAGAACCTTGTGACTTCCTTTTGTTTCCAAAAATTAAAGATAAAATGAGTGTAATAACTTTTTCGTCATGAGATGAAGCAGTGGAACATTATAAAAATGTCGTTTCTGAAGTGCCTCAGGAAGAGTGGCATTATTACTAAAGGACTAGTTTCATCGAATGCAAAAATGTATTGGAAAGGTAGAATCAGACGACTGAATTAATTCCAAAACTGTGTTGAAGTTAAAGTGGAATATTTTGAAAAATAATAAAATCGTTTAAATTTTTTAAAACTAATTCTTGTTTGCTTTTTTTTTAAAATATTTAGTGTCGCCCTCCTATATAACTCCACCACCATCTCTGCTGTCAGTCTCATGCAGTGACGGGTGTGTGACTACCCATACAACCAGGAAGGCTGTATGTCCTGCAGATGCCATAAATATACACAAATAAGCAATAAGCACCAACAACTATACATCAGTCGTTTTTAGAGCTCGTGAAGTACGTAATTACTCAGTTTTATTAAAACGTACAGCTTTGCTACAACTATGCAGTTTCATACACAGGGTGTAACTGAAATAGGTTTACGGCTTTAATGTGCAGAAATCGAACACAGTTCTGCAATGCTTTGTTTATAATACCTTCGTCTCTGTTTAAATGTTTATGATATTGTATGAATTACATCGCAAGTATTCGAGTCGGACATTATTATCGCATCAGTCGTTCCAAATCATACATATTTAACTGGGAGTAGATTATTTCTTTGTATAATATTGTGAAGATTTATATATAGAGGCATACGTTTTTGTACCCTTTGCTCGCATTTAATTCTATGATGTGGATTGAAATGTGATAGGAAAGTATGTTGATAATGGCCACTGGAAATTCCAGGGATGTCATTCCTTCTCGAAGGTTTTCGTCTCTTAAAAACTGACCGCAGTGCCAGGTTATCTCACGCCTCATCTTTTCAGTGTCAACGCCTTCAACGTGACATGAAATCAAGGACAACCTAATAACCCCTTTTCGGAAATCCACTCCACACGTCTCTTTGTTTTCTCTGACAGTATACAGAGTGGCTCAAAAGGTATACAGTACAGATTGCATATAATTTCTTCATAGATATTGGGAATGTTGGGCTTATAGAGTTGGTGTATGGGTACAATAGAAATTGAATTAACAGAATGCAAATGTTATCTGTGTGGGAAGAAAACATAGCAGGGAATTTTAATAATGTTTGGCATATAATACCCAGTAATGGCATTATAGGACCGGTTTTTTTCAATACAGTTATGGATGGTAACAACTACCTAAACATGTTCTGAAACGTAGTGTTGCCTTTTGTTGCCTTATGGACTTTTTTTTTACTCTGATGTTGACCACAATTTATGTATTACTGTGTATTGGAGTGTTCGGCGCAGGTTCGAACAGTGTTTTAATGCAAATGGAGGACATTATGAACACTTACGAGATTAAACATCCAATAACTCCGTCAATACATATGAAAAAGGAAATAAAGTAAATGTAATGAAGTATGTACATACCTATGTACCACTCCGTATTTTTTTTCAGCGTTTATTGATTGATGTATTCTTGTCTGTTATTATAGCGAACGTATAAATCGTATTATAAATTACACATTTTAAATACTTAAACTCCTTCAGTTGTTTCTTGTGGTAGCAACTTTTTAGAGCGTTAGTTGTATAAAACCCATTTACATAGAGTATTATTTAACGACATCGAAATATTTTAACTATTGATACCATAATTATTGACGGTAAGATGTAAACAATTAGATAAAGAAGTGACAGTAAGATAAAGGAATATTTGCAATAAATAATTACCGTCAATCAATGTATAATGTAATAAGACTGAGTTGAAAGATTTGTCCGGGAAGAAAAAGGTAATTAGCGTGCCATGTTAAAGAAATGTCATTAGTAAAAGCCGAGTATAGAACGCATTAGTATAAAAGTTCCTGGAATGCAGTTATAGTTAAGTCCAGTACGTTTGAAAAGTCACGTAGGCAGACATTCTGTAAATTAGAAACGGAAATGAAATTCTGAGATTCGGGGATTTCCACATAGAAATAGTGTCAGATACGCATACGTAGAGTTTTAAGATTGAACCGCTAGAGATTTTCAAGAAAATTCCCCAACTGCCCTTTACAGGGAAAGACTATGTTATTTTTCGGTTTGCCAAAACTGGCTCTAACCATTTTATTTAAAATATAAATAATACATTTAAGATCCCAATGTGACAAAATGAAACCTGAATTTTCTACGAATAGCTTGTGAAGCTTTCATGTTAATTGAATACTGTAAAATTTTCTATAAATGGGAAATCAAAGGATAGAAACAAAATTTTGCTGCTGGAAAATGCAGAACTCGTTAAAATATAAAATTTTATTTATATTCAGTAAAATGTTTCGTAGCGTTAGCCGTTTTCAAAACATTCTGTGTTGCATGTTTGCACTTTCTCAAGTAATCATCTGAAGGACCTACTTGAGAGTTTGCAATTCTTATTTTTTCTTTCCATCACAAGATCTCGTTTCCGCTGCTAAACATTTGAATGCTGCTTCCAAATGTTGTAACTAAGCACATATTGATTATTATTTTGAATTCATTTCTAGATAAAAGTATATCGTAAATAGCGTAACGTGGATAGAAGAATCAGGTAATCATAATACACGAGGGCAAATGTACATTTATAATGATGAGGGTATTCACATCACAATATGTACACCAATAATGCCTTTTTATAAGACATAAAGAAAATGTTACTGTATCCAGTATACTTAATGTGGAAAACGTGTTCTTTCATCCATTTTCAACACTTCTTTGAATTACAGAAGAGAGATTTTACCTCAGTTATTCGGATATTATGCCGTAGTCATAATTGTGACAAATTAGCTTCACTCTACATCTCGACTTTCGGAGAAAAACATACAAACAAGTGCGGACTGAACCTGAATCGCCTACAAGAGAATCGATGGCCTTAGCCAGAGACGGAGTTAAAGCACTTAGCATTTACATGAATATCAGATATACACTGAATTATTAACGCACATCCCTTAGAAGTGACTTCAGCGCATCGTAAATATCAGAAACCATGTATACTGAGACTTTCAAATGAGCCTAGGATTAACAAAAACTGAAGAGGTGCTATGAAAATACTACCTACGTTACTTAGTGTGGACGGAGCGATTGACGATATTCTTCCATTGTGGAATTGTTGTACAGCCTCCTGCGAAGATAAATCGTACAGTATTGTGGGTATATTGCGATGCATATGCTTCAAGCGCATAAGTACCAAAGTTTTGTATTATTTGAATGCATGCAATCTCTCATGGATTTACCGGTTAACTTAGATCGTTGATTGGTCTAGAATTGGATATGAAAATGCAAACACAAAGATATATATACCAGGTGAGTGAGCTGCCCCTTTTATTTTTTAATTTCTGCAACGTGCTAAGCGACATATTAGACTTACGCCTTTCTTGAATGCCTTCTAATGGCTGATTTGCATAACATTTTATAGAGGAGGGATAGATAACTCAGTGCATAAGTGTTTTACAGGACAGAATGCAATCGCTATGTATGTCGATACAAAAAACATCCCACCCTGACACTGGGAGCTGCAGTAGCATTTTTAGCCAATTTTATAAACTTTTATTATTTAACATACATTCATGCACACCTTTGAAAACGCCCCTGAAGGAACAATCTATCACATGCATCGGTTGACAAAACAATTTGAAAACAAAATGGCATATCTACGCAGTGCGACCAATTGGATTTAAGCCGTCAGTCAACGTTGTACAGCCTTGTCAAAAAATGCTTAGTTTTAGGTAATTTCTCTTATGTCACAAACTATGGCGTATTTTGGATCATACAGTAATTGTAATGACTGATGCAGTTTATTTGTTTGAATTAAAACTACCAAACCGAGCTCAAAACACTGTATGACGCTGCAAAAAGCGCGTGAAGATTCGAGGTGTGGTCTAGTTCTACGATTAATAATTCGTATAGGAACCTCAGATCGCAAGGTAGCATTTACCGAATGGTATTATCATGGTTGCTTCAGTTCGGGTTCAAATCATTCGGGTTAAGTTAAAACTTTTTATTACCTTTTGTTTTATCTCTTTGGGCCTATAATTTGATATTATGATATAAATAACGTTTTTGATAAAATTATAAGTGTGTATAAAGTAGAATAATCGCCATGTTTTCCACTGGCAGCCCAAATCATCTACGGGCAGTCATACGTGAAGAATGCACGCAGATTACACCGCGCATGTTACAGCATGCAGGAAGGTCTCTCCGGCAACGTACACAAATGTGCATTTATGAAGGGGGTCGTCATTTTGAACATTTACTTCGTTGATGAAATCCACGCTCTTTAACAGTTTATTATCCTGTTTATCCGTGAACTTAGCACATTTATAACTCTTTTGTCAATAGAAGAAGTGAAACATAGGGTTTAAACATGAATCAAAAACTGTTAGATTTTTATATCGTCGATATGCGCCCTAAAGAATGAAAGCTAACTACGTAACACGGCTTACAACACCAGATACGGTACAGATTATTAGGGTAAACATGATACACAATTATTTGATTGTAATTCTTGTGTCTTTGGCTCACAGGAGAGCCAATAGCAAAAATAAACAAATTAGTACACTAAAATACAGAAAATAAACACAGGGAGAAAAAAAGGACCAAAACAATTTCATGTTTGTATCAGATTCGATAACTCACTCTCCCAGAACCCACGTAGTCTCTCCCGCTCTTCGGGAAAACATTCTTCTATCTCCTTGCAAGCATTATATCCATGAAACGCCGTCTTTTTTTTAAGGCTTTCGCACCTCTTTGGTTGTCATTCAGGCCTTTAATATGCTAGTTGCATATAGTACCGAATAGAAGGGCAGAGCTACAATAACAGTTTGTTTGCTAAAAGGGTCAATGTTTTCACATTAGACTATAAACTGTGGGTTGCATAGATACGAATACCTAGGGGCAGCTGACTCACCTGATACACTATGTGATCAAAAGTATCCGGACACTCCCACAAACATACGTTTTTCATCTTAGGTGTATTGTGCTGCCACCGACTGTCTGGTACTCATTATCCGCGACCTCAGTAGTCATTAGACATCGTGAAACAGCAGAATGGGACGTTCCGTGGAACTCATGGACTTCGAACGTTGTAACGGTATTATTTATAATGTTTGTGTATTTGTTTTTATTTACTTCATGTGAAGCCATCTTGTGACGTCATTCATTTGTTCGGTTTGTAGCTCCATCTGGTGTTAGCAATTTGTGGTAGTATTAGTGTTTGAAAAAATGCGACTGTTATTTGATTTAATTTATGTTTACTGTCCTCCGGCTAGCTATTATTTCTCGGTCGAACATGTCTCTTGATCAGGGTTGTGTAAACGGAAAGGAATCTTTTATCCAAAAAGAACACTGATGAAGAAATTTGTTTATAATTTTATTGTCGAACACGTTCACTCTCACTTTTACACATTGATCTAGATACTCGCCAAACTGAAACTGTTATAACAACTTCTTACTGATAATTCTTTTAATCCACGTACTTCAATCTTTTGTATAATTAACTTTACCATACTTTAGATTTTTCAGAATTCTGCTACGCGTAACTTGTGAATCTATATCCGATGTATGCCGTACTAATACTTTCGACGAACTGACTGACTGAAGACGACGTGTAGTGTACACAGATTTTTGATGAACTGGCATGGCTTTACCTCTAACCTACTGCTTTTATACCCATACACACCGATATGCCTAAAGATTATAACTGAACTGCAATTGGCTAATAAAACGCGCCAACATTAGCGTCTATTTTAGTATCCAATGAAAATTATGAATACATATGCTCTAGGGAAACGTTCCAGAAGATTCTCAACGAAAAAACGCGCCAACATTACGTAACTTCCTCGTTTCCAATAATGATAAACAGCTCACCCCCTCGCTGCATTATTGCACGCTATTATTGACAGTTTCAGTAAGGTCCTATAAACTTACTTATCAACAATAATTACAGTCAAGAAACATATTAAATCAATGTCACATAAAATGCATATTCATATTACAATCATTATTTACATTTAAGTAATTTGTGATACAAATTACTGCATCCTATGCCCCACTAGAAACATAATTATAAATATTTACAACTTGTTTGGAAATTTTATAATTGGGTTTTTAGTCTCCTAAATCTTGGAACACATGCTATCACTTTCACTTAACACTTCACACGTATTTAACACACGACATATGTTTTTTTTTGTTTTGTTTTTTGTTTTTTTTGTTTTTTTTTTTTACTCTCGCCACTACTTACTGGCTCAGGTTTAATGTGTTTAGACATTAATCTGACATTTACAATTTTTTATAGCAAATACTGTACCCTGAATTATTTAGTTATTGTTACAAATTGGTTTACTTTCTTATATTGTTGACAAAAATTTGTGCATTTAAGAATTTTTGTAATTACTATACATATTTACCAAAAATATTCAACCTTTACATAAATATATTTACATCTCTTAAATCTAGTCACTGTTTCACTTGTTCTGTTTGCTACATAAATATTTGTTTTTAATTATTTTTACCCATTTTTGTTATTTTGTAATTTATTTTAACAATACTCTTGGAATTGTATTTACGTACTTTTACTTTAGTATCATATTACGTTTCAATCTTTACATTCTTAATTTCAAATACTGTTACAGTTACAAAAAAATATTTATTTTCCTTTAAAAAAAATTTAATTATGTCCAAAATTTTATTTCTCCTTTCACATGACGTACATATTTATTTAACCCTCTTACGTTCCAATACATTTCTCTGCAAGTCATCTTTAACTATCCAGCATTTACTTTACATCTCATTGCTATTTACCCTCCTGGATCAAATTGTGTATGCCTAAGCATTACTCGTAGCCGTATCCTAACCTTCAAAAATTTGTTCATGAGTAACCTCTTGTATTCATATGAAATTTCGTCCCATGATAACATTTGAAAACAATCTAAAGTTTCCTGAACAACACATCTTTTACCAACTGTCATTTTCGATTCTTCTAGTATCTTTGTAATTTGATAATACTCTGACAAATCTGCCATAAATTGTACTGGATTGGAGTTTTCATTCTGAACAGCTTGGTACTTGTTAATTTCAGAAATTAGCTTTTGATTATTTACAGTCAAAACTTTAACTTCTTCGTACAATTTATTTCTCTGCATTACTGACTCCTTCTGTATTTCTGATATTTCCCCTCTGAAATTAACCTGCGTCTGATTCACATATCTCTTTTAACTCATTTGAAATGCTACTCATTCGGCTACCTAACTCTGTACATTTTACATCAACATGTTCACTTTTAGTATTAACCTCATTTTCTTTGTTACCTATTTCCCTGCTCATGTCTAGCATTTTCTTTGAAACTTCTCCTATCTCACTTGCTATTACTTCCTGATTTTCATCTCTCATTTTTGGCATACTACTATCTAGCTTCATAACTTTCTTTTCAATTTCTTCACTGCTTTGTTCTAAGCCCCTATTTCTATTTTCCATGTACTGAGTAAGTTTGTGTTCTAATTTCTCAAAACTCTTTTCAATATCTTCCCTAAATTGATCTGTAATACTCTTCTTTAACGCTTCACCAAAATTTCTCAGCATTTCCATCATCATACTAGCATCAAAATTAACATTTCCTGCTATTCTATTCTGACTTTCTGCACTAACATTTCCTCCATCAAATACTACATTGTTTAAGCTATTTTCTGTATCCTGTATTGAATTACAGCTAACTGTTACATTATCTCCCTCCATAATTATTTCTTCTGTATTATTAGTAGCCATTGTTTTATTTATCCTACCGCTCCTAAGGTACATTTAAAATTTTACACCTTTTTTTTTAGAATAAAAATCACACGTTTCTAACCTTTCTGATGCTATCTGCTGATGTAGCTTTGATGTCCAGATTTCTGCCCCTCTCTCCTAGGTTATATGTTGCTTCTGCGTTGTGTTATGATGAATCTACGTCGTTTTGGTGTTCTGTAGTTGAATTTCTCTGTTGCCTTTTAATCTCGGAATTACGATGTCCAATCATCCGCGTAGTCTGACGTCCCTTTTGTTGTTTCTGGAATCTGCGTCTTGTAGATCAGTTCACTGCTCCATTCGTTCCACATCCTGGTTAATTCTGCTACTTTCCTGGTTACTTTGCCCCTTTCCTGGTCACTTTGCCCCACGTTCTGGGTGCCAATTTGTAACGGTATTATTTATAATGTTTGTGTATTTGTTTTTATTTACTTCATGTGAAGCCATCTTGTGACGTCATTCATTTGTTCGGTTTGTAGCTCCATCTGGTGTTAGCAATTTGTGGTAGTATTAGTGTTTGAAAAAATGCGACTGTTATTTGATTTAATTTATGTTTACTGTCCTCCGGCTAGCTATTATTTCTCGGTCGAACATGTCTGTTGATCAGGGTTGTGTAAACGGAAAGGAATCTTTTATCCAAAAAGAACACTGATGAAGAAATTTGTTTATAATTTTATTGTCGAACACGTTCACTCTCACTTTTACACATTGATCTAGATACTCGCCAAACTGAAACTGTTATAACAACTTCTTACTGATAATTCTTTTAATCCACGTACTTCAATCTTTTGTATAATTAACTTTACCATACTTTAGATTTTTCAGAATTCTGCTACGCGTAACTTGTGAATCTATATCCGATGTATGCCGTACTAATACTTTCGACGAACTGACTGACTGAAGACGACGTGTAGTGTACACAGATTTTTGATGAACTGGCATGGCTTTACCTCTAACCTACTGCTTTTATACCCATACACACCGATATGCCTAAAGATTATAACTGAACTGCAATTGGCTAATAAAACGCGCCAACATTAGCGTCTATTTTAATATCCAATGAAAATTATGAATACATATGCTCTAGGGAAACGTTCCAGAAGATTCTCCACGAAAAAACGCGCCAACATTACGTAACTTCCTCGTTTCCAATAATGATAAACAGCTCACCCTCTCGCTGCATTATTGCACGCTATTATTGACAGTTTCAGTAAGGTCGTATAAACTTACTTATCAACAATAATTACAGTCAAGAAACATCTTAAATCAATGTCACATAAAAATGCATATTCATATTACAATCATTATTTACATTTAAGTAATTTGTGATACAAATTACTGCATCAACGTGGTCAGGTGATTGGCTGTCACTTGTGTCAGAAGTCTGTACGCGAGATTTCCACACTCCTAAACATCCCTAGGTCCACTGTAACTGATGTGATAATGAAGTGGAAACGTAAAGAGACATGTACAGCACAAAAGCGTACACGCCGACCTCGTCTGTTGACTGACAGAGACCACCGACATTCGAAGAGGGTCGTAAAGAGTAATAGGCAGACATCTATCCAGACCATCACACAGGAATTCCAAACTGCATCAGAATCCACTCCAAGTACTATGACAGTTAGGCGTGAGGTGAGAAACCTTGGATTCCATGGTCGAGCGGCTGCTCATAAGCCACACATCACGCAGGAAAATGCCAAACGACGCCTCGCTTGGTGTAAGGAGCGTCAACATTACACGATTGAACAGTAGCAAAACGTTGTGTGGAGTGACGAATCACGGAACACAATGTGGCGATCCGATGGCTGGATGTGGATATGGCGAACGCCCGGTGAACGTCATCTGCCAGCGTGTGTAGTGCCAATAGTGAAATTCGGAGGTGATGGTGTTAAGGTGTAGTCGGGTTTTTCCTGGAGGGGGCTTGCACCCCTTGTTTTGCGTGGCACGATCACAGCGCAGACCTACATTGATATTTTAAGCACCTTCTTACTTCCCACTGTTGAAGAGCAATTCGGGGATGGCGATTGCTTCTTTCAACGCGATTGAGCACCTGTTCATACTGCACGGGCTGTGGCGGAGTGGTTACTAGACAATAACATCCCTGTAATGGACTGGCCTGCACAGAGTCCTGGCTTGAATCCTATAGAACACCTTTGGGATGTTTTGGAACGCCGACTTCGTGCCAGGCCTCACCGACCTACATCTATACCTCTCCTCAGTTCCGCACTCCGTGAAGAATGGGCTGCCATTCCCCAAGAAACCTTCCAGCACCTGATTGAAAGTATGCCTGAGAGAGTGAACGCTGTCATCAAGGCTAGGGGTGGGCCAACACCATATTGAATTCAAGCATTACCGATGGAGAGCGCCACGAACTTGTGCGTCATTTTCAGCCAGATACATCCGGACACGGATACTTTTGATCACGTAGTGTATGTATATTGAAAATCTGGTGTGATACATTCACATGACTTTCTCCACCCTCTACCTTTATTAGTGAGTATACAAACTATTGTTACAAAGCTTATTTTTCTATCCACTACATTTTAATTCATATAAAGTTTTGCAGAAATAGCGACATTACAATTTCGTTATAGATACAAAGGGAACAGCGATAGTCAGATGTTTAAGAACTGTAGGCTACATGCTGGCAGTTGTTTCCATGCAATCGCCAGAAACAATTGAATGTTGAAAAGACTTTAAGAGAATGACCAAGAAATGAACATTTAATAACGGATATCTCTCAGAAATTGCTTGTATCATAAAACAACTTATTTGAAATAAATTGTCTATTTTGAAGAGATCTACATTTCTTGTGTAGTACGTTTTCGTCTATCGCTTAACGTTTACCAGTTACACAAGATCATACAAAATTCTTTCCGAATGAAGACTTCACAATTCAATATGTACATTTTATTTTTCATGTATTGTACTCATTCATTCAGTGTTTATCCTCATCTTATGTAGGACTTACAAGCGGGTGCCTGGGGTCAGAGGCCCGTCGAGGAGCAGACAGAATGTCAAGGATGGGTGATCAGCCCGATGCCTGGTATGGGATGAAGGAAGTAGATGGAACGAAATGGTGGCGAAATGGATGAAAGGAAAGGTGATGATGGAGCAGTTGGTGGAATGAATGGCGGGGGAAACCGGATAACCCGGAGAAAACCCGCCCAGACGCCACTTTGTCCACCACAAATCCCACATGTGGGTCCCTGGGATTGAACCCGGGCCGCCTCGGTGAACCACTCGGCCACCATGGCGCCGCCATGTATTGTATTTTAAACAAAATCGTTATAGCCATTTTTTAGAAAATAAAATATTTCAAAAAATGTTCCATTAAAGGGTAGTTTGCGGTGGGGGATTTCTTGAAAATCTTGGTATGGCACCTTTGGATGACACTGGACCTAAATACCAAGTTTGGTATTTATCCAACTTCGTTTTTTGAGTTATTCTGTTCACACAAACACACACACACACACACATGGATCTTTCTCTAAAAATGCTTTTTCGAATTCAGGGGTCCTCAAAACATGTACTTCCGGGGAAATCTCGGTATCGAATTTTTGGATGGAATGCAATACCTTCTCTACCTACTACGTACGTGGTAGAGAAAGTAAAAATGGCTAAACAGGAAGGGGACAAAAATCAGAGTTGTGCATTTTTTTCAAATGAGGAAAAGATTTCTATTTACAGGAACTTCATAGTTCGTAAAATAACAACCAACGAAGACTACCTCCGATCTGGTGATTAGCATAAGTATAAGTGTGCCTCCAGATCCAGAGGTCGCGGATTCGATTCGCGACTGGGGATGGGAATTTTGTTTAGACAGGATTATTTCCCATCATCCCTAAAGGTTGGAAGTATGAGTGAGTGTATGTACGCGCGCGCGCGTGTGTGTGTGTGAATTTAACGCTAAAAAGAACTAACGTAACCAAATCCATATATACACAAGAGTAAACGAGTGAACATCATTGTCGATGACCAATTATTGTTCCAAAGGCAAGAGCCGCCGATATGACCTTAGATGTTAAAGACGGCATAACAAAAAATCAATGCTTTGAGATATTAACTTAAAGTTATTAAATTTGTATTCTTAGATGACATTTTGTTCTATTAATAAGTTCCTTTCCTCTCTCAACAAAAATACCTTCTATTTCACCTCACAAACAATGCCGAATTTCCAAATTTCTCCATTTAAATTTGCGGATGGCCGAGAGAAATTTTCTTTAATTAGAATCATTCCTTATCCTTCACTGCATATGGAAGTGTGAATGCGGTACTGAATATGAGAGTGTGTTCATTAAAAAGTCAATAAGGTCAACGATAATTCCACAGTTTGAGTTACTAACACCAGAGGTCGTATCTCATCTCAATCCCACATTATGACTGAAGAAGCTAAATGGGGGCTAAACAAATGAAGCAATTAAAAACCTAAATATGTTAGTGTGTAAAATACGAACAGCAGCGTTCTGTTGAATACTGCATAACTACCCATCCAAGTCAGTCTAACGCCTACCTCTCTCCCTGTAGTAAAAACTACTTAAGTCAAGTGGCTTGTCACTAGTGACGTTTGTTGGCATTCGGCCCGATTTACATACGAGTGATATTAACAGTGTGTGTAATATACATACAGTCCTCATCGCCTGGGTTTTGCTGTGTGTGCAGAACACACTCTCCACTTATATTCTTAAAACACGGAAAAAATATACCTGAAAAGTGTGTGTAATTTACTTCCACCGTATTCTTTTGTGGACATGAAATGGTTTTAGGAAGCAAAACCCAGTAAAACACTTGGAGCGCAATTAGATCAACCTGATGACTATTGCTTGCATAGGAAGATGCACGAGATCAGATCGACTGCGTAATTTTTCATCCCTAGGTCATTAAACTTAAGGTTTTTTAAAAAAAATTCTGATGTGTTACACTCACATGACTTTCTCTACTCTTGTACAAATATTTTTATAAACGCTTATTCTCCATATACTTCATGTTAATCGAGACATCGAGATGTTAATCTTATTGCTAATTTTCTTGTAGATGCAAGGGGAATTGGTAGGCTTTAAGCGATAATCAAATATTTTAAGAGCTGGTTGCTATGTGGAGTATTCCATTCTCTTTTCATTACCAGGACAAAAAAATGAATAACGAATTTGAGAAAAAGTATAAGTATTGGAAAATTTAAGGGAATAACAAGCAATATCTCGAAAATGGTTCACTCAACAAAAAAATCTATATAACATAAATTGTGTATTTTAACGCGGTCTACATTTTTGTGCAGTAAAATTTTGTTTATCTCTTATGGTTTACCAGTTATGCAAAAAGTCGTTCACAATGAAGAATACTTTTGGAGACATTCCCAGAAAATTCGAGATATACATTTCATTTGTCATGAAAATATCTTAAACATATGATATTTTAATCAAAATCGTTAGAGCCGTTTTTGAGAAAATTAAAATTTTCGAAAAATGTTCCATGAAAGGGTAATCTGGGGTGGGGGGATTTTCTTGCAAACGTTCGTGTCGCATCGCTGGAAGATACTGAACCTAAATACCAAGTTTGGTGTTTATCCGACAGTTCGTTTCTGAGTTATGCTGTTCACAGACACACAGACAGACACACAGACACACACACACACACAGACAGTCACACGCACACAGACACGCACACGGACATGTTTCCAAAAATGCTTTTTTTGGAATCAAGGGGACCTCAAAACATATATTTCCGGTGAAATCTCGGTATCGAATTTTTGATTGAATTACAATACTTCCCCTACTTTCTATATGTAGTAGAGGAAGTAAAAAGTATTGGTGTTTGAAAATTGAAACCAATAACCCAGAATACCTCATAAATAGTATAACCTGTATTATTCAACTTTGTGTGTTTTAAGGAGCTCTACATTTTTTGTGTAGTAAGATTTCGTCTATCTCATACGGTTTACCAATTATACAAATGCCATTCAGAATGAAGAGGACTTAACAGACTATTCCCATAAAGTTCATGATATACATTTTGTTTGTTATGAAAATATCTTAAACATACGGTATTTTAATCAATATGTATTTACTACCAAGAGGAGTACCCAAATCGTCGAAACTAATCAATTAATTTGATGAGTCTTATGTCGTAAGATCACAATGGTTAATAAGGTTTTGCTTAAGATCCGCGATCCCCTCTGTGAAGTAGTAGAGCTCTTTGCCTCTCAAAAAAGCAAGCTTTACAACAAAGATTTATTTGCTTTTTCGTGAATTTTTTAAAGCTTGCCAAATGGTAATATGTTCTTTCGTAGTAATCTATGAAACAAAATTAGAGTTACACAGCTCATGCTTATTTCTATTAATTGTATGTTTGTCTAAGCCTATCTTTTACCTTGTTTTGTTACATTTATTAGTAAAATCGTATTTATTTTAGAACATGAACTAACTCTGCATTAACAGTAACAGTATATCATTGGCTTTTTTATTTATCGAAAAAGAAATTTGATTTTTTCCTCATTCATACTGAATATTTTCTGACAAGAACAAGCCGGATTGTCGATCCGACTGCTAACATGTTATTAAGTATAATTAAATATATATTTTGTTGCTTACTGCCTGAAATTAGGAGCGTAGGTAAGTAATAGTGAGTATGACTAAACTGCAGGCCAAAGTCTTGTTAGATGCGTTTTTATTTGGACCATTGTTGGGTTTCAGGACTATAGTTGCATAGTTTTACGGTTTTATGTAGATTATTAAATATTTTATGGGTATTAAACCGTCAATCGACACACGTCCATAAACCAGAGAAGGCATAAGCGCGTGATTAGTAAATTAAGGCGTATAAATTGTCCCTTGGGTACACCGTGTTAATCGCCTCCACGCTTCCTTATGAATGCTTTATCAACTCACAGTTTACTTACAATGGAAACCTGTGGCATTGCCGCTCCAAATCCCAACGGGACTCCCTCACAATACCTAGGGAATGATATATGCCCATGCGTTGCACACCAATTCTCGCAAACTTTTGGAAAACCCAACATTTGACATTTCTTTGGCGAGCTCCATCGCGCCGATAGCACCCGGGACGTATGCAACTCAAAATGCACAAGTAAGCCGGTTGCAATCCACTCTTTACAGCCAGCCACTTGACGAGTACTTCTTGTGGCAGTATAAGTTATTTTCAAGAAGGCTTGAGGAATACATTAAGTGCGAAAAGCAAGCAGTAAATCTGCATGATAGGATATTTATCTTAAAAAGCTTTAGCCTTATTTGTAATCAGTGTTTTCTTACGTATTTTCCTTAATGAGGTGAATCAGCCAAGAAGGAGACTTGAATAAAAAAACATTTCCTCTGATGATGTTCGCCACAGTGTAACGAAACGTTAGGGAACGAAAAAATGCTCGTTAAGTGAACCTTGACCACAGAGCGTGAACTTTATCATTTTGAAATGATACTCTCTGTGCATAAAAACCTTCGCAGTTAGTTAATCTGCTCATTTGCCTGAATAAAATAATAAATGCAAAGTACTTCATGGTATTCTTTTCACACACTGGGGTGGAATGTGGTTAAACCATATATCATAGGTTTCCTTCTCTCACTCTTCTAGCTCTTAAGTCTTCGCGCGGGGTATTCCAAAAGTAAATACATACATATGGTTGCATAAGTACCAGGCCCTGTGGCGCGGAACAACTCACATAAGTGAAACCGATGTTCCAAGCGTTTGCGAAATGTGAGAAACAAAGCATGGGCAATTGACACCATTCACTATGTCCTGTGAGAGTTTCTAAGGTTTTAAAGCGGTAGCGTCATGGACTTCCCTTGTCAGTTATAAAAGCACGGACTCTGCAAGTACGTTCTTGTCCATTAATCTCGTCTTATCTCAGAGCAACTTTGTTACTTCTAACCATAATACATTTCTATATCCGAACAGATGAAAAAGTTGCTTTACATCCAAGTTTTATGGGCAATATTTGTTATGAAGAGAATAAGGAGAAAAATAATAAGCAAAAATAAAATGGATATATCTGGGTAATATCTGTGTGTATGCCTGCATGAACGAAAACAATATAGACGTTTGAAAAATAGATATAGCATTATGCAGTTCTGGACAAGCAACTTGGCTTATTTATGAACAACTGCCATACACTTACCTTAAAATAGTTGTGTACTCTGTGCAATAGGATCTTGTAAGGTCGTGGGAACATTGGATTACGTCAGCCAAGTGTTTGCTGGGAAGCCCCGAGATAGAACATCTTAAAGCTCGGAACTTGCACATAGTGAAGCCTTGAGCTCTTTTTTTTTTAATTTTATTTGTGGTTTATTCAGGGAGAACAAATTGAAATCATAAGTATCCGCTTCACGAAGATGAAGGACTCTCCAATTCGTTTTCAAATACAGGTGATCCAAAAATCTCGATCCATTTTGTTGAAACCATTTACCAGTTACATGTTGTCAGAAGTCTATGTACAATGTTCAATATAGTTCAAGCTGCCCCTCTTTTATTCCAAAGCTCTACTCCCTGCATTACATTGTCGCTTTGCGAAGGTGGCTTGGTGTCACAGCTGCTTCTGTTTCGCAAATGCGTTCCCGTAAATGAGGTAAGTCACGAATATTTGTATTGTACACATTGGACTTAATAAAACCTCAAGCAGGATAATCAGGTGGGATTAGGTCTGGGTTTACCTCTACCGCTCCATCGACCCGAAAAGTTTTCGCTGAGATAGTCACGCACAACTATAGCAAAGTGGGGTGGAGCACCATCTTGCTGTAAGATAAGTGTAAACATCATCCTGAATAAACTGTAGTTCTAGGAATTAATGTAAAATGTCCAAGTAGATGACCCCAGTGACTATAGGTGGGTTCTCGAAACATGAATGGATCACATGGTTTTATTACTATTACTTCTAGCCACACATTGATGTTGGAGGTGTATCCCTTTGTAAGCAGCATTAGGTTGCTCGTCGGCCCCTATTCGACAGTTATGCCTGCTAACACGACCGCAAGTATGGAATGCAGCCTCGTCACTGAAGAGGATATGCTTCATTAGATTATCAATAGCAGAAGCCTCAAGCAAATCATCGCTCATAGCCTGAAGGGCAGTATAATCGTTCTCTTCTAAATGATGTATTACTTGCAGATGGTTTGCACGTTTATGGAGCGTAAGCCACAGAAATCCCCAGATTGTTGTGCTGGAAATGTCTAGTTCATCACTGACGCGTCAAGTCGACGCGCCTGAACTATGTACATTCAATCATTTGCAGGGGTTCCTTGTTGCCTGAACGTTTTACATCAAGAACTCTTCCTATTCTTCTGAATTCGTTCACTAGCTTTCGGATATTGAGTCTAGTAGGTGTGGCAATGGAATTTGCGTTCAAACTCCTGATGATGCGTTAATAACCACAATCGCGCGGAAATAACTGTTATACATTCTTCAATAGTAAGCATACCTCTTGATTAATGCGAAATAAAATAAAATATTGCCAATTTAAGGAAATTGATAGAAGCTTTTGGACCAACCTGGGTATTCCAGTCTAGGCAATGGATTAAATTGTTGAACAATCCATAAAATTATGATATCCAAGCATCTGTGTTCGAAAGGTTTCATCATGAATCCGTCAGAATTACTGACACGCTTTCGGTGGCTTAGGACACTAAAGGCGTTATTCCTCAACATATTCTTACTAAGCCCGAAGAGCAAACGTTCAACGCAGTTTATTTTTTTTCTTTTCTCAGCGCTACCTCTATCCAGCAGCTTTACATAAGCGATCATACTATCTTTTGCAATTTCAGGGTGATGAAAACGACACCTATCTGTGACACAGACGATGATGACGAATGAATGAATTACGTTATGAAATGCTAGAACACATTTACTTTTGCCAATGACTACATGCAATGGAAGAATCCTACAAGGGAGCGATGCTCGGCGATACTCAAAGGTGCTCCCAAAAAGTACGGCCTTCCAACTATACTTCACAAAGTCACTTGACTGGTAGTATCCAGCTGATCTCTGATATTTTGAGAAGGCGCGATGAGAATTTAAATTTTACTCACCCTTTCTTTCAATAAATAAGGTTGGTGATGAAATTAAAATTATTATTGGTTTAAGATAATAGTACGGCAAAATATTAGTAATTTAATTAATAACTATACATATGCAGCAATACAATACATGCACATATACAATACCGCTCAACAATGCATTTATATATAACAGTGAAAATTAAGTATTTTTCTGTAACATTTTAAACTTATGAAATTGTATATAATCGAGAAAGCATAAACTGCATCAAAAGACTGCTACAGAAACATGTAAGAAGCTAATTGATGCAGAGAAGAGAATAGAGCATTAAACGGAACGTCTAAGAGTATCTACAGTTGATCTCCATTTACAATGAAAAGTAAGTCCAGACGCAGCGTAAAGCAAGACTTTGCATCCTCTTATAGATTAGTAAAAAGGAAATGGGGAAGAGAAGGGTATGTGGATTATTGTAATAGAGCAGAAAAAGAAGCGTTTGCATGGATGAGAACAGGATCAATGTATCTGAGAGGGCTAAGAGGCCCCCCCCAAAAAACGGAATTTGTGAATTATGCGGAGGTAGTGAAAGCACACAGCATTATATGACAGAATACAAAGAATTAGCAGAATGGAGACAAGAAGTATGGGAGGAAAAATGGGGAAAAAATGGATTGAAAAATAGTAGCAATTAAAATGTTAACAAGAAAAGAAGAAAAGCAAAATAAGAATATGGGGCAGTTCTTAAAGAAAGTAAAAGAGAAATGGATTAGAAAAGTAAGAGAGATAAGAAAGGTAGAAAGGCAAACGGAGGAAGGAGAGGATGGTCAATAGGGATTAAGGGTAGCAAGGGATGCTCAGATGAGCCAGAAGGCCAGGGTGTCAGGCAAAAAGAGCAGCATTGCTGGCAAGGAAATTTGTATATAGGTTAAGTAAGTTTATAAGTGGAATATTGTAAAAAGAATTGTGTATAAAAATGTGCAAATAAAGTTATCTATCTATCTATTTATCTATCTATCTATCTGTCTGTCTGTCTGTCTGTCTGTCTGTCTGTCTACCCACCCACTCACCTACTTACTTAATAGAAGCACTCATATAGAGCCATGTAACGCAAGAGATTACAAACTCCAAACTTTATGTTTGCGTTTGGTGCATAGCGGAAGAATTCTGTATTTCTTCCTCTATGCATTGTCAGCATCTCAGTTCCACACGATCGCTTTGCGAGATTTTACATCATGTACTCTAGAGGCAAAATGCTCTGTAGGTACTTGGTTCAACATCTATTTATTATAATGATTAGTTGAAAGTTCTTGTTCGATATTATTGGTTATGTTATTTAGTTTGAAATTTTGGTTTTGCAGGTATCTCAAGTACATAAGTATACTTACATATTCGCATGCAATTTACGAATCTAGAAACCGGTGCCAAGTATTGTATTACGCCTACGTCTGCATTGTGAATGCTCTTACCTCACACCTGAGCTTATACTGCGTTATGTTTACATCGTTGCGAACGGGGCCTTAAGAGAGGAAGCAAACATTGCCAGATGCACGAAGAAAAACCATCAAGATAAAGTGGTCATAAATTTTATGTCGAGGTGTCTTAACGACAGGCAACAAGATGAATTCTCAGTCAGCAGTTATGAAAAGGGAAATTCAAAGGTCGGACGATGGTGTAAGGCAAAGAAACATTCGAAATAGAATAAAAGACAATGTATTTTATTGCGAGCCAATATTCACATAGAAATTAATGCTGCTCAAGTTGATATATAACGAAAATTATTTGGCAATATGCATCGTAGGCTGACAGATTGTCATTGTAGAAATGGAGATCGTTTGACAGATATACGTTTCAAGTAATGCAAATTTTTTGTGTTGCATAAAATAGCACATTATTGGCTATCTTATTTATTTGTTATTTTACATAAACAACATAATTGGTTGAAACATAATATTATACTGAAAAATCTGATGTGTTACACTCGCATGACTTTCTCTACTCTTGTACAAACTATTTTTACAAACGCTTATTCTCCATGTGCTGCATGTTAATCGAGATGTTAATCTTATTGCTATTTTTCTTGTGCATGCAAGCGGAATTGGTAGGTTTTAAGCGATAGTCAAATATTTTAAGAGCTGGTTGCTATGTGGAGTATTCCATTCTCTTTGCATTACCAGGACAAAAAATCTGATGTGTTACACTCACATGACTTTCTCTACTCTTGTACAAACTATTTTTTACAAACTCTTATTCTCCATCTATTTCATATTAATCGAGATAAACATTTGCAGAAACGATCTTTTGACATGCAAAGAGAATTACATTTTACACATAGCGACCAGTTCTAAAAATATTTGACTATCGCTTAAGGTGTACTATGTTCCCCTTGTTTTGTGTTTGCAAGGGCAATATAAGCACAGACATATCTCTTAATAGCTGGTTGCTATGTGCAGCACAATTCTCTTTGCCACAGATTAATACTCTTTGCGTATCCGAGACAAAAAAATGAATAACGAATTCCCATTTGAGAAAATAAGTATTGAAAAATTTTAGTGAATAACAAGCAATATCTCGAAAATGGTTCACTCAACAACAAAATGTATATGACATAAATTGTGTATTTTAACGCGATCTACATTTTTTGTGTAGTAAAATTTTGTCTATCTCTTATGGTTTACAGTTATGCAAAAATCGTTCACAATGAAGAATACTTTTGGAGACATTCCCAGAAAATTCAAGATATACATTTTATTTGTCATAAAAATATCTTAAACATATATTTTAATCAAAATCGTTAGAGCCATTTTTGAGAAAATTAAAATTTTCGAAAAATGTTCCATGTAAAGGGTAATCTGGGGTGGGGGGATTTTCTTGAAAACCTTTGTGTCGCATCTCTGAAGATACTGAACCTAAATACCAAGTTTGGTGTTTATCCGACTGTTCGTTTCTGAGTTATGATGTTCACACACACACACACACACACACATGGACATGTTTCCAAAAATGCTTTTTTTGGATTCAGGGGGTCTCGAGACATGTATTTCCGGTGAAACCCCGGTATCGAATTTTTGGGTGGAATACAATACTTCCCCTACATACTATATGTAGTCGAGAAAGTAAAAATGAATAACGAATTCCCATTTGGGAAAAAGTATAAGTATTGGAAAATTTAAGGGAATAACAAGCAATATCTTGAAAATGGTTCACTCAACAAAAAAAATGTATATGACATAAATTGTGTATTTTAACGCGATCTACATTTTTTGTGTGGTACAATTTGGTCTATCTCTTATGGTTTACCAGTTATGCAAAAGTTGTTCACAATGAAGAATACTTTTAGAGACATTCCCGGAAAATTCAAGATATACATTTTATTTGTCATGAAAGTATCTTAAATATATGATATTTTAATCAAAATCGTTAATGCCATTTTTGAGAAAGTTAAAATTTTCGAAAAATGTTCCATGTAAAGGGTAGTCTGGGGTGGGGGGATTTTCTTGAAAACCTTCGTGTCGCATCTCTGGAAGTTACTGAACGTAAATGCCAAGTTTGGTGTTGATCCGACTGTTCGTTTCTGAGTTATGCTGTTCACAGACACACACACAGACACACGCACGGACATGTTTCCAAAAATTTGTTTTTTGGATTCAGGGGGTCTCAAAACATATATTTCCGGTGAAACCTCCGTATCGAATTTTTGGGTGGAATACAATACTTCCCCTACTTACTATACGTTGTAGAGAAAGTAAAAAAATTGATTTCACTGAATCATCTTATTCTGCACTGGTCCGGAAGCAGGGTTTTAAAATAAATTCATGCAGCAGAAAGTAAATTTCTAAAAGCTGTAAGGAAGGTTGTAAGACATCGCAGAATAAGGAAATAAGTATTAAAAATTCTAAAGAATAGTCTTATAGAGTAAATTATAAAAAGCAATAGAAAGGTCAGTTAATCACAATGTATACTAAAAGGCTACCAAGAAAAATCTGATATGATACATTCACATGACTTTATGATACATTCACATGACTTTCTCAATTCTCTATGGTTTATTAGTTTGTATACAAGCTATTTCTATTAAAGTTTATTTTTCTATCTACTACGTTTTAATCCAAATAAATCTTTGCAGAAATAGAGAAATTGCACATTTCTTTATGGGTACAAAGGAAATAGCGATAATAATAATCAAATGTTTAAGAACTGGTCGCTATATGCTGGCCTTAAAATTCCATACTGTTTCCATGCAATCGGGAGAAACAACTGAATGTCGACAGGAGTTTAAGTGAATGACCAAGAAATAAACAATAATTGTTTATTTGAATTATTCGAACTATTAATAACGGATATCTTAGAAATGGCTTATGCCACAAAAAAATTATTTGAAATAAATTGTGTGTTTCAAAGAGATCTACATTTTTGGTAGTACGTTTTCGTCTATCGCTTAACGTTTACCAGTTAATGCAAGATAACGCAAAATTTTCTCTGAATGAAGAGGACTTCACGGGCTAAACCTAGAAAATTCAAGGCGTACGTCTTATTTGTAATGTAAATATATTTAATATATAGTATTTTAATCAAAATCGTTGGAGCCATTTTTTAGAAAATGATGCGGTATTAATGTTACAATGTGTTTAACATTATTATAGCACCACGTTTGGAAGCCAATTTGATGCGGTATTAAGGTTGTGTGACTTCATGTGTTGCCATCTTGTGACGTCATTCTTTGTTAGGTTATGTAGCTCCATCTGGCGTAGCAATTTGTATCAATTAGTTTCCGAAAGAATTTAAAGTTTTGTATATTGTCCTCCGGCTAGCTATCATCTTATCTTGGTAGGACATGTATCTCTATGTAAGGGTGTGAATCGGAAAGGAATCTTTTATCCAGAAATGATACTGATGAAGAAATTGGTTTTATAACTTTTATTGTCGAACACGTTCACTAACACTTTTTACATATTGATATAGATACTCGCCAAACTGAAACTGTTTGCAATAACTTCTTACTTATCACTTTTAACTCGAGTACTTCAACTTTGTGTATTTTTTTAACTGTATAATACTTTATAATAATTCTCGTAATTCTGCTGCGCGTAACTTGACGAAATGAAGGACTGACTGACGATGAACTGAGAGACCGACGTGTAGAGTATTGAGAATTCTGTTGAACTGGGGGGCAATTTACCTCGGACCTGGCTTATATACACCCACTCCTCGACATGCCTAAAGATTATAAATGAACTGCTATTGGCTAATAAAACGCGCCAACATTAGCGTCTATTTTAATATCCAATGAAAACCACGAATACATATTGCTTTAGGAAATGTTCTAGAAGCTTCTACCGAAAAGGCGCGAAACATTACGTAACTTCCTGGTTCCCGGTAATGATAAACAACTCACCCCATCGCTGCATTATTGCGTTATTATTGACAGTTTCAGTAAAGCTGTATATTATTATTTACCAATAATAATTACAATTAATAAACCTCTGAAATCAATGTCACATAAAAATACATATTCATATTACAATCATTAATTACATTTAAGTAATTTGTGATACAAATTACCGTATCAAAAATCAAAATGTTCGAAAAATGTTCCATGTAAAGTGTAGTTGGAAGTTGGAGATGGAGTTTCTTGAAAATCTTCGTGTCGCATTCTTGGAAGATACTGAACTTAAATACCATGTGTGGTACTTATCCTATTTTTCGTTTTTGAGTTATGCCGTTCGTAGACACACAGGCACACACGAACCTTTTTCTAAAAATCTGATGATACTTTTACGTGACTTTCTCTACCCCGTATCGTTTTAATGGGTATACAAACTATTCTTATTTTCCTTACTTAGCTTACGTCTTATTTTGCTATTATATTTGTCAAATGTTTAAGAACTGGATGCTATATGCCGGCCTTAAGATTCCATACTATTTCCAAGCAATCACGGGAAACAATTGAATGTTCAAAGGACTAAGAGAATGACCAAGAAATGAGCAATTCGACCTTTAATAGCGGATATCTCAGAAATGGCTTATGCCGCAAAAAACATTTAAAATAAATTGTGTGTTTTAATAGGATCCACATGTTTTTGTGTAGTACGTTTTCGTCTATCGCTTCAGGTTTACGAGTTATGCAAGATAATATGAAATTTCTTACGAATGAAGACTTCACAGACTATTCCCAGAAAATCAAAATATACATTTTATTTGTTATGTAAGTGTCTTTGATATATGGTATATTAATCAAAATGTTAGACTTTTTTTTAGAAAATAAAAAATTTCGAAAAATGTTTTCTGTAAAGGGTAGTTTGAGGTGGGAGATTTTCTTGAAAATCCTATGTCGCACCTTTGAAAAGCATAAGTTTGGTATTTATCCGACTTTTGTTTTTGAGTAATGTTGTTTACAGGCACACAGACACGCATGCGGAGCTTTTTCTAAAAAATGCTTCTTGTGGATTCAGGGGGCCTCAAAACATGTATTTCCGGTGAAATCTCGGTATCAAATTTTTGGGTGAAATGCAGTACCTTCTCTACCTACTATGTACGTGGTATAGAAGTTAAAAATGCTTTTCTTGGATTCAGGGACCGCAAAACATGTCTTTCAGCAGCAAATTCGATGTATTTCACTGGAAATACTTGTTTTGAGGCCCCTTGAATAAATAAAAAAATGTTTTAGGAAAACGTCCGCATATGTGCATTTGTGTGTATGTGTGTGTGTGAGAGAGAGAGAGAGAGAGAAAACAGTATAACTCCAAAACGAAAAGTCGAATAATTACCAAACTTGTTATTTAAGTTCTTTCAAAGATGCGTCATGAAGATTTTCAAGATAATCCCCCACCCCAATGTGCCCTTTACATGGAACATTATCGAAATGTTTTATTTTCTAAGAAAATGGTTTTACGATTTTGATTAAAATACTATGTGTTAAAGATATTTACATGCCAAGTAAAATGTATATCTTGAATTTTCTGGAAATTGTGTGTGAAGTCCTCTTCATTCAGAAGGAGTTTTGTATAATCCTGTATAATTGGTAAACGTTAAGCGATAGACGAAAACATACCACACAAAACAAATGTACATCGCTTTAAAACACGCAATTTATTTCATATAACTTTTGTATGGCATCAGCCATTTCCGAGAAATCGGTTATCAATGGTTCGAAGTGCTCAATACTTAGCCATTAAGTCCTGTCGATTTTCAGTTGTTTCTCGCGATATCATGGAAATAGTATGAAAATTTAAGGCGAGCATGTAGCTTCCAGTTCTAAAACATTTGAATATGGCTATTCCCTGTTTATCTATAACGAAATGTGTAATTCAGCTACTTCTGGAAAGGGTTATCTCGATTAAAATGAAGTATATAGGAAAATAAACTTTTGTAAGTACAGCTTCTCTACTCAGTAATAAGCGATCGAGGTAGAGAAAGCCATGTGAGTGTAACACATCCGATTTTTCTTTATTCTATTTATTCAAATGCACTACTTTGAAAAACTTCTTTGCCTGATTCCCGTTTGAGTAACATCGTTACTCCAGCTTTACACATTCTCCGATGACAGGCCTACTGGCCACCATTCTCTCGATCGCGTTAAGGAGGATTATGGCAACAGCAAATCAAGCAGTTATTAGGATTCTGCCCTAGGCTTTAAGGAAGCATTTGCTCATGGAATCTCTACACTAGTTATTATATTAAGTCCATTAATGTTGGAGAACTATATTTGGAGTAATGCATATCAAGAAACTAGTTTTAATATTTACATGATTAGAGCTTGACAACTTGTGAATCTTTACATCTAACAAAACTGTAACCGAAAACGTTCCGCTAATTTTCTATTTGGGATGAATAATTTGATGTTAACAAGCGCCATGTGGATGCATTGTGCGTGTGAGAGAGAGAGAGCGAGAGACTTCCTCATGTAATGATCCAACTCATTGTTATGAAACTTCACGTATAATATACTCTAGATCCCGCTTACAAAATACGTTATAATTATGGGATCTTAATTACTTTCACCAAAGGTAGATTCTTCTAATGCGGAAGAAAAGAAAGAAAGAAAGAAAAACGAAAAATCGCATTTATCATTCCACTTATTGTAAAAGTCACATAAAACATTACTACAAATTGTTGACTTAACATGATCTCGATAAAATGAATATTTAAGAAGTAATATTAATTATTATTTTCTGTAGCACATGCATAGTACCTAGAGAAGGTATTGCATTTCTCCCTAAAATTCGATACCGTTATTTCACCGGAAATACATGTTTTGAGCCCTCTGAATCCAAAAACAAACAGTGAACAGCATAACTCAAAAACGATAAGTCGAATAGGATAAATACCAGACTTGGCATTTAGGTTCAGTACCTTCCAAAGATGCAACGCTAAGATTTTTAAGTAAATCCCCACCCCAACTGCCCTGTACATGAAACACTTTTAGAAAACTTTGATTTTTTTTAAAAAAAAAATGGCTCTAAACATTATGATTAAAATAAAGATACTTACATGACAAATAAACTGTATATCTTGAATTTTCTTGGAATGGCCTGTGAAGTGCTCTTCATTCCGAAGGAATTTTATATAATCTTGTATAACCGGTAAACATTAATCGATAGACGAAAACGTACTTTACAAAAAATGTATCGCTTTAAAACACAATTTACCTAAAATAAGTTTTTCTGTGGCATAAGCCATTTCTGAGATATCCGTTATTAAAGAGTCGAATTGTTCAATCCTTGCAATTCTTTTAAAGTCTCGTCGATTTCCAGTTGTTTCTCGCGATTACATGGAAACAGTATGGAATTTTAAGGCCAGCATATAGCGTTCAGTTCTTAAACATTTGACTGTTGCTATTCTCTTTATATCTATAACGAATGTAGCTATTTTTGCAAAGGGTTATTCGGATTAAAATGAAGTAGATAGAAAAATAAGCTTTAGTAAGAATAGCTTGTATACCCACTAAAAAAGTTAGAGGGTAGAGAAGGTCATTTGAATGTATCACATTGGATTTTTCGTTATTGTTAATATATCTAAACCAGTTACCACAGGAAGCAGTATAATTCCGTTCGCATAAGATAAGGAACAAGCACATTAGGTGTACTATTAAGGTTTATACTTTCTCTACCTAATGCATTCCACCCAAAACTTTGAAAGTGAGATTTCACTGAAAATACGCGTTTTGAGGCTCATTATCCTCATTGAAAGCCTTTTAGAGTAAGGTCCATGTATCCGTCCGTACTCAAAAACGAAAAGTCGGTTAAATATCGAACTTAGTATTTAAGTTCAGCGTCTTCCAAGGGTGCAACACGAGGATTTTTAAGGAAACCCCTACCCCAAAATACCCTTTACATGGCATTTTTTTCGTTATTTTTTTTTTCTAAAAAATATATTTCTAACAATTTTGACTAAAATACCACATGTTCAAGATATTTGCATGACAAGTGAAGTTTATATCTTGAACCTTCTGGGAATGGCCTGTGAAGACCTCTGCCGTCTGAATGACTTTGGTATACATAATTGGTAAAACCGAAAGCTATAGAAAAATCTTAATGCATAAAAATGTAGATCTCGTTAAAGTACACAATTTATGTCAATCTTTCTATGGTGTTATTTCCCACATATTCTTTGTTATTGGTTTGAATCTTCAAATACTTATGTATTTCTGAAGTGGTAAGTAGCTATTCGGTTTTTCTTGTGGTTATGCAAGCAGTATGATATTTCAAAGACATCACATAGTGATCCGCTGTCTGAAAATCTTTATCTGCTGTATCCTCCTTATACCCACAACGAAATGTATAAATGTGAAATAAAAGTTTATTTCGTTAACAAGAAACGGATAGAAGATTAAGCTTTTGTAAGAATATTTGTAGAAGAGTTAGTAGAAAAAGTCATGTCAAATCAGTACTTAAGATTTTTACGTTTTCTACTACGTATAGTAAGTAGGGGAAGTATTATGTTCCACCCAAAAATTCGATACCAAGATTTCACCGGAAATATATGTTTTGAGACCTCCTGAATCCAAAAAAAGCATTTTTGGAAACATGTCCGTGTGTGTGTGTGTGTGTGTGTGTGTGTGTGTGTGTGTGTGTGTGTGTGTGTGTGAACAGCATAACTCAGAAACGAACAGTCGGATAAGCACAAAACTTGGTATTTAGGTTCAGTATCTTCCAGAGATGCGACACTAAGATTACCCACCCCAGATTACCCTTTACATGGAACATTTTTCGAAAATTTTAAGTTTCTCAAAAATAGCTCTAACGATTTTGATTAAAATATCACATGTTTAAGATATTTTCATGACAAATGAAATGTATATCTCGAATTTTCTGGGAGTGTCTCCAAAAGTGTTCTTCATTGTAAACGACTTTTGCATAACTGGTAAACCATAAGAGATAGACAAAATTGTACTACACAAAAAATGTAGATCGCGTTAAAATACACAATTTATGTCATATACATTTTTTTTTTTTTTTTTTTGTTGAGTGAACCATTTTCGATATATTGCTTGTTATTCCCTTAAATTTTCCAATACTTATAGTTTTTCTCAAATGGGAATTCGTTATTCGTTTTTTTATGTCCTGGACATGCAAAGAGAATGGAATACTGCACATAGTAACCAGCTCTTAAAATATTTGACTATCGCTTAAAGCCTACCATATTCCCCTTGCACTTACAAGAAAATTAGCAATAAGGTTAACATCTCGATTAACATGAAGCATATGGAGATTAAGCGTTTGTAAAAATAGTTTGTACAAGAGTAGAGAAAGTCATGTGAGTGTAACACATCAGATTTTTAGGTTTGAATTTTTGTTACTATTCCAGATGCAACAGTTATAGTGCCGATTTCGGTATCACGTGATATGTACGCTGCACGGAAAAGGTAAGAAAGGGAGAGAAACGAGAGAGGGAGAGGGAGAGGAAGAGGAGAGAGAGCGAGAGGGAGTTCTGTGTAGTTAACGCTGTAAGCTGGGGAAAAATGAGAGATGCGCAACTATAGTCGGGCCGGGATCTAGCCCAAATATAACTACCCTTTAAACGTTACCAAGGGCGTAGCTCCGAAAGAATACTAAAGACACGGATGTAGAGTGGTTGATACACAGTAAACATTTTAAATCTGTTCACAAATTATTATCAACGTTATCCGCTAGATCCAGTCTTAGAATATGTTAGTTACCCAACTTTTTGTTGACGTACGCGGAAGCCAGACTTGACAGTTGCGAAGTCTGAGGCCGAAGCTTAACGATGCGTGCATACGCATCAATTTCTAAGTTCTTAAATGCCAAGAATAACTTTACTATCCATGCCGGGCATACTGAGAGTCAGCGGAGGCAAACTCAGGCAAAAACCGACATGTTAAAAGTCGGTTTTATCCAAACTACCACAGGAAGTGGGATTAACGAAGCTTTGCGAATTTCTCCGAAATTATATTAATTTATGAAACTATGCCATTAATAAATTACCAACAAACAAAATAAATGTGTGTCTCTTTGGCTACTGCATTAATTATTTAGCTGACAGCATGTAAACATAGCCCAACAAGTCTTTACCATAATATCATGAAACAAACAACTGTACTTATGCAAGATTGCTGTGACATAATTTCGCAAAGCTAGTCGTCTTACTAGCATGAAACAAAGAACTCT
The DNA here is from genome assembly GCA_030765065.1 of Deroplatys truncata. Classification (NCBI taxonomy): domain Eukaryota; kingdom Metazoa; phylum Arthropoda; class Insecta; order Mantodea; family Mantidae; genus Deroplatys; species Deroplatys truncata. Next base: position 139,317,276 of record CM060975.1, read on the forward strand.
ACATATGCAAGATTACGAGGGTCACTCTTGAAAGTTTTGAGAATGAACACAATAACATTTTAAAAATTTAGATCTAATCATTGCATATTTTCAAACCATTTTCCATTGCATTCTATACAACGTCTCATCCATTCAAACCGCTTTTCAAATGTCGAGCGCCGTTCTTCTTTAATCTTCTTTGGAGAGAGTGCAAATACATTCTTCGTAGGCAGCTACTGGAGTTTCGGGTGATTCAAATTGTTTACCTCGAATGTTTTCTTCGAGTTTGGGAAATAGAAAAAAGTCGCATGGGCTAGTTTTGGACTGTAGGGAGATAGGACAAATATTTGTCCAGCGGAAATTGGGCAGTTTCTAGTGCAGTGTGGGCAAAGGCGTTTTTGTGGTGCTGCGAAGTTCGTCGCATTCTTAGGACGCTTTGTTCTCAGTTCATTGAAGACTTGTACAGACAATTTGTGTTGTACCATTTGGCATTGACAAGTCTTTTATCCCTCAAACGGAATTGCCACTATGTGGCCACTAGCTGAGGAGAACGAACAGATCATTTTCTTGCTAACACTTCTTGGTTGCTTCACTTTTATTGGGGGATTCTCTCCTGGGAAGACCCAGACTGATGACTATCCCTTAGTTTCACTGGTATACCCAGCTTTCGTCATGTGTTACGCTGTTAATTTGTTTTTGTTTTGTTTTGATCTTCATCCGTCAAATGTTTCTATAATTTCCTGGCACCATTGTACATATACCTGTTTCTGCTCATTTGTGAGGGTGGATCCAATGACTGCAGTACTTCCTAACGTGAAGTTTTTCTTTAAGGATGGTGTTTACTGCTGTCGATCCAATATTCAGGGCTTCTGGAATCTGATACGTTCAACGATGATCTCTCGGCATATGCTCCACTTTAATCATATTTTCATCCGTTGTTGCTGTAGCCGGCTGTCCTACGTGGTCTTCATTTTCTTTCCCTTCTTAACACTGCAAACCATCGATAAGTCGTAGATTGCGAAGAACAAAGATCCCCAAACGCCCTATGCAGTCTTTCAAGGCAATTATCTGTCCACTGAACCGACTTTGAAGTCGAAGAAAATCGTAGCACGGAAATAATGTCGCTTGAGATCCATTCTAGCGTAAGCGTATCAAAGCCAGTAGGCACACTAGTACCACACAGAAATGCTGATGCTCCACATTGTTGGAGCACACCCAGACTTGCACACGTTGCTCTCTGAACTTCAAAAGCTTTAGGATCTCTTTTGGCTTACCACAACTCATTGTTACGGATTCTCAAAACTTTCAGAGTAACCGTATGCATTATGAATACTTGAGTAAAGCTAAAAATGCCTACGAAAACGTGAAAAAAATAATAAAATAATAATTAATTCTGGCTTCATTACGCTACAACGCAATGCAAGTAGCAATGTGGGTTGTGTTACGTATTACATAATTGCTGCAGATTTAGGTTACAATTTTTATCCATTCACTTGTAGCAAAATAGATCTTAAATAGTTTGCTATTTATGAGAGCTATTACGTTCCAAATGATGGGTTTTTTTTAATCTGTTTTATCAACGAGATGGGTATTTGTCTCCCTCTCCTCTCGATCAGCATTTCTTCTAATAAATAAGTTGAACTAGATTTTAAAAATACAATTTTCCAACCTAAGCCTTCACAGGGACAGTGAGATGCAGTGCATTAGACTGTTTTTAAATGTATTGTTTAAGAATAGATTGTTCATCTTTAAATCATTTTACATAGGCATATTTTCAAGCAGTTTTTTGTTACACAAATGACCTTCAATAAGCGCAACCAAAACTCCAAAAAGCAAGCTTTGCTTGTAAAATAACGAGTATACTGCTAAACAGTATTTTTAAACCTTCCAAATCTAGAGTTCACGGGTTCGATTCTCGGCTTGAGGATGGGAGTTTTTCAGTATCCAGGACTAGTTCCCATCCTCCCTAGAGCCTAGGAGTATGAGTGAGGATGTAAATATGTGTGTGTGAATTAATGTTAATAAAGAAATCCCAAAGATACACAATAATAATACACATTTCCAATGAGCAATGTTCCAAAGCAAAGCCGCCGATATGACCTTAGATGTTAAAGGCGACGTATAAATGGGCTTAAGAATTCTCCTTAGTAATAAAACTCCAGTTGCGTGATATTCCTAAAATACGTAGCCTTTAAATTCTTAATAAAGCAACTGATATCGTAACGTATCATATTACAATATGAGATTGGAAGATTGACCTGTGGCCTTGTTTGATAACCAATTAAGTATTGTAATATGTAGTCACGATATGTGTAGCGTACAACGTTTTACCTACTTTAGTTACCTAATATCGATTTTTTTACATTTACTTTGGTAAATTATATTTTTATTTCAGATGTAGTATTAGCAATCACTGAAACAGTACACAACATTGATACATAGTTGATACGTGTTGTTTTAGTGGGCCATGCATGGTTTGAGAGACGAATTATTTATTAGGTGTTTGTTTAAAACGGAAGAAAACGAGTACTTGATGAATTAAATAAACTTTGAAAAATGAGTTCTGAGAAGATATTACAGACGCAGCTAATTCTGTTATAGATAGTTTAATTCTTAATAAATCCCGACTTACAAATTGGTTCTATTTTGTGTATTATTTATGTATGGTTCACAATAGACAACCAGTTTCGCGAATAAGAGTTACATTACGAAAATCGTTGCGTAATAGAAGCTTCATTACTAAACTAGTTGCGGAATGAGGTGCTATTACGAAACTAGTTAGGTAGTGAAAAGATTTACTACGTTTTTTTTAGTATTGTAAAATCTATTACGTAACTAAAGTAGATCAAATAATTTTACTTAAATAAAATTAGACAATCGGGCCCGGGACAGTTGTTATAAGCTCGGTTCAACTGCCAGGGCCGAGCGAACCTAAATATTTCGGCTCGTGAAGACCTCTATCACGCACAGTCAAAAAGTCGTCACATGCTTTCAATACCAGTTCTAAACATCTCTATAGGTACCTATCATCTTCCACTGTGCAGGATGTCAAATTTTAAATGTATTTCTCGTAGGTTGCGCACTGTAGTTAGAATTTGTTGATTAAGTTTGATCCAACATCCTCATTTTCATTGCACACATATTTTAAAGATAACTATTGCTTTTAGCTTAGCTTCTATATATTGTCAATTAACTTAAGTTTATTATTCTTCTGATGTTTGTGTTAGTTTCGTTTTGTATTCATCTGAATATTATGCACATGTATCTTCACTGTACTTAGTATGCTGTATTCAGGATTTTTGTATGTGGTTGGAAGAGGCCAAATGACCTTAGCTCTGCCAAATGAATATATAAGTTACGTAGTTAACGTATTTTCATTTGAATGGCGAGATTCCTAAAACGTTGTGCTTTTATGCATACATACTGTAAGAGTTAACTAACACTACAAAGTATTAAAAGAAGTAGATTTATAATATATTCTGCAGTGTTTAAACGAACTATGTGTTGCACCCTTCCAAGACTAAGCTTCAAAGTTACCTGTCCACCACTGCGCTAGAAACATCGGCGAAACACACGGTGTATTGTAGGAGCCCAAGAAGGATAAGCTTTTTGTTTACAATAGGCCACTATTGCTGAGGATGACTTTGAATTTACACATATATATTGTGTTCTTCACAACTTTTAATTTCAACTACTACAAGATTAAAAGTCAAAAATGGATTTACGAAGCAAGGCATTTCTGTATGTATTTAATCTAATAGCAAGTTAAGTGACTGCGCTTACAGACTGAATAATCCTCGAGCTTCCCATTATCTTTCAGTTGATCGTTCTGGAACGAGCTGTACATATTTATAGACGTTTTCTATGCATACATCCCTGTTGATTGGAGAGGCCACTGTAAGGGTTTTCTGCTTTTCCAGTAGGTATATCGCAAATGTAATCATGGGCAGACGAAAAAAGTGGCCACTGCCTTAGGTCTTGAGCAATCCTCTAAAACTAAACTAAACTCCGTGGGGCAACAGCCCGTTGCCAAGCCAAGGCCTACCGCCCGACCGCTGCTTCCCCCACCTCTGCCCACAACAGGCGTCATGAGTGGGGTGCAGCATTGAAGGGTGGGACGTGGTCACCGTCCCGGGTCCCTCCCGGCCAGTATAAGGGGCCTTCTTAACTTGGAGCCGCTACTTATCAATCAAGCAGCTCCTCAATTGGCTCTTAACGAGGCTAAGTGCACCCGGGCCAGGTCTCCCTGTGGGAGAAAATACCCACGCCGGTACCGGGAATTGAACCCGGATCTTTCGCTTGTTAAGCAGCTGCGCTACCACCTCGCTGAGACGGCCTTGAACATTCTCCTACAGCTAGCAATCGTCTCTCATCATAAATCTTTGTAGAGTGTCTTTATACTCTTTTTTAGTAGTTTCAGTATTTCTTGGCATGATGACAGTTGGATTTCGGTACCCTTTTTAGCAAGTATATCTTTTTTCGTTTCCAGATAAGCCACAGTGACTCTTGTTTTATTTGTTTATTCAGTGAGGTCGACATTCTAATACTTTAGCAGTTTTTGGTAGTTCATTTTTTTTATTCCCCCCCACCCCTTTGGCTTGACATTACTGATTTTTAGCAGTATTGCATGGTTGAATTTGTCAGTGAATACATGCAGCTCACACGTGCTGTTCCAAATTTCGATCTCACCATCAACTGCAGTTCTTCCTGTTGATGCAAAGTGAGAGGAAACGTTGCTTGAATACTCCTTCACCTGCCACCATGGATTAATTTGAATAGGAGCCATCGAGTCCGGATGGTTTCTAACGTTAATTGATATAATAAAGTGCATTTGTTTCACAAATCATGAATATTAAATCATAAACATGTCTCTGGTGATAATTATGAACATAGGCTTGACTTTTAGTAAGAATTCGTGTAAAAATTAAAGGAAACCGTTGTTTCTTAAGTAATGTAAATGTTTACGATGCAACAACTAAATCCCATTGAGCGCCTTTATTCGCAAGTCTCTGCCGATTTGATAGCAAACGTGTTCTTTGTCATTGGAGACAGCGCATTAAATCGCTGCGTATTAATGCCAGCGTCCAAAGCTGATCTCCAGACAGCTTTAGTCGCAGCTCAGAGCGTCTAAAACACTCTACCACAACGAATAAAATCGACCAGTGTATTCGTGCTTAAGCCACAGATTAACTAAACAAAACAAGAGTACAGTAAAAACAATTGGCAACTGAAATATCGGATCCTGTTATTGTGGGTATATGATGGGCATTTACTTTGGCTTTAATTCCATCGTTGCATATGTGCGTAGTGAAGTTTAAAGCTTGACCCGGAGCTTCTAAATACTCTTCTTACCAAGTGAAATGGCCCCACGGTTGTTGTCCTTCGTCATGTAGTGGTTACCATGCTAGCCTATAGTTCCCGAAGTGGGGGTTCAAACCAGCCGAAGGCGATGGATTTTTTCGGGCGTAAAAATCCTTAGCATGGCTTCCTTCGGAAGGGAAGTAAAACCGATGGTCCCGTGTCGTAGAGTTTCGGCACGTAAGAGAACCTCAAGCCTAATAAAGAGGCCTCTGAGCAAAATTTCCGGTCTTTTACGCCCAATATAGAATGGAACGCTAAGGACCACAGCAGCTCCATAAATAAAACTCAGTTTTGACCCCACGGTTACATGTGAGGCTGGCCATTCAGTCACTCTGACCTTTTTTCGTGGTTTTCTCAGGTCGGTAGGCGAATGCTGGGGTGGTTCCTGTTTTACCATTAATTTCTTATGTAACATTTCCTTTCCCCACCACTTTCTTTCTTCTGTTTGGTTATAGCAAAAGAAGGCGGCGATTGGTGCGTTGCTGCCCCTCCTGAGGTGCTCGTTCCCGGGACCCCTGGTTTGATGGTGGCGCAGGCATCAGGTTTGGTGTAAATCTGTAATCATTAAGGACCCCGTCCTTGCTAGCGTGCATCGTAGTCCGATTCTGGTCGCCCTTCGGGTCTGCCTATCCCTTCTTCCCAGGGGTCCTGTAAGTCACAAAGGGTTTACTTTGGCCTACTTGCGGTGCTGAGCTTCAGTGGCTGAGGAACCCCTCCGACTGACTAATTCTAATCCTAACCTAAATTCTTATACATCCACGCAACGGTTTTCAGTCGTACCAAACCATTGCAAGAGTAATGCGATGAAGCATTGGGTGTGCGCCCAGATGCAACGTTCTGTGACATGTTACTGTTTGGGTATACAACTGCATTGAAACATGAAATTAAATTTGTCCATCCCCCACAATTCGGCTAATGCCTCGTGTAAATGGTGCATTCCCAGCTGGTGTACAAACAGATATCAGATAGTTACATCGTATATTGCTTGTCAACAGTATGCAATTGAGGTGCCTGGGACAAAATGTATTCTAATAATTCGAAGAATTCAAATCCTTTCCAAAAACGCAACACATGTTTCTCTCCTATTTAACCTGAAATTAAAAAAAAACTTCAGTATCCTCTGACGACCAAGGAAACCAAAATTGCAAGTATGAATCCAAATTGCGAGCATAAAGCCTTTACTGAAGGTACATAAATTATTTTGGCTGTAATTTATATGTCATGCTCTATATCACACCTACATTTATAAGAACAGAGTGCCACAGTAGGCATAGCGTATCGAAAAGCTGATAGAAGTTGATCAATAAAGAACTGCGTCGTTCAACAAAGCAACGAAAGAATATTCGACAGAAATTTGCATACAAAACGTTGGAATCAATCTTCCTGCCTTGGAAGAACCCTGAAATACCAAACTTCACAAGAAAAGGATATGATAGTACGAAAATATTACGATTATATATCATAACGTAGACATGTTAATAATAAATTAATTTCATCATATTATTCTGATATTTATGGGTCTAGTTGCTGTAATATCTCACCAATGTTGTAAATGCTCATCCTGTAATAGTTACGGAACTTCTTCGAGTGGCAATTTAAACTCTCATACAAAGCTTAACACATAAAAGCGAACACACCCACCTTTCATCACATGCTGGCATGTGATACAATGGATATGTAGTTAATTTTAAGATAATATAGACACTTAAGTTCGAAAGCCATTCTCCTTTTTTCTTTCTAACTTAAAACTTATGCATCTCAAACTAACTAAATTTTACTTGCATCGCGTTGCTTGCCAGCTTGACAAATATAGATTGCAGAAATCCTGAATAATCTACCCAATGAGCCACGGTGGCTTTAGCACTGCCCTAATACGAGTAATTAAATATCTGGATACCAAAGGAAGCAAGTGATTAATTACGAAGACTATGTTGAGATGTCGCTAGTATACTTTGCTCTCCTGTTGTAATGTATTCCTGCATATGTGCTGTCAACAGAAGTTGAATATTTGCATGTGAACGACACTGTAGTAGTGAAGAATATACAGGATCGATTTAAGTTGAGACTATACAGTATCTCCAGAAAGAAATGTGTTGAATAAAAGTTGCTTGATATTATGGGGGGAAAGTAAACGTCATTAGTCGTGTTTTGTTTTGAGGACGTTATGGATTATTTTAAGGTCAATTTAATTTGACCCTAATTGTAGGTTCCCATTTTAAAAAATTTAATTGGCCCTAAAATGGCTATCATAACGTCCTCCAAACACGACTAATGGCATTTACTTTCTCCCATAATATCAAGCAAAATTTTATCAAAAATATTTCTTTCTACGACGCTTAGTTCTGGAGATATTGTACAGTCTCAACTTAAATGGTCCATCCTGTATAATTAAAGATATTTGAAAACGGCTGCAAAGAGATAGAAGAAAATAACGTGAACATAATCTTGGAAATAACCGTAGGTCCAGTTGTATAGTACCAGAATAACAGTCCTTCAATTTTGCAGCAACGCGATCATAAAAGGTTTTAATAACCTTTTCAAAATAAATGTTGTTTTCGTAGAGAGTATGTGACAATACAACAGTTACAAGTGTGTATACCGGTAGTAGTCTTTTAGGTAGGAGACCTTGGAACCGTACGCGTTCCCAATAGAGGGAAATGCCCACTAGAAATCTTTCATCAAATAAGATTTAATTGAACAACTGAGTTCCTGTAATACGCGTATGAAATGCAATTACACGAGATGCCGTTTTGGAGCACCGTACATGCCCGTACCCAGAAAAAAAGTTTCGGGGAGGGTTTTCCACAAATCTAAACTAAACAGTACCGCACACAGTTACCATGTACCTACTCCGTAGTATATAGACGCTACATGGATAAGAAAATTGCTTGGAGACATTATATAGACAAGAAAAACTCACCAGAATGAGGATATTCCGCCTTACAGCACGAAATATGGAGACTGCTTCGAAAACCGGTATGTACCTATGGTCACCTTACCTATGTAAGGCGACGATATTAAGTTTCCCTTTTTCTTGTAAATGTGCTACTACCAATAGACCTACTGTTATCTAACGACATTTTCCCATATAGGTTTGCTATGAATTTAAATAAATAAAACTGTCAGAAGTTTCGTGGGGGGTTGAACCCTAGAAACCCCCCTCTAAATACGGCCCTAGCACAGTATCATTAACATAATGGAAACTGATACATGAAGGTTACTATATGAAGATGAACGTGAATTCCTTTAACGTGAGTTAAGTGGGATGTAATTAATTATAGTAAGTGTATAGACCTATTGTTGGCAACAGTAGGTTACGAATTAGCGTGTGAGGGTTGAAGTGAGAAAAGGGAGGGAGCATCGTCTTCTTATACTCTTTGGGAACGGAACGAATAATCACGAAAGAACCCGAGTTACATAGGTAAAGTGTCTTGCTCTTCCGGTCATGCGTAAACACTGTGGACCTACTTGACCATTATTTTGGAATCTAGATTTTTGGAGCTAGTCTGGTAGGAACTGTTATTGAAAAACAAACCAAATATATCCAAAATATTTAATCTATGGATTGTTTTAAGGGGGGTTGCACAGACTCTGTCTATATTGTTTAAATGTTTAATCTTTGGGCTCACTTTTCTCAACAACTAACCACCGTAATACTTTATACATCCTTACTTCACAGTGATTCTGTTTTTATGAATGTAATTTCATACAAAATGTTTTTAGTTTAATAAATGTTGCTATGAGTTCAAAAATATGCTCGACGTTTGAAAATATAACTGCTGCTTCGATGCATTAACACATTCCACTTCGTGTGTGTGTGTTAGTTAACTCGGTTGAATAATTTTATTAGAAAATGGAACTCATACCTATATGTATTAACGAAAAAAAGTGAAAATTTGAAAAAATGTAATGTAATATCACGTCATAAAATTATGTTTATTGTACAGCTAAAAGCTTATAATCAATGTAAACGATTTTGAAAGTAACATAGTGGATAGATTTTGAGAAAAGCGAGTTCAAATTTAAAAATTTTAGAGTGTGAATGTAACGTGTAATCTTGCCATAAAAGGTTTTTATGTATTTATTTATTGCACAATAGCCCAAAATGAGCTGCTGCTCTTCGCTGAGTATTACATACCTATAGTAATTTTGTGGCAGCAGCATTTTACAAAGCATGGCATAATTTACAGTATCAATTTTTATATTTTAATTACAATATGCAGCTTATTATATTTGTTCAAAGTATACCTACTATATTCTAGATAATGTTCCACCTTCATTTTAGATCGCAGCATTCTTTATTTCTGTTAGTAATAGTTGTAATATTTGGACCCAATATAAAGAATAGATCTGATGCCATACTTTGTTGTATTTGTTACTAAGTTTATATTATTTTTTTCTTGTTATGTGTCTGGATTTCTTCTTTAAGGTAGCGTTATAGTTTAGTTCTTCTACCTTACTTACAATTTGATATATAGTACACATTAGTTCAGTTTTATTAATATTTCTAGGATGGACTTGTTGCGTATAAGTATAATTCTTTAATTCATATAGAAACTTTGTTTAGTGTAAACTCCCCACATTGAGCTCACATGTTTCAAGAGTGAGTTAATGAATAATAAATACTCTTTTGTCCATTTTTTCTTTCTCTGGTACTTGCCTGTAGCAAGTAGAGGAAGTATTGCATTCACCCAGAAATTCGATACCAGATATCACCGGAAATATACGTTTTGAGGTTACCTGAACCCAAAAACGTCTTTTTGCGCGGTGTGTGTGTGTGTGTGTGTGTGTGTGTGTGTGTGCGCGCGCGCTTGTGCTTGTGTGCGAGTCTGTGAACAGTTTAACTCATAAACGAAAAATCGGTTAAATACCAAACTTCGTATTAAAGTTAAGACATTCTCCGAGGTTGCGAAACTAAGATTTCCAAGAAAATTCCTCTCCCTCCCAAACTGCCTTTCACATGGACAAATTTTGTTATTTTTGATTTTCTCTAAAATTGCTCTAACGATTTTGATTAAAACACCATATGTTTTAAGATATTTGCATGTGAAATGAAATGTATATCTTGAATATTCTGGGAATAGCCTGTGAATTCCTCTTCATTCTGAATGACTTGTAATTGGTAAATCGTAAGAGAGAGACAAAATCTTACTATATGAAAAATGTAAATCTCGTTAATACACACAATTTATGTCAAATAAATGTTTTGTGGACTTAATCATTTGTGATGTATTCGTTGTTATTGGTTTGAATTTTCAAATACTTAATTTGTTTTTCAACTGGGAAGCAGCATGCAAAGAGCATAGCATTTCAAAGCCACGTTCGACACGTTCTTTAAAAAACTGAATATGTCTTTATCTATGTATCCTACAACGCAATGTGTAAATATAATTTGAAAGATCATCTGAATTAACAAGAAGTAGCTAGAATAATAAGTTTTTGTAAGAATAGTTTATAGGGGAGTTACTGTAATTAGAATTATTTTATTTTTAATGTTATCTATTAGGTTTTGGCATGTTTATTGGCTATTACCAGTCCTAGGTAATCTGTTTATCTTACGAACCTACAGTATGTAAGTTAAGGGTAAAACCACGCTCCAGGCCTTAGCGCAATTTGGAGCCAAGTTCGCTAGCGGATTTCGCGAGGCTGTGCGGCAGAATTTGTAGCGGTGACGTTGGCAACGCCACCACCAGCTCGCCAGCTTCAGTTGCTCGCCCGTCCTCGCGAGGCAACTTAATTCCTGTTACTGCTTCCGGCAATCGTGTAACCTCCCCTGTTGTTTTCCTGTGAGAAGTGAGTGTCCGGTCTGTGTTTCGGAAGTGACTACCCAATGAGAAGAGTGGTGTATTGTTGACGTCACCTCCCCCTGGAAGAACTGAGTGTCAACTCTGGAAAAGGGAGTGGTGGAAGCCAATGATTTGATATAAAGCATCATCATCATATCCGGATAGTGTTACAGGTGGGTGGCTGTGGTCAAGTGGGGGTAACCCGGCGGAGCAGGGTTGCAGCGTGGGCGTTGTGGGTCTTGCAGTAAGTGCTTATATTCTGTAGCTCTGGAGGTGACTTGGTGTGGAGAGCAGATATTTCAGTTCATCAGCACTGTTTGATAAACGCTAAAGGTAAAACTTACATCTATCCTGTATCAAGATCTCATTTTTTAAGTTTTCATAAAATAAGTGACAAATTTGAATGTTATCAAGTGGAGTTAGCCTCTTATCTAAGCGTATAAAAGTAGGTAGATGCTAATTAATTATTGTGGGAAGAGGACAGAATGGGAGAACTTGGTTTAAAGATGTGCGTTTGACATAAATGAGCTGAATATCTAAATAAATTAGTGAACTTCACTGTTGTAATCTCAGAGTCTATAGCATAAAAGACGAAAGGCAATATCAAGTTATTTTAGATTATCTATTAAACGGTTTAGTTTTATCCTTAATAAATATGCTGTATTATTAGTGTTTTATTAACATAAGAACCAAACATTTTTGTAGTGAACAAAACAGGCGCGATTTACAGATGCTAGTTTCTAAACCGTAAGCATTCCTCGTAATTTCGGTGTGATAACCGCTCGAGAATTTGCAGTAAAATAAAAAATGTGAGTAGGAAATGAATGCACAAGTAAGTTCAGGCATCTAAAATACTGAATCTATCCTGATATTCGTTCTAAGGACCGAGGAAAAAACTGTAATATAAATCTCAACCTTACAGCTTGACCCAACTGGGTTTCTAACCTGGGCCCAAAAGAACGATATCTCTACGCCACCACATAGCTTATAGAATTATTGTCCACAGAATCTTGTCTTTCTTGAGATAGTTTGAGTCCAGATTGGCAACATTTACCATTCCCGTCTTGGAGCGAGAGAGAGAGAGAGAGAGACACAGCTGTTGAAACTCTATTATTCTTTTTATGAGGTTCCTGTTTGCATTTGCATATAGGCAGGGAGCACGGGTGGAACAAGGTCACTGATTTTTATTTTCTTTACAGAATAGTGGTACCTATCTTGCAAGCTTCTAATTTATAGCCAGTTTGCAATTCATATAACATGAGTCAGTTTAATATTTTTACTAAAACGCTCATATAACATTAAAATTAAAGTTACGGCTAATATAAAAAATTTACATGATAATATAAAGCACCTTCTGTCACACAATATTTTCTGCTTTTAGTAAACGCAACTCAGTCAAACTGTTCACTGTATAGTGTACTTCGTTCGTATGAGAAAAGATATCATTCATTAAAACGTAATAATATCTGATATTTCGTGTTTTTTTTTTGTTTTTTTTTGTAAAACTTGTAGTTTAGTATGAATAGGGCATATTGTCAATGCAGTATGTAGCAGAGCTTTGAACGACTTTATAACCTGATAAAATTAACATTTAATAAAAATCATAATTTAATAAGCGGCTTAGAGATAAAAAAGAAGAAAAATGCAAATAATTATATAATTAGAATAATTTCAAAGAAAACTTTACACGATTTTTCATATTAAAACTTTTAAAATAAGAATTGCAGCCTTAGTGCTCATTGGCTTTGGCACAACAATTGTTAATGTCCCTGTTTTCTGGAATAACTCATTTATAAAGGCATAAAGGCTTTTATGAATTACTTTGGTCTTCATTGAAAACGTTAATAAAAGTAACCTCCCGTAAATCAGAAACGTAAAAAACTAGTAAACCTAAAATAAAAAGTAATTAGGAACGCACGCTGCGAGCGTTGGCGGTATCTCATTGGCTTTGAAGACCAACGTAACGCAGGTTACCGGAAATAAATTTATGCATAATTTCGAACCCCAAACAAGCATTGAATTTTTGTGAACAAAATATATATATTACAAAATTAGAGAAGCATTAGAAGTAAAAACCTAATACCAGTACTGAGTTGTTACAAGGATATGAGAAAGAAAAAGTAGTTTACTTATTCACGCGTGCGTAACTGAAAATTGAAAGGCTAGATAAATACAAAATTTCATAGCCACACACCTTTAAAGGACGTCGCGCGAAGGTTCTCAAGAAAATTCTCTATACTTCAAACAACCCTCTGCATTGAAAACTTTTTCGATTTTTTTTTTCTCAAAAACTGCTCTAAGGGGTTTGATTAAAATGTCATGTATATGAGATGTTGCCACGACGGATAAAATGTATACTTTGAGCACTTTTGTAAATAACCTGTGAAGTCCTCTTCATTGTCATGGAATCTTATTTAAATTAGAAACATACGGATTTAAAAACAGGACAAATGTAGAGGTTATATAGGTAAACAGTTTATGAGAATTTCTTTGCAGCATTAGCCGTTTCCATAACATCCCGTGCATGCTTGAATTTTCCCTAGTAGAAGTGCGTCTTCCAATGGATTTGGAAATTTGCGATTCATGTTGTTTCTACATGTTGTATATAACTAAATCTATTTTGTTTAGTTTGAAATCATTGCTGGGCAAACAGTTATGGTGATTAACGTAAGACGGATAGAATAACCATTTGTTATGAATAGTAATTATAATATGTAAAGCTATGTGTGAATTTATAATGGGCAGAGAAGGTCATGTGAGTGTACATATCAGATTTTGTCTTAACTGATACCCTATACCTTGATGTAGTGGACTTTAGTATATTTTAGGGACATAATCCTATTCTCTATAAACTGCCCTTAGTGTGCCCTCAGTTTCTACCAGGCGTGAAATGCGTCAACATATTATTATTATTATTATTATTATTATTATTATTATTATTATTATTTTTATTATTATTATTTTTATTATTATTATTATTATTATCGTTTTTGGTTGTTTTCCAAACTGTATATAAAATTTCAACTCCAACCACGTCGGTGCCTTGAGTTGTTTCATGTTTATATCTTTTCATTTTGTGTAAATGTTCTTCTTCAAGGTTTAGTTAGAGGAACCGTTCACGGTTGCCTCCATTGCGTTATTTAATGTTCCTGTATTCTGTAATCCGAAATCTGTAAAGCACGTTTGCTGAAGGATAGTAAATATTAAGATAAAAAATAAAGAAAAAGAAAATCTCTGAAGTCCGTACTGCGTATCGAATGCACTAAAAGGGAATTAAAGGATCTTATTGTGCATCACCTTCGCCAATTGCAAATTTTCGCAAATAATTCCAGCAGTTCTGCTCAATCTGCATTTATTTAGCAGCACACGAGATGTTTTTTCTTACGCTTTTATGCTGTAGCGTTCATGAAGTTTTATTCATGGTTTTGCCTCTATAGGTACAATTGAACGTTTTATTCTGAAATATAGTACGCATTTCTTGTAGCTATGTTTTGTTGAACGGAACGTTATGTAATTTACCAAGTGTCACAATCAAATAATGAGGCGCATAGCAGGACAAGTGTCACAACGTATAGAACAGCTGACATTTTGGCAGTAGGACGGAGCTATTTTTGCAGAAAACAGTAGCCAATCTGCAACCTGTTCTCTAACCTTGGGACGTTGTTTACATACCATAGAGACTCACAATGAGAAGGCAGCAGAACTGTCAGCGATGTGTATAAGTTCGTTTGCCAGCTTTGCGCAATAAGCCGGCGGCAATTTTGATGGCGTAACAAAAGCTCGAATATCCATTTGATGTACTGTTTCTGGAATTATGTTCTACCGTGCGGTATTATGCGGTGTTGTCAATTGTTTTGAGTGATGTGTTTTCAAGTCTCTTTAAATATGCCAATCAGAGCAGCAAAGAAGGGGTATAAAAGAGGGGAAGGCATAGGTTGCCCCACAGTTCATCCGCAAAGTGTGACGTCTTTATTTTACGTAACTAGCAGCGAATTACAGAATCTGTGAGTGACGCACCCCACCTTATTTAGGATGGGGTGTATGACGTTAATGCGAATAAAGTTTTCTCCTTGGTTGCTTCAACGAAAACAGACGTTTCTTATACTGCAAGGGCTCCACTGGAAAACAGTAGAACTAGGGCTGCCAAATTCATAAACTTAAAAACCGGGACGATTTGGAATGTTTAGGAAAACACACTTATTTTTTTTTTTCGTTTTTAGATTGGCAACGGTTCGTGAGTCCCAACTCGGTGTGTCAACTCTCTTGCGCATACAAAACGGCTTTTTTGTTGTTTTTTCTCTTCAGATATACAAATACCGCTTGTTTATTATGTTTTATTTTTTATTACAACACATTGTTGCTCGTAACTTACCGATTGTTTCTTTCTTTTTTAATGTTTTTTTATTTATTTATTTTTTGGTCTGAAGGAGAGGCGAAGGGATGCTGCACAAGGAGTAGGTTTTTATCATTTATTTCTGAAACCTTGGCTGAAATGTTTTGTTTTAAAAAAACTTTAATTACATGTTAACATACAAAAAGGATATTAAAACAGTATAGTACATAATATTTTGATACTCTGCCGGCAGTGATTAGCTTAGTATTTCTTAGAAGATCTTGCTTATTTCAGCAATGTTGTATTGTCCATAATAAAATTGTAAAAGTCCTCACATTCCATATTGTAATTGTAGTGACACTGGAATGTTGCTTCTACTGTGGAAGTAATGAAGGAGCTTCTGTCATCAGTCCATTGAACATGCACGAGGGAGAAGATGCGCTCGACATGTGGCCAGGAATACAGAGAACATATTCACCAACTTAAGTAGTTCTGTGTGTTGATGTTTATACGAGAGATCGTATTTAGTTCTGCAAAAAGGTTTGCCCATTTCAGATGCGTTGGAGTCCTAGACCATAGCTCTTCGTTTATTTTCTCAGTAACTTTGTCCTTTAGCCGTGTAAACTGGTCAAATAATATGAATCGTTAAATCTTACACCTTTTTCTGTTAGATACTGTGCTGTATTTTCAAGTTTACCCCACTCAACCTCCTCCCGTAACAACATCCAAGAAAAATCTGAGTGTTACACTCACATGACTTTCTCTACTCTTGTGCAAACTATTTTTACAAACTCTTATTCTCCATCTATTTCATATTAATCGAGACAAACATTTGCAGAAACGATCTTTTGACATGCAAAGAGAATTACATTTTACACATAGCGACCAGTTCTAAAAATATTTGACTATCGCTTAAGGCGTACTATGTTCCCCTAGTTTTGAAATTGCAAGGGCAATATAGAAATACAGTAGACTTTAAGCATCGACATATATCTTAATAGCTGGTTGCTAGGTGCAGCACCATTCTCTTTGCTCACAGATTAATACTCTTTGCATATCCAAGACAAAAAAATGAATAACGAGCTCCCATTTGAGAAAATAAGTATTGAAAAATTTAAGGGAATAGCAAGCAATATCTCGAAAATAGTTCAATCAACAAAAAAATGTATATGACATAAATTGTGTATTTTAACGCGGTCTACATTTTTTCTGTAGTAAAATTTTGTCTATCTCTTATGGTTTACCAGTTATGCAAAAGTCGTTCACAATGAAGAATACTTTTGGAGACATTCCCAGAAAATTCAAGATATACATTTTATTTGTCATAAAAATATTTTAAACATATGATATTTTAATCAAAATCGTTAGCCATTTTTGAGAAAATTAAAATTTTCGAAAAATGTTCCATGTAAAGGGTAATCTGGGGTGGGGGGATTTTCTTGAAAACCTTCGTGTAGCATCTCTGGAAGATACTGAACCTAAATACCAAGTTTGGTGTTTATCCGACTGTTCGTTTCTGAGTTATGCTGTTTACAGACACACAAACACACACACGGACATGTTTCCAAAAATGCTTATTTTGGATTCAAGGGGTCTCAAAACATATGTTTCCGGTGAAATCTCGGTATCGAATTTTTGGGTGGAATACAATACTTCCCCTACTTACTATACGTAGTAGAGAAAGTAAAAATGCCTGTAGACCTTTGGAGGTGAACAGCACTTTGCAAGATATTGAATGGCTGTAGTATAAAAACTGTTGAACTCATTTCTTATGACTTCTGCATTTCCCCCTTCTGTTTCTATATTTTTCAAAGTCTGTAATGGTTCTTTTGCTTCAAAGTTTCAGCAGTTTCATCTAATGCGTCAATGACCTCCATTATAATATTTTTACCGCATTCTCTGCGTAGAATTTGCCTATTTATACTTGAAAGCTGACCATGTAAGAACCAAAGATAAGCTTCATTCAAAGGAGTGTTAAAAAGGTTTCTAACACTGGGAACCTTTTCCTCAGATAGAAAAGACTTCAGTGCTTCCCACAGTTTCAGAATGCGTTCTACCGCAGGGCAGAGAGAGAAGCCATCGACTTCTGGAATGCCACAAAGCGTCTGATAATTATAATTTATGCCAACAAAATCGCAGAACTCCTTCAAAATTTCTGTTCGAATTGTGAAAGGAGCAAAATAATTGTATACCTTTTCAATTGATTCCAAATCACAACTTAGCAATCCTGAAGCAATTTGTACTGTATTGTGAAGTATGTGTACTGGACATCCAATTCCTTCTATTTCTTTGTCTAGTGCACATTTTAATTTTGAAAAGACATTGTTTTCAACAACACGATTTACTTCGTCAAGGTTTGTGTTAGTGTTACCTGAGAATGTCACACACTTTTCTTTCGGTGTATTAAGTTCCTCTAGAGTGTCTATACAGCACCTAGCTATAGTCTCTGATCGTTCATTAGGAAATAAAATCAATTTCAGAAGCTTAGATTCGGTTCCCGTATTTTTACTGAAATACTGAACAATAGGAAACAGCTTTTTTGCGTTATGATTGCTCGCGTCAGTTAAAGAAAAACAGCTTACCTCATTTATAGACTCTGATGTCATTGTAACACTGTATGAGCCCGGACATTCTTGATAATTGAAGAAGACTTGGTTCTTGCAGATGACATTTTCGATGCTACTGTGGAATCTGGATACAATACACGTTCCAACTTATTTGTGCAGTCCAAAGACTTGAAAGAATGTCTTACGGCTGAGTAAGCTAACGTTATTTCCGCAGCTGTGATTAACTTTTCTTCAGTATCTTTATGAAAAAATATTCAACGCTCTTCGAAGAAGTTGCACTTTGCACCTTCCGTCGATGTTTAGCAGTTCTCAAGTGAAAACAATGGAAGAAAAGTTTTATTTATAGACGCTCTTTAACTGCTATGGTCCTTAGCATCCCATTCTATATTGGGTGTAAAGGGTCGGTAATTTTGCAAAGAGGCCTCTATAGGCTTGAGTTTCTTACGTGCCGTAAATCTACGACACGGACCACCGACTTTACTTCCCTTCCGAAGGAAGCCATGTTAAGGATTTTTACGCCCGAAAAAATCCATCGCCCCCCGCGACCACGGAAACTAGAGGCTAGCATGGTACCCCTAGACCACGGAGGACGACGTTTTTAAGTGATCAGTAATATGGACCTGCGGCCATGAGCAATGTAAAAGAAGCACAGACACATCTTACACTCAGTTTCATTCGTGTACCGTCCTTTCACAATAAAACGCCATTCTTGAGAATATTCCTTCTTAAATGTCCTTCGGTTGCTTTTGGCATGTTTTGATCTTCTTGAACAGACTAAAGAAGAGAAAACATGGACTAAAATATGGCTTTATCGGCAAACGCAAACTCTCTTCCCTGTTGGGAGGATGATTATAGGCCGATTATGCATCACTCATTACTTTCAGGTTGTCTCCATAGCCGAGTGCGATGGCTCTTGGGAAACATTCTTTTAACCTCAATCTCTGCTTCCAGTAAATTTTATCTTACCTGCAGATCTGTTTTAATAAATAAAACCATTGATTCAAGCTTCATTTCTCCTCTTTTTGTGTTAATAGATCGCGGTTTTATCAGCGGCCTTTCCTTTGGAACCTATTGCCTAAGGCAATAGTGTTCTCGTATTCTCTTGTCGTTGGGTTTCTTACACCTTTTGGGGTTTAATCATTAGATGACACACAAACATTCACACTGTCATTCATACTTCCAGACTCTGGGGAGTATAGAGAATAATCTTAGCTAGAGAAAAATTGCCACCGCCAACCGGGAGTTGAAGCCGGGACCCCTCGCACAGCAGGCAGGTGCTCTACGACTGAGCTACAGGGCCAGCCTAAATCGCGGTCTTATGTGCATCGCATAGAAACTTTAAGCGAACCATTTACACAGAAAATTTAAGTTGTCTAAAAGTCAAACAGAAAACTTTTAATGCATTGCATAGCAACGTACATTCAACGCGTAACAATGACCATGTATAATGCTCGGAAAAATGAAATAGAAAAAGCAAATTCGGAAATATAGATTTGGAAAAATATAAATTTCGGGAAAATTTACGTTCGGAAGAGTAGGTTTTAAAAGAAATGGTCGGGAACGCGTTTATTTATGTATTAACAGGTTAAGATCTTCGAGCTGAATTACTGTCTCTAAAGAGGAAGTAAACTTAAGAAGAAAAGAATGGGCCACTTGAAGTTAACATGTCCCTGTTGCAGGACACTGTGCATGCTCAGATGCCAAACGTCTCCTAAAGATGATGATAACAGTTATTCTTTATTAAAAACTCCCCTATTACTACTTGGGTTCGAATCCTTAACGTAAATGTTTTATTATTTAAATTTTAATTTGTTAAATATACGGCAATGCCGTATGCTTTCCATCCATGAGATATCTATTAATTTTAAGACATTCATGAATAAGGACACAAACAAATTACTCTTTTCGTTTTCAAAATAAGTGTCGAATTAGTAAGAATTCTAAGGTCCATCGTATACAGTCCAGTTATTAAACATTTGACTATCGCTATATATATATACCTAACGAAATGTGTAATGTAGTTATTTCTGCAAAGATTTATATGAGTAAAATGTAGTAGATAGAAAATAAGCTTTAGTAAGAATACTTTGTATACCCACTAATAAAGTTGGAGGGTAGAGAAAGCCATGCGAACATATTAAATAAGATTTTTCATTTAGGACTTTAATATTTACTTATTTGGTTAAAACACGAAAAGAAGAGTATTTCAGTTTTTATGTGTGAGCCTTAGCAATTGGAAATTATAGTATGTCTAATAAACATTGCGTTTTTCTGGGGAAAAAAATTACAATTATGCTCGGAATACGAACCTTGGTAGGCCTCATTCCTACGTATCGCTTACAACCGCACGGCTGTCAGCTCATATTGAGTGCCAGCCACTCGATATAAAAAGTGACAATAGAACGAAGCTAAAGGCACGCGTCCCGAGACACCATTATGCACCGACTGCAGAAACGATTCAGACTTTGGCAAATATACGCTTCGAGAATCTGCTCCTTTTTTTTTTTTTTTTTTTTTTTTTTTTTGGAGGATGTACATGAATGCAGTGTTACAAAATTTTACATTTGCATGTTAATTACTGTTGTAATATTCGGCTTAATTGTATGAACTAGAGTACTTAGCATGGTAATATAAGGTTACTTCTTTCTTAAGGTGGCATTATTTACTCAAGTTCCTAATTTAAATGGACACTTAGTTATAGTACTTTACTAGCTTATGCTTTATACCTTATCTAGCGGTTAAGCTGTGTTGTAAATATATAAATGAACATTGTATAGTATCAGATATGTGTATATTTGCGTTAAAATAGTGCTAATGTTGATGTGATAAGAGTTCTGTGTTGCCTGATACGTTCAGAAAGCCCTCTATGTACTACTACTGTAAGAGAATTTATATTAATGAGTTTATACAATAGGACAATTGATTTAAATAAACAAAAGCCATATACTATTGTATTGCACGGTTTCGAAATATTTACTTTCTCTACCATCTATCTACTGTAGGTAACAGGAAGTATTGTATTCCACCCAAAAATTCGATGTCGAGATTTCACGTGAAAATGCACGCTTAGAAACCCCCTGAATAAATAAATAAATAAATAAAGCAATTTTAGAAAAAAAGGTTTGTGTGTATGTGTGTGTCTCCCAAAAACAAAATGACCAAAAAGTACCAAACTTGGTATTTAGCTTCACGGTTTTCAAGAACATCCCCCACCCCAAGCTCCCTTTACATGGAAGATTTTTCGAAATTTTGAATTTTCTCTAAATGGCTGACATATAGAATAAAATACCATATCTTTAATACATTTATATGACAAATATCAGTTATGAACACCAAGGCAAATGTCGAAGAGAATATAGAAACATATAATAGATTAAACGGATGCATAAAACGACATTTCAGTAAAAACATGAAGGAAAGAAAGCAAAGACTCCACAACATTGCATCTAAACTTGCACTGATGTACTCTTGTGAAATGTGGACACTAAGAACTAGGGAAAAGACAAGATTGGAAGCATCCCAAATGAGATTTTTACGATCATTGTTGGGAATTAGTAGAAGAGATAAGATTAGGAATTCTGAAATAAGAGGAGAGCTAATGGAAGAAAACATTAATTAAGAAATACAGAGGTGGAAAGAACATGTGTTACGAATGCCCCCTTCAAGGTATCCACGGCAAGCTTTATTTTACACACCTTCAGGAAGAAGTAGTAGTGTTGGACGACAACGGAGGAGATGGAGTGACCAGTTTAGTTAGCTTCGGAACAGGTCGAAAGACCTAAACCTTGAATGGAAGAAGAAGAAATGACAAATACAATGTAACCGTAAGAGTTAAATAAAAACAGAAAGAAAAGAAAAAGAAAAAAAGCGTACCGTACAAAAACGTAGATCTCCTTAAAACACGCAATTTATTTCAAATAACTTGCTGTGACATCAGCCATATCCGAGATATACGTTGTTATTGGTTTGAATGTTTCAGTACTTTTGTCATTTTAAAATACTGTCAATATTCAGTTGTTTCTGGCGATGTCATGGAAATAGTATAGAATTTCTAGGCCAGCGTATAAAGCGACCTGACTATCGATACGGCTTCCTTATCCACGATGTGCCTTTAACAAAATTAGCAATGAAGCTATTTGTCCAGTTTTATCTTAATATGAAGTAGATAGAAAAATAAGCTTTCGTAAGAATAGTTTGAAGAAGCTGCATAAAAATAAATGATATTGGGAGAGAACACATCAGATTTTCAATATTATGTCACCATATAGGGCACGTACGCATAAATTATACGTATAATACGTAGGTAGCGGATTTCATTTGGAGATCTAACAAATATCTGTTATTATTTACAGGTGAATGAGCCGCCCTAGACATTCATACCATTGCAGTCCACAGATTTAAGTATTCGCCCCTTTTCCTCCTACTTCTAAGTCGTCCTCCGTGGTGTAGTGGTTACCATGCTAGTGTCTAGTTCCCGAGATCGCGGGTTCAAACCCGGCGGAGGGCGATGGATCTTTTCGGGCGTAAAAATCCTTAGCATGGCTTCCTTCGGAAGGGAAGTAAAGTCGGTGGTGCCACGTCGTGGATTTACGGCACGTAAAAGAATCTCAAGGCTGATAAAGAGGCCTCTGAGCAAAAGTTCCAATATTTCACGTCCGTATAGAATAGGACGCTAAAGACCATAGTAATTAAAGAGCGTCCATAAATAAAATTCAATTTAATTTCTTTTCCGTCTACAATTGCACTTCTTGTAAGATATTCGTTTTCATGCCTAACCAGTACTAATAACAAATGCAAAGAGCTCGAGGAAAGCAACGGTTTGGCATAGATCCGAAAGCGCGGTTACACAGAAATGTAACGTTGTAAATGTAGAGAATCTAGCAGAGGTTTTATGTTGCCTTGTGGACTAGCCGTTCGGAAACGCTGATGTAACAGTTTAGGTATAATGCTGTGATATTCGTAATTCTCTCTCTCTCTCTCTCTCTCTCTCTCTCTCTCTCTCTCCCTCTCCCCACACTACTACATGCCTATACTAAACAGAGGAAGTATTATATTCCATCCAAACTTCGATACTAAGATTTCACTGGAAATACACGTTTTGAGGTCCCCGAATTTAAATAATATATTTTCAGAAAAAGGTTGTGTGTTCGTGAACGGCATAACTCAAAAAAATTCGGTTAAGTAAACTTAGTAATTAAGTTTAGCATCTTCCAAATGAACCACACGAAGGTTATCAAGAAAATCGTTCCACCCCGTACTACGCTGTACATGGAACATATTTCGTTAGCGGGCGGATTGATAAGTCCATGACTTTGACGAGAGGTAGCATTCTAATCACAGGTTTCTTGTTTGCACCCAAGTCTTACATCTATTCTGGTATAACCGCAGAAATTCATCATTTGTTTCTTAGAACATTGTTGGGAGCGTCTAAAATAGGCACATGTGTGTTGCTTCGTAGAAAATGGAGAAAAGTGAATTTCGTTTTCTGATAAAGCACTACGTTTTGCGTGGTAAGACGGTGAAGGAAACGGAAGAAAAGCTGAACAAGTATTATGGGGACTCTTCCATCACATGACATGGTTCACAGAATTTCGATGTGGTCGTTCGAGCACATGAGATGCCGTGCGAACAGGACGGCCGGTTGAGTCCACAACAGAAAACATGGTGAACAAAGTTCACGATATTGTGTTGGAACAACCGCCAAGTGAAAATCCGTGAGATACCCAAGACCGTAAAGATCTCGAGTGAACGAATTCTGCGCGAATTTTTGGGTATGAGAAAACTGTCAGCAAGATGGGTGCTGCTCAAGTTGAAAACAAGCGGAATCGTGTGTCCATTTCACAGGGATGTTTGAACATGTTCCAGCGCAACCCAAATGAGTTTTTGCGGCGTTATGTCACGGTTACTGAAACTTGGATCCATTTTTACCAACCTGAAACCAAACAACAACAATCAAATCTGTGGATTTCCTTCGGCGAACCTGCACCAAAGAAAGCGAAAACCATTCCGTCGATAGGAACGGTTTTCGCCCACCAGGTTCTCCGAATTTGGCTCCGGGTGACTTCTTCCTCTTGGCAAACCTGAAAAATTGGCTCGCTGGGAAGAAATTCACGTCCAGTGAACGCATCATGACAGAAACAATCTCATAATTTGCAGACTTCAGAAAATCATATTTTTTGGAAATGTTAAAAATATTGGGGAAACGTTGGACAACGTGTATTGAATTGAAAGGAGACTATGTTGAGAAATAAAATTTGTTTTTTGGAAAAAAAATTTATTTTATTTAAAAAGTAGCTGACTTATCAATCCGCCCTCGTATTTGCATGGCAAATAAAGTGTAGGTATGTCTTGAATTTTATAGGAGTAGTCTATAGGTATAAGTTATTCAACGGAGGGTACCACATCATGCTCTGCGATCTACATAGATCTATTGTG
Source organism: Deroplatys truncata (assembly GCA_030765065.1). Lineage (NCBI taxonomy): Eukaryota > Metazoa > Arthropoda > Insecta > Mantodea > Mantidae > Deroplatys > Deroplatys truncata. The sequence continues at coordinate 139,341,737 of CM060975.1, forward strand.
GCCACTACTCCCAGGAGAAAAGGACGAAGTGAAGAAACCACAGGAGGCTATAGGCCTCAGGCAGACAAGCCACAGAGATGTGCGGAAGTCCCAAACAGTTCCAAACTCGAAGACCCTTCCCACTGCTGGAGATGCCTAGAGAGGGCGATTAACGACCCGTGGACCAAACAACTCTCTAGTGTCCATGGGGAGTACTCTTTCCTTTGAGCAAGCATCCGCGCCATCTATCCAGTACTGCCATATGCCACGAAAGCTATAAGCGTACCTGAAAGATGAGAAGGAAACGGAATGAAAGAAAAATGATGGGGGGAAAAAAAGTGGCAGATGAGAAGCCTCCCCAGTATTGGCCTACCGACCAAGGAAAACCACGAAAAACCAAAGTGGGAGTGGGTGGTCGACGGGAATCGAACCCGGAACCTCATACGTTCATACGTTACCGCGTAGTCATCTCGCTCGGTGGGAATAGTCTATATTCCCAGGCCAAATTTTGAATTACTTTTGCCCAATTGGTAAATCGTAAGAGAGAGACAAAATCTTACTGCACAAAAAATGCAGATCTCGTTAAAGCACGCACTTTCTCTCAAATAAACATTTTTGTTAAGTTAACCAATTCTCACATAGTATTTGTTATTAGTTTAAATGTGTAAATATTTATAATTTTCTCAACTGGAAAATCGTTATTAGTTTTCTCTCGTGGTCATGCAAGGAGCCGGAATTTCCAATAGCCATCCGCTTTTTAAAAATCTGACTGTCGCTTTATCTATTGCATCGTAATACTACAACGAAATGTGTAATGAAAGTTTATGTTGATGAATCGGAAGTAGATAGGATAAGCTTTTGTGAGAATAGTTAGTAGAAGAGTGAGTAGAGAAAGTCATGTGAATGCAGCGCTTTCTCTCTCTAGCTCACACACAAGTTATACTAGTGATTAACCACTCGACTGCATGAGATACTGAATTGTACTCGACACTCCAGAATATATATACCTATATATATATATATATATATATATATACTTACTTACTTACTTTAAAAATTCGTCTCGTACTAAGTTTTTATATCTAACATATGGCATTATACTATTTAAAGTTTTATGTTATGCAGTATAAGGTGTTGTAATACCTTTTACTTAATTTCAATTGTTTGCAAAACGAGATGACTTCAAATATGATTTTTAATTCTTTCCGGCCCACTGTGAAAGCCATAGTTGTTATAATGTTAGCCATCCGACGTAAAACATGTTAACATTTCATTGTTTAGGAGAAAATGAGTAAGCAGATAGTAGCTCTATAGAGATAGTTATAAATGCGAGTTACAGCATAGAAAACGATGTAATTCCGCCATACTTATTAGGAAGCTAATAACAACAAAAGCTTAGAATCTCAGATATAGTGTTATGCATTAATTATCTCAATTGTGCCCAAATTAGCAGTTTACGACCATGCATCTCATATACTCATTTTCCTTTGGTAATGCTTCAATCAGAAATAACACATTTCAAGCACGAGAGAGAGGGAGGAAGAGGTAGAGGGAGAGAATGAGGTTAGGCATATCAAGAAGAATTCATAGTTACTCTGTCATTGCATAACACTAAAGGAGTGACTATAATTTCATACGGTTCATTGTGTTCTAACTTTATACAAGGTGAAGTTAGTTATAACCTCGAAGTTGAAGTTTTGCTTTGTGTTTTAGCACGGTTTTAAGCCTTTGTGGGTATTGTACATGAATAATTAAATGGCACAAGCTATTGTGTATGCTATATACAATGAATATACCGTAGTTTGCATCAGAATGGAAATATTAACTTTTAAACACCTATTTGACGTTAGTCGTGTTCGTTAAGTCGCTTTTGTATTCATTGTTATGCTCCAATATAATTAATACAGGTAGAAGAATAACATTTCGTGCAACCCTACCATTATAAACAGGTTATTACTGTATTCATTTGCTCCACAAATGGCTCATTATCGCCAGTAATAGCAACGATGTATTTCCTCTAGCAAAATGACGTAATATCGTATTACAAGTTGTCCTGGCTTATAGAGTGAATATGAAACCATTTTGTGATATTTTCTCTGAGCAACAAAGTTGTAAAACCCTCTGTAATTATTAAATATAGAATAATAATTAAGATCTGAATTTATAATTACTTATGCTGTGCTGATAATAGGCTACATCATAGTTGCTAACACCTACTCACTTCTCTTCCAGGAAGGGAATATATCCAAATAGTAGCCTTGTTTATCGTTCACGTCAGGTAATAACAAATGAAATGCAGTGAGAGAAGCTAATGTCTCAGTTAGGAATATATGAAGACGCTCTCACTATGTCAGCTCTGGATGTGGAATTATTTCATGATTTATTTCCTACAATCTATTATGCTAAGATTGCATAAAATGCATCCAACTCGTGGGTAATCTTAGCATGACTCTCGTGCATTAATCATAAAGATTGTCCATTTGTTGCATAGATTGGCATTATACCTTCCTGTACGTATAAATAGGCTGTTATATTCAAAATGTACAATATTTGTGGTTTTATATAGTCGTCCTCCGTGGTCTAGAGGTACCATGCTAGCCTCTAATTCTTAAGGTTGCTGGTTCAAACCCGACGGGGGGCGATGGATTTTTTTCGGGCATAAAAATCCTTAGCTTGGCTTCCTTCGGAAGCGCCGGTGGCCCCGTGTCGTAGATTTTCGGCACGTAAAATAACCTCAATCCAGATAAAGAGGCCTCTGAGCAAAATTTCCTATCTTTCACGCCCAATATAGAATGGAACGCTAAGAACCACAGTCGTTAAAGAGCGTCCATAAATAAAACTCATTTTCGTTTGTTTCATGTGTGTGAGTAGAAGATATAGGTCCATTCTGGCGCAATTTTGCGTTTATATGGGAAAGGATAGGGAAAACGATGGTATATGCGGAGGAAAATGCGTTTATATGGGGAAGATAGGGACTACGAGGATCGATGCTAGGCTAAGACATGGGTTGAAGGACTGGGGGATGTGCTTTATATGAGAGATACGGGGAATACGAGAAGAAGTGTTATGCTAGACAAGGCTTGAAGGGCAGAATATGACTTTTATATGGGAGAGCTGCTAGACTATTCAGAGTTTGAAGGGTAGAGTATGGCTTTTTATATGAAGAGACGAGGAAAACTAGGGAGTAGCTAGGTTGAAGGAGCGTTCAAGGAGGAAAATGCGTTTATACGGGAGAGATAGGGTATACGTGGAGAGGTACTAGACTATTCGGGGTTTGAAGGGTAGAGTATGGCTTTTTATATGAAGACACGAGGAAAACGAAAGTATATGCTAGGTCGAGAGAACCTTCAAGGAGGAAAAAATGCGTTTATATGGGAGAGATAGGGAAAACGAGGAGAGTTCTGAGGTAGAGCAGGGACAGAAGGAGGGAGAGATATGCTTTATACGACAGAGATAGGGTATACGAGGGGAGGTGCTAGTGTAGACAGAGGTTAAGGAGTACGGTATACGTTTATATGAGGAATATATGGAAAACGGGGACAGATGGTATGATAGACAGAAGCTAGGCTACTTTTTGCGTTTATATGGGAAAGGATAGGGAAAACGAGGGTAGATGCGACAGTTCAAGGAGGAAAATGCGTTTATAGGGGAGAGATAGGGAATACCAGGGCTGATGCTAGGCTAGTCAGATGCTAAAGGAGGGAGGGATACGCTTTATACGAGAGAGATAGGGGATACAAGGAAAGATGCTATACTAAACAGGACTTGAAGGGTAGAATATGGCGTTTTATATGAGCGAGATAGCGAACCGAGGAGAGGTATTAGGCTAGGAGTTTTGAATGATACAGTAGGCGTTTATATGCGAGAAATAGGGAATACGAGGGTCGATGCTAGGCTAGACAGGGTTGAAGTAGGGAATGCGTCTTATATGAGAGAGGTAGGGAATATGAGGAGAAGCGCTAGGCTAGACAGGAAGGTCTGAATGACAGAGTATGCGTTTATATGGGAAAGATAGGGAAAACGAAGGTAGTGCTAGGTTGAGAGAGTCTTCAAGGAGGAAAATGCATTTATATGAGAGCGGTAGGGACATATGAGGAGAGGTGCTAGTCTAGACATGGGTTGAGGAGCAGAGTATACGTTAATATGGGTGAAATATGGAAAACGGGAGAGATACAAGGATAGACAGGGTTTGAAGGAGAAGGAATGTAGGTTTATACGGTAATATAGAGAGTAATTCGATTATAAAACTTTTATCATCCAGCGTTACAACACTTTTATATACTTTTTTCTAAACCTTACAAACTTTTTATATGTTAAAGAGTAGTGTGCGAGACGGAGAGGGACAAACTGTATATCGTTTCACAGTGAAGTATACGTCCTAACCTATTGCCACCTTGTTTGCTCTGGATCTTCTCATTGTCTATTCATTCCTATCATCATCTAACGTAACCACGTAACAAGACGTAACACAACGTAACATAACAGCATGAGAAGACGTTACACTACGTAACATAAGCACGCAACCACGTGTCAAGACGTAACACCACGTAACAAACTCATCACGCTATGTAACAACCTGTTCGCGCTATGTAACAAAGTGATCACGCTATGTAACAACCTGATCGCGCTATGTAACAAACTGATCGCGCTATGTAACAACCTGATCACGCTATGTAACAACCTGATCGCGCTATGTAACAAACTGATCGCGCTATGTAACAACCTGTTCGCGCTATGTAACAAAGTGATCACGCTATGTAACAACCTGATCGCTCTATGTAACAAACTGATCACGCTATGTAACAACCTGATCGCGCTATGTAACAAACTGATCACGCTATGTAACAACCTGATCGCGCTATGTAACAAACTCATCACGCTATGTAACAACCTGTTCGCGCTATGTAACAAAGTGATCACGCTATGTAACAACCTGATCGCGCTATGTAACAAATTGATCGCGCTATGTAACAACCTGATCGCGCTATGTAACAAACTGATCGCGCTATGTAACAACCTGATCACGCTATGTAACAACCTGATTGCGCTATGTAACAAACTCATCACGCTATGTAACAACCTGATCACGCTATGTAACAGTCTCATCACGCTATGTAACAACACGTACCAACCATGTAACCACGTAACAAAACGTAAGAACAACACGTAACCAATCCATTGCTAAATCAATCTAAACTAATTCATCCTTCATAACTTAGACAATAAGTACGAGAGCCTAGCCTAGATTAACCTGACCAATCCTAAACGTTCCTCTCATCATTTATTCTACTCGGTCATCGACTAACCTAATCTGGCTAACCAAAGATAACCTCAACTTTCTTTTAGTGAAATTGCAATGTTTTATTCAGGTTTTATTATTCGAGAGTTTTAATTGAAAAGTTTACATCAACATACCTTTATTTTAGTTTGTTGTAGGCGTCTCTCCCCTTTTTATCTAGACTTGAGACTAGCACTAGGATTGCTCCTAATGGCAGGGTTACCACCTTCCCTTCCATCTTCTTCTTTCTTCATCGGTCGTCAGCTAGCTGCATATACAGCACACGGATAACCTTCATTTTTTTAAGATTGTAGACTCACGAGAAAATCTTCATATTCAACTTAAATTCTCTTATACACTACTTGTAATGCTGTAATGTCCATAGGCGTATGTCGTTATTCCGTCCTCAGCAATAATTCTTTTATCGTCGTATGGTGTCAATGTAATTTTATTCACTCGTACTGTGGCAAGAGCATGCTGTCGCGACAGGATCAGATTCATGGGCGTTCTGGTAATTTCTCTGGTTTTAAGGCAGTCAGTATAGCTCTCGAACGTGACGTACTGCTTAATAGCACTACGTTTTATACCTTTAATCTTTTTTATCATTGAACCGTCGATATCTAGGGCATACATTTTAGGTCGTAGCCCTACAAAGCGTTGAATGATTTTACCATTAGCCTCATCTTTAAATTTCCCAAGTACCTTCTTGTTTAGAGGTGAATAGCATATATGGCTTGCAGGATAATCAGCAGTATCTAGGTGCTCAAGAAAACGTAGCTTATCCTGGTACACATCTTCAGTTGTAACACGATGAATGAACGAATCAGTGTCCATATACATAAGCTTCAGGTTTTCAGCTCCATAATACGGTAACAACACATCATAGTGATACCGGTACATTAATGTCTTGGAGATATCCAACACACTCATACCGATGTATATAGGCTTGTTGAACACGATCTGTCGGGAGGCCATATGTACAGCAGCTAGATTAGAAGCATATATAGTCCTGTCGATAAACGTTGGCTTTGCAATTAACTTTTCCAGAGTCTTCTCATTTGTCACCAGCCGTATATCCATACGATTACGCAGGTTCTCCATAGTTTTTCCGAACATAGCATTGTTGAACAATTTGTAGAGATCCTTCTCAAAATCATTTGCGGCCTGTTGTCGTAGTCTGTTGTTAAATTCCACATACGGTTTTAACCATCGAGAATGTTGGAATTGTAGCACACGATGGATTTTTGTTAACCGTAGTCCATGATCAAGAGCTTGCTTCAACGCCATGTAATGTAATACATACTTATTTCGAGGTCCTAGATGAGGTATCAGTTTCTTTGTAGGAGAGTCCTTAGGCGTCATACACTCAGGCAGGAAAGGTAGATCGTTGTGTAGATCGTGAAGTTCTGCAGGATACTCGACGTCGACTTCTAATATGTAGCCGTAAGGATCATCTTCTTGTAGTCTTTCTAAGTCAATTTTTTCAGGTGATACCCACTCAAATCTGCCATAAGGGAGAGCGTGACTCATTGCCCACCCATATTGGTTGTTGGCGTCCTCATAGGTAATAAATTGGGTTGGTCTCGACGGATCATACTTCTCCATGTAGGTGTTATTAGCCTCTGCATAGCGGTGGGAAACTTGACATAAACCTCCTGTTATACCAGACTCCACCATGAGTAATTGATCATAATCCTGTAACAATTCCAGCTGAATTCCAGTGTACAGTAACATGGCATCCCATGTAAGTCCTGGAGAGGTGAAATAATGTGCAGGGTCGACTTTGTGTGTTTTGAGTGTTTGCTCCCTAAATGTCTCAAAGACATCAGCTAGGAGAAGCACATCAGAGATTAAGTAGAGGTCGCTGTACTCGCCCAGGTTTCTGACATTAAACAGCTCCCATACATTTTTAGCATGATCGTAGTCAGCATCACTAATTTCCTCTTCATTTAATTTATTGTAGAAGGAGTCCTTAGGAGGTAAGCAGGTTTCGTTCAAGACGTCCCATGAAGTGATGTAATCATAGGGAAATACACCCTTACGGGTCATCAACTTCAACTTGTCTTCTCCGAAGTACTTCAATGTCTCAGGATACGATGTTAGATTTTTTACCAGCTTATCCAAGCTTGTACTCAGGAACCGAAAACTATCTACAAACCGTAGCTTTATATCTCCGACATACTTGGAGAATGATATATAGCTTTCTTCAGAGCTAGGAATTACTTCCATCCGCTCACTTGTACATCCCAGCTCCTTAACAATGAAGTGTGAGTCATATCCACTGAGGTTGTGCATGAAGACAGGGATATATTTAGGTGTTTTGCAGGCTAAATTACATTCATTATGCAGACTCCCCCGATATTCACCACTGATGTGATCATGGTCGCGTACTTTATAGTTCTCTTCAGTAAAGGTTTTTCCACACAAGTAGCATACTGTAGAGGCGTTAAAATCCATCTGCTGTTGATCTGTAAGTTTCAGGGGCATGACAGATTTGTATATATTGTTAATCTCCTTTGCAAGGAATGACAGGTATTCCATAAACTTCTGAGCAGCATCAACACCACGATATACATAGGGATGCTTGGGAAGACCAGTTTCCAGATGTTCAACGTTGGTTGATGGTTTAACGTAAACACAGAAGCTCATTGCTGTATGCTCTTGATAAGGGGTTGTATAGGAAGTTTCAGGACTGGGAATACACGTATGACAAGGAGTGAGAATACTCTCAAAATCCGCATAGATGGCATAAGGTACTTTCAGCATCCTCTCCACATTTTTAAACTGTACAATTGATTTCTCCTTTGTAGGCATAACTACCCTTGCAACACCATGCTGATTACAGATAGCTGCATGTTCTTCCAGTTTTTCCTGCCCACTTTGTCCATATCGATTGTCAAAATGTGTAAAGCACCGCTTACAGGTATATATCACTCTACCATGCTTAGTTTTTTGACGTCGAACGAGCTTCTCAAAATTCTTGATATATACATAGTGATGTTTTCCACTACTGTCACTCAATAGCAGGAGGTCACAGTGGTCAGGTAGTTCAGTGTCAGCAACCTTTATCGGATACACTTCATGCTTCTCATCCAGACCGAAGACGTTGATGGACATCCTATTAAGCTTCTCAAATTTAGGTATTTGAGAAAGTGGAGTAGGATAGGAAACACAGCTGAAGTCGTACTTATCTTGGAATTGTGCGTATTTACTCACCCGTTGTGGATCCTTCTCAACGAATTTGGCCAATACAGAGTACATGAAACATAGCTCATCAGTTAAATTCTGGATGTTAATGCAGGCTTTTCTTGCTTCAACAGAGGTAGGTAGGGGTATGTAGCTACTTCCTCGTAACGGGTTGTACTTGTTAATACGAAGGTGCACCCCTTCCACAGCAAGCAGAGCCCAGTTGCTTCCCTTTAGTTGTGATTCCTCCATTTCAGTAACCAATTTCTTCATTTTGGTTTCCAGCATAGAGTCCAGATCCGTTTCTAGGAAAACAGCTTGATTTCTGGTTTTAAATGTCTTGTCACAGGTTTCTCCGATACTGTTAACAAATCTACACTCAGCTAACAGATTAATTTTCAAACTCTTGTGAATACCAAGCTCTTTATGCACAGCCTGGATTATCCGCTGTTTTGCTTCATGCAGGTATATATTCAGGTCCTTAATCGATTCACATCGTATAAAATACGATTTCAAACGTCCATGGAATGAAGTTTCATATTCTTTCATGTCACACTCCTCCATCGTAGATAACAACTCTTGCTTTGACGGTTCTAATCTACGTTTCTTCTCAGGTCTGTTTATTTTACACGCATCTTCGTGTCGACGACCCTTATAACTGTCTTTGAAGGCTACATTACAATATTTACACTTGAAGAGCTTTTTACAACGTAGCTCATGTCGTCTTTTATCACATCCACGGAGGAACTTCTTACAGCATTTACCACAAGAATATCCCGAGACACTAGGAATGATATCCTTATACGAGGACTTATTCATTTTTCTTCTTGATATAATAAGGTATTTACCTTTCTTCAAGGAAATGTCCGTCTCTTTACCTTGATATCACTTAGAAAGCTGATTATTTTCTGTGAGAACAGCGATGTTAACACCTCAGAGATGATCAACAGAATGAATTTCAATGCTAGAGGTTGCTCTATTTATAGAGGAAGCACGAACCTTTATGCATCAGTTATATAACGTATTAACCCTTCTTCAAGGAAATGTACTCTTCTTCACATTGATAACACTTTAGATTATTTTCTGAGAGAACAGCGATGTTAACACCTCAGAGATGATCAACAGAATGAATTTCAATACTCAAGTTCGCTCTATTTATAGAGAAAGCACGAACCTTTTTTTAATCAATTATATTCTGATTATTAATACTAAAAACGGTGATGAAGCGTGTAAGCTCTTATATATTTCAATTCGTGTTACACTGATGTTCGAGCGTCTCCGTATAGCTTCGTATGCTTAGAGAGAAAGTGTAAAGTATTGTGAAGATGTTATGTATTGTTCGGCTATAATCGTACAGATTCGGAGAGCTTGACTGGTGAAAGTGATGAACGATCCGTCGACCGAGCAGGAGGCAAGCATTCCCTTCGCGCAACGAAACCTAGATGCAAAAGAAAGAAAATCGTGTTAGATGAGAAACCACCCAGACATTCGCCTGCAGACCATGGAAAACCATGAAAAAATATGTCAGAGTGAGCGTCCAACGGAACTCGAACCAGGGACTCTAAAAGCACACGTGAAAGATACAAATTATATAGAATGAAAGTAAATCGGTGACGATGTGAAACCACTCCAGCATTCGCCTGCAGACCAGGCAAAACCATGAAAAATATGTCAGAGTAAACAACCAACGACAACCGAACGAGGGAAACCATCAGATTACTCTAGAAGCATAAAGTTGCAAATGAAAGAAAATCGTGATAGATGAACACCTAAATATATCCCTGTCTTCATGCACAACCTCAGTGGATATGATTCACACTTCATTGTTAAGGAGCTGGGATGTACAAGTGAGCGGGTGGAAGTAATTCCTAGCTCTGAAGAAAGCTATATATTATTCTCCAAGTATGTCGGAGATATAAAGCTACGGTTTGTAGATAGTTTTCGGTTCCTGAGTACAAGCTTGGATAAGCTGGTAAAAAATCTAACATCGTATCCTGAGACATTGAAGTACTTCGGAGAAGACAAGTTGAAGTTGATGACCCGTAAGGGTGTATTTCCCTATGATTACATCACTTCATGGGACGTCTTGAACGAAACCTGCTTACCTCCTAAGGACTCCTACAATAAATTAAGTGAAGAGGAAATTAGTGATGCTGACTACGATCATGCTAAAAATGTATGGGAGCTGTTTAATGTCAGAAACCTGGGCGAGTACAGCGACCTCTACTTAATCTCTGATGTGCTTCTCCTAGCTGATGTCTTTGAGACATTTAGGGAGCAAACACTCAAAACACACAAAGTCGACCCTGCACATTATTTCACCTCTCCAGGACTTACATGGGATGCCATGTTACTGTACACTGGAATTCAGCTGGAATTGTTACAGGATTATGATCAATTACTCATGGTGGAGTCTGGTATAACAGGAGGTTTATGTCAAGTTTCCCACCGCTATGCAGAGGCTAATAACACCTACATGGAGAAGTATGATCCGTCGAGACCAACCCAATTTATTACCTATGAGGACGCCAACAACCAATATGGGTGGGCAATGAGTCACGCTCTCCCTTATGGCAGATTTGAGTGGGTATCACCTGAAAAAATTGACTTAGAAAGACTACAAGAAGATGATCCTTACGGCTACATATTAGAAGTCGACGTCGAGTATCCTGCAGAACTTCACGATCTACACAACGATCTACCTTTCCTGCCTGAGTGTATGACGCCTAAGGACTCTCCTACAAAGAAACTGATACCTCATCTAGGACCTCGAAATAAGTATGTACTACATTACATGGCGTTGAAGCAAGCTCTTGATCATGGACTACGGTTAACAAAAATCCATCGTGTGCTACAATTCCAACATTCTCGATGGTTAAAACCGTATGTGGAATTTAACAACAGACTACGACAACAGGCCGCAAATGATTTTGAGAAGGATCTCTACAAATTGTTCAACAATGCTATGTTCGGAAAAACTATGGAGAACCTGCGTAATCGTATGGATATACGGCTGGTGACAAATGAGAAGACTCTGGAAAAGTTAATTGCAAAGCCAACGTTTATCGACAGGACTATATATGCTTCTAATCTAGCTGCTGTACATATGGCCTCCCGACAGATCGTGTTCAACAAGCCTATATACATCGGTATGAGTGTGTTGGATATCTCCAAGACATTAATGTACCGGTATCACTATGATGTGTTGTTACCGTATTATGGAGCTGAAAACCTGAAGCTTATGTATATGGACACTGATTCGTTCATTCATCGTGTTACAACTGAAGATGTGTACCAGGATAAGCTACGTTTTCTTGAGCACCTAGATACTGCTGATTATCCTGCAAGCCATATATGCTATTCACCTCTAAACAAGAAGGTACTTGGGAAATTTAAAGATGAGGCTAATGGTAAAATCATTCAACGCTTTGTAGGGCTACGACCTAAAATGTATGCCCTAGATATCGACGGTTCAATGATAAAAAAGATTAAAGGTATAAAACGTAGTGCTATTAAGCAGTACGTCACGTTCGAGAGCTATACTGACTGCCTTAAAACCAGAGAAATTACCAGAACGCCCATGAATCTGATCCTGTCGCGACAGCATGCTCTTGCCACAGTACGAGTGAATAAAATTACATTGACACCATACGACGATAAAAGAATTATTGCTGAGGACGGAATAACGACATACGCCTATGGACATTACAGCATTACAAGTAGTGTATAAGAGAATTTAAGTTGAATATGAAGATTTTCTCGTGAGTCTACAATCTTAAAAAAATGAAGGTTATCCGTGTGCTGTATATGCAGCTAGCTGACGACCGATGAAGAAAGAAGAAGATGGAAGGGAAGGTGGTAACCCTGCCATTAGGAGCAATCCTAGTGCTAGTCTCAAGTCTAGATAAAAAGGGGAGAGACGCCTACAACAAACTAAAATAAAGGTATGTTGACGTAAACTTTTCAATTAAAACTCTCGAATAATAAAACCTGAATAAAACATTGCAATTTCACTAAAAGAAAGTTGAGGTTATCTTTGGTTAGCCAGATTAGGTTAGTCGATGACCGAGTAGAATAAATGATGAGAGGAACGTTTAGGATTGGTCAGGTTAATCTAGGCTAGGCTCTCGTACTTATTGTCTAAGTTATGAAGGATGAATTAGTTTAGATTGATTTAGCAATGGATTGGTTACGTGTTGTTCTTACGTTTTGTTACGTGGTTACATGGTTGGTACGTGTTGTTACATAGCGTGATGAGACTGTTACATAGCGTGATCAGGTTGTTACATAGCGTGATGAGTTTGTTACATAGCGCAATCAGGTTGTTACATAGCGTGATCAGGTTGTTACATAGCGCGATCAGTTTGTTACATAGCGCGATCAGGTTGTTACATAGCGCGATCAGTTTGTTACATAGCGCGATCAGGTTGTTACATAGCGTGATCACTTTGTTACATAGCGCGAACAGGTTGTTACATAGCGTGATGAGTTTGTTACATAGCGCGATCAGGTTGTTACATAGCGTGATAAGTTTGTTACATAGCGCGATCAGGTTGTTACATAGCGTGATCAGTTTGTTACATAGAGCGATCAGGTTGTTACATAGCGTGATCACTTTGTTACATAGCGCGAACAGGTTGTTACATAGCGCAATCAGTTTGTTACATAGCGCGATCAGGTTGTTACATAGCGTGATCAGGTTGTTACATAGCGCGATCAGTTTGTTACATAGCGCGATCAGGTTGTTACATAGCGTGATCACTTTGTTACATAGCGCGAACAGGTTGTTACATAGCGTGATGAGTTTGTTACGTGGTGTTACGTCTTGACACGTGGTTGCGTGCTTATGTTACGTAGTGTAACGTCTTCTCATGCTGTTATGTTACGTTGTGTTACGTCTTGTTACGTGGTTACGTTAGATGATGATAGGAATGAATAGACAATGAGAAGATCCAGAGCAAACAAGGTGGCAATAGGTTAGGACGTATACTTCACTGTGAAACGATATACAGTTTGTCCCTCTCCGTCTCGCACACTACTCTTTAACATATAAAAAGTTTGTAAGGTTTAGGAAAAAGTATATAAAAGTGTTGTAACGCTGGATGATAAAAGTTTTATAATCGAATTACTCTCTATATTACCGTATAAACCTACATTCCTTCTCCTTCAAACCCTGTCTATCCTTGTATCTCTCCCGTTTTCCATATTTCACCCATATAAACGTATACTCTGCTCCTCAACCCATGTCTAGACTAGCACCTCTCCTCATATGTCCCTACCGCTCTCATATAAATGCATTTTCCTCCTTGGAGACTCTCTCAACCTAGCACTACCTTCGTTTTCCCTATCTTTCCCATATAAACGCATACTCTGTCATTCAGACCTTCCTGTCTAGCCTAGCGCTTCTCCTCATATTCCCTACCTCTCTCATATAAGACGCATTCCCTACTTCAACCCTGTCTAGCCTAGCATCGACCCTCGTATTCCCTATCTCTCGCATATAAACGCCTACTGTATCATTCAAAACTCCTAGCCTAATACCTCTCCTCGGTTCGCTATCTCGCTCATATAAAACGCCATATTCTACCCTTCAAGTTCTGTTTAGTATAGCATCTTTCCTTGTATCCCCTATCTCTCTCGTATAAAGCGTATCCCTCCCTCCTTTAGCATCTGACTAGCCTAGCATCAGCCCTGGTGTTCCCTATCTCTCCCCTATAAACGCATTTTCCTCCTTGAACTGTCGCATCTACCCTCGTTTTCCCTATCCTTTCCCATATAAACGCAAAAAGTAGCCTAGCTTCTGTCTATCATACCATCTGTCCCCGTTTTCCATATATTCCTCATATAAACGTATACCGTACTCCTTAACCTCTGTCTACACTAGCACCTCCCCTCGTATACCCTATCTCTGTCGTATAAAGCATATCTCTCCCTCCTTCTGTCCCTGCTCTACCTCAGAACTCTCCTCGTTTTCCCTATCTCTCCCGTATAAACGCATTTTCCTCCTTGAACGCTTCTTCAACCTAGCTTCTCCCCTAGTTTTCCTCGTCTCTTCATATAAAAAGCCATACTCTACCCTTCAAACTCTGAATAGTCTAGCAGCTCTCCCATATAAAAGTCATATTCTGCCCTTCAAGCCCTGTCTAGCATAACAATTCTTCTCGTATTCCCCGTATCTCTCATATAAAGCACATCCCCCAGTCCTTCAACCCATGTCTTAGCCTAGCATCGATCCTCGTAGTCCCTATCTTCCCCATATAAACGCATTTTCCTCCGCATATACCATCGTTTTCCCTATCCTTTCCCATATAAACGCAAAATTGCGCCAGAATGGACCTATATCCTCTACTTTTGTGTGTGTGTGTGTGTGTGTGTGTGTGTGTGTGTGTGTGTGTGTGTGTGTGTGTGTGTAATGTTTCTGTCACAGATAAATAAATGAATGGGCATTATCTTAAGCGTTTCTATGTAATCATTACCTCATAATTCGAGAAATATAATAACTTTTTAAATGTATTCTTTTTATACTATTATTGTATAAAACGATGAATACAATTCGTGTAGAAGCTTTGTTGTTTGGTTTATGAAAACGAATTTACTAGCTTTCGCGCCTCTGCTAGGTATACCTACACTTGTTATATACGAGTAAATTGCTGTTATACGATAGTCTTTAGAGAAAGTCTACATATCAGGTTCCTTTCAGCTCGTCTGCACCTATCCACTTTTATTCACTGCGCCCTGTTCTCGGCGCATAATTTCCATGCATTCTCTCTGTATCTCTCACCATTCACTTTTGCTCGAGGGATGTCGCAGAAATATTTCAAGAGCTTTCCATTTTCCTCGCACGTTACCATGCATAGACCTTTGTTTTTGCACGGTACTCCCAACCCTGCTAATGAAGTAGACGAAGCTAACTAGAGCCATCCCAGCATCTCAAGACGCACAGCGCCCACGCTGCTGCGGGCAGTTCTGCCAGCTTATTCACGCTGCGCCGCAGATGCTCTAAAGGGGTAGAAGTGCAGAGAGCCTGCAGTCAAACATACAAGGTTACTGCAAGAAACCAAATATATGCTAACTAGTGATGGGACTTCGATATCACAGTTTCTCGATACTCGAAACTGATTTTTCAACACCAATACTACCAGAATACTCACTTTATAAAAAACTGTAAAGACAATAGATTGTTCACTAAATTATGTTCTTATGTTTTCTGTTTATAAACACGTGTAACCAATTTTTTACTGTAGCTATGTTAATTCCGAAATTGTTCCTGTTGGACATTCTCCATTTGGCAACATGGCAGAATTTTTTTAACTTGATAATGACACAGAATGTATATATCCCCTATCGTTAGAGAAGACTAATAATAATAATAATAATAATAATAATAATAATAATAATAATAATAACTTATTTGCTTCCCTTTTTATGTAACTACATATGTTGAAAACCTTCTAAGGAAACTATGGAAATTAGTTTATTTACCTGTGATCTACGCTCGTGACCCGAGTTTGACTTGCATAAATACAAACTAACAGGCTGAAGGAAAGAATAAATATCTCCATGCGCTGTATTATCTTACCTCTTAAGCTCTGATTTATTTCCGCTGAAGTCACAAATTTTGGTCACCGGAATAGGTAAATGTATGGCTGAGAATGAGTCACCAAGCCAGGCTGCTGAAGAAACGTGTGAGGCAGTATTTTTAACACTTAAATAATTTCAGTCTAATTATATAATATATAAATTCAATAACAGCCCGCCTTGAAGCAATATGTGTATGTAATAATTTTTAAAATGTATGTAACAGTCATTGCATATGTTTATATTATTATATACATGTTCAATGATGTTATGTGAATATATTACGAAATTTAATAACGTAGGAGCTGCGAGAAATAGGTAAAAATTGCTAACAATGAGGTAACCTTCAGGCAATAATGAGTTTGAGAGTTTAATAATACTACTTCTGATTATTGGAGTAACAATAATGTAGTTTTAGTGACCGTTTATAAAATAGCCAATCAACAACCAGAAAAAGCTTTATTTAAAATGAAGGTATTCTATTGGAGTATGATTAGCCAATCAGAAACTGAAAAAGAGAAACATTTACAAAACAGAAGTCAGTTGCCTGCAAACAGTGTTCCTAACCAGACGCAAAAAAGTGTCCTCAAGAAATATAATATGTATTCGTGTGAGGCGAAAAATAAGTTTACGTGTTAAAAAGTGTAATTAATTAATAAAAAGAATCTCACAGCTCTCTATATCAGTGAAGTTTTATTTAAACCGTATCAAGCATTAATAAAAGGAGTGAAGTAAAATTTTAATCTGTGTAAGCCTACATTCTTGTCGCATCACAACCCTGCCAAGAGGAACGTGTCTCTAACAATAATACTGACGCAGCCGAGGCAAACATAAATATTTAATACTTAAAGAAACAGTCAAATTACAAAGTTAATATTTTTTAAACTTGGGGCAAAGGCCACCTGTAAGTACATTTGGGGCGAAGGCTACCGGAAAGCGGGCACTATACGTGTGGTTGCAACGAATTTCAAGTTCGGTCCCCAACAGTTGGAATATAATACAACTCCTTCAATACAAACTACTTCAAATTGACGCCCAAAGCGTGGTAAAAAAATAACGTAACAAACCATCTTCTTCACGTGATATAGTGCGTCAGGTAAATCAGCTTCATTCACAACTCGGTTAACGCTGCATTTTACACGAGTACCCGTATTCCTTCCCCTATTATTTTACATGTTTTCATTTAGACACAGAGTTTATGAAACGTTGTGTTGATTCACCCACAGGAAACGCACCCAAGGTCTAGATTTATCAAGAATTATAGTGCAGCAAGTCCTTGGGGACACATGCGAGGCAATAGCGTGAAATATCGACTCCTTTCATTCCTTATCTAGCGTAAAGTTAAACGCAACAACTTTCAATAATGCAAAACTTAAACATTTAAAAGTATCGAAAAAGTATCAAAGGTTTATCTCAAAGTATTAGACATACTTCGAGTATCACCGAGTATCGAGGTATCAACGGTATCAAGGCCCATCCCTATTATTAAGTTTGAAAATAAGGCATTTGTGTACGTTAGTTAATCATTGTAGTTCAGGCCCTCTTCTAACGTTTGAAATAAGTAGCAATTTATGCAAAAATTGGGTAATCTTGATGATTATGGTACGAGCTTCATATTAAGATTATCCATGAGTTGGATACATCATTTCTTATGCATTATAAATTAGCATTATAAGTTGTAAGAAATAATTCAGCATACATAGCTGACACAAGTGATAGCGTCTTCATATGTCCGTAAATGAGACATTAGCTTCTCTCCCTGCATTTAATTTGTTATTATCTGGCGTGTTGAACCGACAGGTAAGACAGCCACTTGCCCGCATTCCCTTCCTGGGAGAGAAGTGTGCAAATGTTACGGACTGCGGCGTAGCATATTATCAGCACGGCATAAATTCAGAGCTTTATTATTCTGCTTTTAATAATGTACAGAGGTTTTTGTATCTTCGTTGCTTGGAGAATACAAAATGGTTTCGTCTTCTCTCTATAAGCCCGGCAACTTGGAATACCGGTATTACGTCATAGTCGTAGGAAATACATAATTGTTATTATTGACACGCGTACCATAATGAGCAAATTATACACTATATTGAATACAGTAACAACCTGTTTATAATGCTAAGATTGCATAAATACAATGAATTGTAAAGGAATCCTTACTTCGAAGACACCCGCAATTTTATTTCCCCCATAATGACGAAGTACGCACAAAAATATCACAAAGCAACTTAAAATGCACCTGTAGCTGTGTTACTGAGTGTGCGATTGAAGTGAATATTGAATGAACGCCGTGCTATTTCAGTGGCACAACCGAGTTTCCCTGGTAGGTCACAGGTCAACTAGTAAGTCAGCTACATTATTTAAAGCACTGTTCGATGCCAAATTTCATCACACTTATATTTTCTCGGCCGCTTACCAATGGTAGGTTGAGGAAGCATCGTATTAGGCCCAAAATCGATGCGAGATTTCACCAGAAATATATTTTGAGGTATAAAAACAGAAAGGGAAAAAATTATTTTAGAAAAAGATCGCTCTATGTGGATGTAGGGGTGGATGGGTGTGTTTGTCTGCCCGTCTCTCTTGGTTTTGTCTGCCTCGTAAAAGTATAACTTAAAACAAGAAAACTCATATAAATGCTGAATTTCTATTTAAGTCCAGTGTCTTTAAGGATGCAAGGCGAAAATTTCCTGCCGAAACAGATTTACATGGAAAAGATTTTATTTTGTCAAAACTGGCTCAAGCGATTTCGACTAAAATGTCATATATTTCAGATATGTATTGGCGTAGCAAATAAATGTATATCTTGAATATTTTTATAGCATTGAATAATTTTCTTCCCATTGAGTCTTATATAGCAAATACCTTTAATCTTCCCTCGCTTGCGGGCGTAAAGTGTACAGCTTAGCTACACAGGCTGTGCAAGCGAGCGGAGAAAGGTAAAAAATATGCACTGAGTAAGAGTTTACGAGTTTACTTTACCCATTTATTAGTTAAGATTTTCCTATTGGAAAGGTAGAATGAGACGACTGAAAAATTCAATGCCATAGCCGGGATTTGAACCACGGATCTCCCGGTCTCCGTCCGGTTGCTCTAACCACTGAGCTACCATGGCAACATGCCGGCACGCCATTAAATTCTCCAGCTGACTCGAATGTTGCCATGGTAGTTCAGTGGTTAGAGCAACCGGACGGATACCGGAGATCCGTGGTTCAAATCCCGGCTATAACATTGAATTTTTCAGTCGTCTGATTCTACCTTTCCAACCCTGTCCAACACACGGCTTGTGTGAGGGAACAATTATTTCCACGAATTTCCTATTGTTAATTTGAGTATTCCAATATTTTAAGCAACGCACATTTGTATTGTCCGTTCTACTTTTTCTCACATCAGCATATGCAAAGAGCATGCAGCATTAAGGCCAGTATGTAGCTATCTCCTTTCTAAACATTTGGCTGTCGTTCTAGCCTCCTGTATTTTCTTATATAGTTGCAACAAAATGTGTATTGGAATAATTTCCCGAACGTGTATCAGGGAAATAGACCAAAAGGCTAGCTTTTCTTATGAATAATTTGTAGAATAGCTATTTATGACGACAAATGATAGTCGTAGAGAAAGTTGTGCGAGAGCAACACAAGTCTTTTATTTCAGCTGCTGTGCATTGCATTATACTAGTCGATCACTATTGTGGTCGAGTTATACGCGTAAGGCACCTTCACAGTCAAACTGCACACTAGCTCTTGGTCGTACATTGTATTAGAGCAGGGATGGCGAAAAAGTGTTCCGAGATTACATTTGGAACCTCTTCGCCGTCTGTCCTATGAACGACAGTCTCTCTTGATTCCCATTTGTATTTTAGGGTCTGCTAGGTGGTGTCATGCAGGTTGCCTTTTCCTGGGATTCCGTTAAGGAAG
This sequence comes from Deroplatys truncata, assembly GCA_030765065.1. Lineage (NCBI taxonomy): Eukaryota > Metazoa > Arthropoda > Insecta > Mantodea > Mantidae > Deroplatys > Deroplatys truncata. The sequence continues at coordinate 139,361,666 of CM060975.1, forward strand.
GCATTTTCCTCATGCTTGTGCTAGAAGTTAAATTTTGGCTGAAATCAAACAATTGCTCTTAAGAAGATCAATAAATGTATTGTGTATTTATTGGCTCTCATAAACCGCAGAGAAATACACCACCTGGATACATTTTTTTAATCTAGAAATTGACAAGTAAAATATTATTTTGCTCTCGACTGACAAAAGCTGTTCTTGTGTATGAAGTCATTCTTACAATAAAACATTATAAATCTCAAACTAGTGTCGGGACTAATCAATAAAATAGCAATTACATCGTTAACTAAAAATAGACAAACTTTTCTTTTAATTTTTTATTTAATTTATGTATTTACCTTTTGCATTGCGCAGATACATCTCTGGCCAATATGACTTACTTTTGACTGCGGGTGCCGGGGTAGCGTAGTGGTTGCGTTTCCGGCTCTCGTACACAGGATACGAGGTTTGATTCCCGGATTTGGGGTGGGTATTTTGTGTCGGCCCTATCCATGCCTTCACCTCTGACTTGCTCATGTGAAGTATCCCCAAGGCTCAACGTGGTTCGGAGTCCACGGTAAAAACTGTAGGTCCTCTCATTCCACCGCCATTCTCATCATCACCTTACTGTCGGAGGCAACGGATTCCGCCTGCTGGGTGCCTCCACCTCAGTCATCGCTTGGTGGAATGAGGTATCACCGAAGGTCATAGACCATATGGGGAGCGTTAGAAACGACGACGTATTTGTAACTTGCACAAAAGAAGTGTTGTGGAGAAATATTCACTGACAAACCCAAAGCAGAAAAGGACAAAAGGTTAGGCTGCTAGGTTAGATTCACTACTCCAAACATTGAACGAATGTCTATGGTATCACTCAGTCATTTTGAAATTTGAAAGTCAATGGGTTTTTAATTCAAATCGCTATGAAATGTACTCCTTTAGCACAATTTAAGCGCTGATTAGACGATATAATGCTACTAATAAAGTGAACAAGTTACTACTACAAATGCATCCGACATATTCCAAGCCAGAATAGAGACACTAAACTAACACCCAAGTGACGTGACCGTATAACAGCCTTTTTGGGTATAAGCATACTTATCTCTAATTTGTGGTAGCTTTTCGCTTCTCTATTTGCGCCTTATTTAAGTTGACTGATCTTGGTATTGAATCCATGTGATGGATGCTGGTTCATGTGGGTTTTAAGAAATTACAAGAGCAATCAGTAGCAGCAGGAGCAGCGCACGAGAGCCCATGAAGGGAAGGCCTACCAAATTGGAATTTGATTCCCTTAGGAGATAGGACCTTTGTTTAGTTTTATTTATATTATCCTTTTTAAAAGTAATCCATTGCCGGTTTTGAAATGGATCCATTGCTTATTCTTGAAGAGGATTTATATTTATGTGATTTATTGTTTTCTTAAGAGAATATACCCTGGCTCCGCCCCACATGACAGACTGGGGTTTATTAAATTGAGTTTTTTTAAATTTATGGACGCTCTTAACTGCTGTGGTTCTTAGCGTCTCCCATTCTATATTGGGCTTGAAACACCGGAAAATTTGCTCAGAGGCCTCTCTATCAGGCTTGAGGTTGTTTTACGTACCGTAAATCTACGACACGGGACCACTGGCTTTACTTCCCTTCCGAAGGAAGTCATGCTAAGGATTTTTACGCCCGAAAAAATTCATCATCCTCAGGAACTAGAGGCTAGCATGGTAACCACGGAGGCAGAGGTGTGTGATCATTCAATCTGTACGGGGCAATGATGCGGTCGCACCTAGCATCCCCTAGCCAGAATGGTGTTTTTGCAACCCATAGATCTATACCAATTGTTGCTCCTCATATCTCTCACGATGCTCCTATGTGTGAGCCGAAAACTGCCCATCCCCATACATCTTCTGTGGCTGGGGATTAGCACCACGCTCCAGTCAACTGCGCCATGGCGCAGGACATTAGCAACGTATACCTTATAGTACAAATTTATAAAACATGCCCTTAGGCTGCTTTGTTACCGTCTCCGTTAACAACAATTTGGGTGGGGGGCGTTGATCATACTTCCAGTTAGCAGGTTACTTAATCCAAAAATACCGGGCGCGGCTAATCCACCTGATATAAAAGTTGCTATGCGATATTCGCCTGATGCTTCGGCATAGATATGGAAATTTAAGCCTCGAAATAAAGAATCAGCTTCAATGGCTCTTTGAACACTATGCTCCATTGGAGCACGCCATCGCTAGCATCAGCTGAGCTGCTTTTTCAATCCTTCAAGAGTTTGTTTTGGATTTCACATTTTTAGACACCCCAAACATATTTTTTTAATAAATCAATACATCAGTAATGCAGAAGGGCCGTTGTACCCTGATAGGCAGCCATCGAGTAGAAATCAATGCTACCTCCTTACCTTCACTCCATCTCAAACTCACCCGACGTCCTGCAACCCTCATATCATCTTTATAGTTAAAACCCTTCAAGGGTAGGCACACTACTTGGGCTGGCCCTGAGCCCAGCAACGTAATCTGATCTGATGTTAAACAGGTCTGAACGACACTGACTATCTGCTTTCTAGAAATCTAGTAGAGTAGGTAGTTTTGCTTCCAATGGCGAGCTTACAGTTAGTTTGAAATAAGCCTGACGGCGGTATCCATTATTAATTAAGGATATGAAGTGTTATAACTAGTTCACAATAACCTAGGGCGGAAACCAGAACGAGAACGACAATGTTAAAATACATGTTTATAATGTGAGCGTTCACAATTAACGGGAAGGTTTCCCGGGTCTCGAACGGGAAAGAAGACCTAATCAAATTTTAATTTTCCCGTTCTCGTTCCCAGGCACATGTTAGATTCATTGTATATTAGACTCTTCACTAGGGATGGATAGAAAATAACGTAACGGTTACCATCGTAGCGAATAGAAAGTAACTAGTTATCCAATAACGGTTACCAAAGTAACGATCACAAAGTAACTAGTTACCCAATAACGGTTACCAAAGTAAGAAAGCCAGTTACCGCGTTAACGGTTGCTGAAGAAACGAGACGCTTACCAAGCCTGGAAGACATCATTCACTGTATGTGCGCTTATCGGGTATCACTTATCGGGAACTAATAGTTATGTACTGTCCATTCCAAACCAGAGTGCCTTTCAGTGAAAACTAACTCCTTGTATTATCCGCGCGAAAGTAGTTCGCAATCCCCGCCCCTAATGGCAGCAGCTTGTTCCCCTCTCACGTGGTTGTTGAACACTGTTTAAATCTATAAAAGCGCGCCCTGTGTGAGAATCGTAGTTCAAAATGTAACCCGGTAACAATCGATTTTATAAGTATGTGGCAATGAACAATCCTCGGGCAAAAGTGCAACACCCAAATCTGAATCCTCCGAATATGACTCAGCTGACATATCGGAATCAGTACTACTCTCCAAAATAATGACAAGCTTATTCACAATTCCACAGCACTGTCGCACAAAACAAGTTCCCACATATTATCCTCTACTATGTTCTATTACGTCTGTTTATATTCCCTGCTCGCTTTCTCACTGAAACGCCTGTAAAATCCGATATTAGTTTCGTAATATGCACTAATGCAAGTGTCGGGTATTTTTCTAATAGTGAGTTGAATATATAAAGTATTGTTTGTTGTTCGCCACTTTTTAACTGTTTCCCTCTTTTGTGTTTGAACAGTTTATTCGCACTACACGCACCTTTCTCTGCCATGTGAACTCAAATACCAACTGACTAAATCACAAGATTTGACCTGAGCTGAGCATATGTGTGCTAGCGTATTATGAATGACCGTTCGCTTATCATATTTCCTGTGTTACGCAAAGTGTTTATTCGGTACTCAGATAGCACCTCTGGGAATTCATTGCTGCATTTCTCGTATATGTAAGAGAGTGGCAGTCATGCATACGGTTGGTATTAACAAGCAAGATGCTCTCGGTGTTAGCGCAATAGCACACGAAAATAATATTTTGTAATCTCTTAACAGCTAGTATATAGCCATTACCTTTAACGATGAGTTCTTATGATAACCGTAATAAAATGTGCAATTCTATACCTTTCCTGCCCCAATATGTCATAATAGAATACATGTATTATGGAACTATTTACGTTGGCGTAAGAGTGTGTTCTTGGGTTCGTGACAAGCAGAAGCACGTGCTTCTGTTTACATCAGAGGGAACTCTGGTTTGGAATGGACAGTAGTTACCTCAATCCGTTTACAACTTGAGTCATCCTCGCACGGAGTTGTAATTACATTTTGTTTACTACAGCGTGTTGCTTATCGCTTCGAATATAGGTCACAGGCCACAAATAACAGGTCAGTCAGCACTCAGGCATCAAAGCTGCATGCGTTGCATAATATGGTTATCCACATATCACTATAGGTACACTAGTTTTTATACATCGCGGGTAGATGGGTATAAATAAACAATTAATGCTGTTTAGTAGCAAAATATGCGCGGTCCGCTAAGCTCAAACAACGACATTGTTCATATTGAAACGTAGTTACATCTAATCATTACTGGTAACCGTTAATGTAATGTAATTGCGAACGCGATAACCATGAAAACAAATAACTTAATCGTTGCTGGTAACTGTTATATGTAGTTAACGCACAGCAACTGCGACAGTTAAAACCGTTATATGTGATAATAGCAACTGTTTGTCAGTTATTATATATATATATATATATATATATATCTGTTTGTGACATAACTGCTCATCATTGTCGGAAGTATATATTCATGGCGGTCGTGACATGAAACAGACGCTAGAGCTGTCTCTATTCGCTAGCTGTAAAATGAAACCGGAAGAAATTCCAGCAAATATAGGTCCTGACCATAGATCCTGACTCGTTCAGATCCATTGAGATTGGTTCTTCTAACGAAAGAGTAATATATAGTTTGTTTATATGCAACTCAAAGCTAGCTACTGCCTTGAAAACTATTGCAAAAGACTACAAAGAACAGCCAAAAACTAGGTAGAGATTAACAAAGAACAACAAACAACTTTAATGTACACTTTATAATAAAGAAATGAAGCTTTTTAAACTACAGGAATCGGAAACAGTAATGAATCATCTGCATTTAGAAAATGTTTACCCTATCGAAGTTTGACGTTGGTATACTTGCATTACTTTGGCTGAATCTGAAGCAGGTGAAAAAAATCTGATGTGTTATACTCACATGACTTTCTCTACTCTTGTGCAAACTATTTTTACAAACGCTTATTCTCTATCTACTTCATGTTGATCAATATAAAAATTTGCAGAAACCATCGTATTGCTAATTTTCTTGTAGGTGCAAGGGGAATATGGTAGGCTTTAAGCGATAGTCAAATCTTTTAAGAGCTGGTTGCTATGTGGAGCATTCCATCCTCTTTGCATGTCCAGGACATAAAGAAACGAATAACGAATTCCCATTTGAGAAAAAGTATAAGTATTGGAAAATTCAAAACAAATGACAAGGAAATAGTTCACTCGAGCACAAAAAAAAGAAGGTATATCACAAATTGTGTGCTTTAACGAGATGTAAATTTTTGTCTATCACGGTTTACCAGTTATGCAAAATTCATTCAGAATGAAGAGGACTTTTGGGGACATTCCCAGAAATTTCAAAGTATACATTCCATTTGCCAGGAAAGTATCTTAAACATATGATATTTTAATTATAATCGTTAGAGCCATTTTAGAGAAAATAAAAATTTTCGAAAAATGTTCCATGTAAAGGGTAATCTGGGGTGAGGAATTTTCTTGAAAATCTTCGTGTCGCATCTTTGAAAGATACCGAACTTAAATACCAAGTTTGGTATTTATCCGACTTTTCGTTTTTGAGCTATACTGTTCACAGATACACGGACCTTTTTCTAAAAATGCTTTTTTTGTTTGTTTTTTTTGTTTGTTTGTTTCAGGAGGCCTCAAAACATGTATGTCCATGTATGAAATCTCGATATCGAAGTTTTGGTTGGAATGCAATACTTCCCCTACTGACTATACGTAGAAGAGGAAGTAAAACTATCATTAGTCAGTTATAAACAAACGATGTCCCAATGCGCAAAATCGACTTCCCGCTTTACTATCGATATGCACTACCGTTCTCGTTCCTGGAGTATTATGAACCCAAATGTTGTATGGTGTTTTTCTTCTCGTTCTCGTCTCCGTTCTAGTTTCCGTTCTCGGGTTATTGTGAACCAACGTTTAATTATCTCGTCAAGTGCAACTGACAAGCCTTGGTGGGTGCGTGGGAAGTTAAAATGAATCCCAAAGATATAGGAAGGAGGATGCCATACAGAATAGATAAAGGAATTCAAAGAGGATGCTGTCATAATCAATACAGTGTGAGTCTGCAGTGAGTGTAACTGCAAATTAAACATGGATTATGAAGGCCATAACCGCTCAAAAGTGTTTTCATAATTTCTAGTTGAAGGAGTGGTTGTTGGTTCACGTATGGATTTGAGGTAAGTTTATTTTTGGAGGAGTTGTATTGTATTTCGACTGTTGAGGAGCGAACACTTGAAGTAGCTGCAACCGCGTTTTGTACAAAGTTTCCGGTGGCCTTCGCCCCAAGTTTTATAAACCAATTTTATATTTTTGTGTTTCTTTAAATATTATATATATATATATATATATATAATATAGGTTTACCTCGGCTGCGTCAGTATCTCTTTGTAGAAACATGTTTCTCTTTGCAGGGGGTGGTGTGGCTGAAGAATATAGGCTTGCACAAATTATAATTTTTACTTCACTCCATTTATTATCCTTCACACGATTAAATAACACTTCACTGATATAGAGAGCTGTGAGATTATTTATTAATTACTTGCACTTTTTAATACGTAAACTTTCTCTCCGTAATGCATTTTCGTCTCACACAAGATACGTATTAAACCTCTCGAGGACGCGTCTCGCGTCCGGTTAGGAACGCTGTCTACTAGCAAACTGACTTCTGAATTTGTACAATTTGCTCTATTTCAGTTTCTGATTGGCTAATTTTACTCCAATAGAATACATATATTTAACTTAAGCTTCCTCTATTGTTGATTGGCTATTTTATAAACTGTTTAAGAATTATTTCATTATTGTTTCCAAGAACTACTAGTAGCATTATTAAACTTTCCAATTCATTATTGCCTCAAGGTTACCTCATTGTTCCTCATTGTTACCAACTTTTGACCTATACTCTCACAGCTCCTACATCATTAAATTACGTAATACATTCACATAACATTATTAAACATGTACATAATAATGTAAACATTAATACAATGACTCTTACATACATTTTATATGTTATTTTATACACACATTGCTTTAAGGCGGACTTTTATTATATTTTATATTATATAATTAAACTGAAATCATTTAAGTGTTAAAATACTGCCTCATAGTGACACAGCCGTCGCGTTTCCTGAGGGTTGGTTGCCTGGTAGAGAGGAAGAAGGCAGCTGTCGTTGACCACTTCATCTTAACAGGAAGCACTTGCACAACGAACCAAAAATGTTGAGCATCTAACCTGAAGCTTATCTGTCGCCCTCGCATCATCAAATGGTTCTCAAATTGCGATTTGGACGAACTATTTTTTTTTTTTATTTTTTTATAGCTTATTCATTTATGATTTATTTTGTTTTCTTGTCACTTTATTTTTAAGATTAACATGACGTTTACATCAATACGCCAATGCATTATTTTCACTGACACCTAAACAGCGAGTGTGTAGATTGATCAAACGGTGTAGATTCGTACCCATATCTGAAAATATGAGTACGGATATCGTGTTTAATTTTCGCTAAGTCTTAGAGTGTAAGTGCACAGTTTGTCTCCCGATTAGCCAAGCAGGCTAATATAGTTTTATATATAAAGGATGGAAAATATGAGTAAGCGTAGTGTTTTTTTAAGGTACTATAGAATGAAATTAATGCAGTTGGCTTTGGAAATGATTGTTGCCACTTCCTACTGTATAACTGTACAATATTTTGTCTATATAGGTTAAACGGTGCAGACTTTTACAAAAGGGGCTTGAAATATGGGTAAAAGCAACTTTTAGAAATTGTAAGATAGTCTATAATTTTAGCGGGCCCTACAGCGAAAATGTACAACATTCTATCCACATAGGTAAACAGTAAAAACTCGAAAGTAAGTGGTTGGAAATAAAGATATGAAGTAGGTTTGGAAAGTTGGATGTACCCTAAAATTGTTGTAAGTGTCAAAAGCTGTCCATAATGGTGCTGATGTGTACGTAGGTTTTGAAAATACCAGTAGTGCTAGTTTTTGAAAATTGTAAGACAACCTATAATTTTCGCCGAGTTCTACTGCACAGATTTGTGTCCCTATTGGCCAGGCGGTGTAGTCTTGTATATAAAGGCTTGAGAATGTAGAGTAAGGTAATCCTTAAACATTTTAAGGTATTACGTGGTTTAAATAAGGGTTGGGATAATTTTCGTAAGTTGTTAGGTAACCTATGTTTTTTTATTTTCAGGCTCTATACTATATAAGTAATTGTGCACTATTTTGTCCAAATTCAACAATGCATGCAGATTCTACATGAGGAATCATAGGTATGACGGGGTAATTTTTGAGAGTTGTAAATTAGCGTATAATTGTTATTGGGTCCAATGATACAAGTGTGCAAGGTTTGTTAGATTGGTCAAAGAATATTGATTTGTATGTAATGTGGTGAATATAAGGATAGAGGAAGTCTTAGAAAGTTATCGTAGTTTATTTTTACGAGTTTCAAAACCCAAGTGTATAAACCTTGTCAAAATCAAACAAAAATTCCTTTATCCATGTGCAGGGAAAATTATGATGATATGAACACAATATACAACTCTCATCCCCTGCATTCAATTGTAAAGACTTTAAGCCTGTCATTTACTCCTTCTGGTAGTCATTAAACATTTGTCATGTTCACAATAAAGGTCCAAAAATATCCTCCAATATTCATATTCAGCGAAACTGGATGAACTTGGGGGACATGAATATGAAAGGCTCTACTATACCCCCAGATTTAAAACTTTTGGAAATATCTATAAGTATAAACTTCGTCTGTCTGACTGAATAGAGCCTTTTAGTCGTGAAAGAATTATTTAAATAGGTTAGGCGTTTTTCGAGATTAAATTGTATACATAAATGTATTTATTTATTTATTTTGGTGACTATAACATCTTGGATTATACTGGCGGTTTTGTCTTTGGAACAATTGCTCGTCGGCCTCCTTTAACTGCTGTGGTCATGTAGGGCGCTTTGACTTCAGAAATAACTAATGGTGTTAGTAACAAGTTTAACTATAGGTTCTAACCGTTTGACGTTTGATTTAATCATTATTGCCATGAAATACACTCTCTTCCAGACTGCGGAGGGTAGGGAATGATACTCCCTGGGTTGAGATATCAGAACGCTGATCACTCGACCACGGAGGCAGTGAAAACAGTAGTAATGTTAATATAGATAATTGCTTGCGTTCACTTCAGATGCTCGACATTTAAACAATTAGTTCATTACGACTTACTCCTTATAAAATATGCTACTGCGCATGCTCCTACTTAATCTAACGGACAAATAAATAGTTTATTCCCAGGCGGTACACGTTTGTTTACACGCTAGGCATGCGGCAATTGTCTAACACAAGCTTTGCCAAACTACGGCCCGAGGACCGAAACGGCGTGCGAGCTGCTTTTGTTTGGCCCACCTACACACTTCAAAAAATATAAATAAAAAGAATCTGTGCGCTTGTATTAGAGTAATTTATTCACGAATTCCGAACGATTAAAGAAGAGTAAGCACTCAGATTTTTATTTCATATACAGTGTAATAAGCTGCTGAAGAACTAATACAGGGAAGTCAGTTGGTTGATTTTTACAACTATATGCCCAGTGACACATCTCTTCGTTTGAAAGACTTTGCACAGGATAATGCCAGTGTTCACATCAACGTACATCTGTGAAGACATTTCCAAAAATGAAAAATATCAAATCAAAATATAAGTATGCTCAGACTCGTGAACTTTTAGAGTCCGTTTGATGATAGGCGGCATAACATTAGAACCACAAATGTTTGCAATTATAGCACAGAAAATTCAGTTTCATTCTCATTGAATATGAACTGCTATTAACGTAAAAATACTTCATGTAATAGGCGTTACGTGAGACTATGAATGAAAGACTGATCATTTGTTAATTATTTAATTACATCGGTTATTAATATGTAAGTTTATATTTTTGTTCAGTAAAACACTGTGTTTTATAAACTAACCTGATCTGTGCGCCTCGTGCGTGCAAGTTCATTGTTCCGAAGATAAACTTACATGGCTTCGCCCACGATTCATTCTCTGACGGTTAATGTGGTTCCCGTTATGAAAAGTTTGGCAACCTCCGGTGTTACCGAGGCGTATGTGAGGACTACAAACTTAAATTGTATATCTGCAATTAAACAGCAATTTATTGGTAGCAGTAAACTGGTAGATGGACATAATGCGAGCAAGTATAGACTCGTCATTCCCTTATATTCGAGGCATGTTGAGCTTGTAGCTTGTCTAATGCAATCCAAATATATAATTTTTGTTGTTGTTGTTATTATTATTATTATTATTATTATTATTATTATTATTATTAAGCCGGTTATTGTAGCTATGGTGTATACCAGGTCTTAAATACCACATTACCTACTTGAATATACCTTCTAATATAACCTTTTATCTCCTTGTGAATTCGATGGCTGCGTAATAAATGAATACAACAGTTGCGTAGTATTCATTGCGAAAGATAATTATTCAGGCGAATTACGGAGATATTCGTTTTTACGCTCTTCACGGAGATGCCTCAAAGTCCTCCGGTACCGCCTTGGTGGACAGTCCACTAGAGTGTTATCGGCTCTACCGAGGTTGTTCGGTAGTATCCACTTCCACCATGTAAATGGGGGTGCCGGATTAAAGCTTTCAGGTGACGGCCTACAGCAAAAGTTCTCGGAGGTGGACGAGTCACGGTTGACGCCCTCCCTCCTAGCTCACGTGGGGGCAGTGTAGCCCCTGGTATCGAATCTTCACGAAGATGTACCTACATAACGGAGTCTAAAAATTCTTCCCATACAGGGTGAATCACCTAAAACTTGCACCGCAAATCTTTCGGAAATGTAAAGTGCTATTGATGTGCAGTTTTCACAGCATTGATTGGTAGTCAGGAGGCTCGTACATTTAGCCTATAAACAGATTTTAATAATACTGAGAATGTGTATTTATTGAGTAAACGTACAATTTTTTAAATGGAACTATGCCTACTTACAACAACAGAATAAAGGTAGGGTAAATTAGAATGTCAATGGTCTTTGTTGCAGGATTCTACTGCAAGTGGTTTACGAGAAATCGTATTCTGAAAAGTTTCCACCCCGACAATTGTTTGTCCCATTCATCCTGCTTAGTTGCTAGGTACGATGTTGTTATGTTGTTTGCATTGTGTTTTCTGTTCATTGATTGCATTGCGGCTTTCTGGTCAGCTAGTTTCTGATAGTTGAAGCAGTAAGTCGTGAATGGAAGATGGGGTTTACTAATGTAGAAAATGCCGACATGCTCATGGTGTATGGAGAGTGTAGGGACAATGCAGTTCGTTCCTGTACGGTGTATGCGGAAACGTATCCCAACAGACGTCAACAATCTCGGCAATTATTTATGAACCTCTTCAACCAATTACGTGAAAGTGTTACTGTAACATCTAGAAAACGTAACAGAAACAAACAAGTGACTGAAGAAGAGGCAGAAATTAATGTTTTGGCTGCCGTTGCAGCAGATCCGCAAATTAGTTCCCGCACAATCGCACGTGGAAGTGGCATAAGTCAGGCAAGTGTACTGCGCATTCTCCATCGACATAGGTTCCATCCTTATCACATCTCTCTCCATCAAGAGCTGCATGGAAACGATTTTGAGAATCGTGTTAACTTTTGTACATGGGCATTAAGACATGATACTCCAGATTCATCATGTATCTTGTTTAGTGATGACGCAACATTTACTAATCATGGCCAGGTAAACCGCAGAAACATGCACTATTGGTCAGTTGACAATCCCCGTTGGCTTCGTCAGGTGGAACGTCAGCGTCCATGGAGTTTAAGCATGTGGTGTGGGATAGTGAACTATCAGTTCATAGGCCCTTTGTTCATAGAAGGAACAATGAACTCACACGAGTATCGCAGCCTCCTGACACACCATCTGCCATAGATGTTAGAAGACGTTCCTTTGCAGACTAGGAGGAACCTGTGGTACCAACATGATGTCTGTTCAGCCCATAGTGCACGAAGTATACTACAATTTGTCTTAACGGATTGTTTCCAAATCGTTGGATTGGACGAAGAGGACCTGTACCATGGCCGGCCCGTTCACCGGATCTGACCCCTTTAGACTTTTTTCTTTGGGGAAGGCTGAAAGACACTGTCTACAAGGATGTACTAACTACACCAGACGATATGAAATGACGTATTACTGCTGCCTGTTCTGAAATTTCCGCTGAAATGCTAGAACGTGTGCAGCAGTCTTTCCATAGCAGACTGGAAGCGTGTGGTGGTCTGCCGGTGGTAATTTTGAACACAATCTTTGAAGGGCTATGTTCTCTTTCTTGTAAGAATCCACAGAAGTATTGTAATTCCCTTTTGTTTCGCTTTAGTTTGTACTACCACAGGTTGTACAAGTGTCGGTGCGTAGAAGTTTCAAAATAAGATTTCTCGTAATCCACTTGCACTAGAATCTTTCAACAAACGCCACTGACATTCTAATTTACCCTACTTTTATTCTTTTGATGTAACTAGGCATTGTTGCATTTAAAAAAGTGTACGTTTGCTCAAAAAATACACTTTCTCGGTATTATTAAACTTGTTTATAGGTTAAATGTACGAGCCCCTGGCTAATAATCAATGCGGTGAAAACTGCACATCAATAGCACTTTCCATTTCCGAAATATTTGCAGTGCAAATTTTAGGTGATTCATCCTGTATACCCTCAGTAATTATAATTCCATTCATGCTGCTCTAAGTGTGGTTCTGTGTAGAAGTTGAAGTGCGCTGTGGTGATTCTTAAGATAGTCTCATAAGAAATTTAGAGAGAAAGTGCATGAAGCGGAGATTACAACAGAGTTGTGGACGCATGTTAGTATGCATCAGTGGGTAGGTACTGCCAGCTTTTCAGTTAAAGCAGATGTAGAGACAACGGAAATGTGGAGGGAATCTTCGATCAGTTAATAGCTATTAACGTTTAGGACGCAACGCTTGGAATTCGTTCTTACGCAGGACTGATAACCGCGTCTTTACGTTCGAAAAGGTAACGGAATTGAAGACCTCCACGAAATACAATTGCAAGCGCCATTAACAGAAGTTGAGAAATCAAGAAAAAGCATAACGGTTAAGCATTTTAAATGTTCTATAGCCATAAAATGAGTTTTAGAAGACATGTATTCAAATACTCTGAAGTGAAAAAGAAACAATTTCTGCATAAGTTTAATGCAGTAGTGTAAGGCAATGCATCGATATTATTCCTAAAGGAAAGCTTATCGAACGTCATTAGTTCTTGAAGAATTATATCCCAAATATTTACAGACTTATGTTAACATACACCATTTGCTTACATACTACGCGAGCCGTTAATCTGCACAATATGCCAAATTGCATAACAAAGCAATCCTTTCAGCGAATTAAAAAGGCGCGCTTCACTCGTTCGAAACTAGCATTTTGTTCAGATTTCACGGTTAACTGACTGAGCTGATATCCTCCTTAGAAACTTAAACAGTTTAGATATTAAGGGCAGTTTTTGAACTTTGGCGTTGCGAGCGGTTGGCTTTATGTTCGGCGTATGGAGCCAATTACCAAAGTAGCACCCGATGCTACCGGCTTCGCCTATTCTTACTTCCACGCGCCGACTGTTCAAAACTTCGACTCTCTAAAACGACCCTAAGTATCACTTTAGGCCAAAACCGCTTCAATTTCTGAATGCATGATTTCAGCTAGCTACCCGTGAAACCCGAACGAAATCCCACTTTCGAACTGGTGTTCTTTGTAAGCACACAGTAACAAAATTAGAGATGTTGCGAGTATTTCCGAAATATCCCAATCCCTGGCTTCAGTCCCATTACGAACTTAAATAAATTTAATGGACCTAATTTTTTAGAGCTATGTTATCTACCAAACATACGTTTGCTGGCGAGTTCCAAGGCCTCGAAACATAGTATCTACTTCCGGTTGGACAGCAGGAGCGACGATTATATGTCGTGGTTATTTTCTCATCAATTTACCATGAAAGTATACAATGTATTGCATTCCATTCAAAAATTCACCGTTGAGATTTTGCTGAAAATACGCTTTTTGAGATGTCCTGAACCCCCCGAAAAGCTCGTTTAGAAAAATGGTATTGTGTGTGTGACATAATTCAAACGAAAAATTGGGGAAAGATCAAATTTCATACTTAAATTAGACCTTTTAAGAATGCAAGGTGAAAATTATCATAAAGCCATGAGTTAGCTTGATATTATCCAGTTTATTGCATAAAGTTTTCATCATCTCTTTAGCTTACAAATAAGAAACAACTGCGAATCAGCTGTGACAATCTCATTTAGACAAAATTTCAGTGTCCGCCTCTGTGATGCGGGGGTAGCGTGTCTGCCTCACATTCAAGAAGTCCTGAGTTCGAATCTCAGCTAGGGTAGGTTACCCAGATAAGTTTCTTTCCGGGTTTTCCCTTATCCTGAAAAGGCGAATGGAATAGTAAGTTTTATGGCCATGGACCCCGGGCTCATTTGAGCATCATTTCATCCATTTCATTCATCGTCCGACATGACCTAATAGGTAAACGACGTTAAAAAAAAAAAAAAAAAAAAAAAAAACATTTGAGTGGGAATCTACCATGCATGATTCAAAATGTCACGGCTGTAAGTTGGGTTGGTCAGCCTTTTATGGCCTTAAAGAAAGCTTTCTTCGATTCTTTAGCTTACAAATCAGAAACATTCTCACCCGGAGGTTCCGGTTTCGATTCCCGACCGGGGTGGACTTTTTTATTAGAATTATTCGTTATCCTTCGTAGACTCTGGAGTGTAACTGCGGATGTGAGAGTAAATGTAGCTAATTGTAAAAATAAGTGTAAAAAAACAGAGGACAATGGCAAAACCCACGGTAACCTAACTTAAAAGTTTAAAAAGTAGAAACACCATCAAATGTTTCAGTCAAAGCCCTCGATATGACCATAGCAGTTAAAGGGGATATAGAAATGAAGAAAAGTGAAACAATTGCGAATCAGCTGTGAGAATTTAAGAACAATTGCGAATCAGGTGCGACTGCTCATTTCGTCAAAATCTTCGTAATAATCTACCGTGCTTGGGACAAACTGACACGAGCTGTGAATTGGATTGGTCAATATTGAATGCCTGGCGCATTAAGTAGTCATGGAGATCTCCTACCCCAAACAAACCGGACAGAGCAATTTTCGATTTGTTTTGTTTTCTCCAAAACGACTCTGATGATTTTGACTAAAATAGCATATATCTGAAGTATTATTATAACGAATAAAATGGGTATCTTGAATTTGTTGTGAATATGCCGCGAAACCCTGTTAATACGCACTTAATTTTTCTTAATTGCGAAATCATAAGGGAGAGAGAGAAAACTACTATACGAAAACTGTAAAGCTGATTAAAATATAAACTTTTTCCCAAGCATTAGACTTTGTATGCTTAGTTCTTTCAGTTGAAATTCACTTTGTTGAAAATATGTCATCCTAATTGTTTTGGATTTTTTTCCTATTAGTTTATTACTAAAAAGACTCCTCTCGCAATATAAACATTTAAGTCTTATTTACATATTTTGCATGCAACCAAATCCTTATTGCCTAAAATGAAAGTATTTCTAGGCAAGCGTTTATCATGATTAGCGTAAAATGACTAGCAGAATTGCCTTTAATATGAATAGTATATAAAGGATCTTTCAACAAGTGTGTCCTATCTTTAACATGTGATAGCTGCCGTTGTTATTGAGTTACAGCAGTCATTTTTTACATGTGGTTACAGTTGTTATTGACAAATAGCCATGGAACGTTACAGCGTTCAACGTAGAAATTGTGAAAATTTATTATCAAAATGAATCATCTGTTCGCCAAACCTTCCGTGTATTGCGTGAAGTTTACGGTGTGCATAATCGTCCCTGCGAGAGAACGATTCGGCGTTTGATCGATAAATTTGAAAGAAGTGGTTCTGTCAGCGACCAAAGAACGCCTGTACGTAATCGACGTAAGCGCTCCAACGAAAACACTCCGCGAGAGTGTACGCGAGAACGGAAACAAATCAATTGCTCGCCGAGCGCAAGAATTGGGGCTTTCACCGACCACAACTTGGCGAATTCTGCATCTGAACTTGATGGTGTTAACTCAAGAACTAAAGCCCAACGACCATAGGTTGCGCCGTATATTCGCTGACTGGGCTATGGAGCAATTGGAAGCTGACCCGGATTTTAGTCGAAAAATCATCTTCAGCGACGAAACCCACTTTTGGTTGGATGGTTGGGTTAACACATAAAATTGCTGCTATTGGAGCAATCACAATCCAATTCAGATTCAAGAATGACCACTTCATCCCCAAAAGGTTACTGTGTGGTGTGAATTTTGGCATGGTGGATTCATTGGTCCATATTTTTTCCAAGATGAAGATGGAGAAGCTCTAACTGTCAATGAAGAAAGATACCGGGCTCTCATAAGGGACTATTTTTGGCCTCAATTAAATGGTATGTATCTCAGAAATATCTCGTTCCAGCAAGATGGTGCCACATTTCATACTGCTCTCGAAACAATCGATCTTTTGAAGGAGAAGTTCAGAGGTTTTATATTTCCCGTGGTGGTGATGTTAACTGGCCCCCGAGGTCATGTGATTTAACGCGTTGGATTACTTCTTGTGGGGTTATGTTAAATCTCGAGTTTATGCCAACAAGCGAGAAACAGTAAATAATCTTATGAATAACATCACGCGTGTTATTCGTGAAGTTGGACCTAATTTACTTTCTTCTGTCATTGAAAATTGGGTCAACCGTATACGCGCAACCCAACGAACTCGCGGCGGTCACTTAACTGATGTTCTCTTCCACATGTAATATCATTAATTATGTTCCAAAATAAAAAAAGAAATAAACCTCTATCATTTATAGAACGTGTTTTATTTAAGTTCAAAGATAGGACACGCTTGTTGAAAGACCCTATACAATAAGCATAACAGCAAATTGTCATTAGATGAAGTCCTGTGACTGCTGCATATAAGATTTTTATATTCTCTACTACGTATTTACAGTAACTAGCCGAAGCACAGTACATGAGGTTTAAGTTGAAACATGACCATTTTGACGCTACCTGACCGGTCTAGGAGGTTGGGGTGCGCTGATGGTCCGAGTGCCTTAGAAACCCATCACTGCCTACTCTCTCAGTGCAGTAGTACTTGCTGCCAATTGCACTTTTGGCAGTGAAATATGGAAAATATCCTGATATCTTCGTTAGTCCTAGCTGCGCTGGCTTTCGTATTGTTACAAGCGGGTGTTGGTTGTTCTCTTCTAAATTTCGTGCTTCAACCTAACACAGATTTTAAGTAGTAAGTGTTAGTAGTAAAGGTTTTGAAATTAGGCAGTGAAGGATTACCAACTGTCGTGTGGAATGTAGTGCTAACTCTTTCTGCTTTACATGTTTCAACTTGAAGCAAATGGACTATACTGTAGTCCACCCAAAAAGTCGATGTCTAGATTTCATTGGAAACACGTGTTTTGAGCGTCCCGAAGTCCGCACGCGCGTGTGTGCATGTGACTGTGAACATCATAACTCAAAAACGAAAACTCCGATAAAATATTTATCAAACCTGGTATTTTAGCTCAGTATTTTCCAAAGATGCGACACAAAGGTTTTCAAGAATCTCTCGACCCCTAACTACCCTCCACATGGAAATTATTTCCATGTTGTTTATTTGATCTAAAATGGCTCTAACGATTTTGATTAAAATACTGTCTATTTATGATGTTTACTGATAACTAAAATGCATACCTTGAAATTTCTAGAACCAGCCTGTGAAGTTCTCATTGGCAAGGAATTTTGCATAACGGGTAAACCATAGGAAATAAAAATGTTGTATAAAAAAATGTAGAACTGTTTAAGCAGACAATTTATTTCAAGTATTTTTTTTCTGGCATTAGCCATTTCCAGGATATACATTATTGTTTTGAATTTTTTAACACTGTCGTTTTCTTAACGTGCTTCGCTGTTCAGTTTCTCGCGAAAAGAGTATGGAATTTCAAGACCAGCACAGAGTGACTAACTTTCAAACATCTGACTCTGGACTCGGTTTCTTCTATTCCTCTGTACCTTCAATGAAGTGTGTAATGAAACTATTTCTGCAAAGATTTCTTTCGATTAAAATAAAGTAGATAAAAAATAAGCTTTCGTAAGAAGCTATATAAAAAAAAATCTGATGTGTTACACTCACATGACTTCTCTACTGTTGTACAAACTATTTTTAAAAACGCTTATTCTCCATATGCTTCATGTTAATCATGCTAATTTTCTTGTAGATGCAAGGAATGTGGTAGGCTTTAAGCGATAGTCAAATATTTTAACGCTGGTTGCTCTGTGGCGCATTTCATTCTCTTTGCATGTCCAGGACATAAAAAATGAATAACGAATTTGAGAAAAAGTGTAAGTATTGGAAAATTTAAGGGAATAACAAGCAATATCTCGAAAACGGTTCATTCAACCAAAGAAATGTATATGACAAATTGTGTATTTTAATGCGATCTACATTTTTTGTGTGGTAACATTTGTTCTATCTCTTATGGTTTACCAGTTATGTAAAAGTCGTTCACAATGAAGAATACTTTTGGAGACATTCCCAGAAAATTCGAGATATACATTTCATTTGTCATGAAAATATCTTAAACATATGGTATTTTAATCAAAATCGTTAGAACCATTTTTGAGAAAATTAAAATTTTCGAAAAATGTTCCATGTAAAGGGTAATCTGGGGTGGGAGGATTTTCTTAAAAACTTTCGTGTCGCATCTCTGGAAGATACTGAACCTAAATACCAAATTTGGTGTTTATCCGACTGTTCGTTTCTAAGTTATGCTGTTCACAGACACACAAACACACGGACATGTTTCCAAAAATGCTTTTTTTTGGATTCAGGGGTCTCAAAACATGTATTTCCGGTGAAATCCCGGTATCGAATTTTTGGTTGGAATACAATACTTCCCCTACTTACTATACGTAGCAGAGAAAGTAATATTTAAAGCTATGTAAAACTAAACTACGGTGGGTAGAGAAAGCCATGTGAATTAAAGAAATCGGAGTTTTCCTTTCTTGAATTTACTCTTATCAGTTAAAAGACAGATCAGGTGTTATTCAACTGCTACTCGTGCATACCTCGTCTCATTCCTTGCAGCGGTTCAAGGGATGAAGCGACGTATGTTTTCGTAGTTTCGGCCCGTTTTTGCCTTAAAAGTATTCGTACCTTGTTCCTCCTGAACAGTAAGGTCTATGGATGTTTCTTCTTCAGTAAAGTCAGTTAATGTGGATTATCGGGAAGTGTGTTGACTTTAGAGCAAGTTGTGCCCAAGAGGTAAATTTTCCCATGAGGTTTTGGCACTCTTGTGTCGGATTTCAACAGCAACATCGGGTTGGGGCATGTGCAGCTGCGGCTCAAGAAAATCACAATGGGACACAAAATAAATACACAGGCAAACAAATCAATCAGCAAACCACATGTTGACTTTTTCAGATCCTTGCTTCTGAAGGTGGAATGGAGTGGAGTAAACCACGTGATATAGCAAATAAAGCAGACTGCATTATTCCTTCTCCATCTTATCACGTCGTTTACTCTTATTAACCTAAGTGCTTTGCGAATTTCTACTTTCTCTACTGCTTACCTATAGTAAGTAGAGGAAGTATTGTATTCTACTAAAAATTCAATATCGAGATTTTATTGGAAATACACGTTTTGAGGTCCCTGAATTAAAACAATTTAGGTAAAGATCTATGTATGTTTGTGGTATGTATATGTGTGTCACAAAAAGTCTGTTAAATATAAAACTTGGTATTTAAGTTCAGTGTTCTCAAGGAATGCGACACGAAGATTTTCAAGAAAATCCCCTCACCTCAAGCCGCCCTTTTCAGGAAAAGATTTCGTTATGGTTTGGCACTCAACGAATTTGATTAAAGTACCAAACAATGATATATTGCATGTCAAGATATTTCTCAACATATTCATCGTCCTCTGTGGTGTAGTGGTTACCATGCTAGCTTCTAGTTCCCGAGGTCGCGGGTTTTTTAACCCGGCGGAGGGCGATGGATTTTTTTCGGGCGTAAAAATCCTTAGCATGACTTCCTTCGGAAGGGAAGTAAAGGCGGTGGTCCCGTGGTAGATTTATAGCACGTAAAAGAACCTCAAGCCTGATAAAGATGTCTCTGAGTAAAATTACCGGTCTTTCACGCCCGATATAGAATGGGACGCTAAGGACCACAGTAGTTAAATAGCGTCCATAAATAAAACTCAATTTAATTTTTCAACATATTCAAATGACAAATAAAATGTATTTTTGAGTATTCTGCGAATAGCTTGTGAAGTTCTCTTCATTTTGGACGATTTTTGTATAATTGGGAAAACGCAAGAGAGATATAAAATCTTACTACTTGAAACATGTGGATCTCGTTAAAATACACAATATATGTCAAATGCATTTTTATGGCGTTAGCCATTTGCGAGATCTTCTCTGTTATTGGTTAGAGCATTCTAATATTTATAGATTTTTTTAAGTGGTAAGTCGCTGTTTGTTTTTTCACGCAAAGAGCTTGGAATTTTAAAGCCATCACATAGCGATCTGGTTACCTAAAAGTGAATGTGTAACGAAACTTTATCTGGATTAACAAGAAATAGATGTAATCAAAGTCTTTGTAAGAATGGTTTTAGAAGAGTGAATAGAGAAAGTCACGTGAATGTAACACATCAAACTTATACCCTTTTAAACTACTTTTGCAGTATTAAAGAGAAACTTCGGGTAACAGTCAATGTACCAAACAATACTATCTCTCACTGTCATTTCTAGAGGATTCCATGTAGCTATTCACATACTAGGTTAGGCGCCAAATATGAGACCTATATTTTTGAACCCAAATAACAAAGAAACGAACAGTAACAGAAATGTCTTTAAAGCTAGCAATCTATTGATCTTTAATTAATTTCAGTTGAAAAGAATACAGAAGTACAGTTTTGAAAGCTATTTTAATAATGATGATAAATGCAAATAATAAATATTCTAAAATATGGTTCCTAATATGCAACACTTTACTTCCCTTCTCCTTTTAACGCACTGTAGACCAGGTGTTTCCAAATTTGGTCCACAGCATTAATGATTCTAATGGTAAGAGAGCCCATTCAAACCAGTGTTCACTGTGCAGGTTACTGGAAACATAGTGCCACAAAATATACGCTTCGCGCCGTTGTCTTCGTCATCAGCAAAGTCTTAAATATCATGGTTCAAATTCTTCTCTATTACATTCTTTTTGTTTTGTTTTCCTCATCTTTGTCGCGAACAATTCCTTGATCCAGCGTTTTCCTTTCCATTGGCAGTTCCCCTCGTTTGTACTATTCTCTGGTATTTTCCTGACTTTTCGCTCTTGTAGAACTTCTTTTGTTAGAAGATTCTGAAGAATGGATATGGGCAGAGGACTGGTTTCAGACGAAGAGGCCCAAGTCCTAAGGCGGCTATAAATTCTACAGCATCGTCTGTATCATGTGATGTACTGACATTTTCTTCCTGAAGTAGCTCGTCTTAGAAGAAAATAACAACTCCAAAAGATTATTTTATTACTAGGATAGAAGCGTGTTTTAAAAAAAATTAACAAAAACCGGTCTCATATTTGGAAACCAATGGTGTCTCGTGATACAGAACGTTTAGTTCACATATAGTTAGTACTATGGTGACAGTGTAATTGAGAGTATACTTTCTTCATTGACTTTGTTCTTAATACAAGTATTATGCCATACAAGTGTTAATAAATATATGTACGTTTGCTTTAAATTATTCCTTGCTAAATAAACCCCTTCAAGAACTTTACACTAGCTGAACTACAAGAACATCATTCGAATGGGGAACACGTTTGCACCAACTTTCGTGGAACTGTGTTCATACTGGACGCGAAAGTAAATGGTCTCATATTAGGAGAATCTCATAGATCGTTTACTCTAAAGGGTTTCTCTCTCCCTCTCTCTCCCCCTCTCTCCCCCTCCATCTCTCCCTCTATCCAATCCATGCTAATTACTAGTTGCATTATTTTATTCATTCCATAATAAAATGTAAAACGTTGTATAAATCATAGGTAATGTCAAATATAATAATAAAATTGGCATTTGAAATAGTAGTTTTGTTGTTTAAAATATAATTGAGAAATTCTTTTGTTTAAAAATACTATATAATGGCAAAAGAGTTAACGCCATAATAAGGAAATGGTAATATGTATAATCTTAGAGAAGCTAAAATATTACAATAAAAACATAAAAAACGGAAGTTCCAAGAGCTCTGTGTAAGTTTGTCCCAACCCTGTGTAGCGACTAAATTAATGTAATTGCATAAGAGAGTATCTCATCTGATAAAAGATTTAAAGAAAGAAGATAGTTAATTTGGAAGCGATAATTGAGTGATGACATTCCATGAATCATGTCTCAAGTAGTTAGATGCCTAATACATTCTTACACGTGAATGATTTCTGTTTAATGAAATAACTATGTGTGAAATAGCCATACGGGACATTCGATTTCAAATCGTCCGAAATAGAAGGAAACTCGATTCCCTAAACTTTAATTCCATACTGATAAGTAAACGTGTTCTTATTTTTATTTAAATGAAGAAATTTCTATTTTTCAAGCGTAGGCAGTTACGGATTAAGAAAATTAATTATATTTTATATGGTAAGATTTCGTAATTTAAACACAATCAAATATATATGTTACTGTAATTATTATTGATAAGGTTTCGTCTAAAATAATTAAAGAAGTAAATTCCTTTACGTGCTCATGGTCGCTGTCGCACTGTCAAGCAATTGTGCATGGTTAGCAATGAGAACGCTAAGCAGTATGCGGTCCTGAGTATTTCCTCACAGATTCATAGAGCGCTTGGTGATCATCGTGCATCAGCTACGTAAATCGCTGCGTTTGTTCAGTCGCCCTCCGCGGTGTAGTGGTTACTGTACTAGCTTCTAGTTCCCGAGTTCGCGGGTTCAAACCCAGCGGGACGATAGATTTTTTGCGCGTAAAAATCCTTAGTATGGCTTCCTTCGGAAGGGAAGTAAAGTGGTGGTCCCATGTCGCAGATTTATGGCACGTAAAGGAACCTCAAGCCTGATAAAGAGGCCTCTGAGCAAAATGTCCGGTCTTTCACGCCCAATATAGAATGCGACGCTAAGGACCACAGCAAGTAAAGAGCGTCCATAAATAAAACTCAATTTAATTGATTTGCTGCGTTTATTCACTTTTTATGTTATAACTGCGAACACCCAAACATCACCACTTTACTTACATTGTCGACTTCTCTTAATGACTATGGATTATTCTCAACCTAATATTTTAGTTTTATAAAAATCCGGAGATGCTTAAAATAAGTAAATGCTGTATAGATTTTTGTGAATATTATAAAAATAATTAGTGTATGCTGTAATGAAATGGGGACTTTTAATTACAAAACGAGGTTTGGCATAATATTCCGAAATAACGGGTTGCGGAGCTATGTACACTTAAAATTGCGACAAAATGAATTAACACGATACATTTATCGTTCAATAATGTAACAACCGTTGGGTTATAGATGCTAATATTTGATAAATATGCTTTCCTTAGCACCCTTATGGATAGAAAAATTACAACGCAAGTAAAAAATGCGAGTTTTTTTTCCGTTAAGACTGTATATGTGCATGTTTATAGAAATCGGTCTTTGCTGTAAGTACAACAGGTGAATTCCAATAGTCGAAATTACAGACAATTGTGGATTATGAAATTATCGCTAGATACATTACTTCCTGGCTCTGTAATGCTCTGTAATCTCTGTGCAATATATGCTTTATACAAAGGAGTACAGTGATTGTCATAAAGCATGTTCAAAGCATTAAAGGAAACTAACTGCTGTTATTTTGTGTGTGATAGGGAAGCTCGAATGCTACGAAATAACCTTAGTTTAATGTTATCCGCACTGCATTTTGCTTTTCGGGGAATGAACACTCATAAGCGCTGACAAGGGGAGAGCTTGGTTTCGAGCAGAAATCTTAAATTAAAAAATATTGCACACAGACACAACCAATGCAACATCATTCTGCCGTTTGGAAAATAGTTTATTAAATATTTGGCATCTTCTGTCTTCGCCAATATAAGAATAGTCTATAAAGTTATTAAAATATCAAAAAGTATCTTACTGGACATAAAGGGTAAAAAGCACATCAAAATAACCTTCACAAATCACGTTTCATGGGAGAAATGTCAAATAGCATTTGATATGTATATTCCCCAAAGTCTTGAAAATGTAGGAATCGGTTGCGCCGCGCCATACTTCAGGCAGTTTTGATTAATACCTAAAGATGCATTTTAGTTAATACCAGGTAAAAGAATACTAAATAGTGAAATACTTTCCCTAAAAGACCAGTGAATTTCGTTTCAGCCATGTTTTATGAGCAATTATTTTTCTTCTGGAAGATCATGCTCGATTCTTATGAATTTGTCTCCTCCGAAAACCTCCTCAGACTCAGGCTCGGCTGGGCTTGTCCGACTGCCAGTCAGGATCGACTCGCTCCTTGCTAGTAATGCCTGAGCTGAGCTGTTCTGATCTGATTTCGTTACCATAGCCAACATTTTCAGTTAAATTCGTGAGGCTCTTCTCGCTTAGTAGGTTGTGCTTGAAAATAATTCACCAGGAACTTTCTCAGCTCTCCTGGGCAGCCGAATAGCACACTACTCGTAGTTACGCGTTACCTTTAAATAAGTATAAAGTATATATAGAGACGTTGCATATATAGAGACAAGCTTTTTATATCAAGACGGGCGGTAAAAACAGTTATTATTATTATTATTATTATTATTATTATTATTATTATTATTATTATTATTATACATTCATATTTGAGTTCGCAAAAGAACTTGGGCACTTAAAGCTGTCTTAGTTCATGGTACCAAACCAAGATTTGAACCCTGCCCGCGGTATGAGTCATTAATCATTTATGTTACAAGAGTAGTATATATATTGAAGTAGAATATTAGTTGGTAGTTGGAAGATGCTTCATGTTTATCTGTCGCACGTATGGGAGCCAATTTGTCGCGGTATCTCGTGTTATCTTATTGCTGGGCGCCTGTTATTGTTTTACTACTTTGAATGTTGGGTTCTTTGTCCTCCGGCTAGCTATTATTACTACTCAGTCGAGCATATCTCTTGAACAGGGTGTGTAAACGGAAAGGATTTGTTACTGAAAGATAACACTTATAAAAGAATTTGTTTTTACACTTTTATTACCGTCACAATTAATTAATTTCACATATTGACTCTTGATACACGCCAGACTGAAACTGTTATATTTTCTAATATTACTATAATCACTTATTTACTGCACGTTATTAATTCGCGTATTTCACATTTATAACAAACTTTAAGACGCGAGAGATTCTGTAGAATTGCGCGACGTATAACGCGTGAACGATTCTCTTAAACTGTGCGACGTATAACCTTTGTATGATTCTATTGGACTGCGCGACGTTTACATCGTGAATTATTCTGTCAAACTGAGCGACGTGTAATGCGTGAATGATCCTGTTGAACTGGACAATACTTGCCTCTGGCTTTAGCTTTTTATACTCCCTCACCCCGATATGCCTAAACATTGTAACAGAGCTGCTATTGGTTAATAAAGCGCGCCAACATTAGTGTCTATTTTTATATCCAATCAAAATTGCGAACACATATGCTCTAGGGAAAATATTCCCTCCATTTCTAAGAAAAGCACGCTAATTTGACGTCATTTGTTTGCCTCTTCTAATTAGTAAACAACTCACCCCCTCGCTCATTGTTGCCCGCTCTTATTGTCAGTTTCAGTGAGGCCGTGTAAACTTATTTGCTAACAATGCTTATAATTAACAAACATCCCAAATCATTGTCATACAATAATGCTTATTTACACTACAATCACTCTGGCATCTACATTGTTGTGATACAAATTACTGCCACAATATATATATATATATATATATATATTGATTATGGCACCAGTGAGTCTTTACCATATGCAATTTTTAAATCAATCTGCACTTTGTAATTATACTTCTAGTTTGGAGCATTTTCCACTAGTTTTCAATGAAAGAATTGCACAAGCTAGAACCTCGAAGTTACCTATGCTAATAGCCAGAGCAAGTATTAAATACACAGTGACTATAATTCCCTTCCATTTATAAACTGACTTTAGTGAAACAACAAAATCATCCCTGTGAATATATGAGCAGTAAAACCAACTTCTCTCAACTGGTACGTCCAGTTCTGAGCCAACTTAGCGTACACCAGGAATAAACAAGATAATCCAAGTGATTGAATGTCCAGTTAAAGAACTACATTGGTCCTCACTTGTTGATAATAGTTCCAAAAGAATCTTTTTAGATTTCCAAAGATAAGACTTTCCTTTAAATCAGCCAACCTGAATTGAGGTCTTACATAATAAGACGTACTCTTAGATTAGGTTACATGCGGGATAAAAAAAATCCAGTGGATGGTTTTGGAGGATAGAGACAGGTACTCATCTACTAAAAAACACACCCCTCGTACTTTCCCTCTGCGAGGAACACAAAACATAATGAAGCCATCTGTACATTCTCCACAACCTATCTGACCTCAGTTCTTAATAATTATTGCACTGGATAGGATAGATATACATCGCATTACTCCATTGCTCTAAAAGACATTCCCTGTTTGTACCTACAAAGAGCCAAAAGGAGCCATTACAGAGTACAGCGTCAGTGAAAGGCTTCCGAGTTATTTATTCTGTGTTCATAACTTGTTTCTCAGAAGCTCTTAACGTACAAGCGGGATTAAAAGCGTTATTTGTTAGAGTTCGTCCACAGTGACCATACCAATAGACCTTTGGAATTTAAAACAAAGCTTTGTTTGCGAAATACACAACTAGAGTTATTATTTCATTCCCTCAGTTTGCTTTGTTCCGTATTTGGGTCAACATATTGGTATTTTCCTTTACACCTGTATGAATCTCCCAGGCACTGGGTTACATTGAAAGGTTTCACTCACACTCCTCGCTCTACTGGACTTAGTGACACACAAGTACTCGTATATTGCATTAGCAACACACAGATTGGCGTTGGCATGTATTAGCCGCATTATATTTCCCAATGCTAGATTGCATTCTCTAAACAATTGTTTACCCTTTAATAGGTAACTGTATGCATGCAACAGTTTAGTGAATATAACTTTTTTTTTTTTTTTGTAAAATCATACATGCTAGTTCAGAGTTTCTAACAAACAAGAAGTTGTTTTGAATGCAGGCATTTCACCAAACATTCCCCTACTCGAACTAAGCCCTGAATACTTAGGAAAAATGCATTAATACAACGCTGGAGATGAAGTGGCGAGCGTTAGGAATGTGCTAAGATGATTCTCGCTGCAAAACAAAAGCGTTCCCCTTACGTCACTTCGTCCCTTACCAACAAAGCCCTTCCTTCCTCTTTGCTTCTCTTAATGCCCCACTAGCCAATGTTTCAGCTCCTAGCAGTATTATTATTTACAAAACACAGACGCATAAATTTATTAGATTTTGAGTCCGTGTTTATTTGTGCGTACGCGCGCGTACGTATTGTGTGTGTGCGTGTGTGTGTGTGTGTGTGTGAGAGAGAGAGAGAGAGAGAGAGAGAGAGAGAGAGAGAGAGACAGAGAGCTGCTGAAATCCTAAGGTGCGCATTTGCGGCCCTTGCAATATTCCTACATTGAGAGACAGAGTTGCTATATTTATGTAGCAAAACCCAGCACCAGCAGTGGATCTGATATTCGACAGCATCTTCTTTTATTCTGGATCAATTCAGTTAAAATCATCATTGCTTGGGAGCGAGGCCAACCTGCCTCACTAACAGCAAAGGCGCTTCCTGAAGTTGGGAGGTCACCTTTGCAAAAAAAAAAAAAAAAAAAAAAAAAAAACCATACCCAGACCCTTAGTAGCCCTTTCAATCCCGATTTGCTTTTCGACAAAATAGATGACCTATCATAACTATTTGTACCCCCAAAACTTGTTTATATCTGTTCTCGAGTTTGCAGCATGTTTCAATAAAGCATTGGTAGCCGTGGCTAGGATTGCAATGTTTTCGCTCGGTGCTAGCGGAACTGGATGGGCGTGTAAAATAAACAGCAATTGCATGCGTGGATATGTAACATTGTGGTGAATACTGCTTTGTATTTAAATAAGAAAAGATTTATAATTATTAACAAAACATTTTAATTTCAGTATTCTTGTGTAACATCCAGTATCCATCAGTTTAAGCAAGCTGACGAAATGTGTTCGGCTCAATGAGTATATAGAACTTCCAAAAGTAAAACCATATTTTGCTTTGCAGCAAATTGACTTAAACTTAATGTCAATTATAGTGGGCATTGAGCATAAAATATCAATTTTCAGTTAAGGTCCGCTTCCTACTTTTTTATTTTGTAATATGGGAGAAGCTATGTAGTGGTAATTTTTTCCCTATTTCTAATAGATCTTGTCTGTTTTTGAGGTATTCTTTCTAAGCTTCTTAGAAAGGTCAATCTTAACTGCGTCAACCTAGGGCAGAAGTTAGTGTTGATATATCTGTGGGCTAAAACGAATGTTGTGATTACATTTTGATGTATTCGTGATCTTCCCTGCTCCTTATAAGCAATATTTGTCTTGCAGTAATCGGCATTTGCCCATTCCTGTTCTATGTGATTTGTTCGTTTCCAGTTAATTTCAGACTACCTTATCGTATAATTGGTATCTGCTGCTGCTACTACTACCACCATCACTACTTATACCACCACCACCACAAATACTACCATCGCTATTACTACTACTACTACTACTACTACTACTACTACTACTACTACTACTACTACTACTACTACTACTACTACTACTACTACTACTACTACTACTACTACCACCACCATTTCTGTTATGTACTACTATCATCCTGCTACCATCCCTGTTGCTACTACTACTATTACCCCCACTACTACTACCACCACCACCACCCCTACTGCTACTCCTATTACAACTACTGCTACCACTACTACAACTAATATCACTGTTGTTACTATTATCACTACTACTACTACTACTACTACTACTACTACTACTACTACTACTACTACTACTGCTACTAGGTACAACCGTCTTGGTACCTAGAACCAATCTAAAAAGTTTGGGGAAGTTAACTAACACAGAATTGCCACTGGATGGGACACGAGATTTAAGCCATTCCCTGGTGTTGTTCTTCGGTTTGTCTACTTTTCAAGGAGGTTCTATTTCTATTTGTACTGTGTTGCCGTCAAGTCTGACCACTCTCACACACGAAGTGGAGTGACACAGGAGAAGGACACCGAGTGTCACAAACTGACATACATGCTGAATGAGCATGGATGTTATAAGGCATCTACCTAGGATAAGAGCCCAGAAACGAATGTTCTACTAATTAAAGCTGATATGGCCGAACCACATTTTTCGAAAGCATCAAATGTTATAGACACAGAAAAGCCTGAAAGCCTGGCACCGGACTATCTAATTGATAAGATACTTTTCTCCAGGAAAAGCTTGACTGAAGTTAATAAGCCAGTGACTGTGATTTTAACTACCAAGAGATGAAAGTTGTTTACAAAGAATCCACAGTAGTGACTGGATTAGGCAGGGACATTTTGTTTACTCACCATCTTTGGTCGTCTTCTTCTTGAATGTATCATTGTTTAGGAAGAAACCTACCTGACCCATATTGGCAGGAGTTTTAGTTGGCGAGAATTCAACTCACCATCTCTCGATATTATAAGATTCTTCTCCGACCGAAAAACAAAAATAATAAACAAAATAAAGCAAAGCTATTATTTAGCAGCAACGCCAGTTAGGTTTATTTAACAGCGGTAGAGCAGCTATCAGGATCATACGAATGTAGTCGGAGATCCGGAACCTTTCGCGAAGAAAATACTCTGAAATGCTAGTAAATCACTTGCCATGAGGCTTTAGCATTTAATACAACGTCCTGAACTGGTATCAACGCACATCCTGGGTCACAGAAATCCAGCGCCCAGCACCATACATGGTTATCTTTACCACTGCTGCGGCTGCTGCTACACCACAAAACCACCACTACGACTGGTGCTCTTACAGTACCTCCACTGCCATTGCAGATACCACCGTCGCTGCCGCTGCTGTTACTTCTTAAAAACGGTTGCTACTCTGCCATACCACCACGGCCTCTGTTACCGTATTATAGCTGCCACCGCTATTGCCAATACAGCAACTTCTATACTTACACCGCAACAACTACCTATTCCTATCATTACCACCACCAACGTACACTAGAACCTCAATTGCTGGTACTATCACCATCAGTTTGCTACCTCCAGCGTGCTACCAACGTGGATATTTCCACCACAATCACCACCACCACCACCACCTGCGCCAACACCAATGAGAATATTGCCACCAGCACCACCATCCACTCGGCTTCTTCTACCACTACCACCATACCATACTGCAACCTCCACTGCTGATGTAATTCGCTACCACCTTGTGCTACCATCTTGAACACCACCACCATACTACCAACACCACTAACTACTACTAATATTACTACCACAACCAGCTCTAACACCATTAATACCACTAGCACCACCAACAATCTTGCTGCTAGCAACATACAGCTGCAACCTCCATCGCTGCTGCTATTACCATCAGTGCAATACCACCAGGAATATTACTATAATACCTGCCACCACCTGTACTACTGCTGCTGCTGCTGCTACTACTACTACTACTACTACTACTACTACTACTACTACTACTACTATGCTGCCACTTTACCAGCACCAACACCACTTCTACCATCACCACCACCACCACAACGCTGCTGTTGCTACCACTTTCACCGTACCACAATATCCCCCATCGCACTACTGTTACCATATATCCGTTACTATTGTATTCTGTTATCACGAACAGTACCACCTCCACTACCACCACCAACGCTGTTGCTACCACTACAACCTGCATCTCTGTGACTACTGCCATCAATTCGCTACCATTATGAACACCACCACCACCACCACCACCACTGCTACTGCTACTACTACTACTACTACTACTACTACTACTACTACTACTACTACTACTACTACTACTACTACTACTACTACTACTACTGCTGCTACTACTGCTACTGCTCCTACTACTACTACTACTACTACTACTACTACTACTACTACCAATACCATCACCACTGCTGCCACCAGCATTACCATCACCTTTCCCCAATATTTCCGTGTAACCAAAGCCATAATTACGTCATCAGTGTCGTCCGCTGTGGTGTAGTGGTTACCATGCTATTCTCTAGTTCCCGAGGTCGCGGGTTCAAACCAGGCGGAAGGCGAAGGATTTTTTCGGGCGTAAAAATCCTTAGCATGGCTTCCTTCGAAAGGGAAGTAAAGCCGGTGGTCCCGTGTCGTAGATTTATGGCACGTAAAAGAACTTAAAGCCAGATAAAGAGGCCTCTGAGCAAAATTACCGGTTTTTCACGCCCAATATAGAATGGGACGCTAAGGGCCAAAGTAGTTAAAGAGTATCCATAAATAAAACTCAACTTTAATTTTAGGTCATCAATAGCGTTACCATACTGTCGAGGCCAACACCACCATCAATTATTACCTGTGTTACTTCAACTGTACGGCGACCTCCATAGTGTGAGGAGCATGTCTACCTTCTGTCCGAATTCGTATCATGATTAGCATGCGTTGCTTGGTTAACTTATTTTCCCTCATAGGGCATATGTGTAACTCCAGCTCAGTAGACCCGATCTTATTTGAACACCCATTCACTTCATATCTGAGCTGCTATAAACGTCGCTAAACAAATAAATGGCTACCACCATTGTGGACACCACCACCGCTTTTATTAATAAAACTGCCTCTATCACTGCCATTACACAGTTTATATAAAAACATTACAACTTAAATGATGTAGGATGCTCGTGTTTTGAATTGCTCGGAATGGACACAAAGTTCTATGAAGTTCTCTCGTTGCTATACAGGTAAGCACAGATCTGAGGCTCTTCGCTCAGATCTAATTCAACGTTTGTTCACAGTCTAATCATTGCTTATTTCTTCTAATGCAGGGGTTATCAACTCATTGCTCACTGGTGCAAGGAGAAAGTCATCTACTCATGCTATCCCTTGTAACAGTATATATGCAGGAAAAGGGACATGGAAAGTAATCGCGGAACAGTGACATCGTGCCCCACGACCAACTGAATCGGCATCGTAGTCAATACAACATAGCTTGTATTTGTATGGGAAGAATGTTAGATTTTTTTTCTGTTTCAATTTGACATTGGACTCATAATATTCATAGTATTTCCCTTTTATCATTATTAAAATAGATTGGAACGTAATAGCTGTATTTTGAATGTTTAAGCTTCAGTATTTTCTTTTCAAATGTAGGTGGAAAATGAATGTTTGGGTTGAATTCGTATTTACGATATCTCTAATAAAAATCGAAAGTATTAATAATAAAGGTTATACTTAAACACTAAATAATAAGCATTTCCCCTTTTGAGTCTTTAAACTCTCTGTATATACAGTAGACAGTTATTCTTTCTTGCCTGAACAGCAGAATAAAGTATTTTATTAAAATGTAGAAAACAGATTATTAATTTTTTCAGTAATAAACTAATATTTGTAGTTATAATAAAAGATGTCCCCCACAGGATCGTAATAAAATATATTTTGTTTTAAAGGGTCTTTATGTTTTGTAATAGCGTATTAATAATAAACTATAGTAAGTTAGATATACGTATTTTCCTATCGTTGTCTGGACTGTCGTCATTCTAAATTGAAATTATTGCTTTTCACAACCTCTCGAATGCTGTGTTGTCAACACACCACGTGAGAGCAGTAAGAGATCTGTCCCCGCGTATCTGCACAACATCGCTGCACGCTTGTTTTCAAAACTAGCAAACCGTCGGTTGAGGCCTGTTCTAATGCATTGTTCCGTTGCTTCTCATGCTCTCCGTCAATTCTGCTCACTTTCATCTAACCCAAACGTTACACCTGTGGAACTGTCCCCTTTCTCCCATAAATGGACTACTCGCTACTCCAACAGCCTACTATGAGAACATGAAAATCGTTAATTTAAACCACACCCAACCTTTTCTGAGCAGCAATCTTCTGTGTTCATTGCGGTGTAAACAGAGAGCGAAGAAGCTGAGTCTTAGGCACTAAATGAAACAAACATATATAGCATTTTGTCTTGCGAGAAACTGCTTGGCAGTCCTAACTTCAGAGAAGTGCTGGAGAAATTTCTAATCGATGTTGCAATACTCACGGAAGGTATTTGAGTGTTATCATATGTGTGGCTCTGGTAGAATCTATCATGGTGCTCCTGGCACTTTTGTCATCCATTTTTACTCTTATTGGCTAAAATTAAGAGTGTGTGAGTGATTAGATCAAAGGGGTACTCATTTGTGATGTTCAGAAGAGGTTTCTTTTGAAGTTCCGCTCATTTTGTCATCGGTGTCAAACGACATCTGTGCGGGCTTTAGATTATGTTATGAGTTTTTTGTACTTTAAGGATAACTAATTTACACTGAGCACCAGCAGATTCACCAATTAAACGACAGGAAGTGTTATATTTTGCATAAGTGCATGGTATAATGCAATGTAAACACATTAACGAAAGAGATCAAATGCCATAATGCGCCATGTACAGCTACATCCCCTGAAGAAGTCGTCCTTCGTGGACGATACCAGCTTCTAGTTCCCGAGGTCGCAGGCTCAAACCCGGCGGAGGGCAATGGTTTTTTTTCGGGCGTAAAAATCCTTAGCGTAGCCTCCTTCAGAAGGGAAGTAAAGCCGGTGGTCCCGTGTCGTAGATTTACTGCACGTAACAGAACCTCAAGTCTCATAAACAGGCCTCTGAACAAAATTACAGGTCTTTCACGTGCAATATAGAATGGGACGCTAAAGATCACAGCAGTTAAACAGCGTCCATAAATAAAACTCAATTTAATTTAATTTTTACCCCTTCAAGAAAGTATTCGTCTGCACTTTAAAAACTTCTAGTAGCCAAATTAATGGAAGGATCTAATTTTGTTT
The DNA here is from genome assembly GCA_030765065.1 of Deroplatys truncata. Taxonomy (NCBI): domain Eukaryota; kingdom Metazoa; phylum Arthropoda; class Insecta; order Mantodea; family Mantidae; genus Deroplatys; species Deroplatys truncata. The sequence goes on from CM060975.1 coordinate 139,396,008, forward strand.
ACCTAAAGATAAAATGGTAATACAGTTAACGTGTTTTGGCAGTTTTTCAGATCGTTCTGTTTATCAGTTTTATAAATTTTGGAAAAATATGTTAAAATTACAACTGTTTTGTACGTGATGTTTTCAAAATTATCTTACATGCATTGAGTAGAGCAATTTTTGTGCATTGCTTATTTTGCGGTGAAAATAGGACTTTATTTGATGAAGGAATAAAATGTCAAAGTTGGAAATTTTCAGTGTTTTTGCCTTAATTCCTCATTTTCGGCTCACTTTTTACGACATCAGAATTTATTTCTCTACTAGTTTGTCACATGTCGATGAAAGTGTGTGGATGTATGCACAAAAAATGCTCAACCCATTGCATGAAAGATAATTATGAAAAGCTATTCAGTTGTCAATTTTATAAATTACCAAATTCGTTTACTTTCCTGAGTTATAGATATGGATTCCACGCTATTTGATCAGACGGGGATAACCTGCGGTTTGCGGACTGCATTTCGGGCAATGCAGACATTGGATTGTGAGTTCAAGAATGGGGATAGTGTACCGACACCCCACGAGGGGGCGCCCCCGAGAGGGAAGGATGAGGTGAAGGGATTCACCGGGCTGCCGGAACCAGGAGTGACGGCACAGCAATGACAAGGTCCCGGCAGTCGGACAGGCAGATAGGGAACTTCGCCCTACATAGAATCCAACGCCCCAGGAGGCGGCCCTTATACGAGGGCAACCTCGTACCTCGGCAACCAGCCGAAGGCCAAGGGATGTCGAAAGCTCCAGAGAGCATCCTTTTCCCTGCCACGCTGCACCGAAACTCCATCGCCGACACTTCCGATCCTGAAACAGACCAAACGGGGTGAATGAAATGATTAATGGAACGACAGGAAGTTCGGGGGGGATGAAAGAAACCACTCCAGCATTCGCTTGACAACCCTGAAAACCTACGAAAAAGCCCATGGGTCAGAGTGGGCGGTCGCCGGGAATCGAACCCGGGACCTTCTGAATGCGTGCCACAGACGTTACCGGGTGAGCCATCCCGCTCGGTGCGTAAAGGTGATACTTGTAGAGAATAAGTTGGAAATAGTGGTACTATGGATGGATGCATTGTCTCAACTGCAGCTGGTTAGACATATATGGCCTATAGGGAGGACTGACAAGACCGTTTGGACATTAGGTAGAGCCACGTATAGCGAGTAAGAGAGAGAGAGAGAGAGAGAGAGAGAGAGAGAGACAGAGAGAGAGTTTTGCAAAAGTGTATTAATAAAATGTTTTAACTGTTAGTAGTGTTATAGTGGGATTAGATTGTCTCTAGTTCGAAATCAACAGTTTAAAAATTAAATAGTTTAAAACAGTAATACTCTCTTTCTCAAGGCCTAATACTGTGACGGGAAAATGCCGTCCTTCCGCGAATCACCAAATATGCAACACCGCTCCGGTGGCGGTGGCTGCGCCTGCAAGTCCTCTGGTTTAGTATGCATACTCGTATACGTTTTTAAAAGCTGTTGTACAATAACAGTATATGTAAAAAACCCCATGAGTAGCATACTTTATGTTTAAAATTAGGCATTAGACTTTTCTTCAGTAATATCACGAGTGCTAATAATGTTTCGATAATTTGAGGCTAACGAATGCTTGTTTTTATGATAATTATTTCGATACCGAAGGTCGAAACATAATTATCTAAATCTAAATTGGAGGACGATTCAGTAAGACTATTACACTCATGCCGCAAATGGGAGTAAATGACCAATCGCGTTTAAAGGAGTGTTGTTTTTGAACCAATCAGGTCATGATTCTACTCGATGTTTATCTAATATCTTTATCACCTCCTCCTTGAGCTCCTTTTTTAAATACTCTGAAGAGGTTGAAGTATCATTTTGCAGTGACTCAGCTACCAACAATCAATGCCGCTACGTTTAAACATAAAAATGGCAGAAACGGATATGGTAACGCTTCAAATGAAATACCTATAGACCAGATTATTAATTAGGCATGCCACTTCTAGCGCAACGATAAAGAAGAACTTCATTTGTAATTCTTCAGGCGTATTCTCATCACATAAATTGTTCATTGTTTCATATTCTTCGGGCTTTAAAACCACTGCACTAGTCTTTCTTTTTTCCGGTAAGTTTTGGAGCAGTTTTCTTTTCGTGTTCGTTGCATCTCTCGCCTCTTCAAACTTTTGGTCTTCAAATGGATTTTACTTTATATGATCTTCCTTAAAATGCATTTCTTTTAACATTTTAACTCTAACATTCCACATTATTTTATAGCATCAATATGAAGAAGTCAAACGGAGAAGGGTACAAGGAATGCACTATAAAATTAACGAGATAATTGTGTTTTAAATAATATTTATAATAAATCAATGAATATTGGAGTTCAGGGCACAGTCACTATACACGAAGCTGCTGATCGTTGCTACTTATTGAGAGCGCTAAGTCGCAAGGCGTAGCCCAACGTTGAGGGCCCTAAGCGCAAAGCGTAGCCTGGGATGTATTTTAGAAGTAGAGGATGCGAAGCGACGACAGGGCGTAGCCGTAGGATCGGCGCGACTAAAACTCGAATGATTCACGTTAACGAATATGTTTACCTTTTATTCTGGTGGTGGACACACTAAAATATTCCTCATACTCCAAGGATTTTTCTGGATACTTTAAACCCCATTTTTGTAAGTAAAACACTTCAGTTTTGGTGATAATTCATTACTGTAGTACAACCGAATTGAAACAAGTTATCATTTTTCAGCCTTTTTTTTTTGTTTGTTTTGTAAAGAAAGTCATAACCTATAATGTTCATAATATAGGTTTTATTTGTTTCATATTTTCTCTACTAGGAGCATTCTTACAATCATAAATAAGAGTAGTGAATTCCTGCAAATTCCACACGCCAGATGACAGAAAATAACACCTGTATGATCAAGTTGCACTGAATCAAACAAACAAACAAAACGTGACTATGCGATTCTAACTCGTTTTCGAAAACAACACCACTTATATTGCAAATAAATATACATAGTTTACGATTTTATTGTAATAATCATGATTTTTTGGTAATTCACTTCATTTTATTCGTAAAACAGTCTTAGTAAATGTATGAGAATAGCCTTCCTAGATCACTAGAAGAAAAATCTGATGTGTTACACTCACATGGCTTTCTCCACTCTTGCACAAACTATTTTTACAAACGCTTATTCTTCATATGCTTCAGGTTAATTGAGATTTCGAGATGTCAATCTTATTGCTAATTTTCTTGTAGATGCAAGGGAAATATGGTAGGTTATAAGCGATAGTCAAATATTTTAAGCACTGGTTGCTATGTGGCGCATTCCATTCTCTTTGCATGTCCAGGACATAAAAAAAATTAATAACGAATTTGAGAAAAAGTATAAGTATTGGAAAATTTAAGGGAATAACAAGAAATATCTCGAAAATGGTTCACTCAACAAAAAAATGTATATGACATAAATTGTGTATTTTAACGCTATCTACAGTTTTTGTGTAGTAAACTTTTGTCTATCTCTTACGGTTTATTAGTTATGGAAAAGTCTTTCACAATGAAGAATACTTTTGGAGACATTCCCAGAAAATCCGAGATATACATTTCATTTGCCATAAAAATGTGTTAAACTCGTGGTATTTTATTCAAAATCGTTACAGCCGTTTTTGAGAAAATTAAAATTTTCGAAAAATATTCCATGTAAAGGGTAATCTAGGGTGGCGGGATGTTCTTTAAAACCTTCGTGTCGCATCTCTGGAAGATACTGAACTTAAATACCAAGTTTGGTGTTTATCCGACTGTTCGTTTCTGAGTTATGCTGTTCACAGACACACAGACAGACACACACACGGTCATGTTTCCAAAAATGCTTTTTTTGGATTCAGGGGGTCTCAAAACATATATTTCCGGTGAAATCTCGGTATCGAATTTTTGGGTGGAATGCAATACTTCCCCTATTTACTATACGTAGTAGAGAAAGTAAAAACACTATCAGTTATCGGTTTTTGAGCACCATGCTTTTAAACTATAGAATCAGTTAGACTCTGATTGGTGAATAAGGTATCAGTGAGACAGTACTTTGGCTGAAAGGCGCTCGAATGTAATCAATATTATAAATTTCTAAAAGTAGAGTTTGGTTAGATGCATCTCCTTGTAAAAGAAATTATCGTAGAGGATGAGACATCGCCTATATCAGTGAAGTATGTCTGCACACCGCTCGGTCTGCTCGTGACACAACGCCTGTCCAGTGCATTTACTTGATATTGGTGAATTAAAACAGGACACCGGATCAACAATTTGGCATTTCCGTTAGATAGGTGCAGACACCTAAAGCAAATTTAGCTTCGGTTGCAATGCGCAGCCTTAAGTTCATAACATAGTAAACATGCTTGATAACTAGTAGCAGAGCTGGAAGTCGGGAAAGCAATTTGGATGAAAAGCATTTCTCTCCCCTTTCATACATAAATTTGCCAGAGAATACTGATACACCTGGTTCAAATAAGTACCAAATCGCTCCGCAAAATATTTAAATGAATTTAAAGAAGATAAATTTAAATATTAATTATTTCCTTTTTCAAGTCACGGTCATTATTACCATACAAAACCTAACAATGATCAGAGATTCATTATGTGCAAAATAAACCCTAGACGTTATAGTCAAGCACAATTTTTTTTTTCGAAATATGTTAAAGTCCGCGTATCAAAAGGTCGAATTTTGCTTCAAACATTTTCAGAACGTATGCTTCTAAAGTGGGCAATAGTTTTCCAGATCAAAATAGAGCAAATGCAGTTATTGATCAAGTTCGACTTATCTGCATCTTCTAACTATGTTCAGTTATATGTACGGCCTGTTTCAGTGGCATTTAAAAGGATGTAGCTCTTTCTGCTCAAGAGAAGTAATATACGAGGGCGGATTGATAAATCGGTTACTTTTTAAAGAATGTAACATTTTTTTCCAAAAAAAATCAGTTGTAATTCTCAACATAGTCTCTTTCCAATGCAATACACTTTGTCCAACGTTTCTCCATTTTTTTTAACCGTTCCAAAAAATATGATTTTTCGAAGTCTGCAAAATATGAGGTGGTTTCTGTCATGATGTGTTCACTGGACATGAATTTCTTCCCAGTGAGCCAATTTTTCAGATTTGCGAAGAGGAAGAAGTCGCTCGGGGCCTAATCTGGAGAATATGGTGTGTGAGGTAGCAGTTCGTAGCCCAATTCCACAATTCTCACCTAACTTGTGTGCGGGTGCATTACCCTGGTGAAAGAGAACCTTTTTCTGCACCAAAATGGGGTCGTTTCTTTAACAATTCCTTATGAAACTGATCCAGCACTGCGGCATAATATGAACCTGTGATCGTTTTACCCTTTTCCAGGTAGTGGATGTCTATCACCCCTTGTGAATCCCAAAAGACAGCTGCCATGATTTTTCCTGCCGACGAAATGGTTTTCCTTTCTTTAGAGCAGGTTCGCCGAAGAAGATCCACTGCTTTGATTGTTGTTGTTGTTGTTTGGTTTCAGGTTGATAGTAATGGATCCAAGTTTCAGCAACCGTGATATAACGCCGCAAAAACTCATTTGAGTTGCACTGGAACATGTTCAAACATCCCTGTGAAATGGTCACACGATTCCGCTTGTTCTCAACTGTGAGCAGTTGCGCCACCCATCTTGCTGGCAGCTTTCTCATACCAAAAAAAAAAAAACAAAATCGTGCAGAATGTTATACACCCGTTCAACGAGATGTTTACGGTCTTGGCTATCTCAGGAAGTTTCACTTGGCGGTCTTCCAACACAATATGGTGAACTTGTTCACCATTTCTTCTGTTGTGACCTCAACCGGCCGTCCTGTGCGCACAGCATCTCTTGTGCTCGAACGGCCACATCGAAATTTTGTGAACTATGCCATGTGATGGAACAGAGTCCCCATAATACTTGTTCAGCTTTTCTTCCGTTTCCTTCACCGTCTTACCACGCAAAAAGTAGTGCTTTATCAGAACATGAAATTCACTTTTCTCCATTTTCTACGAAGCATAACACATCTGCTTATTTTAGACGCTCTCAATGTTCTAAGAAACAAATGACGACGAATTTCTGCGATTATACTCAGAATAGATGTAAGACTTGGCGCAAACAAGAAACCTGTGATTAGAACGCTATCTCTCGTCAAAGTCATGGACTTATCAATCCGCCCTCGTATATGCCAGCACCTTTTAAATGGTGTGAAAGGACGATTTTAAATGCCGTTGCTCTATCACTCTGTGGAGAGTCAGTGTTACCTATTTACTAAGACACAGAATCCAAGATATCATCGGAAGTTAAAGAGCACAACTGGACGATCCTTCGGATACAGAGATTCTCATTATTAAGGTATAGTTCCTGCATCGGACACGGTGATTTGACTTCACCCCGAACTCTCGATGGCCAGCAATCAAAGAACCCGGAATTAATGCGCTTCCACAGCCCCGATGTCTATCTTCACAGATCAACGACACAGTGAAAAAATTATCATCTGATGTGTTTCATTCACATGGCTTTCTCTACCCACCGTCGTTTATTTTTATGCAGCTTCTACAAACTGTTCGCATGGAAGCTTATTTTTCTGTCTACTCCATGTTAATACAGGTAAACCTTTACAAAAATAGTCTCATTACAATTTCATTGTAGTTACAAGGAAGGTCAGAGGAACCCGAATTGATAGTCAGATGTTTAAACGCATGTCGCTATATGCTGATCTAAAAGTCCATACTCTTTCCATACATCGCGAGAAACAACCGAATAGTGACAGGAGTTTTAAAATAAATTGCTTAAGTATTGAACAATTAAAATGAATAATAATAATAATTATTGATATGAATTTTTCAGTACTTAATGGATATCTTGGAAATGACTGATGCCACAAAGAAAGTTATTTGAAGTAAATTCTGAGTTTTAAAGAGATGTACATTCTTTGTGTAGTAAGTTTTCGTCTATGTGGGTTTACTCGTTATACAGAATTACACAAAAGTCCTTCCAAAACGATACTTCACAGGCTATTTCCAGAAAATTCAAGATATGCATTTTGTTTTAGTTTATTATTATTATTATTATTATTATTATTATTTGGAAATGTGTTAATATTTTAATCCAAATCGTTAAAGCCATTTTTGCGAAAATCAAAGATATCGACATTTTTTCCGTGTAAACGGTAGTTTGGGTTTAGAGGATCTTATTAGAAATTTACGTATAACAATTCTGGAAGACGCTGAACATAAATACCAATTTTAGTGTTTATCCGACATTTCGTTTTTGAGTTATGCCGTTCACAGTCACAAATGCACCTTTTTTCTAAAAATGCTTTTTTATGGGGTTTCGGTGAGCCTCAAAACATGTATATCTATTGAAACGATATCGAATTTGGGAGTGGAATACAATACTTCCTCTTATCTACCATAGGAAGATAGCAGAGAAGGTAATAATGGTAATACTGCGTTGCAATCTGAAACCATAATATACTGCGGTATAAGGCTTGGAGGTAGGAACTGGTTCAGCGATGTAATATCAAGCATTAAAGGTGTCAAGCTGACCTTTTTCCCAGCCCCACTCATCAAAAATGACCAAACCTGGCGAAGTCAACAGTGTCACTCACTGTATATCAGTAGCCTTAGCTCGTGAAAAAATCAGTGATAGTTCTCCCCGCAAACCCGGTGTTAGCCGCCGTTGCTTGCTACAAAATAAGGTGTACTCTAGTTGAGAAAAGCGAGAGATGTAATTCAAAATCCGAGATAAACGCGGCCTTGAACTTCTTAACTTGTTTGTCATTTATGCAACTAGCTTTATAACAATTTAATCTTGAAGTATATGAATTCCAGCAATTTATTTGGTATATTTAGTTTCTGTAACATAAAACCAAGTAACTAAATGTCTTCCGGTGAGATGCACTAATGGAATATTATAAAGGTTGGTCTTAATATTACGCATACCGAAATTCCCTTTTAAATTAATCTTATCAACTAGAAACCACCAGATAAAGACAGCTTATCATGGAAGTGGTAATAAGGTAGCATGTCATTATTTCCGCCGAACTGTTTAATTAAGCATACCAGCTGCCTGCCGCTTTCGTATCTGTCATTTCCGCCGATTACCCATCGCTGAAGCTTACCATGAAAAGTGACTCAGCACTTAGGACTCCGGATTCATTTGTGCACCCATTAATAATCACTTCATGCACAATATCTTAAAGTCCGAGATGCTTTACGATACGTCAAAAGGTATACGAATAGAAAAAAAATCTGATGTGTTACACTCACATAACTTTCTCTACTCTTGTACAAACTGTTTTTATCAACGCTTATTTTCCATCTACTTTATGTTAATCGAGATAAACCTTTGCAGAAAATATCTTATTGCTAATTTTCTTGTAGGTGAAAGAGGAATATGGAAATGCAGTAGGCTTTAAGCGATAGTCAAATCTTTTAAGAGATGGTTGCTATGTGGAGCATTCATTTTCTTTGCATGTCCAGGACATTAAAAAAAGAAAAAAGAATAATGAATAACAAATTCTCATTTGAGAAAAGTATAAGCATTGGAAAATTCAAACAAATAACAAGGAATCTCGGAATGGCTCACTCCAAAAAACAACTAATAATAATAATAATAATAATAATAATAATAATAATAATAATAATAACAATAATAATAATAATAAAATAAATAAAATAAAAATAATAAAAAATATATGACATAAATTGTGTGTTTTAACGAGACCTACATTTTTGTGTGGTGAAATTTTGTCTTAACTTTTACGGTTTACCAGTTATGCAAAAGTCATTCAGAATGAAGAGGTCTTTCGGGGACATTCCCAGAAAATTCAAGATATGCATTTCATTTGTCATGAAAGTATCTTAAACATATGATATTTTAATCAAAATCGTTAAAGCTATTTTTGAGAAAATCGAAATTTTCGAAAAATGTTCCATGTAAAAGGTAGTCTGCGGTGGGAGATTTTCTTGAAAATCTTCGTGTCGCATCTTTGAAAGATGCTGAACCTAAATAACAAACTTTGGTATTTATCCGACTTTTAGTTTTTGAGTTGTTGTTGTTCACAGACATACACGTGGACCTTTTTCTAAAAATGATTTTTTGGATTGAGGGGCCCTCAAATTATGTATTTCCGGTGAAACCTCGGTATCGAATTTTTGGGTTAAAATTACTTAAACCACGTGACAACGAATATTTCCAAAACGCCTAATGTTACAAAAAAGATATTTTCCATTAATTGTACGTTGTAAGGAACTCTACATTTTTTGTGTATTGATTTGCCTGTAGAGTATTCATTCAGAAAAAGAGGACTTCACAGACTATTCACAGACAATTCAAGGTCTACATTCTTAGTCATCCACACAACTTAAACATATGGTATTTTACTAGAAATCTTTGGAACCGTTTTGAGAAAGTAAGAAAAGACAACGAAAAATGCTTCTTGTAAAGGGTAGTTAGTAGTGGGGGAATTTTCGTGAAACTTCGTGTTGCATCCGTTGAATGCGTTGAATTTAAATGCCAAGTTTGGTATTTATCAGAATTGTTTTTCACTCGTGACACGCGCGCGCTCTTGAACTTGTTCTAAATATCTGATGTGTTACATTCACATGACTTTCTCTACCCTCTATCGTTTATTAGTAGGTGTACAAATTATTCTTAAAGTTTATTTTTCCATCTGCTTCATTTTAATCCAGATAAACCTTTGCAAAAATAGTTACATTACACATTTCGTTTGGATACTGAGAGAACAGCGATTGTCAAATGTTTAAAGACTTTACCCGTATGCTGGCCTTAAAAATTCCATACTGTTTCCATGCAATCGCTAGAAACAACTGAAATTCGATTGGGACTTAAAAAGAATGACAAAGCGTTGAACAAATCGAACCATTAATAACGGATATGTCGGAAATGGCTGATGCCACCAAAAGGTTATTTGTGATAAATTGTGTGTTTTTTGGTAGTACGTTTTCGTCTTTCGCTTAAGTTTACCAGTTATAAAGATTATGCAAAATTCCTTACGAATGAATAGGACTTCGCAGGCTATTCCCTGAAAATACAAAACATACATTTTATTTGTCATGTAAATATCTTTAATATATGTTATTTTAATCAAAATCGTTTCAGCCATTTTTAGAAACTAAAAAATTTTGAAAACTATTCCATGTAAAGGGTAGTTTGGGATCGGGGAATTTTCTTGAAAATCTTCGTGCCGCATCTTTGGAAGCTACTGAACCTAAATCCTAGTTTGGTATTTATCCGACGTTTCGTTTTTGAGTTATGCTATTCACACACACCTTTTTCTAAAAAACATTTTTGGATTCAGGGGACCTCAAAACTTGTACTTCCGATGAAATATCGGTATAGAATTTTTGGGTGGAATGCAATACCTTCTCTGCCTACTAGGTACGTGATAGAGAAAGTAAAGCATCTGATGTGATACACACACATGATTTTCTCTCCCTCTATTGTTTATTAGTGGGTATACAAACTATTCTTGCTTATTTTTCTATCTACTACATTTAATCCAAATAAACCTTTGCAGAAATACCTGCATTACACATTTTGTTATAGATACAAAGGGAACAGCGATATTGAAATGTTAAGAACTGGACACTATATGCTGCCTTAAAATTTCATGTTGTTTCCATGTAATCGCGAGAAACAACTGAAGGTTGACAGGTCTTAAAAGAGAATGACCAAGTAATGAATAATTCAAACCATTAATAACCGATATCTAAAAAATGGCTTATGCCACAAAAAAGCTTATTTGAAATAAATTGTGTGTTTTAAAGAGATCTGCATTTTTTGTATAGTACGTTTTCGTGTAATTTAACGGTTAGCAGTTATCCAAGATTATAAAAATTCCTTCCGAATGAAGAGTTCATAGGCTATTCCCAAAAAATTCAAGATATACATTTTATTTGTCATGTAAATATCATTAATATGTGGTGTCTTAATCAAAATCATTAGAGCCATTTTTAGAACGTAAGAAATTTCCAAATATTTTCCATTTAAGGTGGGGGATTTCCTTGAAAATCTTCGTGTCGCATCTTTGGAAGGTACTTAAATACCAAGTTTGGTGTTTCTCGGATGTTTCGTGTAGGAGTTATGCTGTTCACAGGCCGACACACACACACACACACACACACACACACACAGACCTTTTTCTAAAAATGCTTTATTGTTTTTGTTCAGGGGGCCTCAAAATATATATTTCTTGTGAAATCTCGGTATCAATTTTTTGGAGGAATGCGATATCTTCTCTGCCTATTAGGTATATAGTGGTCGAGAAAGTAAATATGTTTTTGGGGGGGAGGGGCTCAGAGGATCTGAAACAAATGTATTTCCGTTGAAACCTAGATGTCGAATTTTTAATTGGAGTGCAATACTTCCTCTAACAAACATGTCATTTTGTGACACCCTTAGTCTTTCCCCTTCCAACTTTATATGTTGGGGATAGTCGGACTTTATGGCGACACGGTTAATAGAATAGAAGCTTTCTTATACGGTAAGCAAACCGAAGAACAAAACAGGGAACTGGGCTAAACTTCGTGTCCCCTCCAGTGGCAACAGCTGGAAAAGAAAGAAAGAGAGAGAAAGGAAGCAAACAGCTTAAAGCGTTCATCGTATTTATTAATCCGTCAAAGATCCATGGAGCCTGAAATAATAATTTCCGACTACGGGTTCCCTCTTTCAAAATACGCATCTACCGCGTCTATTACTTTTACTCGAGGTCTGTGACAAACTCTTATCAGTTGCGAGCTGGCATCCAAAGTATAAGAAATACTAAAAATATTATATTACCTTAATTTTAATGCATGTATACCATCTGTAGGTTGACAGTGTTGCTTTAAAGTAGGAGGAAGCTATAAAATGTATAATGCTACAAGGAGAAATATTTAGGTCACAATCTAAAATCAATATCATAAAAGCAATGTCTTAAGCTGGTTAGCAATGATTTCATGGCTACAGTCCAACGTTTTGCGAAGAAGTTTTCGTGTAAACAACAGAACATTTGTTTCTGAAGTCAAAGTTGCCGATATGTGGGTTGAGGTGCCTAAATAACTGATTGACCCCATAAATACTGATAACGCCATATTTTTCATTCTTCACAAATCTAATTTTAAAATATCCCCAAAGTTTACGAGAAAATGAAGTACTTATCCTTCGTTGCCATTATCATTGATTCTATCACTTTTAATGTATATTTTTATCATCTAGGTTCAAATTGCCGTCTTCTCATCTATATTATTGTTTGACAGTCCACTTTACATTTCAAAACGAACTATTCTGTCGAAAATGCAATCCTTATTTCCTTTCGTCTGCTTTGCGAACTGTCTTTTGAATTCATCGATCACTGCAATTCTTCTTTGTAAGGACAAATACTTCATCAGCAACTTTATAGTTCTCTTCTTCAGTGAAGAGAGCACGCATTTTATGTTTCTCACATTTCGCAACATCTCTCCTTAAGAATAGGACTGCTAACATTCGGCATTCGTTAAACAAAAATAGATTTAACACTATATCCTGTTAACGTTATGTTTACTCCTGCTTGTTGGGCCATAAATGGACCTCGCTTTCAGGACCGAATGCAGATAAAAGCGTAGATGTGGCGTGGCTTGCTCTCTTCATACCCTTATCATGAACGAAAGTGAAGGACAAGGAAGTGAAACGATCTGGAAAAGACATACTGTCAACCAAAAAAAAAAAAGCATGTTTGCATAGGAATTTACTTTCAAGTATGATTTATATTTATTGATTGATCACACCATTTTCTGTTAAACTTGAAAGCATTTCGACTTAAATGGCTGCCATGCTGTATTTGTAGAATAATACAAACGAAATGTTCCTAACTGGAGTACGGATTTGTTCAACATATACATTAATTTCGGAAATAAAAAGTGCATATTCACATAGGAAATTTCTGTCCTCTTTAAATCAAGGACTGCCAAAACACGTTATTTCTAAAGGAAATATATGTCATTTGAACATGAGACACTTTACATCAACTGTTTAAAATAATTAAAACAGAAATTCTTTTGTTTTATACGCTTAATTTTCCGCAACAATTTCTGGCCTTGCCATATGTGTGAGAAGAGGAGACTCTGGCTGGATCAATAAGCAAGATTGTCCCACAGCGGAAAGATTTGTGTAACCCGAAATATCACGGTGTAACCGAAGTGAGCGTAGTGCGCAATCTGGTGTTAACCCTAGCAAATACTTCTAAAAATAAATGAAAGAATAGTTACGATAAGCCCAGAATCATTCGGAATTGAAGTAAGACCAATGGTTTATTCAACTGTATCACAAACTCTTCTCTTGAGCACGAGAAAGAGACGGATGAACATTCAGGTGCTGAAGGATGAATGCGGACTATATACGGATAAATTTACGGACGTACGGATGGATCGATGAATAAACAAACTTATTTACTGCGGATGGATGAATGGATAATCTTGTGGATGTACAGATGGATGAACTATGGACTGTGGATGGGGGGATGAACGAAATACTAAACCTATAGACGTAAGGGTGAACGAATGTTATCTCCGACATTAAGCCAGCACTCGAAGAGAGAAGACGTCACAATGGTATTTATTAATTGAAGGCCGCAACAAGTTGCATAAGTAGTAGCTAAAAACTATTCATTCATTTAGAAACTTTGGCTGTAGTGATACTGGCGATGTGGAACTATCAAATCCATCTGAAATAATCTGGGTCGCCACAGCTACGAAAATAAACAAATGGAAACACAGTTTAAGTTTTTGGGAGTTTAGGCTTTGTAGTCAGTATTTTATATGGAAATAAGTGATATGAGAGATATATTGACGTGCAACTAAGTTAACACCTTTCCGTTGGCTTCGTCAGGTGGAACATCAGCGTCCATGGAGTTTAAACGTGTGGTGTGGGATAATGAACCATCAGCTCATAGGCCCTTTGTTCATTGAAGGAACAATGAACTCGCACAAGTATCGCAGCCTCCTGTCAGACCATCTGCCACAGATGCTAGAAGACGTTCCTTTGCAGATTAGGAGGAACCTGTGGTACCAACATGATGGCTGTCCAGCCCATAGTGCACGAAGTATACTACAACTTGTAACGGATTGTTTCCAAATCGTTGGATTGTACGAAGAGAACCTGTACCATGACCGGCCCATTCACCGGATCTGACCCCTTTAGACTTTTTTTCTGTGGAGAAGGCTGAAAGACACTGTCTACAAGGATGTACTAACTACACCAGACGATATGAAATGACGTATTACTGCTGTCTGCTCTGAAATTTCCGCCGAAATGCTAGAACGTGTGCAGCAGTCTTTCCATAGCAGACTGGAAGCGTGTATTGAAGCTGCCGGTGGTCATTTTGAACGCAACTGTTGAAGGGCTATGTTCTCTTTACTTGTAAGAATCCACAGAAGTATTGTAATTCCCGTTTGTTTTTCTTTAGTTTGTGCTACCACAGGTTGTACAAGTGTCGGTACGTAAAAGTTTCAAAATAAAATTTCCCGTAAACCACTTGCACTAGAATCTTGCAACAAACGCCACTGACATTCTAATTTACCCTATCTTTATTCTGTTTATGTAACTAGGCATTGTTCCATTTAAAAAAATTGTATGTGTGCTCAAAAAATACACTTTCTGAGTATATTAAAATCTGTTTATAGACTAAATGTACGAGCCCCTGACTACCAATCAATGCTGTGAAAACTACACATCAATAGCACTTTCCATTTCCGAAATATTTGCGGTGCAAGTTTTAGGTGATTCACCCTGTATATTAAAGATATTTACATGACAAATAAAATGTATATCTTGAGTTTTCTGGGAATAGCCCTTAAAGTCCATTCAGAAGGAATTCTGTATAATGTTGTATAACTGGTAAACGTTATGCGATAGACGAAAACGTACTAGACAAAGAGATATATCTCTTTAAAATGTGCAACTTGTTTCATATAATTTTTTGTGGCATCAACCATTTCCAAGGTATCCGTTATTAATGGTTCGAATTGTTCAATACTTTGACATTCTTTTATAGTCCTGTCGATTTTCAATTGTTTCTCGCGATGTCAAGGAAAGAGTATGGAATTTTAAGGCCAGCGTATAGCATCCAGTTCTTAAACATTTGACTATAGCTGTTATCTTTGTATCTATAACGAAATGTTAATGTAGCTATTTCTGCAAGGGTTTATTTGGATAAAAATGTACTCGATAGAAAAATAAGCTTTAGTAAGAATAATTTGTATACCCTGTAATAAACGATAGAGGATAGAGAAGGTTCAGGTGAATGTAACACATCAGATTTTTAATTTTAAAGTTAGCATTTAAACGCATTAGTGAAAAAACAATAAATTCCTTACTATGAAGACACTGATAAAGAGGCTCTCCAGTGCAATTGTTGCTGTCTGCTATGCAGGTAATTTCAATGCAGTTAAAGAATTCGTTGTTACGTTGAATCCGACAGACGTTTTGTCAATTCAACGTTCTCAGAATATTTTAATACGTATTTGCAAAGGGACTTGGCTGTAAACAAAATACATTTCAAAATTATAGTTTAAACCATAATAAAACTCGAAAAATCTTATTTGTCTTTCCATTAATCTTTATCAATTCTGAATGAGATTCAGAGTAAACTTGACAGTGCTGCTTTAAAGTATACAGGAAATTTAGTGGAAATTTGTATGCTGTTTTAGGGAGAAATCTTGACATTAAAGTTTTGTGTTGTGTAGAGAAATATATTCAAAGTGGAAACGTAGTGCTTCCTGAAGAAATTTCGTCAGAATTAGTAAGTACTTTCAAATTTTGCCCAATAAAGACGTGGAAAGATCCTTCTCACCATACAGACTTGTGTTAACCGATAATAGTATATTAGCAACGAGACTATAATGGTAGTAATTAAAACGCGAATATTATTTTTAACCGAAGCTCGCTCGGTTAATAATTATCATACGAGCGTTTTAATCACCATTATAGTCAAGTTTCATACTACTGTTTATGCTCGACCACGTATCTAAATTAAAGGTTTCATAAGTATTCGCTTCTGGTTTGAGTGATGTGTTACAATCGTTATTCCTTTATCTATGGTTACAATACAATGACCTTGTAGCACCTGTGTCAAACAAAGTTGCTAGCGTTGTGAAACGTACTACACAGAATAATCGATACTTGCGCTTTCATAATGTTACGTGGCCACTTCTGATTGGTCGAATACCAATACTTTAATGAACAGGTGTACTTTAATCAAGCCCATTAAAGTACTGCTACCAGTCGTATAAATACTACATTTTGGCATGTTCGAGCATAAACGTCATAAACTTACACCTGAGCATTTGGAGAAAATGATCATTGCATATTGTAAATAAAATTAAATTACAGGAAGAATGTCCAGTATAAGTATCAAAAGTATAAGTTTAAGGTTTTTAGTGCATGCTAAGTGCATATTTTCGAAATTATAGACCCTATTTTAATGATTTTTTACAATATAAATGTATGCATTCCTTAGATATTTTTAGTGCATACAAATCCGATAATTACAGTCATTAGTAAAGACCAGGCAGAGGGGCAGTATTTCCTTTTGATAAGGAAACGCTTATTACCATTTTGTATACATAAACGGTACTTATATGCTCAGCGCTAAACGCTTACTTATTTCCGAAGCATATGTGGCAACATGGTTCAGCTGTATCACAGCCACTCGGATGCACGTAGGAATGCGTAAACGAACATGCAGGTGACCACATAGGCAACCGCCATTTCCATATTCGTTGTTTTGTTCACAACTGCTGTTGAGCACGTGGTAGAAGTTTGCTAGTTTTAAATGGTACATTTATTAATTAGTAAACTTTAGTTTACAATCAAGTAGAATGTAAATTTAGTTAAGGGTTTGTAGTATTAGTTAAACAGTTACATTAGTTAGGTCGAAAACATGCCAAAAGGAAAACATTTCAGCGAGTAGGAAAGAAACCAACTAAAAGAGTTGGTGCTGAGATACAAAGACATCGTAGAATGCAGGCAACCGAACGCTGTGTGGTATACTGGCCAATGGTATTCACTCGTGGACTGTTTTAAAACTGAAAACCCGACTTTCTAGCGTAAAGTGTTAGTAGCTAGAAGTATTTACAACAATCTGCGCACTGTGTTTATGCATGCTTAGAAGCAAATCACAAATGCAATTACTACACCATCTACCAGTAAGCAGAAAAGCAAAGTACCCAATAACTTACAATGATTGGCTTGAACAGCGGTTTTACATGCGAAATCAGTAAACCTCTGTTCGAGATTTGGATAACCCAACGTACATTTGCGAATTAATAGTAAAGACATGTTACTTGTTAAGTGATCCATTGCAGTCGTAGTGATTATGTAAAAAGGGCAACTTGATCCAGAAAAGCACTGCAGAGATGTACTTTATTTATTGCAGAAATATTTCCACATTTTATTTTTAGGATTTTATTAAATGATTCTGAATAAATGCAGGGAATCTCATTTTCTAGGGACCTAAGGATTCTGGACAACATAAATGGGAAAACGTCTGAACAGAAAACATACGGATTGTGTTATAGCACTGAGATTCTATGCATTACCTTTTCAAATAAACCTATCTCATGTTGCGACTTCTTAACCTCTGTTAAGGTTACGTTGTTTAGAAGAGGCATTAGACTATTGCAACAGTGGCTTTGGTAAACCGATATCGCTTCTTAAATTCAGCATCCCTGTACGTTTCAAGTGAATTCTGCAAATCAAGCAAATACGTTTATTAATACGCAGTACAATTTCGTTATAAAATTCCATGTACTCCACGAAGTTGCTATTATCGTTAACCTCTGTTGTAGTCAGTCGATGCAAGATGGCGTCGGCTCTCATTGCATATAAGCGGAGGTCGGAGCTTCCTTATATGAATAAGTATTTCCTTATTCGCCTGAAAGAGTAGCACCTGTGTATTGGAAATCGCTGCTTAAGGACTTCCTTGAAATAAGCGACGACTATGAATTCGATGCACAGTAAGCAAACCATCAAGTTAGGAACCCACAGAGGGTTGGTGGCTGTGGAAATTGGAATCGATTGTGACCTTGCAGTGCTCTATGTAAACACATGATTTACAGTTGAAGGCAGTAGACCCTACTTCGAAGGTTAGACTAAGATTAAGGAGTATTAGAAGGAAGGCAGCAATGTATGTTTAGCTATTGATAGTGTGCAATTTGTTTATGAAACAAGCATTTAAAAACAACCTACTAATCAAGCATTTCGAAAGATGTACATTTTAAAGCAATATCAGCTCTTAAGTGTATGAAACAGATCCTTGGAAAGTTCTGATTTGTAGTTTGGGGCTGAGGAATTTGAAGGTCCACTTTCCTCACTGTTCCTTTCTAATATCACATGCTCATTGTGTTTCATTGAATTACAGGTTGTTTAACACGATGTTTTAAATGTCTTTTGAGTTCTGTGTTACATCTGATGGTGTCGCCATTTGTGCTGAAGTGTTCCCTGCCACATTCCGCCACAAATGTTGCTAATTTTGATGTATAAACTCTTCTTTACTTTAGGCATATTGTTCTCCACTGGTGTATATGAAACTAATAAATAGAACAGTCGCAACAAAACCAGCTGTTAGGGGGCGGTAGGATTGTGTCCGTCGCAGTAGGTACCTGACTTCACCTGTAGATACTCCGTGCGGTAACAGGATTGCTCTGTTTGCTTGCTTACTTACATACTACCCTCTGCCTGGTAATGACTTCCGCTGCTGAAAGTGAAGCACGAGATTGACTCGTGTAGTTCACAATGAATACTCGCTAGAAACATGCTATAAAAAATCTGATGTGTTGCACTCACATGACTTTCTCTACTCTTGTACAAACTGTTTTTACAAACGCTTATTCTCAATATGCTTCATGTTAATCGAGATGTTAATCTTATAGCTAATTTTCTTGTAGATGCAAGGGGAATATGGTAGTATTTAAGCGATAGTCAAATCTTTTAAGAGCTGGTTGCTATGTGGCGCATTCCATTCTCTTTGTATGTACAGGACATAAAAAATCTGATGTGTTACACTCACATGATTTTCTCTACTCTTGTACAAACTATTTTTACAAACGCTTATTCTCCATATGCTTCATGTTAATCGAAACATCGAGATGTCAATCTTATTGCTAATTTTCTTGTAGATGCAAGGGGAATATGGTAGGTTTTAAGCGATAGTCAAATCTCTTAAGAGCTGGTTGCTATGTGGCGCATTCCAATCTCTTTGCATGTCCAGGACATAAAAAAATGAATAACGAATTTGAGAAAAAGTATAGGTATTGGAAAATTTAAGGGAATAACAAGCAATATCTCGAAAACGGTTCACTCAACAAAAAAATGTATATGACATAAATTGTGTATTTTAACGCGATCTACATTTTTTGTGTAGTAAAATTTTGTCTATCTCTTATGGTTTAGCAGTTATGCAAAAGTCGTTCCCAATGAAGAATACTTTTGGAGACATTCCCAGAAAATTCGAGATATACATTTCATTTTTCATGAGATTATCTTAAACATGTGATATTTTAATCAAAATCGTTAGAGCCATTTTTGAGAAAATTAAAAGTTTCGAAAAATGTTCCATGTAAAGGGTAGTTTGGGGTGGGGGGATTTTGTTGAAAACCTTCGTGTCGCATCTCTGGAAGATACTGAACCTAAATACCAAGTTTGGTGTTTATCCGACTGTTCGTTTCTGAGTTATGCTGTTCACAGACACACACACACACACACACGCACACACACACACGGACATGTTTCCAAAAATGCTTTTTTTGGATTCAGGGGGTCTCAAAACATGTATTTCCGGTGAAATCTCGGTATCGAATTTTTGGGTGGAATACAATACTTCCCCTACTTACTATACGTAGTAGAGAAAGTAAAACGAAGAGAAATTGGAAGAATCTAAGAAGATGCGCCTACTCTATGAATGCAGTTGTAATCACTATTCAATTTTCGTAACCCTAGAAACAAGTTTCTTGCATTTGTTTCTTCAGATATGTAATTGTGGAGTTACCCTAGTTGACTGATAAAGCTTTTATTTTGCAATATGTACATCATTCATTTGATAATCTTTGAAAGATAATAAGTTATGAACGGATAATTGCAATGATCATTTGAAAAGATACCCGATTGCTGTTCAACTAAATCCTATAACATCAGAGTAGCAACTGTTTCATTCCACAATTTTGATTGCCACACCTAATGAATTATCATTTATGCTAAAATGTGTTATCAATTATAGATGCAATTTTCAAAATATTTTCAAAATTTGCCCTTTCCGTAATAGCGCTTCGTATGTTGCTATTTGAAGCACTTGACAGTAAATGTTAAGGGATCTTCTTATGACAATATTATATACTATAGAAGGAGTGCTCTGTCTAAACCAATAGCGACCCATGGACATTTCTTAGTGTAAGAAGTAGGTGTATATATATATATATATATATATATATATATATAATGCTTTGAAGGATAAAGTGTGAGAAAACATATTCTTTTAATTTCGCGCCATTTCAACGACGAAGACTACGAACATTTACACAAAGAACAAGGCTGATTCGCTGCATAATGAAGATAATAATAATAATATTATTATTATTATTATTATTATTATTATTATTATTATTATTGAAAAATAACGTTGCAATATAACATGCTCACTATGCTGAACAGTTCATTTCTCCGCGACTTCACTTCTTCGTGACGTAGCCTCCTCTTCCGGACGGTTCTCTCGCCGGGGAGTCGAGCAGAAACCTCCACAATCCATCGCTCCGCGGCTGTACTCGCCGCCCGCCACAGCAGTCGCCACAAACTCGCTCGGAGAATCGCACTTGATGTCTCACGATAAACTCGCCCGCCAAGCTCATTCACTGACTGGCCGACGCAACTCCACTTAATTCAGCTCAACTGACTGCTCTCGCAGAACGCTCGCTTATATAGCAAATGGAAATTTCAACAGGGTTCTCGAACTTTCGAAAAGGAGAAACGTCCAGAAGATCCTGGTTATCTAGGGATAGCGCTTTTGGTGTTTACGCTGGCGAGCGCTGTTTATCGTTATCTCCGATTGCCCGGCGCTGACCTCCCGATAAGCTTGGGTCATAGCCGTTGCGTCACAATATTTAGCTCATTGAAAGTTTAGTAATAACTGAAAAACAAGTTCCATGATTTTACGAATATCTTCAGTGCATCATAACGCTATAAAACCTCAAAAAATGGAAATTTTGCATGCAATAAAAGTGAGATGAATTATTAACATTCTTTATGGTTACTAAGATTTTATAGTATTATAAAAATGTAAAGATGCTTAAGGGAGATTAAAAGCCATATCCTGCCAATGTAAGTCTGCTTATGACACATTATCTCAAACTATTTATGATATCCGATGGAAATTTTTACAGGACGTTGATGAACGCTTTTTAAGTTCATTAATCTGCTTTTTATTTTCTCTACCACGTACATGGCAGGTAGAGAAGGTATTGCATTCTACCCAAAAATTTGATACCGACATTTCACCAGAAATACATGTTTTGAGCCCGCTGAATCCAAATAAACATTTTTGGAAACATATCCGTGTGTATCTATCAGTCTGTGTGTGAGCAGCATAACTCAAAAACGAATAGTCGGTTAGATACCCAAGTACCAATTTTGGTTCAGTACCTTCCAAAGATGCCACACGAAGATTTTAAGAAAATCCCATCATCCAGACTAACCTTTACATTGAAGATTTTTTTGAAACTGTTGATTTTCTAAAACAAACAAAAAATGGCTCTCAAATAAGTTTGTTTTGTGACATAAGCCATTTATGAGATATCCGTTATTAATGGTTCGAATTGTTCATTACTTGGTCATTCTCTTGAAGTCCTGTCAACATTCAGTTGTTTCTCGCGATTACATGGAAACAGTATGGAATTTTAAGGCCAGCATATAGCGTCCAGTTCTTAAACATTTGACTATCGCTACTCTCTTTATACCTTTAACGAAATTTGTAATGTAACTATTTCTGCAAACGTTTATTTGCATTAAAATGAAGTAGATATAAATAAAGCTTTAGTAAGAATAGTTTGTGTACCGACCAATAAACGATAGAGGGTAGAGGAAATCATGTGAATGTACACAATCAGGCTTTTAAAAATATATTTAAAGTATAACTATTGTGCTTACAATGAAACAAATGGTGTATATCAAATTCAAGAGGAAATTCCAATTTATAAAACTCCACAAAAAACTAAAACTGTAAATTTTTGGGGCAACTTTCGCAGTTTAGTCTCCTCTTAAGTATGCTAATTTATGCAGTGAGAAATGTTAGTGTATTTGCGCATTTACTAGCTGTTCACTGCATAAAATGCGTCATTGGCATACTGAGTTGGAAATTCCTTATTATTTTCTCGAAAACAAATGCATTATTATTATTGTTATTATTATTATTTTAAAAGTTATAGAATAAGCTGTCTTCATAATCTTTCTTGTCTTGCTTATTTTCTAGGAAACTATTGCCCTTAAAGACCACGTTTGAGAATGTTATTTTACAGCGTAATTTCCACTCACATCATTGTGAGGGTTCTGAACGTAGCATAGATGGGAGGGTTTTCCATTGAAACCCATTGGAGAACAAAATATTGAAACTTTCTATTTTCTTCTTCTTCTCATGGACTTTGGAGAATCTTCTGTGCCGTCCTCAACTCGCCATCTTGCTCTTGGTCGACCAACATCTTCTCCCTCGTGGTTTATAAATCAGTGCCTGTTTGGGGAGTCGTTCCTTATTCATTCTATTCAGATGGTTTAACCAACGAGTTCTGTGTTCTTTTATTTTCTCTATAATTGGGAGTAAGTTTAGTTCAATCCTTATCCTCGTTTTTGTATAATTCCAATCCTATGCATCCTTTTACGCTTCTAAGAAATTTCATTCTGCATTCTGCTAATATCGTTTCTCTTTAAGTTCAATGTTTCACATCCACATAGCAAAATTGATACAGCCATCTCTTATAAAATAACTTTCTATTTAATATTGAGAATTTCTATTTATTGTTCAAATACTTCAGAACGTGCCAGAAATTTAAATAATAAGTAAACATCTTTAAGCTATTACAATCAAGTCTGTAGGCAGTGAGGGGTGTTATACATGCAGCGGCTTTGTGTTATAATTCAACATCGTTAAATGTCTACTACAGAGAGTCATGCTCAATTTACAATGGAGCGTCTCTGGCAACGCGACCTGAGCGACAGGACGATTGACCGATAGGAATTCAACATGAACGCGACGAGAGTTGAATTGGACATGGTGGCATCCACAGAATTGGTCTGTATGTTCTCGCCGTTTAAGCACCACATGCGATAATTTCGCCTAGCCCATGTTTCATTTTATTTTATTCTCACAAAATCATTTATCACTTAATCACACCACTGTTGTAACTATCCAACTGTAGAGGCAGGACTAAAGACACAAGAGCATTGCAAAAAAAAAATGCTGTGTTTGTAGATTTGCTGTGACAGGCCACGCAAAGAGCAACGTGTAAAAACAAGTGTTTGCATATAACTAGCGATAGCATTTCACATACATGTAGTATCGTCAAGGGAGATCTTCCAAAAGTTAATTCACATTTTTAGGGTACTTCATAGCCTTCACTCCCCCATCTATCTCTTCAAGGAAAAAAGTTTCTTACTGATTGATTTTCATAATACAATTATTTCAATTGAAGTTTTACAAAGAAAATTAACGGCTTTAATTTTTTTACAGGGAGACCAATCATACACCATCATCATCTCGAAGCTGTGCTCTTTTAACATACCTCTCACAGAACTGAATAAGGATTTTAGTTTTGAGTTATCACGATGTAAACAAGATCCTTATTTCTACACTATAAAATTGCTGTGTTCATAACAGTGACGTGACACTTGTTTCCCGAGTAGCAGCCCACTTCCTCTTTGACACCTCATTGGTTAACTCACTAGCTAAAGGCAAAAGACAAGTAGAATGGGAGCGATTTATCCCTCCTGGATACTCGTGCAGTGCATAGACCGAGGGATTTTGCTAAGTTGATATACTATAATACATTGATCGCATTAAGAGTAAAGCTATCCTGTTTACATATGTGTATATGAAGAGAGCTATAACATTAAGTGTTTTTTTATTATAAGTACTTATTGCAGTCCTTGCAAAATGTTTCTCTGAATTTATAATTAGTTATTTATTAATAATTTAGATAAAATTCTTTTAAAATCAGTTATTTATTGCCATGAATATCGAATATGTGTTGCGATTTTGAATTTCTTAATAAAGCGAACTATTTAAGAAACATGTCTAAGGGTTGTAGGTATACCTTATTCATTATAAACACCCTACTTCCCATAGTATTCGCTATAAAACACTGTTAAACTTCTCCGATTGAATCAGGAACCTCTTAAAATCTCATATTTTGTAAAACTATTTCTCATACATTTACACGATAAACAATTAGTAGAATTTCCAGGAATTTCTTCTCTTCTTAAATGTATTACAGTTATTTAGGGAATATTTGAAAAATATCAACTTACAACTTGGTGCACGTGTGCGTATATTACCGTAACATTTTACCATAAAATCGTAATAGAAAAACCTGTTATGTTAATAAAACGTTTTTGGAAAGCATGAACAACAGAATCTGCTGATTTTATTTCGTTTTCGTAATAAACATCATTGTGCTGTTTATGTGGATACGTGTTTTCCATTCTTGGAGGTATTTATGAAGCAGCATAAAGTTTCTTCCTGATGAATTGTCCTTGTGCACGACCTTAATCCGTGACGCAACATGTGACGCAATCACTCCAAGGCCGACATTAAATTGGGCATTGAAGTACATATGGTATGTCAAACACTTAAATACATCGCACAACCGTGATTCTTCTTCACAAGGGAAAAAAGCCTGATGTGTTGTATTCATATTACTTTTGCTGCTCACTCTTATACAAACATTCTTACAAAAGCTTATTCTTCTATCTACTTTGTTAATTGAATAAACTTTCATTGCACATTTCGTTGTAGGATCGGAAGAATATCATAAAGCGATGGTCAGATTTTTAAAAAGCGAGTCGCTATGCAATGGCTTTGAGATTCCATTCTCTTTGCATGACCACGAAAAAAAAATCTGGTTTGTTACATTCACATGGCTTACTCTATCCATTTTTCAACAAACTATTATTACTAACGTTTATTCTTCCATCTACTTCATGTTAATCGAGATAAGCATTTGCATAAATTGTGTTATTGCATATTTTCTTATAGGAACAAGTGATTAGGGGAATACAAGTAGGCTTTAAGCGATAGTCAAATCTTTTAAGAGCGGGTAGCTATGTGATGGCTTTGAAATTCCGTTCTCTTTACATGGCCAAGAGAAAAGAAGGGAAAAAGAGAAAATAAAGAAAGAAAAAGAAACCGAATAGTGGTTTTCCTCTTGAGAAAAGTGTATTTGAGAATTCAAACTAATAATAGCGAATATCTCGGAAATGATTAACGCCACAAAAAAGGTTATTTGACATAAATTGTGTAATTTAAAGAAATCTACATTTTTTGTGTAGTAAGGTTTTGTCTATCTCTTACGGTTTTACAGTTAGCAAAATTCATTCAGAATAAAGAGAACTTCAGAGGCTATTCCCAGAAAATTCAAGATATACATTTCATTTGCCATGAAAATATCTTATACATGTGTTACTTAATCAGAATCATTAAGAGCCATTTTTGAGAAAATATTTCAATAATCCTTATGTAAGAAAGTTTCACTTTCTGTCCTTTATATGTTGCAATTAAGTTCGCTAGCAGGGTATGCCAAATCTATACTAATATTGTAAAGAGAGAGAGTGTGTGTGTTTGATCTCAAAAACCACTCAACGTATTTTGATAATTCTTTCACCATTAAAGAACTGTATTCTTGCTGATGGTCGCAGGTTATATCATGTTTCCAATTTTTTTAAAACTGGGGTTAGTGGATTATTCTTCATATTCATGTTACCAAATTTCAGTCCCGTTTCCGTTGAATCCGGATATCAGAGGATACTTTTGGCACTTTATTGCAAATATTGCAGATTTTTTTTATGGCTTTGAGTCCAAAGGTGTAAATGGGGAGCTTTAAATATTTTAAAATTTAGTTATTTTAGGAGGTTGTATATCGTTTATATCACATTTCCCTCATCAAGGGGAATCTGGTGATATTGCGACAGTATTCTTTGTTAAGTTTGAAAGAATGCTACTGTTTATTTGCCGCATGTATAAAAGACAATTTGTCGCGGTCACTTCGTGTTATCTTTTACTGATCGCCTGTTATTGTATTTAATTTTGGGTTCACTGTCCTCCGGCTAGCTATGATCTCTCGGTCAAGCACTTATCTTATACAGGTGTGTAAACGGAAAGGAGTTTTTATCCAAAGATAACACTGATAAAAGAATTTGTTTTATACTTTTATTGTCGTAACACATTATGCACTTTCACATATTAATCTTGACACTCGCCAAACTGAAACTGTTATAATAACTTATTTACTGCACATTATTAATTCGCGTACTTCAACTTTTTGTGTAATTAACTTTACGACACTTGAGATTTTTCATAACTTTGCTACGCGTAACCTGCGAATCGATAAACTATGCTCTGTATTCACCATGACTGCTTTCGTTGAACTCAGCGACGTGTAATGCACAAATGTTTCCGATGGACTGGAGCCGACGTGTAATGTACAAATGTTTCCGATGGACTGGAGACGACGTGTAATGTACAAATGTTTCCGATGGACTGGACGAATTTGACTCTGACTTAGCCCTTTTTATACTCCTACACCCCGATATGCCTAAAGATTATAACTGAGCTGCTATTGGTTAATAAAACGCGCCAACATTAGCGTCTATTTTTATATCCAATGAAAATTATGAACACATATGCTCTAGGGAAAAATGTTCCCGTAAATTCCCAAGAAAAACGCGCCAATATTACATCATTTGCTCGTCTCTAATAATGATAAACAACTCACCCCCTCGCTACATTATTGCACGCTATTATTGTCAGTTTCAGTAAGGCCGTATAAACTTACTTCTCGACAATAATTACATTCAACAAACATCTCAAATCAATGTCACACAACAATGCATATTCACACTACAATTACTCTTGACATTTACATAATTTGTGATACAAATTACTGCGTCATATGCCCCACTAGAAACATAATTATAAATATTTACAACTTGTTTGGAAATTTTATAATTGGGTTTTTAGTCTCCTGAATCTTGGAACACACGCTATTTATCACTTTCACTTAACACTTCACACGCATTTAACACACGTCATATATTTTGCCTTTATCTCGCCACTATTTACTGGCTCTAGTTTAATGTGTTTAGACATTAATCTGACATTACAAATTTTTTATAGCAAATACTGTACCCTGAATTATTTAGTTACTGTTACAAAATTGGTCTACTTTCTTAGATTGTTGACAAAAAATTTATGCATTCAAGAATTTTTGTAATTATTAAACATATTTACCAAAAATGTTCACCCTCTACACAAATATATTTACATCTCTTAAATCTAGACACTGTTTCACATTATCTGTTTGCTACATAAGTATTTGTTTTAATTATTTTTACCCCATTTTTTTGTTTCGTACTTTATATTTAAAATACTATTTGAATTATACCTACGTACTTTTACTTTAATATAACAATAAGTTTCAATTTTTACCTTCTTCATTTCAAATACTGTTACAGTTTACTTAGAAAATGTTATTTTTCCCTTTTAAATATTTATTTTTGTTCTGAATTTATTTCTGTTTTCTCATGACATATATATGTATATTTAACCCTCTTACATTCCAATACATTGCTCTGCAGTTCATCTTTAACTATCCTGGATCTACTTTTCATCTCATTGCTATTCACCCTCCTGGATCAAATTGTGTATGCCTAAGCATTACTCGTAGCCTTCCAAAATTTATTCATGAATAGCCTCTTAAAGGGTTCATATGAAATTTCACCCCCTGATACCATTTGTAACCAATCTAAAGTTTTTTGGTCCAAACATCTTTTGACAACTATCATTTTCAATGATTCCGGTATCTTTTTAATTTGAAAATACTCTGATAAGTCTGCAATAAACTGCACTGGACTGGAGTTTTCATTAAATTTTGGAAGTGGAAAATCACTTAAGATATGATTGTAGTTTTGCAAATTCCCTACTCCCATATTTAAATTCTCTAGTGTTACTTGTGCACTCTGAGTTTCAGCATTAGCTATGGATGAAGCCGCCGCATCACTCACATTATTAGTCATACCTGAGGAACTACCTCTATCATTATTTTGTACATCAGATACATTAACATCACATATATTTACCCTTGAATTCAATTCTAACCTATTTACAGTACCTTGCAGATTTTCTATTGTCTGTTCCAATTTTTTATTATTCTCATTTTGAACAGCTTGGTGTTTGTTAATTTCAGAAGTTAGCTTTTGATTCAAATCTATAGACAAAACTTCAAATTCTTCAGACAATCTATTTCTTTGTGTTTCTGACTCCTTCTGTATTTCAGATATCTCCCCTCTGAAATTAACTTGCACCTGAATTAAATCTGCATTTGTAGCCTCCATCATCTCTCTTAACTCATTTGAAATGCTACTCATTCGGCTACCTAACTCTGTACATTTTACATCAACATGTTCTATTTTATTATTAACCTCACTTTTTTGGTTAGATATTTCCCCGCTCATGTCTAACATTTTCTTTGAAATTTCCCCTATCCCATTTGCTATCATTTCCTGATTTTCATTTCTCATTCTCATCATACTACTATCTAGCTCCATGAATTTCTTTTCAATTTCTTCCCTGTTTTGTTCTAAGCTCTTACCAATATCTTCCCTCAATTCCCTATTATTCTTTTGCATATCTTCCCTTAATTGATCTGTAATACTCTTACTAATATCTTCCCTCAATTCTTTCTTATTCTTTTCCATATCTTCTCTCAATTCCCTAATATTCTTTTCCATATCTTCTCTCAATTCCCTATTATTCTGAGTTAATTTTTGATCTAATTTCTCATTATTCTGAGTTAGTTTTTCTAATTTCTCATTAGTCTTATTAATATCTTCCCTTAATTGATCTGTAATACTCTTACTAATATCTTTCAGCATTTCCATCATCATACTAGCATCAAGATTAATATTTCCTGCTGTTCTATTCTCACTTTCTGCACTAACATTTTCTCCCTCAAATCCTACATTGAGCTATTTTCTGTAACCTGTATTGAATTACATCTGTTACACTATCCCCTTCCATAATTGTTTCTTCAGTATTATTAATAGACATTGTTTTCATAATCCTACCACTCCTCACGTACATTTAAATTTTTGCACCTTTTTTTTAGAATAAATAAAAAAAAATCACACTTTTCTAACCTTTCTGATGCTATCTGCTGATGTTGCTTTGATGTCCAGCTTCCTGCCCCTCTCTCCTAGATGTATATGTCGCTTCTGCGTCGTATTATGATGAATCTACGTCGTCTCGATGTTTTTGTATCCTGTAGCTAAATTCCCCTGTTGCCTTTTAATCTCGGAATTACGATGTCCACTCTTCCGCGTCGTCTGTCGTTCCTATAGTTGTTTCTGGAATCTGCATCTTGTAGTACAGTTCACTGCTCCATTCGTTCCACGTCCTGGTTCCTTCGCCCCTTCCTAGTTATTTCACTCCTTCCTGGTTAATTCGCCCCACGTTCTGGGTGCCAAATATGCGACAGTATTCTTTGTTAAGTTTGAAAGAATGCTACTGTTTATTTGCCGCATGTATAAAAGACAATTTGTCGCGGTCACTTCGTGTTATCTTTTACTGATCGCCTGTTATTGTATTTAATTTTGGGTTCACTGTCCTCCGACTAGCTATGATCTCTCGGTCAAGCACTTATCTTATACAGGTGTGTAAACGGAAAGGAGTTTTTATCCAAAGATAACACTGATAAAAGAATTTGTTTTATACTTTTATTGTCGTAACACATTATGCACTTTCACATATTAATCTTGACACTCGCCAAACTGAAACTGTTATAATAACTTATTTACTGCACATTATTAATTCGCGTACTTCAACTTTTTGTGTAATTAACTTTACGACACTTGAGATTTTTCATAACTTTGCTACGCGTAACCTGCGAATCGATAAACTATGCTCTGTATTCACCATGACTGCTTTCGTTGAACTCAGCGACGTGTAATGCACAAATGTTTCCGATGTACTAGAGCCGACGTGTAATGTGCAAATGTTTCCGATGGACTGGACGAATTTGACTCTGACTTAGCCCTTTTTATACTCCCACACCCCGATATGCCTAAAGATTATAACTGAGCTGCTATTGGTTAATAAAACGCGCCAACATTAGCGTCTATTTTTATATCCAATGAAAATTATGAACACATATGCTCTAGGGAAAAATGTTCCCGTAAATTCCTAAAAAAACGCGCCAATATTACGTCATTTGCTCGTCTCTAATAATGATAAACAGCTCACCCCCTCGCTACATTATTGCACGCTATTATTGTCAGTTTCAGTACTTACTTCTCGACAATAATTACAATCAACAAACATCTCAAATCAATGTCACACAACAATGCATATTCACACTACAATTACTCTTGACATTTACATAATTTGTGATACAAATTACTGCGTCAATATCAAGTAATGTTTTTGGTATGATTTTGAAAAAAAAAAATCCGGGTACATTTGGATTCTAGAAACTGACATAAAAGATACGCCACCCTTATATTTAATCCATATTTTCAACCCCTATTATACAAATAAACATTCTTTGGCGTATCTAGATGCAACTTTGTTCGCTTATACTATAGGACCAAACGAAAGCTATAAGCTGCCTTACAACTCTAAAAAAAACTATCCCTACCATATTTTTAACCCCTTATGTAGAACTCTGCTCTGTTTAAATCATCTGGTCAAAATATTGCACAGTTATGCAATAGTAGTTGGCAAAAATCATAGGTTACATTAAAACTACCCAAAACGACAAAATCCTATTTTTAATTATATAGTACCTACTTGAAATTTTTAAAACCTACCATTGCTTTATTTTCAACCCCTTAGATAAAACTATACTGCTTGTTCAACCAGGACACAAATTTGTGCATTTGGACTACAGGGCATGGGAAAATTATAGGCCACCATACAACTTTAAAAGGCTACCCATACTCATATTTTTATTTGACCGATCTGGACAAAACTTTCGACACTTACGCTTTAGGTACAAGTGCAGATTACAGACTACTTACGACATTCAAAAATCTTACTATCCTTATTTTCAACCCCGTACTTGTACATGGTTGGCGAGAAGTCCCCGTATGCCCTAGTATCGAATGCCGATTGATTTTTTTATCACAAGTACTTACGTATTAAGTGTCCAATATATCTGTATTTCCCCGTCATGCTGTAAACACAGTTCCAAACGCCTCCATGTTCTTCTTGACATATTCTTGAGCATATGCGGTGTTATAGTGCGAAATGCATCCTCAACAGTATTGCGCACTTCTTCGTTTGTAGCATAACGACGTGCGGATACATGCGCCTTAATGACTCCCCATAACGAGTTCAGGTGAGGTGAGGTCAGGACTTCTTGGTGGCCATTTCAAGGGAGCTGGTGTTGCTGATGAACCACGACCTATCCACCGTCCTGGAAAGTGTTCATTTTGGAACTCGCGCACTGCAAGAGCGTAGTGGGAAGGTGCTTCATTTTGCTGCAAACATATGCGTTCTGTGAGCCCCGTTCCTCAAGCTGAGGCATTAACCATGTTTGTAACATGTGTAAATAATTTGCGCCATTCACAGTCCCTTCAAAAAATGTACGGTCCAAGCAGATGTTCTGATGTCATCGCTGACCACATCATTATGTGAGGCGGGTTCCTTTCTAACTCGACTGTGTAATGAGGATTCTCTTTGGGACAAAAGACAATATTTCTAGCGATAAATCGCTCATTCATCTGAAAACATAACCTTGGCACGCTTCACTGCATTTAGAAATAGAGTTAACAAACACGGCATGCTAAAACGCGCTCATTCCGGTCTCTATCCGATAACTAGTTTACGAACGTCGGCCTAAAAGGTCTGAGCTTAAGGTCTTTTTTTCATGTGATCTCTGCACATGTTTCTTCTCGTGTCTTCTTCCTTTAACACTGCCAAAAGTAAAAGCACGTCTTTTCCAATACAGAAGTGTTGCTTTTCGCGGTGGAAGCTTATTAAATCTTTGCTGGAATGCTCCCATAATCTGTCTCATTTTCTGCTCTGTGTGTTGTTGTTAGTGCACCCACACACTTGTCACTAAGCGCTCCTCAAAAGTGTAACTATGACCGCTCACATCTGCCATGGCTACAAATTAAAAGTCGACTGCGAAAACATGTAACCATAAATTCCGACAATTGATATTCAGTGACATAGCTACATAGTATAATATTTGATACTACCAACCTGCATAATAACATTAACTGATGCTCCCTATGGGGTACGGGACTTGTCGCCCAATCTGTAAAATGTAGGTAAGATGCCGGTTAAGATAACTAAAGTGATTTCACTTTATGTTTATTTAGAGTTGTAAACAAAACCACATGGCAAGAGAGCACCTCATTGGCTGGTGGGCAAACTACAACTTTTCCCGCTTAGTATGTCGTCTCTTCGTCTACATGAAACGGTTCGGTTCAAATCGTAACATTTTGTGGATATTGTCGTGCAGAGGCATTTAAAAAAACACCATTATTGTAACAGTTCAATTTATAAAATAAAATGTGTATGTTCAGATTCACCTATAACTAAATGAACTGTTATAGCAGAGGGTTTAAGAGGCTATGCGCAGGCACTGCAGTTCATTTCCGGTTCCCGGATAAGCCTGCAATATATTTTGTACTGTGTTGAGAAAATGAGTGTCATGGCTGAGAATCCTCTGCTACTGTGGAAAACATAAACGCGGGAAATGGAAAGAAGACAATTGCGTTAAGTGCTTTTAATGAAGTCTGTGAAACGTACCCACCTATAATAGACAATGAATATTGTTGGCCATTATTTAGCAATAATTGACCTTCTTTGTTAGTAATGTAGAATTGTTACTCGGATTGCTTGGGTCGCGTTTGTTTTCTGTGACTTTCTAACCTGTTACTTTCTCTACTACGTATAGTAAGTAGGGGAAGTATTGCATTCCACCCAAAAATTCGATACCGAGATTTCACAAGAAATAGATGTTTTGAGGTGCATTGAATGCATATAAAGCATTTTTGGAAACTTGTCCGTGCGTCTGTCTGTGAACAGCATAACTCAGAAACGAGCAGTCGGATAAACACCAAACTTGGTATTTAGGTTCAGTATCTTCCAGAGATGCGACACGAAGGTTTTCAAGAAAATTCCCCCACCCCAGATTACCCTTTGCATGGAACTTTTTTCGAAATTTTTAATTTTCTCAAAAATGGCTAACGATTTTGAATAAAATACCATAAGTTTAAGACATTTTGTCCTGGTAATGCAAAGAGAATGGAATACTCCACATAGCAACCATATCTTAAAAGATTTGACTATCGCTTAAAGCCTACCAATTCCCCTTGCATCTACAAGAAAATTAGCAATAAGATTAACATCTCGATTAACATGAAGCATATGCAGAACAAGCGTTTGTAAAAATAGTTTGTACAAGAGTAGAGAAAGTCATGTGAGTAACACATCAGATGTTTTTTAACTATACTGATATTAGTCATTAAGAATGATTTCTAAACCCTGAAGTTAAGAGCAGTTTAATGCAGTACTTTAACCACAGATGCAAAATCGTTCAGGTACAACTTTCATTTGTGTACTCTTAGCATTGTGTGTTAGAAGTTTAGGATGTAAGGCAAAATATAGGAATAAGGCATACAATGTTTAAAAGCTAATGATCCCCAAGCTGCGCAATATACTGTATTCGCATTCTGTATGAAGCAATTTCCTCACACAGGTACTTAAGTTCCTGTTATCTCCACGTGGTGCTGCCATGTCCTCGGCGCGGTGATACATTAAAGTTTTGTTTACCTCTCCTTTCAAGTATAGTAATTTTATGAAGAGGGGAAATTGTCCGGCAAACATTATAAATAGCCGATTTTGTAATTAAAAACGGAGAATATTATTTTTCTCAATGGCTACAGGCAATGTGTCTTTTCCAAAACATAATTTGGTGGCTTGGGAGTGCGGATTCTTCATATTCACCAGCTTTACTACTATTTCCTTTTTGTATTATGTGAAAACTGTGTAGTTTTTATATTATTAAACACCGTGGGACCATAGAGAACGTACAAAGGTTTAAAGTTTCACTTATTAGGAATAACTGGCGCTGTGCGAAATTACAATTATGAGGGGTAAAAGAGAGGATTCGCCATAAAAATCTTCTAGATCTTTGTACAATAATTTAATAAAGAACGAAGGATGTACATGAAATTAATTAAATTGGCATTGAGTTTAAAAAACTACCAGTTTAACGTCGAGTAAGCCAGCCAGTTGCTATGTGCCAGTGAGTGCTTTGCACGTAGCTATCATTAAGAACTTCGATCGTCATATGAGAGACAAATTAACATATGAATAACATGCAGTAAAATAAACAAATATACGTAATTGAGGTTATACGCATTTAAAGAGTAATAAATTAACATTGTAAGAACAGATACTAAATCCAGATGTCCCGGATTCGATTCTTGGCTGAAGCGGGGAACTTTTCTTTCTTTTCTTTAACCAGATCATTCCTTATCCCTCACACAGACTTAAAGTACCGTGGGGGTGAATGTGATTGTGTTTAATTTTAAAAATCTGATAATTTACATTCACATGACTTTCTCTACCCTCTACCGCTTATTATGAGTAGGTATACAAACTATTCTTACACAAGCTTATTTTTTTTATCTACCGCATTTTAATCCAAATAAACCTTGCAGAAATAGCTACATTACACATTTCGTTATACGTACAAAGGGAGCAGCAATAGCCACATGTTTAAGAACTGGGGCCTGTCTTAAAATTACGCACTGTTTCCATGCAATGAGACGAGAAACAACTGAATGTTGAAAGGACTTGAAAACATTGACCAAGTAATGCACAATTGAACCATTAATAACGGATATCTCGGAAATTTCTTATGCCACAAAAAAGTTATTTTAAATAAATTGTGTGTTTTAAAGAGAGATGCATTTCTTGTGTAGTACGTTTTCGCCTATCCCTTAACGTTTAAAGTTACACGCGATTATATAAAATGCTTTACTAATGAAGAGGACTTCAAAGGCTATTCCCAGAAAATTGTATATATGTTATTTGTCATGTAAGTATCATTATCTGGTATTTTAATCAAAATCGTTAGCCGGTTTTTATAAAATAAAAAATTTCGAACAATTTTCTATATAAAGGGTAGTTTGGGAATGAGGGATTTTGTTAAAAATCTTCGTGTCGCATCTTTAGACGGTACTAAACCCAAATACCAGCTTGATGTTTATCCGACTTTTCGTTTTTAAGTTATGCTGTTCAACACACATACGGACCTATTTCTAAAAGTGCCTGTTTTTTTATTCAGGGGGCCTCAAAACTTGTATTGCCGGTGAAATCTCGGTATCGAATTCAATACCTTCTCTACCTACTATGTACGTGGTAGAGAAAGTGACAAGTTATAAAACCAACGTTAAGAAACAGTACAGTTCAGTGTCTCAAGTCAAAGTTCCGATATGACCCAAGAAGTTAAAGGGGACCAAAAAAATAGGGGAAAAAAGAAATAAAGAAGAAAAAAAAGAGAAAAGAAACAGATATATGAGAAGCAATTTATGCAAAGGGTGCTATTTCAAGGGTAGGAGAAAGGGAGAAAATGTTTCATTTTAAAAATTGTCATCGTTTATGATGGCCGCTCTTTGGTAAAATGCAGGACTTTGAACAACTCGGGAAGATAAAGATGACAGTGGAACATTAACACTCAGAATAATTGGTATCCAGTTCGTGCCTGTTTATATTGGATTTGGTTTTTAAACAAGTTCAGTGTCTTTCAAGGATGCAACAAATTCCTTTTACATGAACAATTTTTCGAAAATGTTGATTTTCTCAAAAATAGCTGTAACGATTTGATTAAAATAGCGTATGTTTAATATATTTTCATGCAAAATTAAATGCCTTCGTGAATTTTCTGGAAATAGCCTCTGAACTCCTCTTTAGTCGGAATGACTTTTGTATATATAAGGATAGACAACATTTTATTGCAGAAAAAATGTAGAAGTCGTTAAAACAAACAATATTTGTCATATACCTTTTTTTTTATGGAGTTAACCATTTACGAGATATTCCTTGTTATTGGTTTGAATTTTTAAATACTTATACTTTTCTCAACTGGGAAGTCGTTATTTGTTTTGTAGTCATGCAAAATGCATGGAATTTCAAATCCGTCGAATGGCGACACCATAGATCATGGAGAAATATATTACCTATACAATATATTCCTCCATGCCATACATAACTAACGACACGACGCGCTCTTTAAAAATGTGACTATCGCTTTAGCTTACTATATTATGCTTATTCCTACAACGAAATATTTAAATGTGTATTGAACGTTTATCTCTATTAACAAAAATTAGATAGAGGAATGAACTTTTGTAAGAAGAGTTTGTGTGAATGTAACACAATATTTTTACTTTCTCTACTACGTATAGTAAGTAGAGGAAGTATTTGCATTCTACCCAAAAATTTGATTCCGAGATTTCACCAGAAATACATGTTTTGAGGTGCCTTGGATCCAAATAAAGCATTTTTTTTGAAACCTGTCCATGTGTGTGTCTGTGAACAGCATAACTCAAAACGAAACTTGGATAAATACCAAACTTTGTATATGAGTTTAGAGTCTTCCAAGGATGCGACACGAAGATTTTCAAGAAAATCCCCCACCCAAGACTACACTTAAATGGAACATTTTTCGAAAATGTTGATTTTCTCAAAAATGGCTCTTAACGATTTTGATTAAAATATGATATGTTTAAGGTATTTTCATGGCAAATGAAATGTATATCTTGAATTTTCTGGAAATGTCCCCAAAAGTCCTCTTCATTCTGAATGACTTTCGCATACAACGTAAGAGATAGACAAAATTTTACTACACAAAAAATGTAGATCTCGTTAAAGCACGCAATTTATGTCATACCTATAATTGGTTTTTTTTTGTCCGATGAACCATTTCGAAATATTCCTTGTTATTTATTTGAATTTTCCAATACTTATATTTTTCTCAAATGGGAATTCTTCTTCTTTTTTTTGCTGGACATGCAAAGAGAATGGAATGCTCCACATAGCAACCAGCTCTTAAAAGATTCGACTATTGCTTAAAGCCTACCATATTCCCCTTGCACCTACAAGAAAATTAGCAATAGTTTCTTCAAATGTTTATCTCGATTAATATTAAGCAAATTGAGAATAAGCGTTTGAAAAAATGGTTTGTATAAGAATAGAGAAAATCATGCGAGTGCAACACATCAGATTTTTTTACTTATGCTGTTAACAATCACAAGAACACGCACGTGCGCGCACACACACTTACATACGTTCTGACCTTTTCTAAAAATGCTTTTTTTGGAATTCAGGGATTTCTGGTGAAATCTCGGTATCGAATTTTTGGATGGAATGCAATATCTTCTCTATCTACGTGGTAGGGAATGTGAAAAAAATATATGGATACATTTCATAATGCAAACTCCAGTGGGTTATCCTCAGTTACGTTACTATACACACACACACACACACACACACACACACACACACACGCTGCCGTTTGTGAAAATTGCAACACCAAGAAAGAATTTCCCGAATAACTCCAAACTTGGTGAAAGTGCTGCAACTAATGCGCGTTATGCGTTCGGAACTATACTGTTTCCAGTGATAACTCTTTAACGTACGCGAGTAAAGCTAACTGAAAATCTGAATAACTTCTTTAATATTCACCCTATAAAACTTAGTCGGAGTATCCCGCTTATAAACTTATGTGATGAAGCATGTTTCACAAAATCCAAAAAGAAGATTTATTTTGATTTTTATGACTTCGTACCGCACATCCAGTCCCCGCTTTGGTGAAAGTGATTAAGATTATAGTCTGTTAAGTATGGAAAATTACCAGCGATTTTGTTACAATTTTGTATATATAGATCGTGAAGATATTGGCGTAATTTACATAAGGATCAAAATGCAAATCTGCATGTGTGTGGACATGCGAATTGCAGTGCAAATGAAACAAGGCATTTTAATATTGTAAAATTTAGTGTAGACGTTTACCCAACAGGAAAGCATCCAGAAAACGCACATACGCTTAAAAACAACAGAAACAAAACACCTTGTTGTAGATTATGGAAGACTGAGGTGCACCTAAACGCCTAACTAACAAGAGATTTGAATCATTCTAAGGATAATAGCAAGAGAGAATTGCATCATCAGAGAACATGAGTTATTATGGAGATTCCAATGATGGCAGCTCCTCGTTCATGTCACCTTCAAAGAATTCGAAGATGACTTTCCAACCAAGATTTTTGCATGGTTGCAGCAAACTTGTGTTCAAGATCAACGCTCTCTCCATTACACTCCCCATTGATGAAGTGCAGTTTTACCTGGAATAGATGACAGAACTTTCACAATAATCACCTATGGGTTGATGAAATCCTAAGAAATTTTTGAAGCAAGGCCACAACAGTTCGCATTACAAGTGGCAAAACAATAATCTGGCCATATTTTATGGGGAATGAACAGGAGAATCATACTGTTATTTCATTGGAATAGTTTATTGGAATAAATTCCACAGGAAGTAAAAATTGTGTATTTTAGAGCTGTCCGTGACATGGACATCATGAAAAGGATTTTGGCAATTATGATATACATCTGGAATATGAAAGAGAATAAGTAAGCCAGTTGAGAATACGGTACATGGAAGTTGGTATAACTCATGGTAGTAATTTTGGCCACAGAAATTGTCAATTAATTTGACCTGTTCATCATAAACAAGGAATATAGCTTAGAAACATAGTTGGCCATCACAAAGCGAGATGGCTGGGGTGGTAGCGTCTAAGACTTGCATTCGGAAGGTCTTGATTTCCAATCCGGTCCACTGAATAATTTGGCTGTAGTTTTCTCGTGTTTTCCAAAGTCACAAGGTATATACGAGACTGAATATTTATGTGAGCATGACTTGAAATTCCACCCACAGAACAAAATAAATAAAAATAAAATTTATCGCACAGAAAAACGAAAACGCATCTAATGTCATCAGTCAACCTTCCATAAACAAATTATACCGAATGCAACTAAGGTCATCTGTTTGACAGCACTCTGGCTACAAGTAATAGAATCCACTGGACAGTAATTCCACGATCACAAAAGTTCACCTTGTGATTAAATCAGTACTCAGCAATTAAAGAAATGATTCAGGTAGATGATCATGCAATTGGGATATCCATCAGCAAGTTGTTGAAGTACGTGGTACAAAAAGTGAACTGTGCAAATAAAGTCGTTTGTTTGGCATGTGCAGAACTGACCTGTAGTTACATCAATCTTAAATCAAAAGAATCTTGTTTCTAAGCATTTTAATATTTTGTCAGAGGTTTCCTACATCTACCTATTTGTTTCTATCTGTTTCTGTTCCTCGTGTAAAAGGTTTCCATCCAATGCTACAATGAAATAAATACAAGTTAATTTATTTTAAACATTTGTGCTCATTACATAAACTCTTCTGTATTATAAAGTATGTTGTAATGTACACTTAATAATCCTTTGATTACAGTGAAGTCCCCATTGCAAAGAAAGAAATTTTAGTCTCACAAATTAAATAGGTGTAAAATATATTTAATATTTCTAGTACCTGTAAATGCCAATAAATATTGAACGTGTGAGTATTCGTCTGTTGTGAGTGGTTTTCAAAATAAGCATCTCAATTCTATTTTTAAGGAAGATACAAGCAGCTGAAATGAGGTTTCTGCTTTCAGTTAACGGTTGTACGAGAGAATAGCGTATAAGAAAAGATACAGAAAAGAATTGAAGGTAAAAATATTATTACAGCAAATAGAAGAATATATAGAAAAATAGGTTAAATATTTAAATAATATGCTAGAATAAAGAACACCCAAACAAACCATATATTATAGACCAAGAGGACAAAGACAATTGGACGACAAAAAAGTGGTATCAATAGATGTAAGACCAGAACAGACCAATGATAAACTGTGAGTGAAGAAGAAGAACTGTATGACTAAAATAAATAGATTTTAGAGCCAAGTTTGACTTACATCATGAAGGTGAAGGGGAAAAAAAGTACTTCAAGCGTGTTTCTTCAGTTGTACTTCATTATAATGAGAATACACAATAAATATTTTGTCAAATCTTGTGCATTATGGTATTTCTGATAACAACATAGAGACTATCAGGAGAGTTTCGGCTATTCATTTGTCTTAAATGTCCAAAATGTATTTAGATATATAGTCATAGAATAAAACTTACCTAGACAAAAGAATATAAGTTTATTGTCAACTTCAGTTTGCGCTTTCTCTACTCTACATAGCAGGTAGGGGAAGTATTGCATTCCACCCAAAAATTTGATACCCAGATTTCACTGTAAATACATTTTTAAGGTGCCCTGAATCCAAATAAAGCATTTTTGGAAACATGCCCGTGTATCTGTGAACAGCATAACTCAAAAACAAAAAAGTTGGATAAATACCAAACTTAGTATTTAGGTTCAGTATCTTTCAAAGGTGCGACACGAAGATTTTCCAGAAAATCCCCCATCCCAAACTACTCTTTACATGGAACATGTTTTGAAATTTTTTATTTTCTAAAAAATGGCTCTAATAATTTTGATTACAATACCATATATTAAAGATATTTACACAGTGCAGTCATAAGTTATGTCTTCTATGTTTGTAGCTTAATTTAAAAATAAATGATTTAATGGTGTTGTTACAAGTTACTATGGTAGTAGAGTTATTGTACTAAACACATTTTCTTTGTGTAGTTTTCTACATCAGCCAATAAATATTGAATGAAGTGTAAATGAAAACAGAATTGCAGTGATTGCTCCTTATAAGTGTGGTAAGAAACCTAATGAAATTTGTTTACCGAAGTGTCAAGGGATTCATTGAATCTTCCTCTATTGAAGACTTACCGAGATCTGGCAGGCCACGTACCATAAGGACTCCAGAAGTGATCAAAGCAGTAAGAGAAACGAATACGTTGAAACACGCTCCGGAAGCAAAAATTAATAGCCTGAGAGTTAAATGTATACGTCAAATCCATGTCTCGGATTATCAGAAAAGACCTACATATGAGAGCTTAGCGACGGTCAGTGAGACATTTGTTAACATCGAACTTAAAGAAGATCAGGTACGAAAGATCAAAGAGGTTATTACAGTGGTATGCTCAGAATAGTCATGAAAATATCTTCTTTACAGATGAGAATTTTCACAGTGGAGGAGAAGTACAATAAGCAAAATGATAAAATATGTGCACGGAGCTCAGGGGAAGCTATAATATCAGTCTCCCGCATCCAGAAAGGGCACCACCCAGCATCGGTGATGGTTTGGTGGGACGTGTCACATAAAGGAGTAACATCTCTCCATTTCTGCAAACAAGGAGTAAAAACAGGAGCCAGACGGTCCAAGAGGACATCCTAGGGAGAGTTGTAAGACCCTTTAACACCACACTCTTCAATGGAAGCCATTGGGTCTTTCAGCAAGACTCAGCCCCAGCTCACAAGGCTAGAACAACTCAAACATGACTCAGGGACAATGTTCCACAATTCATTGCAGCAGAAGACTGGCCCTCTGGCAGCCCAGACCTGAACTTACTGGACTGTAGGCTTTGGGATATCTTGGAGAATAAGGACTGTGCTAAACCTCACTCTAGTTTGGAATCTCTAAAGCGAGATCCCGTAAAGGCAGCGCAAGAAATTCTTCTAGATGACATCCATGCTGCAAGAGCAGACTGGCCTAACATATTAAGATCCTGCGTAAAGGCCAGAGGTGATCATTTTAAATGACTTATAGTGTAAGAAATGTCCATTAGCCACTGAATTAAAATATATGTTATATCTTTTTGTGTCTTTTATTTTAAGACATACCGCTTCTTAATCATAGGATAGAACTTATAACTGGACTGTGTACATGACAAAATTTATATATATTGAATTTCCAGGGAATAGCCTATGGCGTCCTCTTCATTCAGAGGAAATTTTTTATAATCTTGTGTAACTGGTAAACGTTAAGCGATAGAGAAAACATGCTACAAAAAGGTATATCCCTTTAAACACAATTTATTTAAAAATAAGTTTTTTGTGACATAAGCCATTCCTGAGATAACCGTTAATAAAGGTTCGAATTGTTCATTTCTGTTCATTCTCTCCTTTCAACATTCAGTTGTTTCTCGCGATTGCATGGAAACAGCATGGAATTTTAAGGCCATTATAAAGTCATGTTGCGTCAGTTCTCAAACATTTGACTGTCTCTGTTTCCTTTGTGTCTATAATGAAATGTGTAAGGTAGCTATTTCTGCAAACATTTATTTGGATTAAAATGTAGTAGATAGAAAAATAAGTTTGAGTAGGAATAATTTGTGTATCCATTAATAAAGGTTATAGGGTAGAGAAAGTCATGTGAATGTATCACATCAGAATTGTTTTATACACCGGATGTAACAAAAATGTACGGCACAAATTGCAGGGCACATTCCTCACACGTAGACGAAGAAATTATGTTATATGAACATGGGCCTGGAAACACTTTGTTTCCATTTTACAACTCATGTTCTCCAACTCATTAATCATGGGAAACACACACACGAACAGAATGTTAAAATCATGGGGAACATACACCCTTGGTTACGTCTGGATGTATGGATTAGCACTCGGCAATGGCGTTTGCGCTCAACGTTTGCACCGGAGAGATTTCCAGGACGAAGGTGCCCCGACAGGAAAACGTTTGAAGCCATTGATCGTCGTCTTAGGGAACATGGGGCATTTCAGCCTGATACTCGCGACCGGGGGAGGCCTAGAAGGACGAGGACATCGCAACGGGAGGCGGCAATTTTTCAGTACCAGACAAGTAGCTGCAACAATGAATGTTGACCACATGTCTGTCTGGCGAGTGTTACACGAGCTCCGGCTGTATCCATACCATAACTGTAGGGGAGGGATTCCGACCCCTTCAGCTGCCGTGGTGCGGGCGCTGCGTACCCCTAGCACTCGTGGTACTTTTGACGTTACTAGAAGTACCTCGGGTCTAACATTCGAGCCCCTGCCGTTGGGGAGCTGTTCGGATTGGGTTGGTCTCGACGGGGCAGTGGTTTCCGATACCCGTGGGAGATTGGGTACAATTGTATGGTTTTCCATGCAGCCGATGTTGTGAGACGCCTCAATATCCTCCGGTACCGCCTGGAGAGCCAGTAAACGGCATGCTAGATTGCTGTTGAGCCCACCGAGGTTTATCGGTAGTCGCCCTTCGGGGTTGACGCGCGCAAGTGGCGTATCCACTTCCATCTCCGCTCAAGAGGGGGGCCTTTTTAGGAAACAAGGTATTGGCCTCATTGGGAAACCCCCACGGTTTGTTTGGCGCTGAACCCTGGGTATAGGAGAGTGACTTGGGCTCCGGCTCTTGTCCTGGTAGACCTTCGCTCAGCATGTATCCATACCATTTACAGCGTGTGCAGGCACTATCAGCAGCTGATTTTCCAGCACGGGTACGCTTCTGCGAATGGTTTATGCAGCAAAGTGTCAACCATAATTTTAGTACAACGGTGCTGTTCACAGATGAGGCGCCGTTTCAACGAGATCAGATTGTAAATGATCACAATCGGCATGTATGGGCTAACGTCAATCCTCACGCAACTGTTGAAGCAAGTCAGCAATAAAGATTTTCTGTCAATGTTTGGGCCGGTATTGTTGGTGGCTGTTCGGTAGGGTCTCACGTTCTTCCACCCAGGCTCAACGGTCAAACTTACCATAATTTCGTAGACAATGTTTTACCTTATCTGTTAGGATATGTGCCTTTAGCTGTGTGACAAAACGTGTACTTCATGCACGATGGAGTACCTCCTCATTTTAGTGTTAATGTCCGTCGGCTTCTAAATAACAGATTCGGTGACAGATGGATAGGCAGAGGTGGACCAATTGACTGGTCTCCACGCTCCCCGGACCTAAACCCACGGGACCTTTATTTATGGGACATTTGAAAGTTTTGTGTATCGAACCCCAGTACTAGATGTTCAGAGTCTCCGTGCCCGTATTATGGAAGGCTGTGAAACCATACGCAATACTCCAGGGATACATCAGCGCATCCGGGATTCACTAGACGGCGGGC
Source organism: Deroplatys truncata (assembly GCA_030765065.1). Taxonomy (NCBI): domain Eukaryota; kingdom Metazoa; phylum Arthropoda; class Insecta; order Mantodea; family Mantidae; genus Deroplatys; species Deroplatys truncata. The sequence continues at coordinate 139,440,398 of CM060975.1, forward strand.
TGATGCATGTATCAATGCTCAAGGAAGGCATATTGAACATCTCCTGCGAGAAAGAGTTGCATGTGGTATGCTGGAACGTTCTATTCCTGTGTGTTTCCCACGATTAATGAGTTGTAACATGGTAACAAAGCTTTCCAGACGCATGTTCATATAACATAATTTCTTCGCCTACGTGTGAGGAATGTGCTCTGCATTTTTGCCTACACTCTGTATATAATGTCCAAAAATTATTAATAAATTAAAACAAACACAGTTATCTATGTATGTGCACTAATAACATTAGTTAATCAATTAAAATTTGTTTGTATTTGGCTTAAGAATGTTTATGCTTAATAGTACTCAGTTTTGAAGTTTAAGCTGCTTCATTTGAACTTATTGAAAACAATAGCCTTAAATGAATAAACAAGAGAGAGAGAGCTAAACCAAAAACATCAAAGATCCTCTTTTTTTTCTTTTCTTTCTTTCTGTTTGTTATTCTTGCTTTTTTGTTTCGTATTTCAGACAGCTCCTGTTATCTGGTATGTAACCTCAAATGACATCAATCTTGAATTTCTGCAACCAGCACAAAACCTCTCGGAATTCTTTAACTCATTATTATTATTATTATTATTATTATTATTATTATTATTATTGTTATTATTAGTATTATTATTATGTATGTTTCTCATTTTTTCCTTTTATAGTTGACATTGCAAAGGTCATTTTACACATAAGTATGTATGTATGTATGTATGTATGTATGTATGTATGTATGTATGTATGTATGTATGTATGTATGTATGTGTGTGCGCGCGCGGTGGGGGTACACACACATTCCAAGTTACAATTTACAAATTTCGTTACATTTATTTTTATGCTTCTACTTTATTATGTACATGCCTGATACTTTACTTTGTGTTGCACAGCCAATGTAGCTCCATTATCTCCTTTTACATAGTGTTACATTATTGAGTCGTTCATGAAATGTTTCCAACATAAACCATATGAAAGAAGGTAAAGAAAAATCTGGTGTTACATTCACGTGAGTTTCTCTACCCTCTATCGCTTATTTATGAGTATACAAATTATTCTTACAAAAATTTATTTTCCTATCTACTTCACTTTAATCGAAATATACCTTTCCGGAAATATCTGCATTACACATTTTATTAAGGCTGGTTCACAACCAACGAGAACGGTAACCAGAACAAGACAGTTGAAGTACGTGTATTCAAATGAGAGCATTCACAATCGACGGGAAGCCTTCCCGGGCCCCGAGAACGAGAAAGAAGACTTGCCCAACTTTTAACGGCTGGTTCACAACCGCCCGAGAACGGTAACCAAAACGGAAAACGAGAACGGTAAGCAATGCAGCATACAAGATGTTGGTTCACAACAGCCCGGTAACGAGATCGGGAATGCATATCGATGATCATATCGATCACAAAGTGAAAGTCGATTTTGCGTATTGGGATTTCATTTGTTTTTAACTGTCCAATGATATTTTTTCACCTCCTTAGCCAACGTCAAAATTCGATAGAGTAAACATTATCTAAATGCGTATCCATTACATTTCCAATCTCCCTAGTTGTGCCAAGCTTTCATTCCTTTATTAAATGGCATATATTAAAGTTGTTTATAGTTATTTTTTTTTTAATTTCCTCCGGCTTTTGCTGTTCTTTATAGCTTTTGCATTGTTTTTTTAGGCAATAGCCAGTTTTGAGTCGCATATACACAAACTACAGTGACCCTTTCACCATAGAAACCAACGCTCATTGGATTTGCGGGTGTCAGGACCTGAGGTTAGGATGTACATTTACTACTAATTTCTTCCAGTTTCATGTTTCCAGCTTGCGACTGTTTCATGTCACGGCCACCTAGAATAACCTCTAGAGTAAAGAGTCTAATATGCACAATATGGATCCAATATGCCGTGCCCGCGAACGAGAAAGTTAAAAGTTGAGTAAGTCTTCTTTCCCGTTCCCGGCGCCCGGGAAGGATTCCCGTTTATGTGAACGCTTCCATTTGAATACACGTATTTAAAACGTTCTCGATGGTTATGAACCAGCCTTAACTTTCTCGATTCTAATGCCATTTAATAAAGGAATGAAAATTTGGCACAACTAGAGGGATCGTAAATGTAATAGATATACATTTAGATGTTTACTCTATCAAATTTTGACATTGGCTAACCGGCATTATGTTGGCTAAATTGAAGTAGGTGAAAAAATATCATTGGTCACTTAAAAACAAATGAAATCCCAATGCGCAAAATCGACTTTCACTTTGTGATCGATCCTTGATATGCATTCCCGCTCTCGTTACCGGGCTGTTGTGAACCAATATCTTGTATGTTTGGTTGTATTGCTTCCCGTTCTCATTTCCGTTTTGGATACCGTTCTCGGGCGGTTGTGAACCAGCCTTAAATACATAAAAAGGTAATAGCGATAGATGTTTTAGAACCGGGTGCTATTTACTGGTCTTAAAATTCCATACTCTTTCCATGACATCGCTAGAAACAACTGAAAATTGACCGGACTTAAAAAGAATGATAAAGGCATTGAATAATTCAAACCATTACTAACGGATAACTCAGAAATGGCTGATGCCACAAAAAAAAGTTGTTTAAAACAAAGTGTATGTTTTAAAGAGATGTACATTTTTTGTGTAGTATGTTTTTGTCTATGCCTTAACGTTTACCAGTTATACAAGATTATACAAAATTCCTTCCGAATGAAGAGGACTTCATAGCTATTCCCAGAAAATTCAAGATACACATTTTATTTGTCATGTAAATATCTTTGGTATGTGGTATTTTAATCAAAATCGTTACAGCCATTTTTTGGAAAATAAAAATCTTTGAAAAGTGTTGCATGTAAAGGGTAGTTTGAGTTGGGGTGATTTTCTTGAAAATCTGTATGTCACGACACATACCCATGGAGCATTTTCTAAAACTGCTATCTTTTTTTTATTCAGGAGGCCTCAAAACATACATTTCCGGTGAAATCTTAGTATTGAATTTTTTGATGGAATGCAATACCTTCTCTACCTATCAAAATCTGCTCCGGTTTATATGTACTAAAACAACTATCCAATCTAGGGAACCTAAATATGTTAAAGACTGTCTATTATGGATTAATATATCCACATTTATCATACGGAATTACAATTTGGGGACAAAGTGCAGCAAAATACACATCAAGAATTTTTTATTTTATAAAAAAGGGCAATTAGAATAATTCTGGGTTTAAAGCAATCCGAGTCGTCTAGAGAAGCCTTTAAAAAATTAAAATTCTTAACATTATCTTTACTATACATATTTGAAACAATAATGTTAGTAAAAACAAGACCTACAAATTTTCAAATTGAACAACCAAATGCATAACTATGCAACCTGAATAAGCACAAATTTCCATGTGCAGACACATAGGATTGAATTGTATAAAACTAACTCTAATTTTGCTGCATGCTATCTTTTCAATCAATTACCTGTGGAAATTAAAAATATTCAAGAAACAAACAAGTTTAAAAGAGAACTTAAGGAATTTTGTATTGAGAGTTGTTCTTATACTCTAGATGAATTTTTGAATGAGTAGATCTTATTATTTATTGGTTCAATGTGATTGTATACGCTATAATTATTTTAAGTTTAAACACTAAGAATGCTACTGTACTCATATACTTGTGACGCCCAAATCATGTAAGATAATCAATCGGGATGAATGAAATGTACGCGTTAGAGAAAGTAAAAATACTTATGTAGAGAAATGCTGTTCTGAAATTTAGTAGTAATCTTTTACAAATTGATCTCCTAACATCATGAAGATAAGTAAGCCTGCTATGTGAGTTTTACAATGATTGAAGCAAAATTCAAATTATGTTTTTAATTCTTATTTATTGTTTAATCTTGATTAATTTATTTTTGCATATTCATAGACCAAAATTCCAGCACGTATATGCAGAGGTTTGAGAAGTATTTCATGCTTCTAGATAAACAAATGAACCTTTTACTGCAATAAGTATACCTAATATGCAGCAGGTTTTCTTTACAGTTGCATGGGAAACTTTGTTTCCATAACTTCATTAAATTGGATTTGTTAATTGTGTAGAGAGCTATGATGTAATTTTGACTATGTATGTTTTGTTACAGACATGCCCTGAAATAGCCTAAAGAGGTGGCTAGGTTTGCCACCAACCTTCCAGGATGCTGATAAAGGAATATCGCATTCCTCTTCCACTTACTGTGGAAGAGTATCGGATAGCTCAACTGTATATGATAGCAGTGAGTAACAAATTATACTATCCGTATTAATAAATTGTATAACAGGCTTATAATTTTGGATTTTGAATTGTGGTCTGTGCTATATTATATTTTATAACCATTACCAACATTTTAAGATTTTTCTATGAGCGCAAAATGTTCATAGAGCTTTTAATGCTCTAGAAATAGATAACCAGTGATGGCAGAGCCAGAAAGTTTAAAAAGCTGAATAGCTCCTATTACAACAATTATGTGTACATCCACATGACTTTCTCTACTTACTCTTCTACAAACTATTCTTACAAAAGCTTATTATTGTAGTTATGTAGCTACTTCTTAATAATTCAGATAAACTTTCAATTCACATATTTTGTTGTATGATAAAGTAGGTAATGTGATAGATTTTTAAAGAGCATGTCGCTATGTGATGGCTTTGTAAATTCCATGCTTCCTACATGGCCATGAGAAAAAATGTGAATAGCCCAAGAGGTCCTTTTCATTCTGGTTGAATTTACTGCAGCTTGTAAACTGTAAGCTCTAAAGAAAAACTTACTGGAGGAAAATCAAACTCTCATTAAAACACAATTTATATCAAATACAGTATTTGTGGCATTTGCCATTCTGAAGGTATTTGTTGCTATTGGTTTGAAATTTCCAATATTTTATCAAACAATGTTTTGAAGTGCTAAGCCATATTTTTTTGTTTATTGCAACGTCTTGTAAAGAGTATGGAATTTTCAAGCCAGCATAGAGCAACCCACCTTATAAAGATGTGCTTCAGTCTTCTGTATTCTCATTGTACTTGCAATAAAATGTGTTATGAAACCATTTCTGCAAATGTTTGTAAGCACAGTTAGTACAAGAGGTATAAAAATAAATATTAGTGGGTAGGAAATGTATGCAAATTTAATGCATCGGTTATAGTGTATCATCTTTATTTGATATTGTTTTGATTGTTCTGAAAACGAGTCTTAACCACAATAAAGTTTAAATACCCATTTAAACAGTTCTGTTTGGTGTTGTAAGCTAAGTGGAGTATTTCGTCATCTATATCTTATAAACTCTTTGAAAAATATTAACTTTGTCATGTGTGATTATAATAATTGTGATAACTGCAGCCTATTTTTATTTGAGTTCAGAGAATTTAGTTAATACTAAAACTGTTGACTTTCTGAATTATTTTTGCAAGCAACAAATAATAAAATTTCAAGATAGATTTTTAATAAATGTAATTAAATGAGGACCTTATCGATCATTGGCTTACTTCTAAAATCTTGTTGGTCCAGTTTATCAAATTGTAGAGAAAATGGAAAAACATTTTAAGGATGAATTGCATTATGTTTTCATTCCAGTATTTTTCCAGACTTATGATGAGCTTTTAATTAGTCTTCACTATTACACAAAAGCAGGTACTTTTTCTAACTTGAAGGGGAAAAAATGAAGGCTTACAAACTTCTAAGATAATATTTTTATCTTGAAAACTTAGGAGGTTTAAGTTTTCTTAGTTAACATCAACAATTAAAAATGATAAGACATATGAAACTTTAAACCTTAAGAGACATGCCCATCTGCTGTTCATTGGCTCCAATATCTCAAAAATTACCAAACTGGCTTTTAGACCTAAGCCAACTCTATGTATTACATAAGCCACATTATAAATGGGTGACATTTGGTGTATTATTTTATTTCAGAAAAAGAGTAGAGAAGAAAGTAAAGGTGCCGGTAGTGGTGTTGAGATTCTGGTCAATGAGCCATACTCAGATGGACCAGGAGGGAATGGACAGTATACTCACAAAATTTATCATGTGGGCAGTCATTTACCAGGTAAGCAAACAGCTTTCAAAGTGACATTTTATATCAATTATTTATATTCAGAAAGTATGCTGTGTGACTTTTAAAGTTAGTAGTATATATGAGACATGTAAACATTGAAGTAGTTATACGATCTCTGTTTAATTTAGCTAATAGGGGTAAAGGCATTGGATTTGGCCTGTCATTGCTTTAAGCAAGCTAATTAAATAAATGATCGTATTCTAAAATAAGGTATAGGGTTACTGAACTTGACGGCTAAGGCCAGAGGCAGTTGCTCCCATGCTGAGTGTAATTATCTTGACACTCAATAAATATTTACATTACATTACTGAACTTAACTTAATTGATAACTGTAAATTTTAAGTTTCCCTCCAAAAATAGAGGGAAGCTATTGTGGTAATATAAGGCAGAAGGCCTAAGTAATAGAAATTGCATCACAGCAGCTTCCAAATTGGCACCACTTGATCAGTTTTATAATTAACCACACATTTGCTTTTTTCACAAAATGTTGTTTTCTTACCTAAAGTTCAATAGTTAGGCAGGCCATCTTACTTTACATCACATGTTGGTTGAATTGCTGATTCTGTGGTCTACACTTGGTTTCATAGTTCCAATTCACAAATTACTTATTATTTACACATTTTCACTTGAACTAAATTCCACAAGTTTTAATTTCTTAGATGTATGAGAACATACAAAATATATATATTGCTGTTCATTGCGTCTTAATCTAAAGAAAAGAAAGAGGAAAAAATGTTGCTGTAAATGAATAGAAGACATGCTCAGCAGTAACAACAAAAGAAGTAAGAGGAAAAAGGAGGAATAAGAATAAGGATATATGTTATACTACAGGATTGCACAGTTGTAAAATAGCTGCTGGTGGTAGACATTTACTGCAGATGACATAAGCAACCAAGTATAATGTGACAACACAATGCTTTCATTCCTCTAGATTAACCATTGTGATTGGCAGTACAATGAGAAAACTAACAGGTTACAAACTAACTTCTCAGGAATCAATGCTAAAGTTTAGAAAATCAGACCATAGCTTGCTATCCCCTAACAACCAAGCTAATACAGCGGTTGCAAGTGAACTTCAACAAAATTATAAGGTAATCAGTAGCGTATAGTGGAAGGTTTATTCAATAACACTAACAACCATTGGAAAAAATAGTGTTGACTATGATTCAAGAACAACTAAAGATACATTGCAAAATATAAAAATAAGAATAAAAGACAAATTATTATCATTTCTTTATTAAGGTCCTAAAAGTTTTAAGGTGTCGCAATTCCTTAGAAAGAGAGATCTGTATTCATTGCTTCCCCAAATTAAATGCATATTAAGTTTCCATCATTTCCAAATGGAACACACCATTTAAAATCAGCGTTGCAGAGTTACAATGTAACTCCTCTTAACAGTTGTGCATAGCAGAATTCTTCTCACTGTTCACTATCTCCTACACTTTGCAGCATGTTTAGGAGCCTGTGAAAAGTATCATCAATTTTACTGCACAAAGGGAGGTAACAGGTTCAGAATCTCTTGGAGAGGATGATAATTTGGTAACAACAGATGTCTTGTTCCATTCAAAATGACCTTTGTTCTTGAAGTAAATTTGGCTGGAAGTATCATCATTTGTCAGCATGAAAACCTACAATCTTAAGAGCTGTTCATTCCATTTTTGAAGTCTCCAGAAAAAAAGGCTTGCTTTACTCATATTTTAAATTCTTAAGTCTCACAAGTAACCCCCAAAACACTAACATTGAACTAGAACATTGAACATTGAACACTAACTAATTTGAACTAGTAAATAAAAAGCAGAATAATTTGTTTATATTAACCTTGCAGGTACAGGAATTCAGAAATTCTTCTCACACAAATTTTACTGGTTTACTGGTATATTAATATATATATCATGGATTACTCACATTGATAACATATGTAAAAAAAAAAAAAATTAGCAAACATCTGCATATATATATATCATGGATTACTCACATTGATAACATATGTAAAAAAAAAAAAAATTAGCAAACATCTGCACTTGATGAGAGAGTTTTTGAAAACACATGTAATGTAATTGTTCTTAAAACTATTTATTATGGTTTAATTTATTCATACATTCAAAATAGAATAGAAGTATGGGGTAGATTTAGTAATTCTCTCATTCAGAGCTTTCTAGTACTCCACAAAAAATGTGTTAGAACAGTGTTCAGAATGGGAATATGTGAATCTTGCAAGGATGTTTTTAAAACAGAAAGAATGTTAACTGTGGTGTCTTTATACACACATAAGGTAATTTGTTTTGACAGAGCTGCACAACAAAAGACTAATAACGAAATACATACTCTCTTATGATACAAGGTAAATTGGACTTACACCATCGTGTTTATTACATGAAATCCATAAACAAAGATCCTTTTGTAATTGATTTACACAAGGCCACATTTAGGGGGTGTGACATCCCTGTGCAGTAATTTATTTTACACCCCCCTTCCTAAACTTCAGCATTGTTATTCATTTATGGACTATCAACAATAAAGCTGTGGAATCATTAGCTTTGATTTTAAACTTTTTTTGAGGTATTTAAATAACATATAACACAAATCACATGTGCAAGTTAAATATTAAAAAACTATGAAATAACTACTACAGTTCAATAGCCTGAAAAATTGCTACAGAAACATCAAATTTGGACACAATATATGGTAAAAATACAAAGATAATCACTACAGTTTAATACCGTATACAAAAATTACTTCACTTAAATGTGAAATTTAATCAGTCTGAAACACATAATACAATATTGACCTTTTTCAAAAGTTAGCAAACTTGGAAGAATTACTTCCTTCTCACTTTTGTATTTGCAAATCCATTTATCACTTTCTCAAAATCCAGACTGACGTCATGTCTAATTCTATGGCTAGTACTCCAAGATTGATCCGTCATTCTTGATCCTCTGCTTGCTGGAGTAAATCTTGAGTGCTGTGTACACATTTGGATAGGCATCGCCAATTTTCTTTTAAACCAACATTCTACAGAGAAATGGAAGAGAGGACAACTTGTCACCGTCTTTTTTCTTCATAGACAACAGATAGCTTTAAAAATGTGTACATACTTCACCAAAGTTGTTCTCTGTGTGTCAGAATTATAAATGGCTTTAAGTTTCTCTGCAACATCATAAATTTGTACAGCTTCTAGTTTGATGATATTTGAGGGAAATGAAAATCTTGAGTTATATTCACTCTCTTCTATAACCCATCCCGAAGAGTGTGTATAATCTTAGAATACAGCATTTTCATTCTTCTCCAGAACTCAACACAGTCTGATCCTGTTTCTTCTTCAGGGCATTTGGTTTCTTCTTCTGAGTCAGATGTTACATAAAAAATCTCTTGTGTTTAATTTTACGCTCTCTTTTTTAATTCTCAGCAGCTGAAAGAGACGGAACTGATTCAGAATTCTTGATCTCCTAAGTTTCTTTTCAGCTGAATCTTTGTGAATTTAAAAAGATACCTGAAGCTCAGTTAAAAACATTGTAAGAGAGTCGTATATTTCAATAGAAGTAGAAATATCTACATCCTTGGCTTGCAGTTTCTTCATTGCTTTGCCAAGCTGTTGCGAATACAACCCCACACTGATGTCATGAAAGCTATCTCAATACTGCTTAACTTTCTAAGAAGACCTTGAGCTTCAAATCTAACTTATTTTTCTTATTTTCTGAAATTGTTCGTAATGAAGAAAACACTGCTTTCCAATCTGCATTCAAACCCTTACAAGCATCCTCATGTGCACACCATCAAATTAACAGTTACTTCAATGTCATACTCGCAAAATCAAAAAAGTGTTTCCAAGATGTTCCATCTACCTGTTGAATCTGCAAAGAAGTTGTGTAAACCTTGAATTAACTGAAAAAACCATATTGCAGCTGTGCATGCTAATTAGATTCATTGTGTGAGCTGAACATGGAATAAAGAAAATTACACAGTTTTGGTCTTTGAGTCTTGCCTGCAAACTTGAATATATACCAGACATGTTGACTGCATTAATCGTATGACTGACCTCTACAGTTGTCAAGTTTAGTCCATGTAGTTCTAAAGAATTCAAAAGTGCTTCAGGAAGCTTCTCTCCATTGTGGCCCGCATTTTTTATAAAACACAGGAATCTTTCTACTGAGAGCTCATCTTCAGTTATGTATCTAATGATTATACTTAACTATTCATTATGGGATATATCTGGTGTGGAATCTACTATGACTGAAAAATATTTAGAAATAACTTAATTATCTATTCTTTTGGTCACTGACCTCCCCATAAGATGTATTAAATCTTCATAAGTTGTATGGTATGAAGTAAATCTTTTTCTGGGTTTACCAAACCTTGCTATATGGTTAGCCAAAACAAGTAATCATACTCTGCAAGTAATTCCAGACACATCATGAATTTCCATTTCCATTTATCACAGCGCCAGACACCTCTTTGTCTCCATGAAATGCTAGATCCATAGAAGCTAGCTTTTTAACTACAGAAACAACTCTTTGTATCACATTTCTCCAATACGTAACTTCATGTTCATGCTGCATGAGCAACCATTTGTCAATTCTATTCATCTTGTTTCCTCTGTTTTTCAATTTTAATAAGCAGTTTCTGTGAGAGATAGAATTTTCATGTTCAGCTATTCATATTCCAGCATGGCTCCAATCACTGAAATCAGATGTTGCAAATTGATATGCACCACTGAATAATTTACAACATGCACAAGACAACAATCCTTTGGCTAGGAGAATATACAAGATATTGCCAGTTGATAATTTTCCCATTCACCAAAACCCTCTGAAACAGTCTTTTGCTGCAAAATCACTGAGACCCACCGGTGTATCACCATGAGGACATAAAAAAATTACCATTTTTGTTTTGATTAATACCATTTTTAACCAAATAATTCAGTGTCTGGTCAGTGTTTTCCCAATGAAATGGGTCATTACTAGGAACAGAAAGATCCTCTGGTTTTAGAGTGTGTAGATCAAGGGTGGTGAAAACAACTTCCTTCCGCAAGTCACCAAATATGCAACATGCACTGCATCACTCAGCAGCATGTGAAAAACAAAGGGACGGTTGCAGTGAGGGAACGGCGCCTACAAGTCACGTTTTCACCACTTCTGGTGTAGATTATTGACATCCTTCTGGAACTCCGAAAATTGGAACTTCCATGTTCTGTTTACCATATAGAACTTTAATTTCACCTGCACTTTCAGAGCTGCACTGTTCATTGTTACTGTTTTGAACTGCAACTTCACCTGAATGTTCAGAGCTACATGGTTCACTTTTACCACAAAAATATGAGTCCAGCCGAGTTATTTTCTGTAAAAGTTACTATGCCTCTTCTTTTTTCTTCAGCTTTATTTTGATATGTAGCACCACTTAACCTAGATTATCCATCCACACCACTACTGTGAACTGACCAAACAAAAAAAAAAGATCTGCAATGTAGAGTATTGTAAACTGATCATACTTTGATTAGATTAAATATAGAACCAACTTAACTCTGACCAGTTAGTACTCGAATTACATACCTTAATTTTAAGTTGAGAACCACATGGAACGATTAACCCACACTTGTGCTGTGTATAGCATCAACATAACCATGAATGGATGAAGAATTGAAGAACACGCCACATGCGAGATCTTATAGGCTATACGATTACGTGAGAGCTATCTCGTACCATAGCCTATGAGATTAATGCACTCTTACACAGAATATGTTATATACTAAACGGTGGACTAATAGTAAAGCACGAGTTTAATGCCAGGTAGAAATGTTTGTCACACTTTGTCAATAAATTATTGAATGCCTGAATGCTAATGCAATGCACATTAAAATTACGCTTAATTTTTCCGTGGCAACATTTTGCCGCCTTCAAAATTTTCCGCCCTGTACTGTTGCACTTGTTGCATGTGCCTACACATGTTGCACATGGCTATATACAGCCTTGGATTTACACTTTACAATTGACTGCCAAATGAGGGAAAAAGTGAAAGTAGCATTAGATTTAAACAGAGTGAAAAACTATCTTTTAAATACTCCTGTATACATTATATATGACTTTCTGAATCAATCACTGTAATTACATCTATTTTGTTTTTCTTCTTTTGTAAGTAACAATGCTTGAAATGTCTATGGGTATTAAATTATTATTATTATTATTATTATTATTATTATTATTATTATTATTATTATTATTATTATTATTATTATTATTGCTGTTTGTTGCTGCTGTTATTTATTTATTTATTTATGATTTTGTAATATTTTGTAGGTTTTGAAATGTAGCAGGGGTTGTGTAAAACTCTTTTTAAAAAAAGATGCCAACACATACCCCCAATGATTTCACCCACTTGTTTTCATTGTTTAGCAGTATTTAAATTTCGGCACAACTTACAAGTATTGTGTAATTGTTAAAAGGTAATACCCTGTTCTGTTAGCAATGGCATTTTTGCCTTCTCCTGTATTGAATTTTTTTAATATAAGTTGACACCAATCAGCACATAGATGACCCAAGTTAAAATTTTCACCCTGATAAAATAGATAAGAAAGCATGAACGAAAAATAATACCATTATTTTTTAAATCTCTTAAATATTAAGTTAATGTGCACATAACTTACTTATTATTTATTATATAATAGTGTCAAAATTAAGATTTCCTAGTACTTTAGTTAATGAATTACAAAGTTATAATGAAACTTTTCTTTCAAAGTTACCTATATGATTAAGTAAAGTTATAACATTTAAGTGAAGAATTATACAATTATTGGTAGTATGCAAGCAATAATACAGATGGCTGAACAGTTTGCGCAAATTTTTTGCATGTTTTTATAGCTTTTTTAAATAGGCCATGTTTATAAAGAACTAAAAAATTAAATGAAGTATACATGTTTAATAATGAATTTCAAAGAAATTTACTGTAAATATAATTCCATAATTACTTATTGCTAGAGCCCAGATTTGCATTGATAGTCAAACAGTAAAATATGCACAAAAATGTAAAATATATGCACCATAATATACAAAATCAAACAAACAAATATCAAATAAATTATTTTATGACTACTCTGAGTAAGGGCTCTTGTACCTCACCATTGTTATTGCATGGCCATCAGCCATGGCAAGCCACAGGAAAACATAGGGTTCTCCAGTTTTGGGATTTAATCCAAGATTAGGCTAGGTTGTGTGTGAACTGGATTCAAATTGGTTACAAGGAAATTTGTTCATCTCAACAACCCTGAAAATATAGATTCAATGTTAATCTTGATAATTTTGTACATTTTTAATCCCTTCTCACCCCCATGCTGAGGGGGCGAACTTGTACTGAAATGGAATCGGGAGTGTCACTATTCATCTCAATGACCTTAAAAATTATGGATTCAATACTAATAGTGGTGGTGTTTTATTATTTCTACATGCCACCCTTTTTCACCCCCAACAGTATTGTTTTATAGGTTGAAAGTATATGTATACTGAGTTTGGTTGAAATTGCTCCAGGTGTTCCATAGTTAAGCTGGAACATACTCGAACATACATACACACATACATCCATTTTTTTTAAAAAAATATACTGATTAGCTGAAGGGAAAATTATAATTTAATACTGCATTCAAGAGTAAAATGCATTTTTGCATTAAAAATTTAAAATATGAATTTTCCTCTAGAATATGCATTTATATGCATTATAAAATTAAATTGAGTTTTATTTATGAATACTCTTTAACTGCTGTGGACCTTAGTGTTCCATTCTGTATTGGGCATCAAAGACTGGTAATTTTGCTCAGAGGCCTCTTTATCAGGCTTGAGGTTCTTTTATGTGCCATAAGTCTATGACACAGGACCACCGGCATTGCTTCCCTTCTAAAGAAAGCCATGCTAAAGATTTTTATGTCCAAAAAAATCTGTCGCCCTGTGCCAGGTTTGAAGCCGTGACATCGGAAACTAGAGGCTTGCATGGCAATCACTACACCATGGAAACACTACTCAAATTAATTTTTTAGAAGCTTTGTAACAGTGAAGGCAAAATTCAGTATTTAAGCATTAGGAGACTCCTAATGGTAAAATACTACTCAAATTGTCTGTAAAAGTGTGACTTACAAAGTGTGTAATTTCTGCATACCTTTAAATATATATATATATATATATATATATATATATATATATTATTCCACTTATTATGCAACAGTTGGGATATTACAGTTTTAGCAATTAAGCCAAAATATCACATTGTGTGTTATCTTCAACACCTTCATTGATTCATTCAGTATAATTATCCTGTAGCATCATATGCATGTTCCATTGAAATCATACTCCATTTGACCAGTCATTCTATAGAAATAGTATCTAAACTAAACTCCATGGCACAACGGCCTGTTGCTGGCATAGGCCTGCCACCCGGCTGCTGCGTCCCCCACCTCTGACCACAACAGGCATCATGAGTGGGATGCAGTAGTGGAGGTGGGACGTGTTCAGTGCCCCAGGTCTCTCCCATGCGGCCTCCTTAACCTGGAGCTGCTACTTTTCAATCATGTAGCTCCTCAACTGGCCCCTCAGGGACATAACAAGTCTGAGTGCACCCTGGGCCAGGTCTCCCAACAGGAGAAAGTTTCCACGCTGGTACCGGGAACCGAACCCAGTTATCCCGCTTGGTAAACAGCTACACTACTACTGCGCTAAGGAGACAACCAGATAAACAATATGCAACAACACCATGAGCTTGGCTTATCCATCTGTAATAGGCCAGGTTGATGGTGCCAGTGAACAGATGTGAGGAAGTCTGCATTAATATTTGTGTCTTAAGGCATTACCAGTAAACATTTAAAAAGTAAAGGAATTGATTCACCCATGTCACAAGCATATTGTAATTGTTGTTGTTGGCATCTGCTTATAAAATTAACCATTATTGTGTAGTCCTTTCTCAGAACTTCTTCACGAATGTTAAGTTTCATTTCCAATAAAGTGTATTCATTGCTGTTTTTACAGCTTGTATGTTCATGTCATGCAGGGAAAATAATCATAGAGAGTTAAATCAGGAAACTAGAAATCATGCACTCTTTGTTGATGACTCTATCACACATGCTTCAAATTTTACATAAAGAGTACTCAGTATTGTGTGTTAAATGGTGAAACACTTTCCTTCCTCATGCAAGTGTGCAAAAAACGGCAATAAAGTTAAATTCACACACTGTCACTGCCAAAGAAAAGGGAGGATGTGTTGTGTTTTTCTCTTTCTGTCAATTTTAAACCATGTTTTGTAAATACATATTTTTAAAGATTTATGTAAAATATGAGCTTTTTTCTGTACATTTAATGTATTTCATTGTCCTCAGAATGAAGTGGTATTTGTTTTTAGGCTGGTTCAAGAGCCTTCTTCCAAAATCAGCACTCACTGTGGAAGAAGAAGCATGGAACGCATATCCCTACACTAAAACACGTTACACCTGTCCGTTTGTGGAGAAGTTTTCCTTGGAGATAGAAACATACTACTTTGGTGACAATGGTCATCAGGAAAATGTGTTTGGTCTCAGTGGTAGTGATCTGCGAAATAGGGTTGTAGGTATGTATGACCTTTTATGGAATTGTAGATTTTTTGTCTTTTCTTTTAACATCTTGAGTTTTGTTCCATTCTGCAATATCTTGCATACAAAATAAACTAAACCAATAAAACTTAGACCACCAGAGCTCATATGAACTTGAACAGGAGAGTCCCTTAAGGGGTTTATTTTTATTTATTTTTGGGGAAGGAGGGAGGAATGGAGAGAAAAAGAGTGTGCTTGTTTATAGGCATGCATCAAAATATTTTATGGTAACTTTTCATAACCTTGTACTTGTGCATTACAGAGTCATGAAGCTCTGATTTCAGGTATTCAACTTTGGAATATGCTCAATAGGTATATATCATATCAGCCATCACACATAATATTTTAATAGTAATATTATTATTTCACCTCAGTCTACACATTTCTTATAGCATTGTTGCAACCCCAAGGGGAATATAGCTCGGATGGTAACACACACATTTGTAACATTTAGTCAACTATTTATTTCTACAGATTAAACAATTAATTACATTCATTGGTCATCTTACCGTAAGTAAGTTGCAGGTGCTGCTTGGTATGTGGTGATTCCTGTTTTGAGGCCTACCTTGAAATTTATCCTAAAGTTTGAGTTGCGCGTATAATTTGAAAACTCCTGAACTCTAATTCTCTATCATGGCACTTCTTGACTCATTCACAAGGCAGGGAGAGCGAGCACATCCAAGGCAACACCTAAGTATTCACAATTGTTTCTTAGAGGGGTCCCAGCAATGTTCTCCATGTGTTACCACGCATGGTAAGTCATAGCTGTGAGGAAAAAGCTGTGCTTGCAGTTCTTGTCAGCCATCACCATTCAGTGCAATGTTACTTATGCAAGAAAAGCACAGTGTTCTCTGCATGTAGAGTCAAGCCAATGTCAAATCCTAATAACAATGGAAGTTTTTATTAAATTGTCAAATAATCCCCAAATATTCACACACTAAGCTGCATATGGAACATACAAACATATGTTTAGTCCTTCTTTTTCCCCTCTGTAGTATGTAAACCTAATCAAATATCTTCATGAACAGTGGTACAATACCTCTTACTGTATAACTTTGTCACTTTTTTATCAGGTGAACAGATTCAAAAGCTCTTGTTACAAAAGTACAATGTTTACAATGATGTCACATTCTCTTTTTCTGTTTCCAACGTAAACACATGTAAGCTTTACTAACTTTAGTAACTAATCTCTTCAGATACAAGTTTTATGTTTAATAACTGAAATTCTCCAAAAATACATTTGCATGCATAAACAAAACTTAGGAAAACAACTTGATTATCTACTTGTGGTTTCATAGCTATCTTGTATAAGACATTGAAGTCAAAGTAGTTCAGATATACCACCTTGCTATAAAGGTCCAGGGGATGAGGAGGGCTCAATCTGTTGTTGGGCGTGTTGAAATTCAAGACTAAGAAGTACTCTGGTGACAAAAAAGACAATACTTTTTCTTTGCGTGAAGGAAAGGTCAGCTTAACCTTTTATTACTTTCTCTACTATGTATAGTAAGTAGGAGAAGTATTGTATTCCACCCAAAAATTCGATACCAAGATTTCACCGGAAATACATGTTTTAAGACCCCCTGAATCCAAAAAAAGCATTTTTGGAAACATGTCCGTGTGTGTGTCTGTGTGTGAACAGCATAACTCAGAAACGAACAGTCGGATAAACACCAAACTTGGTATTTAGGTTCAGTATCTTCCAAGGATGCGACACGAAGGTTTTCAAGAAAATTCCCCCACCCCAGATTACCCTTTACATGGAACATTTTTCGAAAATTTTAATTTTCTCAAAATTGGCTCTAACGATTTTGATTAAAATATCATATGTTTAAGATATATTCATGACAAATAATATGTATATCTTGAATTTTCGGGGAATGTCTCCAAAAGTATTCTTCATTGTGAACAACTTTTGCATAACTGGTAAACCATAAGAGATAGACAAAATTTTACTACACAAAAAATGTAGATCGCATTAAAATACACAATTTATGTCATATACATTTTTTTGTTGAGTGAACCATTTTCGAGATATTGCTTGTTATTCCCTTAAATTTTTCAATACTTATTTTCTAAAATGGGACTTTGTTATTCATTTTTTTGTCTTGGATATGCAAAGAGTTATAATCTGTGGCAAAGGGAATGGTGCTGCACCTAGCAACCAGCTATTAAGAGATATGTATGTGCTTAAAGGCTACTATTTTTCTATATTGCCCTTGTAAATATATTTTCCCCTTACATCTATAAGAAAATTAGCAATAAGATAGAGTCTGCAAATGTTTATCTTGATTAACATGAAGCATATGAAGAATAAGCATTTGTAAACATAGTTTGTACAAGAGTAGAGATAGTCATGTGAGTGTAACACATCAGATTTTTTTTTGTCCTGGTAATGCAAAGAAAATGGAATACTCCACACAGCAACCAGCTCTTAAAATATTTGACTATAGCTTAAAGCCTACCAATTCCCCTTGCATCTACAAGAAAATTAGCAATAAGATAGACTCTGCAAATGTTTATCTCGATTAACATGAAGTAGATGGAGAATAAGCGTTTGTATAAATAGTTTGTACAAGAGTAGAGAAAGTCATGTGAGTGTAACACATCAGATTTTTTTTTCTTTATTTTAAATTTCTGGCAATACACCTTAAATAATTAAGTTTAATCAGTTTGAATAACTATCACAAAAACGTTATTTAAAATAAACTTTTTGCTTTCTCTACTATGTATAGTAAGTTGGGGAAGTATTGTATTCCACCCAAAAATTTAATGTCGAGGTTTCACCAGAAATATATGTTTTGAAGCCCCCAGAACCCCCCAAAAAATGCATTTTTAGAAAAAGGTCTGCATGCGTGCGTACACACATGTGTGAACAGCATAACACAAAACAAAAAGTTGGATAAATCCAAACTTGGTATTTAGGTTCAGTACCGTCCAAAGATGTGACACACAGATTTTTCAAGAAAATTCCCCTACCCACACTACCTTTTACATGGAACATTTTTAGAAATTTTCTATTTTCTAAAAAATGCCTCTAATGATTTTGATTAAAAAATATTGCATATTAAGGATATTTAAAATGAAAAATAAAATGTATACCTTGAATTTTCTGGGAATAGCCCATGAAGTTCTCTTCATTTGGAAGGAATTTTGTATAATCTTGTATAACTCATAAACGTTAAGCGATAGACAAAAATCTACAACTCAAAAAATGTAGAGCTCCTTGAAACAGTTTATTTCATATAACAGCCGTTTCTGAGATATCCATTATTAATGGCTCCAATTGTTCAATACTTAGCCATTCTTTTAAAGTCCTGATGATTTTGAGTTGTTTCTTGCAATGTTATGAAAAGAGCATGGCAATTTAAGACCAGCATTTAGCATCCAGTTCTAAAACATTTGACTTGCTATTCTCTTTGTAACTGAAATGAAGTGTGTAATTCAGCTTTTTCTGGAAAGATTTATCTCGATTAAAATGAAGTAGATAGGAAAATAATTTGTATACCCACTAATAAGTGATTAGAGAGAGTTATGTAATGCAATACATCTGATTTTTTCTCTATAAATGCAACATAAAAATGAAGAGCTTCAGTTTTAACAAGTTAATCCAAACAAAGACCCACAGTTGTAGTACACAGATGACTGAACAATTTTTTATTGAATAAATATAAATGCATTCAAATTCAGAAGTTTAGTATTCAGCTAAACATCCCTGACAAATTAACTAATGGAGTTCAAACACCGGATTAAAGACTTTATCAGAGTGATTGCAGAGGCCATTGACTGAAACTTGCAGATGCTTATGGAAATGCTTAATGGGAGTTATTGAAATAACTGCTTTATAGACAATTAGCAGAAACCAGTTATTGTATAGATGCTGAAGTTATACTCTCTTCCTCCCTACCTTTCCCTCATTATCTCTGCTACATATATAATTATAATTCTTTTACCGAGCAAGAAAGCTCCACGGTAACATGTGAGGCTCGCATTTGGGAGATGCATGGTTCAAATCCCACTAGGACCTTCCTCCCTGACTTGGGATTTTCCAGGTTTTCCTCAGTCCTCATAATTGGCAAATGCCAGGAAGTTACCCTAAGCTTAGGCCTGGAATGTTTCCTTCCCAAATATCATTTCATTTCATGCATCATCAGTGTCCACTGCCCTATGGTGGCATATGTAGTAAGAATGGACATTAAACACTACTAAACAAAAATTATAATACTTTGAAAAGCGCCAATAATAAAAATACGCAATCATGTGTTCTTTCCTTGTTCTGCTTGTGCATTGAGAACTACACAGTTTCCTGTGGTAATCTACAATATAATTTCCAAAATTATGTGTCTTTGACCTATTTTACAGTCATGAAATATTGTTATAATTTTAAATATTCATCATACAGAGATTTTGTAACTGGTTTAGTCATTCTGGAGGGATCTATAATTAATGTAATTTTTTTACATCATTATGCACACTAACATCAGTTATTTATCCAAAATCATAAAATTATGAGAAAACTTCTGGCCCACCTTTGTGGTGAGGGGTAGCATGCCTGCCTCATACTCAAGGGTTCTCAAGTTCAAATCTCAGTTAGGGTGAGTTACTCTGTTAAGGTTTTTTTTTCTGGAGTTTTTCCTTATCTTGAGAAGACAAATGTTGGGTAACTTTAAGCTCTAGGGAAAAAGTAAAGAAAGAAAAAGAATATTTTTATATATTTGTTATATAAAGGTATATTTAAATGCAGGTACTGTCAGATTAAAAAAAATCTGATGTGTTACACTCACATGACTTTCTCTACTCTTGTACAAACTATTTTTACAAACGCTTATTCTCCATCTACTTCATGTTAATCGAGATCAACATTTGCAGACTCTCTTATTGCTAAGTTTCTTGTAGATGTAAGGGGAATATATATTTACAAGGGCAATATAGAAATACAGTAGCCTTTAAGCATAGACATATCTCTTAATAGCTGGTTGCTAGGTGCAGCACCATTCTCTTTGCCACAGATTAATACTCTTTGCACATCCAAGACAAAAAAATGAATAACGAATTCCCATTTGAGAAAATAAGTATTGAAAAATTTAAGGGAATAACAAGCAATATCTCAAATGGTTCACTCAACAAAAGCAGATGGACATAGCATTGCCCGACATTTTAGCGGACAACATGTTAGCTGTGGAACGTGTTTTAACTTTCATTTGACGCAGCAGTTTCCAGGACAGCATTTGACCTGTCTGTGTTCTTTCTTTCTCGTTTTTAGTGTTTTAGATCCATTCTTTTTAGCTACCTTGTTTTTAGCTTCTCGTTCTACAGTCTCTTGACACTGCCTCTTTTATTCCTGTTAGTCGACTTTTAACCTGACCTTTTATAGCTTTTAAGTCATTCATTTTCAGCCTTATTATCTGTCTGGTTTTTTAACTGCTCACTTACCTGTATTTTATCTGTGGCGGGCGCTTATGACCTTTCTGGTTTTGCGCCCTTCATCCTCCCACTTCATCATCAACTCAACAAATAAAATGTATATGACATAAATTGTGTATTTTAACACGATCTACATTTTTTGTGTAGTAAAATTTTGTCTATCTCTTATGGTTTACCAGTTATGCAAAAGTCGTTCACAATGAAGAATACTTTTGGAGACATTCCCAGAAAATTCGAGATATACATTTCATTTGTTTTGAAAATATCTTAAACATATGATATTTTAATCAAAATCGTTAAGAGACGTTTTTGAGAAAATTAAAATTTTCGAAAAATGTTCCATGTAAAGGGTAATCTGGGGTGGGGGTATTTTCTTGAAAACCTTTGTGACGCATCTCTGGAAGATACTGAACCTAAATACCAAGTTTGGTGTTTATCTGACTGTTCGTTTCTGAGTTATGCTGTTCACAGACAGACACACACACACACGGACATGTTTCCAAAAATGCTTTTTTTGGATTCAGGGGGTCTCAAAACATATATTTCCGGTGAAATCTCGGTATCGAATTTTTGGGTGGAATACAATACTCTCCCTACTTACTATACGTAGTAGAGAAAGTAAAAATGTCAGTTACAAAATGATTCTTTTGGAATATTTTGCTTAGTAGTATTGCAGGTGCTTATCCAGTTAGCATTGTCCAAAATTCTCTTTTGAAAAATATAAGCATAAAACTAGTCAATTTGGTTTTTATTCAAACTTATAAATTAGTTAACCGAAGTGTTTCATTCTGTTTTCACTTCCCCCCCCTTTCTTTTCTTTCTTGAAGTTTAATGTCCTTTAACCAGGTAGGTCATATCAAATGGTGAATGAACAAAATGGTTGAAATGATGTTCAAATGGGTATGCGGTCCCTAGAGCTTAAAGTTACGCAACATCTGTTTTCTCAGGATAAGGGAGAATCCTGGAAAAAAACTTATCCAGGTAATTCACCCTAACCAAGATTCAAACTCTGAACCGATTGAAGGCGAGGTAAAACACTACTCCCACCCATCCATGGAGTTGGGCTTGTTTTCCTAGTTATTATAATAAAATCTCATCACTGGAAATGGGGAAATGGAGCTTGAGGGCATAAAGGCATATTTACCTAAAGTTATTTAAGTACTTCCATTTTATACATAGCATAAAGGTGCAACAAGGATTTCAGTATATGCGAAAACTAAGCTTATAGGTCACGAGGAGGTATTTATGCCCATGTCCCCTACATTTTATCTGCACGCCTTATTTTATTAAAACACACTAAGTAGTTACAAACTCTTCAACAAAAATGTTAAAATAAGATGTAAACTCTCAGCCATCCAAGGTAAGCATTATATCTCGCTTGTGGCCTTGCAATTCCCAATAAACACTTTTGTTTAGGTATTATGTCATGAAATTTGTAAGTTTTTATTATGCAAGTTATTTTGGGAGTGATTCTTATTCAGTCATTATGAATTCACAACAATATAACTTCTCATCAGTTATTCATAATGGTAGGTAACTACATTTCATTGTGTTGAAGAAATGTAATAGAAAGAGAGACAATTATATGTTGTCACAGACAGAAAAAAATTATGTAATTCTGCCATCTGTTGAGACTCTAAAGAGACTAGAAATTGCATAAAATTTAGAATTTTGGATACCAAGTTATGCATGAAATACCTCAGTTCTGTTCAAAATGTCAGAGTGTTTTACAGCTGAGTGGCTAAATAATTGATAATTTACTTAACATAATTTCCATTAAAGGCAATATTCTTTTTTGCAATACTAATTACTCATATTTTGTGTATTTTCAGACTTGATAGACGTTGTCAAGGATCAGCTCTATGGCGCAGATTACATCCGAGAAGAGGATCCCACAATGTATATTTCACAGAAAACAAGTCGTGGACCACTTTTAGAGTCATGGTTGGAAGATTATTGGAATGAATGCAAGGTACATTAAAATATATGCTTTATCCTTATTAAAATGCTTTATAATGCTTTACAAATCATCTTTAAAGTCCTTATGCATAACACCAAAAAAATGCCACTGTCAGCACAACCACCATACCACCACCATGGATCATTGCAAACACATGGAAATAATACATCAAACAAGTCACTCGTATGTACTCTACATAGACTCTTGGGTCATTCATAAAAATGGAGATGGCCTTTCCAACTTTCAAATTATGAGCTCCCATCAAATGGACATGTAGATAAGACAATAAAGGTTTTTTTTTGAAAGATAAATAAATACCGCTTTAGTTTCCCACATATTCAGTACAAAATTTGAGATGTAGTTGAAAAATGTAAGCTGTAGTCTTTCTTAATTATTCTACAAATTTCTTTCCGGTGTGTAATAGTTTCATGAGCGCTACAGCTCTTTCCTCTTTCAAATAGAGAATTTTGTGTTTCTTTTTTATAATTTTTCCTCCTCTATACTAGCCATCTGTGAAAGCATTCACACAGTAACTTACTATCCTAATCAACTAGTGGAAATTTGAATTTAGCCCGTCTTCTCTTATCATAACTGCAGCTTTGTGCCACTGTGCTATTTAGAAACAGTGTTTCTAGTCTACAGCTTTTGCACATTTAACATGACATCAAGAAGAGCCAAATCAGTGGTGTGTTACTTTCAATCAGACTTCATTCTATTGTGGAGAACTTGGACCCTTCCCAACACACTCACACATACAGATATAGTAGCCAAGTTCGTCGTTACGGCAAAAAGTTGTGAATGGGAGGTCTGATGTTCACATTCCACAAGGACTGTCCTCACTGACTGAGATTAATTTCAGGTTATCATCCTCAGTCCTCATAACTGGCAAATGTCAGGAAGTACCCTAAACTTACACCTGCAACATTTCCTTTACCAATTATCATTTCATTTCATGTATCATAACTGTCACCAGTGATGCCATATGAAGTAAGAGCAGGCATTAAACACTATTAACACACACACTCATGCACGCATGCACACACAGATTATTGAATCATTTATTTATAACCTTCACACGGGTGATTATTAAGGTCTTTTGCTGTATTTTCAAGAAAAAATATTTACATAAAATGATTATGATTAACTGGTTTGTTTTTTGTTAATTTATTTTTTATAAATAAAATGTAAAACTGAAGCTATTGACAGAAGTAAAAGCAAATTAATGTTATCAAAAGTATCAAATTTCATGCACTTTTACGGCAGGAATAAGATAATACCCATAGCTCTCTTTTCATTAATAAATAACCAAAAATTGTTTCCAGTCATTCTGGCCAAAAAAAAAAAAAAAGTATCTAACTGAAATGATAAATCCTTAAATTCTTATAATAAAATGTTTTTCAAAATATCAAATTGTTTCTCACATTATTTCCTCATGTTTGTATCACAGGGTAAGAAGATGCCTCTTCCGAATGGCAAATCAATCATGTGCGCATATAAGCTTTGTCGAGTTGAATTCAGATATTGGGGAATGCAGACAAAACTAGAGAAGTTCATACATGATGTGGGTGAGTTTTTGTTCTTCGCATAAAGCAAAGAATTTTATCACTTAATAATGTTTATTTCTTAGAAATTGTTGCTCATGAGAATGATGGTTTAGGAGTGCCAACTACCATCACAACTGACTGCAGAAGGGAATATGAGTAGTAGTCAAATTAAGGTACTTAAAAGATATGCTCCATTGGTTTCAGTAGATGTTTGGTGGAGCTTTCTCCAAATGTATTCTGAGTGCAAAGAAACTGTGGTTTGCTTTTGAAACCACAGAAATATTCTGAGTAATTCATCATAACAAGTTGTTTAGAACCCGACATATGCCATGTTTACCTCCTAAATATATTTGCTTTATATTTATTTTGTAGTGATGAATAAAGAATGTTTATCCATTCTTAGCATTATAAACATATTATTAGGATGGCTTAAATTATTCATTCTTTACAGTATTTATGCCATAAAAGTTGCTATACAAACCATGGAGTATTAAATATATTTAAATGAATGTATATTAAAACGATAACAAAAAAAACCACTCTCTTGACTTTTTATAGACCTCACTAAAGCTTTTGACTTAGTAAATCATGACATTTTGCTAAACAAATTATATTATTTGGGAATCAGGAATAGCAAAAGATTGGTTTACATCCTACCTAAAAATCGAATACAAATTATAGAAATTGACACAGTTCAATCAGAAACACTAAAAGTAAATCATGGAGTATCGCAAGGTTCAATCCTTGGACCACTGTTGTTCCTTATTTTCATAAACGATCTTCCATTGAACATTCCAAAAGTGCATACAATAATGTTTGCAGATGAGAAAACCTAGTCTTCAGCAGTGAAAACTCATTATCCCTCCACAATGTAGTAAATGAAGCAAATAATAGCTTACAATGTTGGCTCAAAGAGAACAAAATTTTATTGAATGTAGAAAAAACAATATATCTGTATTTCTATAACCAATCAAAAAGCAATAATTTAGACAGATATAAATCAAACTCCCATAGTTAAAAAATGCATAACAAAATTCCTGGGAATCTGAATTGATAATGAATTCTCATGGGAAACCCATATACTACAACTAAGTGTCAAACTGAACAAATTATGTTATGCTGTTCATAAATTGGCTAATATGTGCTCCAAAGTAATACTAAAGATAGTGTAACACAGCTGCATTGAGTCCCAAATTAGCTATGGCATATCCCCTTTTGGGGTTCCTCTCCAAAAGCAACACATATTCTCACAATCCAAAAAAGAATTTTAAAGGCAATTCTGAACATACCCATAAGAACACCAAGTAAATGCATATTCAATGAACTTAAAGTTTTGTCTATCCCATGCCTATATTCTTGAAACCTTAAACTTCATTCATAATAATATAACTATATTTCAAAAGAACTGAATATCATAACTACAACACAAGACATCTCAATAACTTACATTTGGATAGCCACAGGCTTACAAAAAGCCTAGCATGCATTTCCCATCTGGTTATCTTATGTATAAAAAACTAGATACTTCAATAAAATACTTAAATAAAGAATCTTTTAAAGGTAAACTAAGAAAGCTACTTCTAAAAAGGCAATATTTACATATAAATGTAAAGAATATGACATGTAATTATTATTAAGAATTATGTTAGTATTACTTGTTGTAATGTAAAATTTCTACATCTCCAATCCTGATGTGTCCAAAAACAATGTAAGTTGTTCTCAAAGGATGAAATAAATAAATAAATATTCATTTACGATATCACTCTTAATTTCCTGTTAACCTAAAAATTGTAAAACCTTCTGTAACATCACCCTTTTGATTGTTTCTTTTTTGGTCAAATCTGCTCTTAGAGCATCGTTGTTGAAAATGCTTATAAAAGCAAAAGGAAAGTGAATCAATTACCTTAGGAGTGAGTTTAGAAGTGGATGTGATCTCTCCACCTGGCCGCCTCTTTTAGGTGTTTTACTTTTATAGGAAAATCGCATTATGAACACAACAAACGTAGCCATTTTTGCACTAAAGCACATGCAAAATGGGAACTTCCAACCTAAATAAAAAGTGAAATCCGCTAAATATGCGATGTGCTTTTGTTTCTGCGAACATGAATCATTCGAGTTTTAGACGCGCAGATCCCTCGGCTATGCCCTGTCGTCGCTTCACAGTTGCAGCCTATTGGCCGCAACTTGCTGCACTCCTCTCCTTCTAAAAAACATCCCTCAGCTATGCTTTGAGGCTGAGGGCCCTCAATATCTTGGCTACGCCTTGAGGCTGAGTATCTTACTGGCTTTGGCGGCATTAGTTATTCATATGTTGCCAGCATTACAGTAGAGCTAGCATATGACATAGTGACATCTGTTGGACATATAACACATCATTTTTATCGCTGTGGACGACACTCTTAACAGCAGAATGACACTTTTCTGATTTGGAAATGGAAATGAAGAATCTTGGGTCCCCAAAAGCAAAAACTTG
Organism: Deroplatys truncata; assembly: GCA_030765065.1. Lineage (NCBI taxonomy): Eukaryota > Metazoa > Arthropoda > Insecta > Mantodea > Mantidae > Deroplatys > Deroplatys truncata. The sequence goes on from CM060975.1 coordinate 139,467,464, forward strand.
TCTTATATAAGGTGACAGTTAAAACATTCATTTATCTTTATATGCCTACATAGATTGGTTATTATGTATTTAACACTCTTCTGGCTGTTTCCATAGGTTACTTATGGTTATCTCTTGAATCGTTGTTTTGTTCTTTGCTGAATGTATGAAAACTAGTAGAATTTGCTGCAAGCTGAATAAAATAGTTAATTTTTGTTGCTTCCTTTAGAACATAGGGCCTTGATGATTCTTCCACTTTGTTCAGTTTATGAACAGTCTTTTCACTTCACTCCAAGTCCTTCCCATCTCCATAGCCTCTCCTTCTATTGTCCTCTTTTGGGTCTTTATAGGTCATCCTCTCTTTCATGCCCCGCGAAGGTTTCACTCCACTGCTACTTTCTCTACTCCTCCATCATGTTCTCTGAGAGTGAGTAAAATTCACTTTCTTTCTTTAATCTGCAAATTGAATTTTAATTTATTTCATTCCAAAGTTGTTCATTTTATATCATTTCTGACCACCATATGTTCATGATAGACCCAGTTAATAAAGACTTGGTGTTTAAGTGTTTCTTTGCATTTATTGTGGCTGTGATTCTAAAGAAACATGTCTTTCTAGCTTTTATCAAAAAGTTTCATTCTATCAATATTTTAGCCCTTCCCAAAAAATTTAGATTTTTGGAATATCAAAGAAAATTTATGAGCTGATTGATATTTTTCTCTTTTTGACATAGCTATTTTGTAATATTAATGCTAACTTATCATGGTTAACATTAAATCTGTTAATGTTCATTTCAGGAAGATCTTCACTGCAAGTGACCTGTATTTTTTATCTTCAGTGCTGATTATAATAAACATTTATTATTTGCTTATTTAATAGTTGCAGATTAATGACTTCTTTATTTTCAAGAAAACAGAAATTTATGTGTTCTAGCTTTGAGGAAGACAATGCTACGTGCTCATCGGCAGGCATGGGCATGGCAAGATGAATGGCATGGGTTGACAATGGAAGATATTCGCCAGATAGAAAGACAAACGCAAGAGGCACTGAAGAAAAAAATGGGGGCTGGTGAAGCAGAAACTCCTGAATCTGGGGAAGAGCTTCCTGCATCAAATGGAGGCACAAGTGCAGTTACTACTCCTCAGGATTCATCAGTTGCTAAAACCTTGCAGGCAACTCTGGGCAGCATTGAAAAGACAGAACAAGAAATGCCTAGTCCGCCAGTTATCAAAAAGTCTGAAACTCTGCCTCCTATAACCACAGGAAGTTCAGAAGGTGAAGAAGGAAGTCCTGAAGATTCTCCAACTGAGCTCATTCCTAAGTGAGTACATACTAATAATTTAGTTTCTATCATATAATGTTTTAAAAATGTGGTTTTATTGCCAACTATCTAACTAGACCAATAACAAAATTGCTATTTTACTATATACGAGTAGTCAGCTATATCGGCTCCTGCTTCTTCCCACCTTGAACTTGTTTGTTATTATTTATCAAAGTTTCTGTTAGTTCTCTGCAGCCATTGTATAAACTGAAAAATAAATTTGCTTAAACAAATAATAATTTTCTTAAGAAACTTTCATGCTAAAACCTTCCAATTTTTTTCCACACATTTGTTACCCTTACTGATGATTTTTATTTAATTGTGCCCTGTAGCTAAAATAAATATGCTAATGAAAGTAGATCAGTAGATGCATAACGCATCCATATTCTAGGGAAAATTTAATTCTAATATCTTGGTTAGTTTTGGGAAAATTGGTCTTGAGCTTATTAAATTTAACATTGGCAGAATATGCCACCTAATCTGTTCCTGCAAAAGAACATGAATTGATCAAGAACAGTGAAATTTGGCATTGTAACAAATAAAATATTTTTATTAAAACAAAGCATTTATGTGTAATACTTATACTTTCTCTATTATGTATAGTAAGTAGGGGAAGTATTGTATTCCACCCAAAAATTTGATGTCATGATTTTACCGTAAATATATTTTTTGAGACCCCTGAATTTAAAAAAAAAGCATTTTTAGAAAAAGGTCTGTGTGTGTATGTGTATGCATGTGTGTGTGTGAGAGAGAGAGAGAGAGAGAGAGAGAGAGAGAGAGAGAGAGAGAGAGAGAGAGAGAAAACAGCATAACTCTAAGTCAGGTAAGTACCAAACTTGATATTTAAGTTCAGTATCCTCCAAGGATGAGACACGAAGATTTTCAAGAAAATCCTACCATCCCCAACTACCCTTTAGATGGAACATTTTTCAAAATTTTTGATTTTCTAAAAATTGGTTCTAATGATTTTGATTAAAATACCATATATTAAAGATATTTACATAGCAAATAAAATGTACATCTTGAATATTCTGGGAATAGCCTCTGAAGTCCTCTTCATTCAAAGAAATTTTGTATAATCTTGTATAACTGGTAAACATACTACACAAAAAATGTAGATCTCTTTAAAACACACAATTTATTTCAAATAAGCTTTTTTGTGGCATAAGCCATTTTTGAGATATTTGTCATTAATGATTTGAATTGTTCATTTCTTGGTTATTCTTTAAAGTCCTTTCAACATTCAGTTATTTTTTGCGATTGCTTGGAAAGAGCATAGAATTTTAAGGCTAGCATATAGCATTCAGTTTTTAAATGTTTGACTATCGCTGTGTTCTTTGTATCTATAATGAAATGTGTAATGTAGCTATTTCTGCAAAGGTTTATTTGGATTAAAATATAGTAGATACAAAAAAAGCTTTAGTAAAAATAGTTTTATACTTGCTAATAAACAATAGAGGGTAGAGAAAGTCATGTGAATATATCACGTCAGACTTTTTATGTTAATACACAGTATGCATTTCAGACAAACAGATGATCGACCACATGTAACACATACAGATAGTGAGAGTCGTAGAAAGCAATGGTCACGGAGTAATTCCAGACCAGCTCTGCATTCCCCCAGTTCCACTTCCACCAAAAGTTTTGACCTGCAAATGGCGAATTGGAGAATGGAAAGTATAGTGCGTGATTCAGATTCTGGGAGTGAGGATGAGTTTTTTGATTGTCAAGGTAAATGTAAAAACCTTTCCTTAGTTCTTAGAGTTAGATGACTAAAAGCAAGTTGCATTTTAGTGCAAGTCATGAAGCAAGCTACTCCTTTTATACTTAGAACTTTCACTTCAAATGAATTTATCTAATTCTGATATATGATTTGTTTGGTTTGCTCAAAACAAATACTTAAGGATTGCTAAAACTTCAATAAAAGTTGCATTCCTAGAAAAATAACTACCAAGATTATTGAATTCGTTGATTTTTAATAAATATTTCCACAATAAAGACTAACTCAAAATGTTTGACACAATTCATATTGGCACTGCAAATGTTTACAGAAAGATTGCACAAAATTATCTGCTTGTAAGAATGCAGTATCAATTGGTTTTTTTTGATTATCATTTCAGTTATGTAACAGAGATGTGTTTATTGCAGAATTTGGAAATGTTCTGAAGAAAATCTGCAGAAATTTGATCATTTATCTAGAAATATTTATATAAATTGATTATTTAATTAAAATCTAAATGCCCCATAATATTTAAATAAGGAGTAATTAATTAGAACATACTCCTTTTCTTTCATATGTTGCATGCTACCTGCATGTATTTACTGTGAATGATTGCAGTGTTTTTTGCTATTATACAGCAGTTCATTATGGCACACACTCACAATTTCTTTCTTTCTGTTTGAATGACATTGAATAAAATACTGACCTACAAAAAGTTTTTCCACCAAAAATCAGAATATTTTTCTTATAAGTTACTATATTGGTTTTCTTTTAGGAAAGCTGATGAATGTGCAGGAAGAAAAGAGTTAACTGTATGCTTCCCTCCCTTCCCGTAAGACTCCTCACCAACCTACAACTATATGTGTACAAATTCATAACAGTGTGTGCAACAATGCATATGCATTACTTATTATAATATAACTGCTTGGTTAACTCACCTTAAGAAAGTCATATCCATTGTCATCAGCTGTTTTTGGTACAAAGTATATCAAAATTAGCGAACTTTAACTATAATAACAAAAAGTACACTTTAAAACATAAGATGGAGATAACCATATTCCATGAACTCAACAGCATATATAAATCTGATTGGTGAAAGATTTCTAGTGGTGTTACCATTGTCACTGCACATCAAAGGCCATTAGCCTTCATGTATGAAAGCTACTTTAGCACTGAATGACATGCCAGTACTTGCAATAACCTTTAAAATGTAGAATAAATTAAATACCAGGTGTATCTTTCATTTGTTTCCTCATTCTAAATTTAATACAAGTTGTGATAAATTCATGTGTCCACGTAATTAGAGATTTTCCTGAAGTGTATATGTAGCTGTGCAATAATTTTACCAAGCAATATACTGTGTATATATACTGAATAGTATATTAATTTACTGAAAGAATGTTATTATGTTGCAATTGTCCAAAAGGAATAACAAGAAATAAAAGTTTCTTTTTTGATTTTCTTTTCTTTACTTCAAATTTGGCTATAACTGCTTGCCAGAAATTGCTTGGGTATTACAAATTATCATAGTAGGGAGATTTAGCAATATTAACACAGTTTGCATTTGGTCTTTTGTACTAGCAGGTGTGGGTTCTTGGGAACCCCTATTAATATGTAAATCCCTAGGTGCTCTATATATTTACACACAATCTATGTTGTATACAGAGTAAATACAAAATGCCGCCTTTGAAGACCAGGCCTTGATAGGGGGTACTGCAGTGATGAAATTTTAAATAGAAATTTTCACATTGATATGATTAGCTATAAAGATAGAGGCAGTTATACCCAGCAAGGAATTTGGAAACAAATTGAAGGAACACTTGAGAAGTATCAAATTCAAACAAACAAAAAAATCAGAAATAGCTTATCATTTTTGGTCACATAATCATAACAGCAGTACTGAAATAAAACGGGCCAAGAGTCATTTGGAATTAATAGTGTGGGAAAATACTTACATTACAAAGAATTTGAATAAAATCATGAACTTTGAAATACTGGTATCAAATGACATCATATGACTCGCCAATAGGAACAATAGTAGGCCAAACAGGGAAAGCAAATACCAGATGAGAGCCAGTTGACCGATCAGCTGATAATGAGGAGAATGTTTTCTTGAAACATGTTCTGCCATAGTTTGACAGTAAGTGGAGCAAAAAATGTTTTTAAAGGGCGACCCAAGTTTTTATCAAATTTGATTACCATGCTCCTTGTTTTAAATGTTTCATCATTTTTATTTTATATTTAAACACTAATGATCAGACATGTGGATATGTCAGAATGTTTGTACAGCAGCAGCAAACACAACCATCTCGCAAATCCATCCATCTCATCATTTGGAAACACATGGATCATGGTGGTGATGATGTGGATCAAGTTCCACCATAGTACAACCTCATTGCAACAACAGAACCACTTCCAACTTTTTCCAACACCAAGTGCATGCCACAGTTTTCAGCTATAAGCAATAGCTGGTGAGTCCTCGAGCACTGCACTGTAAGCTTCCCATGCAGCATCACGTTCAAACTAATATTAGAATATGATTCCACTTTGAATTGTGAAGTAATGTAAACACGTCATGTTTACAGTGTGTACATCAAGCAAGCTGGCATTGGTTTTCAAGCCATGATGTGCAATCAACCATTGTCCAGCACTTAACTGTAATCATAGCAAACCTATGTGCACATTGTTTGAGGTAATGAAAGGGAACATTACGAGTTACAAACTGAGCTTAAATCTGTACCTAGAGAGGCGTTACCCATGGAAATAATATTTACCCCTTTAACATTTGGGGAGAATTGGAAACTGAAGTATTAGGTCCTATCTTGATTTGACAGTTCTGTGATGGTCTATTGCACCTTGGTCTTTGAAGATGGCATTTTGTGTTTACCCTCTGTACCTCAGTCACTTGCAGAATGCTCATAAGATCTAATAAAATGTGAATTAGTCACTTTGTTACATTATTAAATAAAGCCACAAATAAATTTGTGTATGTTTAGCACAAATACAGTAGGAGTCGGACCTATTGCACAGTATATACTATCAGTAATATTACATGTTCTGTAACACTCATAAATTGTTACATAAATAACAAGAAGAAACCAGAAAGAGAAAACAAGCAGAGTAAAAATATAATGCCCTTCCACCATACTATTGTAAAAGCTGCTATTGAAATGTTGCTTTTCAAAACGCTATGTTTGGTAAGGAGGAAAAATGCCATGGTATTAAACAATTAGTCCTAATACCAGAGAGAGAATATATAAAAATGACAATATATGGGAAGCTAATGGTATGCAGTAAGCTCAAGACTTCCTGATTCTAAACTTCAAACTTTATGTATTAAACAGCTTCAGTGTTCAAATATGGAGAATAGGCTGCACTGTTTACAGTTTAAGATTGATTTTAAGTTATGTTTATCATGGTCTGAGTGTTAGTTGTGCTAAGACATCAGTTATTATTAGAGGCCAGATTTGTATGCATAACCAGGGTGTCTACTGCCTTGAAGGTTTAAAATTCCAGTATATTTCCAATATAAGTTTTGACAAAATTCCAACATTGCATCAAGTCATATTACTTTAAAAATGCAGCTGTATTCAGATGCATATTGTGGCTAGATTAACATCTTTACTGGTTTTATTTGTTTCTACAGCCATAATATGAAGCTGTGTCTATTATTAGTTGTTATACCTGATCTTGCAGAGGTGGCTTGAATGCCATTTAATTCAGTTTACTCTCTCTTCTCTTTATGAAATTAAATTATAATTCTAGAAGATTTTTTATGCCAAATTCTCCTCTTTGCCTCTTAGAACTATAATTTCATAAAATACCTGTGCTATTTGTAATAACGGACCAAACATTCACTGATACTCACAGAAATGGGAACGAAATATCAGCAGATTTTGTATTTCTAACCTTAGATTCCTCTACCCTTGCAACAATCTTCATTGTTTGGAAATGCATGGCTTGTAAAAAATTTTGGAGTAAAAGATTATCAAAATGTTTGAGCCATTATTACATAAGATAAAAAATTATGGAAAAGCAAATATCGTGCAAAACAATAACTTATTTAAAAAAATTCTTATTTGATTAATATATCTTCCAAGAACCAACTACCTAAACTTTAATCTGAAATAAATATGTTATGTGGATATTTCATGCATTTTTACCTTCTCTACTACGTATAATAAGTAGGGGAAGTAACGCATTCCACCCAAAAATTTGATATCAAGGTTTCACCAGAAATACATGCCTGAATCTAAATAAAGCATTTTTGGAAACATGTCCTTGTGTGCGTGCGTGCATGCGTGTGTGTGTGTGTGCATAACTCAAAAATGAAAAGTCGGATAAATACCAAGTATCTTCCAAGGATGCAACATGAAGATTTTCAAGAAAATCTCCCACCCAACTACCCTTTACATGGAACATTTTTCGAAAATTTTGAGTTTCTAAAAAATGGCTCTAACGATTTTGAGTAAAATGCCATGTATGAAAGATATTTACATGGCAAATAAAATGTATATTTTAAATTTTCTGGGAATAGCCTATGCAGTCCTCTTCATTCGGAAGGAATTTTGTATAATCTTGTATAAGTTGTAACATACTGCACAAAAAATGTAGATCTCTTTAAAACACACAATTTACTCCAAATAAGTTTTTTTTGTGGCATAAGCCATTTCTGAGATATCCGTTATGAAAGGTTCAAATGTTCACTACTTGTCATTCCTTTAAAGTTCCATCGATTTTCAGTTGTTTCTTGCAATTGCATGGAAACAGTATGGAATTTTAAGGCTAGCATATAGCGTCCAGTTCTTAAACATTTGACTATCACTGTTCTCTTTGTATTTATAATGAAATGTGTAATGTAGCTAACTAGCTGTTTTTCCAAAGGTAAATGTAATAGATAGAAAAATAAGCTTTAGTAAGAATAGTTTGTATATCCACTAATAAAGATAGAGGGTCGAGAAAGTCTTGTGAATGTATCACATCAGATTTTTTTCTGTATATGATCACAAATTCCAGTATAATTTCAGTATATCCAGTATTTCCAGTACCAGTAGACACCCTGATAATCAAATACTAAAATATGCATGCAAGTATGCATGAAAAGTGTAAAAAATATGCATCACAATATGCAAAAACAAATGAACAACAAATCAAATAAACCATATTTTCATGGCTGTTACAGTAGATAAGGAAAGTTGTCCTGAGGTTTTCTTGTGTGAAGCTCCTATGTCTGTTAATGAAGAAGGTTTTATATGTGGTGAAAATGTCTTTTCTACATTGCATGAGGTCACAGGTGCATGTGAAAAGCACAAGAACTCCTCTACAGTGAAATCCTCTCCTGTTATAGTTTTTTCACCATCACCAGACAACATTTTGCTAATTTGACAGATTGTTTTGTAATCAGAATTTGTATTTAATACCTAACTAAGCTTACAGAATATAATTTTAGCAACTCTGTGAGTTTCTGAAAACAGTACATTTGAAATCTGAGAAATCAGAGAAAGTGAATACTCAGAATTATTTTGAGCCTGCAAATGTGTTATAATTTAGGTAATTTGGAGAAGCAGATGAATATAATGGATCTTTTTCCTAATACCATCTTCAGAAAAGCAGTCCTGAGCTATCACAATGCTAGCTGCATCTTCCACATTTAAGGAATTTATCACTGGTTTTACTTTATTGAAATGCTCCATAGTTATAATCACATATCCCAGTGAGTTAAAACTGGCTCAGGGGGTAAAGCAAAGTTGGAAATAATTAAAGAAAGTTTTGAACTCTAAGTGGCCCTTCATAAATACTTTCTTAATACCGGAGACAAGTAAGTCCACTTCTTTATATTTGGCTCTATTAGTTTCAGCAACACAGTGTAAATCATAAGTAGGCTAGTCAGGTGAATTAATTTTGCATAAAGAACTTTAAGTCCAGTGGCCACTTTAACCATATATGGGGCAGCATCACAGGGAAATGAAAATACATTGTCATACTGTGTTCCACCTGGCCATAAGAAAGCTAATGAGTTATGGAAAAATTTTGAAACCATGCTATGATTTACCTGGTTAAGTAGGTACTTAAGTGCTCAAAGGAGTGATTTGCTACTTGCTTTCATTGCAGCAACTACAGCCCTAGAAACACACTGTTCTTCTGCATCTGGAAACTCAGATCTTTTGTTGTGTGTTTGTGCTACATAGTTTTTGTGTAATGTAGACTCATCTGGGACCCTTTTCTTTGTGTATTTTTCTAAGAAACTCTGAAGCTGCACATTATTCAGTTTCAACAATGAAATATTGGCAATTTATAAAGCTAAACACACATCTAGGAAAATTGCTATTTGAACTTGATTGTTCACCTACTTTGCTTGTAATCAATTATTGATTTAAAGTACACTTCTTCTTAATCTGGTCCTTTGATGAGCTGTATTAATGTGCTGAATAACTTCAAATTTTTTATTCACAGAAACACTCATTTCTTATAAGAGGCAAAACAATATCTTACCGTCTTCAGTAAAAATATTACAAACTCATTTGTATATTTAATAACATGACAGATTGTGATGCATTTGCGAGTAGAATTTCTTAAACAAATGCACCATTCACAGAAATAACTTCAATTTTTAGCATGGACATGCATGACCTCTGAGCCAAGATTATATTCTCAGTGTATAAGTGACTGAAAATGGGGAAGCGTCAAAGCATGTGAAGACATGCCAGATACTGATTGGATTTCCTTTAACTTTATGGCTACTCCTAGGGATTCCTTGTTCCTAATCTAAATTATTTCACAAGAAGCCTGGGTATATACCTGTTAAACGGATGTAAATAAACATCCTTGGTTTAATATTCAACTATGATTACCCAGTATTGTTTGCAAGTCATATCATCATGTTTACCAAGTTTGGTTGAAATTGCTCCAGGAATTCCAGAGTTGTGCTAGAAGATACTTAAACACACACATGCATTCATTTATAAACAAAGCACGCGCACACATGCGCATTAAGTACCAGACATTATTAATTATCTAATATATTATAAAATATAAAACATGCACTTTTTCATTAAAAACTTAAAATATGGTTTTACCCTGGAATATGCATTTATATGCAGTATAAACTCTGGTTAAATTGTGAAAGTGTGACTTAGAAAATATATTATTTATGCATACTTTTAAATATATATAAAAAGAGCATGCATTTTGCATACAAATCTGGGCTCCAGCTATTACATACTTAAGAGGAGTTTCCATACAAAATTAGTTCTTCAGTGGAATACCAAAAATTGTTTACTTCATAATTTTGTAGTTCATATTAAAATGCCATAAGATTGTTCACCTTTTGCTAGATATACAAATTAGGTAATCTCTCATTGGATAAGGCCTTTTGGTACTCCTTAAAAACAAGTTTCCTTTATGTTTTCAGCAGTAGCTTCTACAGACTACTATGCTGATATTGAGTTATTGTGGATTTATTTATAATTAAAAATTGGCACTTAAACTCAATGCTGTACTCACTTTTATTTTCTGAGAAAGCATGTAAGTTTCTTTTGCTTCAAATTTGTCCTGCATTTGAGAAGAAAAAAGCAAAGTAAGCAAAAGTAAGTAAACAAAAAAAATCAATCTGGATAAACAGCAAATCCAGATTAATGAGGGATGGATAAATAAGTGTCTTTTGTACTTCCAAAGAACATAAAAAGGGAAGATCAGTATATTTCAGAAAACTGTAATACATGCATAGGAATCCTCTAAATAAAGAAACTTCTTTGTATATAAAGGAAATTGGTTGTTGACTGGTCCAGGTTTTCAGTGTTGAAGCAGAAATTTGAGTACTGGGTGTTTGCTGCTTTCAGCTGAATGAGAAGATGGATATATAGCAGATTGTGATAGTAGTGAACTTCTTGCAATATTTTTAATGGCTAATGTCATGTAAATGTAATGCAAATGTAATAAAACCTTAAACCACCATTTGCTTGAGAATTTGCTGAAAAGCTTTTGCAATTATAAACACGTGGTATTGTAACCTATGGGCTAAATGACACCTGAATTCAGTCATCATCAATACAGAATGAATCAGGTTTCTCGTATAGCTACAAAACCTACAGATAACAGCTTCATTGAAAATATAGCCCTTCTGGCAAAGGAACATTTCTTCTGCAGCTAATTTCTTACTACATTTTTTTTTCCACATCTAGCCAGTATTAACTATGAAATGTTGCGTGAATACAAAGAAACTGCAGAACGCTGAAAATGGTACTTTCATCTGAAATATAGTTTATAGAGAAATGCCATTTTATAGAGTGTTATGGGCATTAGCACTTGCACAGACATGAATATACTGGTTTTTACTACAGATTTTGGTGTTTCAAAGCTGCCATTGTAAGGTAATTTTAATTAATTTAATAACTCCCTCACTACACTTGAGGGAGAGGAAGAGAGAAGGAGAGAGATGAAGAGGGGAGGAGAGAGAGTTCATGAGTTTGAAGAAATATTGCCAATTCATCTCAAATTTTTACTTTCTCTACAACCTACCTAGTAGGTAGAGGGAGTAGTGTATTCCACACAAAGATTTGATCTTGAGGTTTCGCTGGAAATGCATGTTTTAGGGCCTCTGAATCAAAAAGAAGCATTTTTAGAAAAGAGGCAGGTTTGTCCATGTACAGCATAACTCAAAAACTAAATGTTAGATGAATACCAAACTTCGTGTTTAAGTTCAGTATCTTCCAAAGATGCAGTATGAGATTTTCAAGAAAATCCGCAAAATCTAAGTATACTTTACATGAAACATTTCTTGGCATTGTTTTATTTTCTCAGAAATGGCTCTAATATTTCAATTAAAATATTATATATTTAAGTTTACATGAAAAATGAAATGCATATCTTGAATATTCTGGAAATAACCTGTCAAGTCCTCTTCATTCAGAAGGAATTCTGCGTAGTTTGTATAATTGGTAATCCTTAAGAGACAAAAAATATAAATCTCTTTAAAACATACCATTTGTTTCAAATAACTTTTTTTTGTTGCATCAGCCATTTCCAAGATGACGATGATGATATTATTATTATTATTATTATTATTATTATTATTATTATTATTATTATTATTATTATTATTATTATTATTATTATTATTGCTTTAAATTTATCAATACTTCATCATTTTTTAAAGTGTGTCACCATTCAGTTGTTTTTTGCAATGTTATGGAAACAATATGAAATCTTAAGGCCAGCATAGAGCAACCCACTTTGAAACATCTGACTGACTTATTTCAACTGGGGCAATTTAAACACACTAACAATGAATATTTTGGAAAGGGTTACACAATGAAACACAGTTATTTGGTATAAATTGTTTATTTTAATGAGCTCTTGAGTTTTGTTAAACATATGATGTTTTAATGAAAATTGTTGAATCATTTTTGAGAAAATATAAAATTACAACATTCTTCCAAATAATGGGTTGTTTAGGGTGGGAAGAATGGCCTTAATTTTTTTTTCTTGTATACCTTAATTATGAGATTTGGTATTTATCTGAAATTCTGTTTTCTTATGCTATTCATAGACAGAAATACATATGGATATTTTTCAAGACATCAGTTTGGATTCAGAGGTTTGTAGAGCAGGTGTTTCTCATGAAATGGTAATATTTCTCTACATAATATTTTTCTTGTGTCACTCAAAATTTTATATTCTGACAATAGGTGATTGACCATTTGTACAATTTTATTACATGAACAGCTTGGACTACGTAATATCTTAAACCTATAGAAGCATTCTTTTAGTTTTCCATGGCCTCTCAGAAATGTAGTTAATGCACCACTTAGTTTTAGATTAGCTGAAAATCCATCTTCCATATTAATTGGGAAAAAATATTGTTTTCATTACGCCCTTATTTGTTGACTCCCACTCCTTCTGCCACTCCTGAACATTTCTATCCACCATTTCTCTTGGCACTACACTTCCAGAAACTTTCTTGTGTGCTTCTTCATTGTCAGTGTTGCTTACTGTTTCATTCACTAGGTGATCTGCAAGTTCATTCCCAATGATCCCAATGTGAGCTTTGACTCAGGAAGAATGAAAGGTCCGTTTTCCATTAGCTTGCATCATACTTGTCTGATGTCTTCTATGATGTTCTGATTATTATTATTATCTGGATTTGTGATAATGAAAGCAGTGTTATTTTACTATCTGTATATATTACTGCAGTTTGTTATGATCTGATAGGTGACTGAAGTCCGATAGTTTGACAATGACTTCTGGTGATTTGCTCAGCTTGTTTATTGAAGCACCTTGTGTTGAGTTTGTATAGCAACTGGTGACTAAGCTGGTAATTTACCATTGTAGCGATTCTTTATCCAACACCACTGTCACTTTTGCTGCCATTTGTATACATCTCTGTAGTTATGGTTTGTTTCTTCCTTACCTTCAATCTCTATAACTTGTTGGGATGACTCCATATTCTGTACTCCTTTGGGGTACCTATTTCTAATTTTGGATCTTGTCCTCTCCAGATGAGGAAGTATCAAAACTGCCTTAATGAGTTCAGTGATGTTTGTGCACGTGCGTGTGTAACAGCATAAGTCAAAACACAACATGTTGGATAAATATCAAACTTATTATAAGTTTGCCTTCCAAGGATGCAAAACAAAGATTTTCAAGAAAATAGCTGTACCCAAACTATCCTATGATGGAAAAATTTGTTATGTTTTTATTTTCTCAAAAATGGCTGTAATGATTTTCATTACATACTGTATGTTTAAGAATTTTGCATGAAAAATAAAATGCATACCATGAAGTTTCTCAAAAAGCTTGTGAAGTCCTATTTATTTTAAATGAATTTTATATCATTTGGTATAACTTGTAAACTATAAGGGATAGATGAAAGCTTACTACATAAAATTTGTAGGTTTTATTAAAACACAACTTATGTCAAATAACTTTTTGTGGCATTTGCCATTTCTCGGATATTCTTTGTCATTGGTTGAATTTTCAAATACTTCACATTTTTTCAAGTGCTAAGTTGCTATTCTTTTTTTTCCCTTTCTTTCTTGTTACTACAAAGATTAAAATTTCAAAGCCACTACATAATGATCCACTTTTTAAAGGTTTGATTATTGCTTAAGCCTCCTGTATTCCTCTTGTACGTACAACTAAATGTGTACTAAAAGAATTTCTGCAAATGTCAACAAGAATTAAGAGAAGAATAAGCTTTCATAAGGATAGCTTATAGATAAGTGAGTAAAGAGTCATGTGAATGTAACACAGGTTTTTTTTTAAAAAAGATAAACATTTAATTAAATAATATTAAAAGGACACAGCATACTAGTAACATCTTTTTTAACAGTCATCACAGCCACTACTTGGGGACAATGTGCAAGATTGCAAGATTAAACCCCATGTGCCTCCTTCAAGACTTAGTTACAACCTATCAACTCTAATATAAATTAATGATTTACAGTACCAAAAACTGCAAAATTGTGAAGAAATGAGGTCCTTAAGTTACTGTCTTAAGTTATTCTGTATGCAAAAGCATTATTTTTTCATTTAAAATAATTGTTCAGAGAATAAAATGGTATTACGATTTTTCATTAAGTTAAAACCAACTAAAACCTTTTATTCATATGTGGTTAAAATAATTAATTACACATTTAAATATGTAATTATAAACTTCAGAGAGACATTTTTGAAAATTTATGGTAAAAGAATGCATAGACTAAATTGGTTGAAGTAAATTATTTAGAAAATGTATTAAGTGTAAGCTTCTGGTGTTACTATTCCTTAGATACATAGCCCATTACCTATACCTAAATTTCCCATGCAGTTTTCTCATCCAGTTTTAGATCTGCATTTTTATTGTACTTAATGATGCAACCATTAGTTGCTTATGCAGTTACAGCTTCTTAATTTTATCTTTTGCTTTTGGTTTAAACTTTAAACATAGTAAGAATAAATGTTCATTAGCTTACTGTTATTACATTTTAAAATTTACCGCATAATTCACAGAATTTCACCTAACTAGTTGTTTCTCATTAAATACCTTACTCTGGTGTTCTGGGTTATACAGCCTGAAACACACATTCATGTTATTATTTTATTATAAAATAGCTTATAATAACAGAACTCTTTCAAAATGCCTATTTTTACTTTCTCTACTACGTATAGTAAGTAGGGGAAGTATTGTATTCCACCCAAAAATTCCATACCGAGATTTCACCGGAAATATATGTTTTGAGACCCCCTGAATCCAAAAGAAGCATTTTTGGAAACATGTCCGTGTGTGTGTCTGTGTGTGTGTCTGTCCGTCTGTGAACAGCATAACTCAGAAACGAACAGTCGGATAAACACCAAACTTGGTATTTAGGTTCAGTATCTTCCAGAGATGCAACACGAAGGTTTTCAAGAAGATCCCCCCACCCTAGATCACCCTTTACATGGAACATTTTTCGAAATTTTTAATTTTCTCAAAAATGGCTCTAACGATTTTGATTAAAATATCATATGTTTAAGATATTTTCATGACAAATGAAATGTATATCTCGAATTTTCTGGGAATGTCTCCAAAGTATTCTTCATTGTGAACGACTTTTGCATAACTAGTAAACCATAAGAGATAGACAAAATTTTACTACACAAAAAATGTAGATCGCATTAAAATATACAATTTATGTCATATGCAATTTTTTTTTTTTGAGTGAACCATTTTCGAGATATTGCTTGTTATTCCCTTAAATTTTCCAATACTTATACTTTTTCTCAAATGGAAATTCATTATTTATTTATTTTTTTTTTGTCCTGGTAATGCAAAGAGAATGAAATACTACACATAGCAACCAGCTCTCAAAATATTTGACTATAGCTTAAACCCTACCAATTCCCCTTGCATCTACAAGAAAATTAGCAATAAGATTAACATCTCGATATCTTGATTAACATGAAGCATATGGAGAATAAGCGTTTGTAAAAATAGTTTGTACAAGAGTAGAGAAAGTCATGTGAGTGTAACACATCAGAATTTTTGTGATTAATGTGATCTAACAGCAAGAGGTTTCATAACTTAATTCACTCTTTGTGCATTTTATGAATTGAAAAACCTATGGTATTAGTGCATATTAGTATAAATATGAAATTTTGGAAAATTCATATTTTACTTCGGAAATAAATTAAATGTGGCAATTTTAGAAGTTATACCAAATAGGTTGTCCTTTATAACCCTTATTATCATACTTACTTTGCTTTTTTTATTCACTGGGCATATGCAGGGATTTTCGGTTTCATTCTTGCTTGCAGTATTACTTCCCTAATGTGATGCAGATAGATTCAGTGGCTATTAATGGTAAAAGCTATATGAGAAACCACCGCTATCATAAATTGCTTGGAATCTACAGTTTGTTTTCTTTAAGAGAAATTGTTTTTTCTATTATCTCTATAAGCTGTTTTATATCACTGCTAACCTGTTAATGACTATATTCTTTTAAGGCATTTTTAAAAATATGCTGTTTGTTATTGTTATGATTGCATTCAACATTAAAGTGAATATATAGGTAAATATATGAGAGAACATCAAAGAGAAAATTACACATGATTATGGCATGCCAAGTAAGATTTATTCAATGATGCAGTACAATACAAAGTGACACAAATACATCTCACTGTTTTTCAACATAGTTGCCAAGTCTCTGTAAACAACAGTCTGAACATTTTATCAATTGTTCATTCCTTGACGATAAAAATCTGCTCCACAGTTTGAACTTCATCATTGGCAAATCCCTTTCCACCAAGATGTTTACTCAGCTTGCCCAATAGATGGAAATCACATGGTGCAAGATCTGGATTGTATACTAGATGCTTCCATACTGCCCATCAAAATCATTAAAGCAAAGAATGTGTTGTGCACGCCATGTGTGGTGTTGCATTGTCATGAATGAGAACAATGCCTTTGCTTATTTTTCCATGCCTTTTTTTCTTTATAGTGTTGTGCAGCGACATCAGTGCTTGATAGTAAGAATCAGAAGGTTGTTTTTTCTTTTGTCATAAACTCTATGTAAGCAACCCCTTCACAGTCAAAGAAAACTGTGGCCAGGAACCTCCCTGCTGATGGTACAACTTTGAATTTCTTCTATACAGACAAGGATGTGTCTCTCTATTCCATAGACACTGTTTAAGGCGTGAAATGTTGCACTTATATCTCATTGCGCATAGTGATACAGCTTTGGAAATCATTGCCTTCCTCAGAGTAAGCTTCTTTAAGTGCAGGTGTCAGTGCTTGTGGAACCTAGTGTGAACACAGTTTCTGATACTGCAGATGGCCTTGAATGTTGAAATGAGCTGCCCATTGAGCTCATCTGCTGCACAATGTCTGCGATACTCTATGATTGCTGAGAATCATTTCATCAATTTTTTTGGGTATTGTCATTAGTGGTCAATGTTGATGTCCTTCCTTTGCAATCAGCATCACCCATGTTTGTGTGGCCTAGTTCAAATTGTTCACAACATTTCACAGTGGGTGGATTCAACATTGATTTGGTCCATATAATGCCAGAGTTTCACAGTTAACCTCTGTGCAATTTAGACGCTTTGCACACAATAATCATAATGTTCTGCATACTTCAACTTAGGAGTATGTTTCCAGTCGACATGCCATTACTTTTTATCAGTACCATAACAGAACTTTTTCTGTAGGAAGCCCTTAAAGTAAACTCTGTTCTGACAAAGCATTGCATTGCATTATTGTGCAGCGGACGATATGTGTAACTTACATTTTAAAGCCTCCTTGTGTCTGCTAATTTCTGCTACCTATGATGATGGATCTTTTTGATCCTATTTACATAACATCAGTCAGCAGATTTTGTTCATCATACTTACTATAGTTTTTGCACCATTAATAACTGTGAATTCATAATTCCCTTATGGTTATTAGTAATTGCTTAAAAAAGTGTGTTTTCCTGGTAATATGGGCTACTTGGAAAGCACACTTAAAGGATGACATATATTTGTAAACCCTTCCCTCTAAGTAATTCACAATTGCAACTTAGCGCTGCTTGTCACAGCACATATGTTCACTACTAAATGTTTCTGTTGAAATAAACCTCACATTTATGTCAAAAATTGCATAAATATTATTAAACACTGAATGCTTAAAGCACTAACTAACCTATAAAAGTTTGGCATGATTATGTAACCTCCTGTCCCCAAATCACATCTATCTGCAGGAGATGGTGGTATCTGGTCAACCTTCCACCCCTATTTTTGCATTCTGGCCATGATGTCTTTATGAACTGAGGAGGGTATGCAATACTGTGTGATGGGCATTGGTCTGCTAGGACTGTAGTGCCATGAAGTTGGATTGTGCAACCACATCCATCTTATATCTTAATATTTAGTGATATGGTCTCTCCAAATCAATGTTCCCTTATCCTTAATCTCAGAATAAACTGCATGTAAGAGAGAATAAGCAGAATTGGATGGTGCTTTTAAGACAGATATTTTTTGAAGAATGTAAATTTAAATATGATGAATTACTAACTACATAGTGTAGAAAATGTAAAAATAAAGAGCAGCTGTGATATTCATGGGGTGGTATTTAAATATAATTAATTAATTATACTTAAAGTTTTAAATGTTTATGGCAAGACATTAAGAATTACTGATAAACAAGAAGAAAAAAGGGCTTCCATCACAAACATCAATTGGCCTTTAAGAAATTTTCTCACTTTGGAAAACTTAAAATATTATAAGCATAAGAACATATTAAAGGAAACTTGAACTGCACAAGTTAATCTGAGCATGCACATGTAGAGCATAAGAATTCAAAATGAAAAAGAAAAAAAAATAAATGTATAAATAAATCATAAATCCATAAAAGGCAAAGTACAAATTTACATAATAAACAGAATGCATGCAGTAAGTGATAGCCAGGGGAAAAACGCAATACTAAGGGTAAAAAATGTAAGTACTGACTTGATTGAATGTGTTGGTGTCTGTGTATGTTCTGTGTAATAGATGATGGCTTTGCATGGAATGGACTTCTCCAGCAGAGTTATATTGCCTCTTAACAGTCAAAAACCCCATAAAGCTATTCCTTACCTAAACATAGTTTCTGTTTGCATACACTGCATATTGCAATTTTGTGTTCTTGTGCTGAAACAGAAATAAAACAAAATAATATTTTAACGGTCTTAACTCTTTGCAAAAAACTGTTTTAAATAAAAATGTGTTTCATTGTGATGGAGTAGGCAAAACAAACTTAAAATAGTTTACATATCACGGCTGAAAATATACTGTATAATTCTTGTCTAACACATTTTCTTACTGATAAAATAAGTTTTTTGTTTTAACAAGGTGTTTCTGTTGTTTTAATTGTGTTTTCATATTATTTTGTATATTATAGAACATAGTTTCAGAATTACCTGTAATAGAATTGTAACAGATAATTATGTTTCAATGGCAGCAAATATTTTTATCTTGCATTTAGTTTTAATTATTGGATAGATGCCTTATTTGCCAAAAAAGCACATTGTGTTGCAATGTTAATAAAATATGGCATTAGCATAAAATTTGCTGAGGGAATAACAAAATGCGCTTCACTGACTTCTTAAAAAATTCAAAAGAAAGAGCTTTAGTATTATTAGAAAGTCTGTTAAATTAAGTCACATTATCTCAAAAGAATTTTGAATTTTACTATTGATATAAACATAAGAACTATATCTTGTGTGATGATCATGAACCTTAGAATATAATGTATATTTATGAATATTTTTCTTGGCAAATAAGAGGCAGTGAAGCACAAAGAATGAAATCAGTGTTAAGATACCCAGGTCTACAATGAGTTTTGCCGATTATTACACCACACAAATTCCAATGGCCTTCTTCTGTAATAAAAGTATGTATCGGTTAAAGCATGATTGCCCCAAAGTAAATGGCTAAGTATGTGTCCATAGTAAATGGATGATAAAGCAGTAGGAGATATATAACTTCTTAAAATTCATAGTATAATTAAACCTCTGCTTATTAGCAATGTAATTGATATGCAAATGCCTACCTAAACCAGGCTTAAAGTGAACACCAGTGTTGTTAATAATATGAGTTAGATTATATTTAACCAGAAACAGCTGCATGCAGAAATTAGTTGAATAATAATAATTGCTGCAGACATAACACCATTGCTAATTGGCAGATTTTTAGACAAGTAGAGCCTAAATCAATAAAGCTAAAAATAAAAATATAAGTTTGCCCAAAAACTATATTTTCTTTAAACTAAGCAGATACAGTCATAATATTGCATGTTTACTTTCTCTACTACGTATAGTAAGTAGGGGAAGTATTGTATTCCACCCAAAAATTCCATACCGAGATTTCACCAGAAATATATGTTTTGAGACCCCCTGAATCCAAGAGAAGCATTTTTGGAAATATATCCGTGTGTGTGTCTGTCAGTCTGTGAACAGCATTAACTCAGAAATGAACAGTCGGATAAACACCAAACTTGGTATTTAGGTTCAGTATCTTCCAGAGATGCGTCGCAAAGGTTTTTCAAGAAAATACCCCCACCCTAGATTACCCTTTACATGGAACATTTTTCGAAAATTTTAATTTTCTCAAAAACGGCTCTTAATGATTTTGATTAAAATATCATATGTTTAAGATACTTTCAAAACAAATGAAATGTATATCTCGAATTTTCAGGGAATGTCTCCAAAAGTATTCTTCATTGTGAATGACTTTGCATAATTGGTAAACCATAAGAGATAGACAAAATTTTACTACACAAAAAATGTAGATCGTATTAAAATACACAATTTATGTCATATACATTTTTTTTGTTGAGTGAACAATTTTCGAGATATTGCTTGTTATTCCCTTAAATTTTCCAATACTTATACTTTTTCTCAAATTCGTTATTCATTTTTTTTTTGTCCTGGACATGCAAAGAAAATGGAATACTCCACATAGCAACCACCTCTTAAAATATTTGACTATCGCTAAGTCTACCAATTCCGGTTGCATCTACAAGAGTAGAGAAGTCATGTGAGTGTAACACATCAGATTTTGTATGTTTCTTTGGTGATTATTTTACAGTCAAGCAAGGGAGCTTTCCAATGTTAATATCAATCTTAAGGCAGAGAAAAAAAAAGTACAACTCTTTAAGCTGGAATATATCTTAGTGCAGCTTGCTAAACAACATGTTCACAGAAGTTAAATAAAAACTATTTTATACCCTATAAAGTGAAAGCTGTGTGTTTTGAATAGAGGATTTTGTAAGCAAAGATTTAGTTCAGTGGCCTCACATGAATAAGTTAAGTATGAGGACATGGGTTCAAATCCATTTTCCAAAGTGAATTTGTTAACATTAATTATGTATTATTTTCTCCCATTTATGTCCACCATTAACATCTAAGGTCATATCACAAGGTTTGACTTTGGAACAATTCCCCATCAGCAATGTTGCCAACTTGTTTACAGTTTTGTGTTAATTGGATTTTGTATTACTTAAAATCTTGTATTTCTTTCTTTCTTTTTTACTTTCTGTATTATGTACCTAGTAGATATTGCATTCCACCCAAAAATTCAATATCAAGATTTCACCAGAAACACATGTTTTGAGACCCCAAAATATAAAAAAAGCATTTTAACAAAAGGTCCGAGTGTGTGTGCGTGCGTGAACAGCACAACTTAAAAACAAAAGTCATATAAATATCAAACTTGGTATTTAGGGTCAGTATCTTCCAAACATGTGACACAAAGATTTTCAAGAAAGTCTTTCCCACTTACATCAGCATTTTTCAAAATTTTTGATTTTCTAAAAAATTATTTTAATTAAAATATCATATATTAAGATATTTACATGACAAATAAAATGTATATTTTGAGCTTCCTGTGAATGGCCTGTGAAGTCCTCTTTATTTGGAAGGAATTTTGTGTAATCTTGTATAATTCCTAAACCTTAAAGCAATAGACGAAAACGTGCTACACAAAAAATGTAGTTTTCTTTAAAAAACACAGTTTATTACAAATAACTCTTTTTGTGGCATCAGTCATCTCCTAGATATGAATGGTTTGATTTGTTCAAAATCTCATCGATTTTCAGTTCTTCCTGGTGATTGCATGGAACAGTTTGGAATTTTAAGGCCTGCATAGCATCCAGTTCCTAAAACATTTGACTATCACTGTTCGTTTTGTATCCTAACAAAATGTTTAATGTAGCTTTTTCTGTAAAGGTTTATCTGGATTAAAATGAAGTAGATAGAAAAATAAACTTTCATAAGAATAATTTGTATACACACTGATAAACGATAGAGGGGAGAGAAAGTCACGTGAATGTAACACATCAGATTTTTTAGAAAACGATTGCTCGCATGAGAGAGAGAGAGAGACAGAGACAGAGACAGAGCCCAAGAATGGAAATTTGGTTAAACACCAAACTTTATATTTAAGTTCAACATCCTCCAAGGTTTCAACATGAAGGTTTTTAAGAAAATCCAGCCCCCTCCCACCCCAAGCTATTCTTTACATGGAAAAAAGTTTATTATTTTTTATTTTCTCCAAAAGACTAACAATTTTAATTTAAATGCCATATCTTTAAGGTTTTGTATGACAAATAAACTGTATATCTTGAATTTTCTGGGAATAGCCTCTGAACCAGTCTTCATTCTGAACTGATTTTTTTGTAACTTGTGAACTGTAAGAGAAAGACAAAAACTTACTACACAAATGATGTAGATCTCATTAAAACATAGAGTTCATGTCAAATGAAAGTTTTTGTGGCATTAATCATTTCCGAGATACACTATGTGATCAAAAGTATCTGGTCTCCCCCACAAACATACGTTTTTCATCTTAGGTGCATTGTGCTGCCACCTACTGCCTGGTACTCATTATTTGCAACCTCAGTAGTCATTAGACATCGTGAAACAGCAGAATGGGACGCTCTGTGGAACTCACAAACTTCGAATGTGGTCAGGTGATTGGATGTCACTTGTGTCAGAAGTCTGTACGCGAGATTTCCACATTCCTAAACATCCCTAGGTCCACTGTTTCTGATATGATAGTGAAGTGGAAACGTGAAGGGACATGTACAGCACTAAAGAGTACAGGCTGACCTCGTCTCTTGACTGACAGAGACCGCCGACATTTGAAGAGGGCCGTAAAGAGTAATAGGCAGGCATCTATCCAGACCATCACACAAGAATTCCAAACTGCATCAGGATCCACTCCAAGTACTATGACAGTTAGGCGTGAGGTGAGAAACCTTGGATTCCGTGGTCGAGCGGCTGCTCATAAGCTACACATCACGCAGGAAAATGCCAAACAATGCCTCGCTTGGAGTAAGGAGCATCAACATTACACGATTGAACACTGGCAAAACGTTGTGTGGAATGACAAATCGTGGTACACAATGTGGCGATCCGATGGCAGGGTGTGGGTATGGCGAATACCCGGTGAACGTCATCTGCCAGCGTGTGTAGTGCCAACAGTGAAATTCGGAGGTGGTGGTGTTATGGTGTGGTCGTGTTTTTCCTGGAGAGGGCTTGCACCCCTTATTGTTTTGCATGGCACGATCACAGCACAGACCTACATTGATATTTTAAGCACTTTCTTGCTTCCCACTGTTGAAGAGCAATTCAGGGATGGCGATTGCATCTTTCAACATGATCAACCACCTGTTCATACTGCATGGGTTGTGGCGGAGTGGTTACATGACAATAACATCCCTGTAATGGACTGCACTGCACAGAGTCCTGACTTGAATCCTATAGAACACCTTCGGGATGTTTTGGAATGCCGACTTCGTGCCAGGCCTCACCGACCTACAGCGATACCTCTCCTCAGTTCCGCACTCCGTGAAGAATGGGCTGCCATTCCCCAAGAAACCTTCCAGCACCTGATTGAAAGTATGCCTGCAATAGTGAATGCTGTCATCAAGGCTAAGGGTGGGCTAACACTATATTGACTTCCAGCATTACCGATGGAGGGTGCCACGAACTTGTACGTCATTTTCAGCCAGGTGTCCGAATACTTTTGATCACATAGCGTATCTTTTATTATAGATTTGAATTATTTTCAAATATTGCATACTTTTTCAACTAGAAAGTTGCTATTCATTTTTCTCTTATGATCATGCAAAGAGAACGAAATTTCAAAGCCATAACATGGTGACTCATTCTTAAAAGATTTGATTACCTCTTAGCCTACTGTATTTTCTTATTTCCCATGTACCTACAAGGAGATAACTAATAAAACCATGTTTACAAATATCTTGATTAGCGTGAAGCAGATAGAAGAATAAGATTTTTTTAAGAATAATTGAAGAATGGGTAGAGGAAGTCATTTGAATGTAACATTAGATTTGTTTAAACATTAAATCACATGCACATTTACACTCCCACTCATATTTCTAGACTCAAGGGAGTATAGCGTATAAACCTGGTTAAAGAAAAATTCCCATCTTCCAACCAAAATAAAACCTGAGACTTCTGGATGTGGAGGCTAGTATGCTAACCATTACATAACAGACATTCTTTCTTTCTCTTTTATTTTTTCTACCATGTACCTAGTAGGTAGAGAAGGTATTGCATTCTATCCAAAAATTTGATACCAAGATTTCATTAGAAATTCATGTTTTGAGTCCCTTAAATAAAAAAAAAGCATTTTTTAGAAAAAGTGTGTGTCTGTGAACAGCATAACTCAGAAACAAAAAGTTGGATAAACACCAAACACACAATTTTTTATTTTATTAAAAACGGCTCTAATGATTTTGATTAAATTTCCATATATTAAAGATAAATAAAATGTATACCTTGGATTTTCTGGGAATAGCCTTTGAATTCCTCTTTATTCAGAAGGGATTTTGTAAAGTCTTGCATAACTGGTAAACTGGTTAAGCAATAGACGAAAACATACTGCACAAAAAACGTGGATATCTTTAAAGCACACAATTTATTTCAAATAACTTTTTTGTGGCATCAGCCATTTCTAAGATATCTGCTATTAATGGCTCGAGTTGTTCATTACTTAGCTATTCTTTTTAAAGTCCTGTCAATTTTCAGTTGTTTCTCATGATATCATGGAAAGAGAATGGAGTTTTATGGCCAGCATGTAGCATCCAGTTCTAAAACATTTGACAATCACTATTCAATTCAATTCAATTCAATTTTTATTCATCCTTAAAAATTGATTCTGTACAAAGTACAATGATACAGGACACGTCAAAAGTTAAATTTATGTATATGTACAATAAGGTTTGATATCAAACATATATTTAACATAGACTATTTATCTTACAATAGTCTAATTTATAACCATAAAAGTGAAGGATTCATCAGTAATTAAATGTATGCAATATATTACAAAATGAACTATCAAATATATTTAACAAAATTATTTTACAAATATAACTATGAAATGAAGGATATGATACAATCTATCTACAATATTCCCTCTGTATCTCTAATGAAATGTGCATTGCAGCTATTTCCAGAGAGGTTTATCTTGATTAAAATGAATTAGATAGAAAAATAAACTTTCGTAAGCATAATTTGTATAACCATAATAAACGATAGAGGGTAGAAAAAGTCATGTGAATGTAGCATCAGATTTTTATAATAAGTACTGTATTGGGCTTGTAATGCTTGATAGATAATTTCTTTACTGTCTATATGTAATGCAACACATGGTTTGTCAAAATGAAAAATGAGGTTCAAGTTGTGATTTTGCAGCATTTGACGTATTAGTGCTTTAAAAACTGGTATAAAATAGAACTATCAAGTTAAAAAAAAAGTCTACTGAGCTGTAAGGCCATAGTCTACTGGGATTCCTCCCCTTCAGCTTCCAAGATGTTTTGTCTGCAGGTGAATGAAAGCTATGATGCAGATAGAAGAAGTTCATGGCACATCATAAGGTCGGTAACAGCAGGCTTCCTTCTTATAACACCTAGATAAAAGGAGGGGACATTCCTGCTTATCTTAATGTGATACATATTTCTGATTCTGTAGTAGCAGTGACAAATGTTTCAATGGGGTTTCATATTTGCTAACATTTATTTATAGGTACTCAGAGTCTCAGAATGATAGCAGTTAATCATGGTGATGACTTTATTTATTAATTTGCTATAAAAGTGACATGTGAGTCTAGCATGATTGAAATGTATGTATGAGATACAAAAATGAGAAATATTTAGTATTATTAGAATATTACATATGCAGATTAAACAGCACAACATATTTATGTAATATAAAATTAATATTTGATTAACCATAAAAGTTAGAAACTTAGCATAAATATTAGTTATTGTGAGTAATAATGAATTTCAGCCAGACAAGTTCACAGATGCTTCACCACAATATTCTGCACATTGTATGCAGGATTTGTTTCTTCAGGCAGGCAGGCAGGGTGTGTAGAAAAATGGCAAATGGCAGCCCTTGCTTACTTTTGCATTTTTGATCTGTTCTCTCAATTCTACATCTAGATAAATTGATTTGTGTGTTATTACATTCAAAATATTAAGAGATGTGCATCTAACAAAAGGGAGCATTTAAAATTCTTAAGAAACATTCAAGTTACTTATAAGCTATATTTTATACTTTTTGTTCAACCTGTATACATTTAAATAACTTCTATTTATACAAATATAAATTAACAAATCAAATGTATGTAACCAGACATCAGTATAATTACAATAAAAAAATATTTAAACTTGGATAATACACATACAACATAAATCCATGTCTATGCACAATTTAGTAAAAATGAAATAAAACAAATAAAATAACTTAATAATTCTGAAATTAGGCGTTTAAAAATGCCCTTTATAGCAACTTAATTAACTTTTAAGCCTTTTACACAATATGTGGTTTTTAATATGCATTGGCGGTTTATTGTGTAATATGCAGGCAGCTAAATGTATTATATTTTCATATTATTTCTTCTTTGTAAATTTGTGTGAAAATTTTATTTCTGTGCAGCTGTTGTGTATGATCTAATTTTTGTTGATGTTATTGTGATTTCATGAAGTTTTAAGTACATTATTAGTAGGTATCTGTAACTGTAATATAACCCCCCCTGCAGTAGGTACTTCTGTTAAGAAAAACAAGTTATATTAATCCTGAGTAAATACTGAGTAGCATGCTTGTGTACATAAATTTTATCATTTGTTTAAATGAATAGACTTGAGTATATTTTATTACAAATTTTGTTTCTGTTTACACCATAGAAAGTTAGTACAGTAATAATAAATACCTACCAGGTACTGTGGTCCTTATTTAGGTTGTTTGTTGTCATTGAAATGTAATTGTCATACTATATGGAATGTGAATTTGTACTTGGATTATATTGGTATTAGGTCAATAGATAGTGTCATGTCTTATTTTAAAATAACAAGACGTTAAATGTTTGTTAATGGATTTTCATTTACATTCTTTTAATGGCAACTGTCATTTTATTTATGGAATATCTAAATAGAATAGATTTATTAAAGCTGTTCATATTATCTGTAAGGACTGATATTAAGTGCTGTTATATGTTTAGTACTATTCTCATAAGTAGAGCTCGGACAGTAGGTGGTAAACAACTTAAAATAGGCAGGCAAATAGGCACTACAAGTTCAAAATAGGCACTAATATAGGCACTATCAGTAATGATAAGCATTGAAGTAGACACAATCATTTATTCATTTACCACTTAAAAACATATTTAGACATGATAGAACAGTTCTGAACTATCAAATAACCATATCCCATGCATTCAATCTACTAAATTTCACTATTCTCTTAATGGAGTGTAAA
Source organism: Deroplatys truncata (assembly GCA_030765065.1). NCBI lineage: Eukaryota > Metazoa > Arthropoda > Insecta > Mantodea > Mantidae > Deroplatys > Deroplatys truncata. The sequence goes on from CM060975.1 coordinate 139,495,243, forward strand.
CTGTAAGCATTATTTCTTTAAATTTACACTCTTCAGTTACTATGTATTTTTTGTGCCAAACCCTATTATCAGTTTTTAAGTAATTTCTCTCTTGAATATGTTTTATATTCCCACATTGGTATGTAATTATTATTGAGTCTGTTATGTATTGTGTTAAAACAGACTAGTGTTGCATTTGCAATGAAATAAGTCTAGTCTTTTTAGTCAGTGCTGTGTTTTTGCCTCATAGGACGTAGAAAACAATAAAGTCTCATATTTATAAACAAAACAATGAGTTACTACTAAAATTATTCATTCACCAGTCATAACTCAATAATTTGTTTGTAACTGACCATTGGCCATACACTTTGTTGTGCTAAGTAGCCACTATTTTATTATTACACGAAAGAATGCAACTGCTGGCATTAGGAAAGAAATGTTAGTATTGCAAACTTCCTCAGGTATGTTATCAAGAATGGTTCATTGGCTTAGAGCTCAAAACATTAATTGCAATACTAAGGTTAACATTACATTAATAAATAATTTAAATTGAATTGAATTTATTTGTACAAATCTTCTATACTTCCCCATATCTCCTGCTTTTCCATGTCTTCCATTCTAGTTCTTACTGCCATCCAAAATCCATTTATATTTCTCTCCCCTAACCTCCATGTATCTCCCATTCCTCCATTCCTATTTTTTCCATTCCTGCCCACCAACTATCTTTGTTTGTCATACGCCTTTGCTGACTCATGCATATCTTTAAATTTTCTCCCTCCTTTGTTAAACATCTAATCCAGAATTTTTCTTTCTAGTAGTAATCCTTTTCTCCTTGTTCTTCCCAATTCCAATAAAGCTACCTCCCCTGGTGCTGCTCTTGATAGACCTAGTAATTGTTTCCAAAACCTTCTATACATTTCTACTGTGCACAGCACTCTTGATTTTACCAATGCCTCATACATTCTTTCCACCATTTAGATGACATTTCCAGTTTATATTTACATATCCTTATTCCCCTCATGGCCTCCCTTTAGCTACCATCTTTCTGCCATGGGCCCCGCACTCTCCGTTACTACTCATCCCTAAATAATCAAATTCTTTGACAATCTCCAGTTTGTGGCCACCCAAAAACCACTTTTCTTCTTTTTTTTAGTTTGATTCCTCTCTTAAATACCATAACTTTGGATTTATTAATATTTACTTTGATTTCCCATTCTTCATGCTTTAATAAATAATATTAAGAAATATCTGACGATAATGAAAATATTGAAATTAAGATCGGCAAAAACCTTGATAAAAGTCATCATTATGAAAAAAGCCATAATAGGCCCTTTAAAGTAGACAAGTATGGCACACACTATGGTGTGTGACACATGAAAAGGCACACACTATGAAAATAGGCAATTATAGGTACTATAAAATAATTATATTTTACTCCAGTAAGCATTAAACATATTTATATATACAGAGCCTAAGTTTCTAAACAAAGGAGCAAAATAGGCCAAAGGTGTATGCCAAGTTGTACTCGTAAGCAATACAAAAATATCTGTATGCTAATAGCAGTTTCATGAAAATTTATAAGAATTAGGAATTGAAATTCAAGAAAAGAAACATATAGATAAATTTCCTTATAACCATAAAAATGTTGCTCAATATTAATGTAAAATATTGTAACAGTATAGTGGAGTAAGTCATGCATGTTGCCATTAGTTCTATTATTGACACATAACATTTATGTTGAATGTATAATAGGCACTAATTCAAAACTAAACCAAAATCTTTCCTATACTGATATCAAGTTCCCTTAACACATTTAGTTTCTGTTTTTGTCCCAAGATATCAGTACTGTGCATCTTCAAGTATTTACACTCTCCCTTACCATTCTGGCTAAATAATATGAGATCATAGTTCCCTGCATGACATCCCTAAGTTAGTAATTCAAAGGTAAGGAACTAAGCAGTGTATCATAAATTATAGCTTACTTTTTTAACCTATAAAGAGTATTTAAGGAGCAATGAATCAAAAAGCACTAAGTGCATAATAAACAGCTTCAGGAGAGAGGAAAAACTGATATATCCTAAACTTATTCGTGCTTTTTAAGGCTCTTCATACCTAACTGTAGTGCAATTACCACCTTCCTAAATACTATTATCACCAAAATGCATTTTGGTTTAATACCACATTTGTAATGAAAACTGTTCAGGACTTAGTACATTTTGAACCAATCATACTGAAGATATTATCATGAGCATTAAGAAAAAATGTCAAAAAAATTATATTTAATGATATTTTAATAAACAATTTAATTGCACCTACAAAAGCAGTTTTATACTTTGCTTTATGCATTTTTTGGAAAAAAAAAAGAGTTATTTTTCAAATCTTGCTGATTTTTCTGTAAACCCCTTTATTTCAATGCTTCTTTCAACAAACACAACTGTGTTTCTGAATTTAAACAATACCCATTTCTTCCTCCAAATAGTCACATTCTTCTTCATTATGGTTTTCGCTACAGAATGCAGACTCTTCATCCACAACATTCACATAAAACTCCAGCTCAGCCTCATGTCTGCATTCACTCCTGAATCTCTTTTGTAAGAGTGAGTCAACGTCTTATTTGCTTTGTTGATTCTGCTTGACTTGCGGTATACACTCAAACATAGCTTCCCATTTCAATGGAATTATGAATGGTTTATAGGAATGGCAAAAAGTTCATTAGCAAGAAGAGAACTTAGTACTTCTTGTCATTTTTTGAAAACTAGCATGAAAGACAAAACAACAAAAAGTCATCTCAGTATCCTTTGCAGGCATTCCACTGCATTTATTTGCATGAGAGTAATACAATACATATATTTTTATGACATGGCCAAAGCTGTTTACCTCAGTTTTACTTCTTTGCTTCTCTTGGTTTCCTGAATTTTCATTCGCTTTCTGGTATCTCTACTGTTGCCTGCAACAATGTTTTCCTTTTCCATGCTGTAATTCTAGCAAATCTACTATTAGTACTTCTTTGACACAGCTCCTATCTCAGACCTTCAAATAAGGAGATTTGTTTTCTTCATTCATTCATTGATATAATATTGCTAACAAGGCCCAAGGAAGTGATATCTAATACTGTTTGGCAGCAACATGCACATTTCTAGTTTCACAGAATGCAAACACAGTAGTCAAAACATGCATGTACACAGTGTCACATAGGCAATTGTTTGCTGATGTAAATTGGCGCATTTTGTTCCATTCGTCTCAGCAGACTAAGCACTTTCTGAACCAAATGATGTATTTTGAAGCCATTTTATGATAGGAAGGAGTGCTGTGTGAAACAAATGGAATGCATAGATCGATTCAGCACCATCAAAATAGCAAAAATCCATATCAAAAAGCATTTCATCTGTGGGTGGAATTAATGCATTTTGCTCCAATGTTCCCCATTTCTTAATGATTCAATAATTGTAATTTAAAAATGTTTAATGAGAACTTACTCCCTTACCCACCATTGCACAGGAGAATTTTTAAATCTTGAATGAACTTTTATTAATTTCATTTAACTTCTTCTACTCTTTAGACATAGAATCATACAAAAGCCCTAAAAGTTGACATTAAAGGAAAAAGGAGCCACTATACATCAATATACAATGAAATATGGGGTGAGATTAGGGTCGGCTGCAGGAGTTCTGCCACCTCGTGCAATAATTGCAAGTGCTGCCCCCTCTTCATGCTTTCATACATAACTAATTTTTATGTGTAATGTCAGTCCTTCATGATTACTTATTCTCACACAAAATACATTCATTTATTTACTTACTTGCAGAGATAATCAATAAATAAAGCTCAACATGATTTGTAATTCCATCATATTTTCACATATCTTGTTCATGTTTTAAGATTTTGCTGCTCCTAAAACCTGCCACCCAGGGTGGCATCATGGCTCAACCCCACCTCGAGCCAACCCTGGGTGAAATTGACAGATGGGAAGAATCCCTACCTTCCTAATTAACCAATTTAAAATTGTTGAGTGTGGCAAATAGCCTGTAAGCACCAAGAAGAAATAATATTTTTAGTCTTTAGTTATAAATATTGGTTGAGGACTCCAAATTTCTTGGGCCTCCAATCAGACACACAGAACTAACATTGTTGGTTATATATTGATTGAGTAGAGATTGCCCTGGACATACTTATTTGTCAAAATATATTTAGCATAGATTATTCCATCAGTAATGGATTTGGTTACAATATGTAAAGAAAATGGAGGAAAATTACTTGTATAAAACTCATTAAAGGCTTTTGGCTTTCCAAAACTTCACTACATAGGTACGTCCATAGAGGTTATTCAGAGGTTTGAATGCCAATTGAAGAAATAAATACCCACAAACTTGCTTTTGTAATTTGTAGATGCATATGCACTTGCTCTTCACATCTTTGTTTTCTAATTGCTGCATCTTAAATTTATCATGGCAGAGAATACTTCCAAAATATTCAGAAATGCTTTTAAGATTAAGTTATAGACCTATTACATAATTCATTTTATAGATCAAGATCTTTAAAATCTGGCTTGTCTTCAGTGGTATTCTTTGCATTACCTACATCAACAAGTTCTAACTTGATTTTGTCTTCCATTTCAAACATCTGCATCCAATTAATTGAGCAAGCACAAATTTCAAGTTATGCTAATATGTAGTAGGCCATCTTATAAGGGGTTGCATACTAAATCATTACTTCACAATTTAAGTTTTTCACATGTACTGTAAGATCTATTACATTAAACTGTTTTATGCATAGCATTTAAAGCTTATTTTTAAATAGTATGTTCCAAATTATGATTTTTGGGGATGTTTGAATTATAAATAAATTATTTTATTTTCCCAGGGCTTTAACAATTTTGCTAAAACTAGTTAATTTTTCAAATATTTCTTTATTTATATTTAAATGAATGAAAGCAAACACAATGTTGCCAGTATTCCATTCTTTTAATTTGATCAACTCACCTTCAACATGGGAAAAATCCTTAGGAGTCGGCGTATGGTTTTTTTGCTGAATCTTCATGGAGAACATGTTGGTAAACTGTGTGTTTTACTATTTTATAGGTGCAAAAATGAATAAGCATTTCAGTGAACCTACTCTTAATATACCATATAAAGCTGTTCATGGGAAACTGGAAATCCTTTTGACATCTTGATTTTCACATATCTTGTGAAATCTATATTCACATTATTCTGACATCTCTGAGGCTGTAGATGTATTCGTTTGTCCAAAAGTTGGGCCACACATTGATCTGACACCTCTGAAGCTCTAGAGGTAATAGCTCTCTTGTCACGTGTTTTGAAGCAGAGATTCACATTGCTTCAACATCTCTAAGTTCTTAAAAATTGAGCTTTCTCTCTCATAGCCTCAAGTATTGGTTCTCAGTGGTCTCACCTTTCCATAAGAGGAATTTGGAGCAGTAATCAGAAAATTCAAAGTTCTAAGTCACTTGTATGTAAATTGGAATAAAAATAGATAAATTTAACAATTCAAAAGCCAATAGGGTGTTTTCCTGAAAGTTATGGTTTGATTCTTTTAGCTTCAGGATGCAATTGCCAATAGCCTTGTGTTTAAAAAACTAATACACAAGACCCTTTTCAAAAAACAAAAAAACAAGAAAAAACCACTCACAACAAAGATAAAGTACAAAGAAAAATAAATTTATAACAACTTTGAACTTGGTATGCAAACACACCATTCAACAAACTCAAATAATTGAGTTTTTACCTCTCCAGCTTCAAGATCTGCTGAGTAGTCCCTATTAATAGTCATGCATGGACCTGGCGTAGCTCTGTGAGGCTGATGATTAGCTACTTAAATATTCAGCTGCACAATTCTTTTTCAGTTATTTATTTTTTCTTACAATATAAAATAAAAGATGATGGACTGCAACCTAGTAGTAGTAGTAGTAGTAGTACATTTTACGTTGAACCCTTTAAAAACAAAAGACAGCAGAAAAATTAATTTCAAATGTGCACTTCCATTACACTGTCAGAAAATGGCAGGCATTCTCTGAGGTATAGCAGTGTAGAGGAAATGCTTTTTGCATTTTTCATGTGGTGTTTCCAGAACTTTAATGACAGTTCCACCAGCACTGAAATACAACATTTTGTGTTTTTATTTAGCAAAGCAATTGGGAAAACCTGCTCAAAGACCTCAAAGTTGCCTCCCACCTGCCCCATATTTCCAAAAGAATGAAGAGAATCTTTTATTACAAAGATTGAGAAAGCAGGCCCATTCAAGCTTAGAAACCTCAGCATTGCCACCCTCAGAAGATTCCCCATTCTCCCATTAGGGGTGATTTTTGTATTATCATCCCTAAAAGAAGGAAGAGAACAATATTTTATATCTTTATTTAGCAAAAGATTAGATAACGCAAACTCATTTATGATGCGGCTTAAAATTAGCTCCGCAGAACATTGTCTATCACCTCTCTTGTTAAGGGCAGTTTTTTGTGAAACCACTCCATACCATTTTTACTCTTATCCTAAAGAATTATGTGTGCCCAATTTCCCATTTGTACTGAAAAGCCTCCAAAGTGCCTTGCACTGAACATTTTTCAACCTCATCTCCCAATAGGAGTGCTTGTTTTTATCCAAAAAAACAATGAAGAGAGCAGCATTTATCTTTTTATTTAGCAAACTCATTGAGGCAACAGGCCCATTCTTGCTGAAAGGCCTCAAAATTGTCACCCGTAGTCCATTTTATATCCCCTCCCTTATTAGAGATGGCTTTTTACTTTCTTTACTATGTATAGTAAGTAGGGGAAGTATTGCTATCCACCCAAAAATTCGATACCAAGATTTCACCAGAAATATGTGTTTTGAGGCCCGTGAATCCAAATAAGCATTTTTGAAAACATGTTCTTGTATATGTATCTGTCTGCATGTCTGTGAACAGCATAATTTAAAACCACAGATAAATACCAAACTTGGTATTTGGGCTCAATATCTTCCAAAGATGCGACACAAAGATTTTCAACAAATTCCCCTCACCCCAAACTACCTTTTACATAGAAACTTTTTCGAAATTTTTTATTTTCTAAAAAATGGCTAATGATTTTTATTAAAATGCCATATAAGAAAGATATTTACTTGACAAATAAAATGTATATCTTGAATTTTCTGGGAATAGCCTAGGAAATCCTCTTCATGGAAGGAATTTTGTATAGTCTTGTATAATTTGAAAACGTTAAGCAATAGACAAAAATGTACCCCACAAAAAATATAGATATCTTTAAAACACACAATTTACTTAAAATAAGTTTTTTTGTGGCATAAGCCATTTCTAAGATCTGTTATTAAAGGTTCGAATTATTCAATACTTATTATTTTAAAGTTCCATAGATTTTCAGGTGTTTCTTGTGATTGCATGAAAACAGTATGGAATTTAAGGCCAGCGTCTAATTCTTAAACATTTGACTATCGCTGTTCTCTTTGTATTTATAACAAGATGTGTAATGTACTATTTTTGCAATGGTTTACTTGGATTAAATTTAGAGATAGAAAATTAATGTTCACTAAGAATAGTTTGTATACAATGATAAAGATAGTTTAGAGAAAGTCATGTAAATGTATCACATCAGATTTTTGTATTTAGCACTCCCACAGTATTTTTACTCATATCCTAGAGAATATTTATGCCAAATTTTCCATTCATACTTAAAAGTCTCCAAATTACTTCCCATTGAAGATTTTTTGAATACCATCTCCCATTAGGGATGGATATTTTGTGTAACATCCCTAAAAGAATGAAGAGAGCCACATTTGTATTTTTAGTTAACAAAATAATTGGGAAAACACACCCATTCATGCTGAAAAGCCTCAAAGTTGCATTCGCTGAACTTTTCCACCCTGTCTCCCATTGGGGGTGATTTTCTCTGACCCCAATCCTAAAAGAATTAGGAGAACATGTGTATTTATGTTTTGCAAAAGTATTGAGAAAACAGGTCAATTTCTGCTGAAAAACCTCAAAATTGCCCCTACCAACTTTTTCTGCTCCCTCTACCATTATAGCGAGTATTTTTACTCTTGTCCTAAAGATTGTGCACCAAATTTATTAGAAATCAGTGCAAGTGTGTAGGAGCCTTTAAAGAACATACACACATACGTTTACCTTTTTTTGTATATGTTAAAATGTTTTCTTTTCTTGTCAGATATCAACTGAGCAATGGATGATGAACTTTAATTAGAAAAATGTCTGTGCAAAGTTTCTTGTAATTATTCTGAAAACTGCAGAAAATATAATATAAACAGTTTAGTACAAATATGACAAAATGAGAAACAGCTCAGGAGCGTTATGTGATCAGGGTCTAAGCTGATTTAATGGCAAACTTGGAAAATTTTGTTGGTCCCCCTCCCCTGCATCATGAACTGAAAGTGTGTTAACATTCAAATGACCCCCCACCAAATTAAATGTTACCCTTAACAGTACATAAATGCCAAAAAAAAACAGAGAAAAATAATAAGTATGTTTTGAAAAGTCTACCTGATACCAAAATGAAGTAACCAGGAAACTTTGGTCAGGCATTAAAGTGTGCCAGAAACAATATCTTAAATGCAACCCAACTTTGTCAGGGGGGTGGGAGCTATTTCTATACTTAAGCTATTTCAAAGTGCAATCAAATATGTTATTGAAGTGAAGCAGCTTGTAAAATATTGAAGGACCTTTCTCAGCAGCTATTTTAGATCTTGTATATATTTATAGATTACTGTACATAACAAAATTAGCACATGACTTCTGTTATTATTTTGCATTGTGTTAATGCACATATTTCTACTTAGTTTTAAATGTTTTCATCAATATGTACATGCAGTGTAACTGAAGGAGTACAGGGGTTAAGTGCAATTCTCTGCCTCCATAAAAGCTGCATGTTTATTTCAGAAGATTTACTTTTATATTTATAACATAACATTGCAGGTGCTATTTGTACCATTTTTTTACATAGAATATATAGCAGAGAACTTAGTGTAATTTTGAACATGCAGAGATTAGAGATTTAGTATTCCAGCAGTTTTAAAACTAAATTATGTGAACTTGCATTAATTTGCATGCAGAACACATATACACAGCATTTGTATACTAGAACAGTACTTACTTCTCTCTTGTGAAATATTTTGTAAATATATGCAGTCTAGAAAATAAATTACTTGTGCAAAAATATTCATAAATCCAAAAGATTTCCTTTATAATCTCAAGCTGCAATAGCAACCATAAGGAAATTGTTTAAATAAGTTTGATGCTTAGATTATAAATGTGCAAAGCTTAAGTGCCATCATCAGTTAATTACACTATATTGCATCATCGTCTACATGTTACTTACAAGTTTAAAAAATTGGATTGTTGGTGGCTTTTGGTGAAAGATTGTAAGGATGAGCTTCGCGACATGCAGTAGAATACTATAAAAAGTTACTGACACACTTCATGAATGCTGCTTCAGAAAGACTTATTTTACATAGGAGAGGTCTGTCCAAAAGTTTTTAGACCTGCCTACACCAATTATGTTCCACGTGAAAGACAATTCCTTTATCTGTCATTACAATGAGTTTCCTGTCTCCCACCACTACTCTATGATGCTTAGCAGTGGAGACCGAAACATTACAGTGTTAGTTATTTAAGTCAACAAAATGATGATGTACAGAGAGTACTTTCACATTATGATTTTGTGCAATTTTAAAGCAGGTTTAAACTAAACGCTGTTCCATATAACTTTGCTCTTTATCTCTTAACTGTCAAGTGCACTATCATCTCTCATTCGTTGCTGTCATGGAATAGTTGTTGTGTGATACAGTTTACAAACTAATTTATTGTTTAACATGATAATTTATCTTAATAATTTGCAGAGAATTGTCAAATTTATATTTTCATAACCGTATGTGTCAAATGTATTACATAACAGTTAATGATCTGGAATGCTTGTAAATTCTTATCGACAAGTAGATAGGACGATCCTTCAATTTAAACCTGCCTCATAGGATGACGAAAGCAAGCATGTATCATGAGTGTTTTTATCACCTGACTTGCATCACCATTCAAAAGTGTACATTACCTAGGGAAAGTGGAAGAAAGGGTGCACAGAAGAATACATGTCAGCGGAGCAAGGTTATAAGAAACAGGATTTAGGCACAATCACTTAAAAGGCTTACATAAGCCTTTGGAGAACTTAACCCTTGAATTTCGAATGAGTCACACTATCTTTACACAAACCTTCGGTTATTAAGTTTTAAAACTGGAATGTTTTCAAGGGCATTCATCCTCATCATCATCAGCTGTGACTGAAGTGTGTTCCTTTTTCTTTTCTCTTCCTCCTCTCCTGGCTGGGTTGGATCTTGCTGCCATCTATGGTAGACTGACAAAGCTCTAACAAACTACTCAGCAATATTTCCAAATTTATAACATCTGCATTCTTGGCAATGAATATTTTCTCCCAAATAGTCAGTTCTAGTGATGAAACTGGTTTTAACAATTTTATGGCTTGACCAATGTTCTGGTTCTCAGACCAAAAGTGGTGTGACACAGCAGATTTGTCTGTTTGATTTTGTTTTATATTTCTCTGGTGCTTTTTAATCTGATGCTCAAATTTCTCTTGGTTTTTCCTATGTAGAATTTTTCACAATCTTCACCGTTGATCTGATAGATTTCTGATTTAAGTACATCTGGGACTGTGTTTTTGAGTGGTTTGTTCAACAGATTGTTCAGGCTGTATCTGTTTTGAGGAGCTAATCGAATGCCAAACTTATTGAAGATTTTTTCAAATTTTCTAAATGGCCATGGATGATATGTGAACTTTTTATATTTCCAGTTTGTGTCATTGATTGTCTCAAGGATAGTTGTTTGGGCTGTTTCTTTAAGTTTACCTCTCTGTTTCAACATCTTAAATTTTAAACCTGGGTCAAAGCCATTTACCTCTGTTATGTCCAGTATTATGTTGGTGTTTCTTAAATATTCTTTGCTTAGAGGGACATTGTTTAACCTATTGATCAGACTTTCAAAAACTGCAAGCTGGTATGAGATTGGATTGCAACCATTCTTTTTAATGTAATTATTCACATATTCTCCAGGTCTCTGACTATTTTGAGGTCCAAAAAGGATAAGTTATTATTTTCTTCTGTTTCCATTGTAGATTCAGTAATTTCAGAGTATCTTCATTGAGTTTTTCTGGTATGATTGTAAAGATACCATCTACACATCTGAGCCAAAATTTGTAGATGTGGGGAAAAGCTTTTACTGTGTGTGTTTCCAGGTGACTCATGTATAAATCTGCTAGGATGGGTGGCAGAAGGCTTCTCATAACTAAACTTGTGCTTGGTTATAGAACCTGTTATTGAATGTGAAGTAGTCAATCACCTAACTGCTGATGATGAGGATGAATCCCTCAAAAACGTTCCAGTTTTAAAAACTTAGTAAGTGAAGGTTTGTGTAAAGATAGTGTGACTCATTCCAAATTCACCATAAAGAAAACTTCCTGTTTGTAGTGCTTCTGTTTTAATAGCTAACATAACCCTTACCTGTGCTATGGTAAAGAAGGGTGGATCTGAAGGAAGATATGGGACACCATCACCAGCAGTGAATAAAAGGAACATTGACAATGTGGAATACATGATGTGAGAACACCCCTGACTGACTATAGAAATATTTAAACAGCACTGAATTATGCACAGGGAAATGTTTAAAAAGTGCTGTACAGTTTTCTATGACTCAAGAAGATTCACAAGCTAGGTGCTACACGATCTTGGCAACCTCAGCACATCACAAGAGTGTAATGATGCTATGAAATGCTCTAGCAGTTTGAGAATTAAAATTGTCACATGTTTCTGAGATCATGACAGATGACAAAACCTGGACTTACTCAAATGATCCAGATCAGTCCTCTATATAGGGTCTTCCCACATTCCATTGATATGGACATTCCATCTATCAAGGTTAAAAAAGTAAACGCTATAAGTAAAAGATATCAACATCAAATGGTCATGTGGCAACAGCAAAGGACAGTGACTGCAGCTGAGTGGTTGCTCTCTCTCAGATATTAACAATTTGGAATTTATTAGTATACTCCTTTTTTTTTTTTTTTTTTTTATTAATTAGTGCTTCTGCCCACTCAACGCACACATTGAATACTGAACTGAACCGGCACCTGTAACTTTCTGTTTGTGAAGAATCAATTAAAGGGAAGGTGGTTTCAAGTGCTTAAGATGCTGTTGCCACCTACATGAAGAAACTTGGACACTAAAAGAAAATGAATGGTGACAGGGCTTCCTGACTTAGTTGGGAGGATGGGAAGATGTATAGAAAATGTTCTTTATTTCTAGTATGGTTACATGTACATGATATTAGACGCATCAGTATAACTGAATAGGAGCACTTCAAGAAGATGCAATATTAATTTTATGTTAAAACTATTAATCAGGCAGTACCAAACAACTTTCTAGCATCCCTTGTAGTTATATTTTTTTATATAATTCTCTTTTATTTTGTAGCTGTGTCCCTTTAATCTTTTGCCATTATTTCTTTATTTGTACTCTATTATTTCAACTAATTTTTCGAAAACTATAATTTCTATAAGTCTCTTGTATTTACAGCAACTGATATTCTAGATATTCTATGTAAGATTCACATACACAATTCCATAATTCTCAATGAAGATAATCTGATTCACTAAGTATTTGACCACAACACTGACAGAATGTGTGTCTGCCATTGTTGATTTATCATGTTTGAAAAACTTAATTGACCCTGAAGCTCATGTGGAACATTTGCAGTTTACTCTACTGATATAGATTCAAGAGGGTGATGCTGTTGCTCCATAAAACTTATGAAGCCATCTTGGGTTATGTATTTTTGTCTGTAAAGCACATGTGTTAATTATATTCAATATTAACCTATGTTGAGAAGTATGAGAAGTGCTTAAAGTGATTGCATTGAAGATGTCACCCAAGTAAGGGATGAGGTACAATGAAAACTAATTTCAGAATTATTTAGAGTTTTTATGCTAATAAAATTCAATTTTTTGAAGAAAAAAAGAAATCAGAAACATGGAGCTCTTAAAAAATAATTTTAGAAGTGTAAAATAAAAATTAGAAAATAAAACGTCCATAGCTTTACCAATAACTAGAAACAAAACAACAATGTGAATCTCATATGATGCTCAATCATTAATTTGTATGCTCTTTGCAGGACAGAACACATTAAAATTAAAGTACCTATGAGAAGAGCTATCCTTCTTTTATAGTCCTGAATACTGAGCAAACAAGTAACCACAATTATTTGTCTTATTACCATGAAATGATATACCTTCCTTTTGTTTGCCTGTATAACTTCTCATTGTTTGAATTAATTTTTTTCTTTCTTTACTTTTCCACTTGCTTTTCTTCATGTTTCTTTTGCCAGTGTTTTCAAATAAGATTGACTATTGAACTTACTTTCTCAAACTACTACAGTTAACATGTTCAATGCACTGCAGTGTGATCTCAATGATCATAAAACCCTCACTGTACAAGATAGCATTAAGGATGCAGTGTAAATGCAAAATAAGCTAAAATCATATAAATGTGCAATGTTGTACTGTTAAGCTTTCAAAGACAATGATTGATGGAAAAAGGCTGTGCAATTTTATGTATAACAACTTTTAAATGTATCAACTTCTGTTGATAAACTACAATATGCTAAAAAGGCATATATTACAGAAGGGGCAGAGCACCGCCAGTAGGCTGCAATGACCCTTTTTGCTTTGAACATGACTCCTGGGAGGGAGGTATGAGGGGAGAGGCCCAAAGAGTGAACAGATCCTGGAGATGATGTATGCAAGCATGGATGGAGTCCCTAACATTTCCAGATCAAATGCATTTGCATCGCCCAAGCCCACCCGCAAACCCCTAACTCCCAGGGGTCCCCTGAAAGGGAGCCTGCTCCAAGAGCACCCAGAGGCAGATCCATGAGCAGTCTGATTAACACCAGGAAGATACCTTACAAAGCACATTCCACCATCAGCCACAATCTGTTGCCTGGTCCTTCAATCTTGAAGCAGATGATGGAGATGATAGTTACAGGAAATGAGGGACAGGAAAGTCATGGTAGAATAGGAACCACCTCAGCATTCACCTACCATCACAGAGAAACCACAAAAGACCCATTGGTCAGAGTGCAAGGTTGCCGGGAATTGAAACCAGGACCTCCCAAATGCAAGCCTCACACGTTACCATGGAGCCATCTCATACAGTTGACAATATGGCAGTGGCACATACTTTTGCACATTTGTAATCTTGAAGTTAAGACCTCTTAAGAAGGAAGGCTGCAAAGTTGTTGATGAGAAGGCATCAAAATTATAGGATGAAGCATGAAATACATTTCACAACTATCCTTAGCTCCCGATGGAGTGATCGGAAATTGAGGTGAGAAACATCTGTAATGTGTGCAACTAACTATTCAAAGAGGATATTTGTAATGTCAGTATGTTTGTAGCAACCTGAAAGTGACATAATGCACATGAAAAATACATAGAATTTATGGTTATTTGTTTTTATCACTTTAAAATTGTTTCATTCTTATGTGATGGATAACATATAATATGGCGACATACATAATGTGCAACAATTTCACATTATGTTATATATATTACCATATTATGCGTTATTCACCAAATGAGAGAAACAGTTCTGAAGTGCCATAAATTATGTGTATTTCTCATATATATTTATATACATCATTTTTGAGTGGTTACAAACATACTGTTATTATAAATAGTCTTTGTTTCTGAATAATTGGGTTGCCTCCTACTCTAGAATCTGACTACTTTATCAGAAGCTACAGATAGTTGCAGAATGTAATATTTCAAATATGTGCCTTTGGACCCCATCAGCTTTATATTCTTGTAAGATTTTATTTTCTTTATCATCAACTCCATAGTCTTTCCTCATTACACCTTTAAATCTCCATATATGAGACATGTCTAGGACACACTCAGATTTTGCAAACTACTGCTTTTAGGATCAGAAAATGACTCTTGCCAAAATGCTGAAATTACAGCGTAAGTGTAAAAGATTTATAATTCTTGCTGAGAATATGCTGAGAAAAAAAAACCTATTTAAACTGACTTTTCTGTATATTTTGAAATTAATTTATTTATTAATTTCTTTTCCAGGGGTAAAGAAAGACAATGAACCCCTGTACACCTCTCATGACCTGAATATTTCAATTGTACATAATAATGTACCATTTTACTGGAATGAAAGTTAAGCAATTTGCATTAAATAAATATTTTTCATAAATTAGAGAACTAACAGCATTAATCTCATTAAGGTGTGTGTTTTTTGTTTTTATGGCTTCCTGTCTTGGATGCACCAGATTTAATAATGGCTGCTAAGAGAAAGTTCTCAGGAACTTGTTTCTCACAAATCATTCTCATTTCATACCGTACCTCTCACCAACACATCATATTCAGCCAAAAAAGCTGTTCAGATTAAGACGTTTGTAGCATATTTTTTCCAAATATTTTATAGCTGTATTTTGAAAACTAATGAACATTTCAAAATAACAAGACCAGAAAAAGTGAATAGATAGAACATCTCAGAGAATGTGGTTTGCATTATTCAAAGGAGTATCAAAATGCATTTATACATGGAAAGACTCTCTCAAGCTGTAATAAGGTTTATTACACAAGATAAAAATATTGTTACATTGAAAGTGTTATATTGTTTTCCTCTTTTTTCTATTTACTCCCCAAATGCATTTAAAATGAAGAAAGAGTAATCATAGAAATAATACATCCATTGCTTTTGCCTGTTGCTGTATTAAAAGTTCAATACTTAAAGCAATTACCTTTGAAAAGTCATATATGATTCATTCCACATCTAACCAAATGCACATAAAACATCGCTTTCTCTGAATTTTAGTTGATGTGTTCCACACATAAAATAAATGGACATGTATTTTATATTTTGCGGAAAATCAAATTATTTTAGGATTTACAGTATACTTAACATTTTTCTTATATGCACAATATTTTTTAAGATATTGCAATTTAAGAAAAATAAGAATTAAAAACATAATTCGCTTTGTTTTTGTGATCATGGACAAAATCTGAAGTGAATCAGAGACATGATTGATGGTGATATTCTGTGAGTGCGACTTGACATGGAATGGCTCATATTCATAGGCATGGATTATGATTACCTTTAATATCTAGTGTCATCCACAGAAAATGAGTGGAAACTTCTTTTGGGTTCTTTGGTTTGAGATGCCTATCATGAGTAAAATCTGATCTGGAGGGCAGGATTAATCAAAATAAATTACAGGCTAAAATTCATGGCAATGCTGGTATATTAACATTTATTTTGTTTAATAATTTGCCATTAAAGCTTATAGAAAACAGTATTGTCGAGAAAATGCATTCTGATGCTCTATTTTTGAAAAATAGGAAACTTTTTTTCACAGTATGATGCATGAATGTTTATTTGTTTCTGTAGCTGATTCTTGTTTTTTTCTTTTCTCTTTATTTTTATTTTTTTGTGCTCTTCACTTTCTACCTTACCTCTCTCTGCGGATGACAGCTGGGTTCATAATCCCTGTCATTAAGGGTAGGTACCATTTATATGAATTCTTATCTTGTAGAATGTGATGGTGCAATTAGAGAGTAGATAATTCCTAATATCATACAGCAGTAGCAGATTCTCCTCTGTAAAAAAACTATAGTAGAAAAATTAATTAGAATCATATTAGATTAGTGGTTAAATGTAATTTAAAAGTTATAAACAATAACAAACAAAACACAGGTTTACAGGAAGAATATGTAGTACTTTAAAATATTTTACATTATGTCAGTTTTGCATGTTTTAACCAGCCTGTGTCTGAAAGTATAAAGCAATGGTAAACTTCAAGGGAGTTCAGCAATAACACGGACCTGGAAAAGATTTGAAAGCTATGCAATATAATGTTTGCTGATGTAAGGTCTTTGCATGGAGTGTGCATGCTGTTTTAAACATCTGAGGTAATAATGCATGGTCATATTTTCAGTCCAGCAGAATTTGCACTAAACTCTTACGTGCATATATCCATTTTGTCAATAAAAGAAAATTTCTTAAAAAAATGAACTGTTGATTTTGTCCAGAGGATGTAGGAGAAACATCATCATTAGCAAAGTGGAGCTCTTTGGATCTTTTGACGGAGGAAGATTTGGATGCTACCTCTCCAGTGGTTATGGATAAGCAAGGTCAGTTTAACAGAAAAGCACCAGTGCAGTGTATAAATTATTCTCTTGGAAAGGTGCATGAAAGCAGTAGTATATGCACACATACTTTCTGAGCCCTAAGTGTCCTAAGGTTGGCACAGCACATCTGCAAGGTTGTAAAGGCTTGAAATGACATATCTGCACCTTCAGTGGTGATTATTTACTATTCCAAACACTACCCATTCATATATTTACCTTTGGTGTACAACAATGTGACTTTGTTTACATTATTCTCTCTTAAAATGCACAGAAATTATAAAACTTGAAGGTATAAATAGTGAGGAAGCTCAAGAGATCTATGCATTGGAAGGTTTGCTATTGGAAAATGAGTAACCAATATGCATGTTACTTATTAGTTTTTGTACATCTGTTTACCATAGCAGAATTTGGAACTACATGAAAAAGTATGCTGTGATACCATTAAGACCAGCAGCTTTGTGGTACAGTCATTCTAAAATAAGAGTGCACTGCATTGCCCAGGTGTAGTGGGCTGATGAATTTGTTTTTAAAATGATTCAGGTAAGCCAGTCATTGTTTTGAGTAGCTAATTAGAACAGAGGATGAAATTGAAAGCACAATTGCATAATTTAAGCTAGTTTACTTCAGATCCTAACAGCAATCCTTATGTTAGCATTTATAACTTCACAGCAGGCTTTTTCTCACTTTCCTTTGCATCCCTCAGTTACCTCATAGCATTGTTTAACTATAGCAGCAATCTCATAGTTCTGTAATAAAAATACGGCAGTAGGTACTTAATAAGCATACAAACATAAATAAATGCATTTGGTATGTTGAACATGTTAAGATTGCTTTTAATGGCTTACCTATCACACTAAGAGTGTAGCAGAATGCTCAAATTAGATGTTACATAATGCTAAAAATTATGTTATATTTATCATGTTGTTAGTTAATAAGTATATATTCTAAAAATAATCAGAGTGTAAACTGCAGAAGAACCTCTTATAACTATCTAATCTCTTATAAATATCACTTGTGTGAGGGAATATACTGCACTTCGTTTCTTGTTGTCACCTAAAACAATTTACAGAGAGAACAGCTGGTTACTACAAAATGAAAAGATGATAAATTTAGACACTGTTTTCATTCTTTGTACAGCTCTCTCTCTCTCCCTCTCCCTCTCCCCCTCCCCTCCCCTCCCCCTCTCCCTCTCCCTCTCTCTCTCTCTCTCTCCCCTTCATTCCTCCGTGGACTAGTGGTACCGTGCTAGCTTCTAGTTCCCGAGGTCGCGGGTTCAAACCCGGCGGAGGGCGATGGATTTTTTCGGGCGTAAAGATCCTTAGCACGGCTTCCTTCGGAAGGGAAGTAAAGCCGGTGGTCCCGTGTCATAGATTTACGGCACGTAAAAGAACCTCAAGTCTGATAAGAGGCCTCTGAGCAAAATTTCCGATCTTTCACGCCCAATATAGAATGGGACGCTAAGAACAATAGTAGTTAAAGAGCGTCCATAAATAAAACTCAATTTCAATTTCTCTCCTTCATTCATATTATAATGGCAATGTACACTCACCAGTAATGTTGAAAGCAACAAACAGTATTTGAACTTTTTGGAAGAGATATAATTTTAATAAAGCAAATGCAAACCAATTTCAGAACAAGTTAGGATTGACGTACATCATTCATTCTCAGTTTGTGTACATACTGGAGCTAAGACCATTGATAAATGAGGTTATTTCCTTTACATGCTTTTATATTGATTCAAGTAACATTTTTTCCATACAATGAGTTTTGTTTGCTTTCTTTGCATCCAATTAAGAACAACCTTTGATACAGAGGACTCTTTGGAGAAATCACACTTCTTCTTCTCTCTCCTCAAGCTTTTCACTGACAGGGCTCAAAAAGAGTGTGCATATATAATAGTAAACTCAGTGTTTGAGTGTGTTTATACACTCACACAAAGAAATTACATGCATGTGCATGCACATATTCTCATAACACAGTAATATTAGAATTAGCAGCATGTGTCAGAGACTGACTGTTATGAACTTACAAGGAAGCATCAGCGGGCTCATATAGAACAACTTAAAATGTTAAGAGAAGCTACATCCTCTAAGAAGTCCTCAAAACCAAGCTATATCTTGATGAGCTGCATCAGATTTAAGATTACAATACTATGCCAGGAACTTAATCGTGGATCTTTGGCCTTCTGCACCAATGTTCTACCACTGAGCTTATGGTGAGATGTAATGCATTAAACCCTCTCTTCTGATGTAAAACCTTTGAGGTGATCTCAAGTTTCCCCAAATATCATACTCTAAAAGTGACTTGTAATGTTGCAACTACTTTTAATTTATCCTCTATTAAGGTTAATGCTCTTTCACACTAGTTGTGAGTGGTCTGAAGTTGTGAGCTAAATTAGACTTGAAGAATTCAATGCCAGGCCAGGACTTGATACATGGATCTTTGTCTTTCTGTGCCAGTGCTCTACCACTGAGCTGCAATGATGAGATACTCATCAGCTTCAAGGTGATTTCAAATACTCTGAGATAGCCTACATTAAAACCTGCATTGTTACAAGTACTTAAATTCCTGGGCTGCATAGCTGCTATTTAACCAACTATTCCTCTTTAATTGGAAAACTAGAGAGATTAATGAAACAGCCAGTAAAATCAGATTTTAAATAAAACTGTGTATTCTGGAAGCTGAAGAGGAGTGTTTTATATCCAATGTAAGCACACTATCCAACACTCTTACTATGATGATATCCAGTTAACATCTAATGTGTGACTCACAATACAACATCCACCCCTGCACATTGCAACTGAAGAAAGCAGAATTCAAATACATGATGCTCTTAAGAGAGAGCTTTTTCATCTTTCCATCAGAGAAGTTTCAGTGCATATTTCAACTTGTTAACATGTAATAGAGCTGTTTCTGGGTGATGAAGTTCCTTAGAAAATGGAAATTAAATGTGATGTGAACATAGCCTATAATAGTTTACTTAATTCATAGAGGTATATGAAGCATCCATGAATTTAAACAGTGATAAAATTTCACAAAGATAACATTATCATCTATGTTCTCCATCTCTTATTAAGCCAGATGGTGAGAGTTTCTGAGCATAGGCTATGCAGCAACTCTTAGCATTGAAGCTATTAAAAACAGTATTGGCTTTTGGATATGTACACGGCAGGATTAAGTATCAAGGCAACATTGCTTCATTATAAACATAATTGTTTTTGCACATTATATCTAGGAGTATCATGAGATTGCACTCTTTGCTTGTTTTCTTGCACTGATTATAATAATTAAACCTTTATAGTCTGGTGTAACATATTCGTTACATTTCGTAAATTTGTAGGTTTTAGTATTTTTAATGGGCTTTGTTTTAATTTCATATTATACTAACCTTCAACAACATATTTAGGCTATTTATAGCTGTTTTATATTGTAAAAATATTAATATTTTTGCAGTAAAACTGCAGTTGAATGTAACCCTGTCAGCAAGTGCACCATTACACCAATTATTTTACTTGGGCCCTCCCCTCCCCTTTCTTTAGTACAGGCACATTTGACTGCATTTGTTGGGACTCGAAATCACGATGTTTGGCTTTGAATGGATGGTCAGTCCACTTTGTATTGCACTAATGATCATGGCTATTCGAGTCGTGGTGCAGTGAAAGGGATATAAAAGCAGGTTTGGGAATTAGAGGAAGAGCAACACATGTAGCAAAATAATTCCAGCCTTAGAGGGTTAACATTTAATGGACTGAATATAACTCCTCATTGTGCTTATAATCAATAGTCAGGGGGAAAAACATAAGGAAAGAAAAGATTGTGTTGCAAATAGAAACAATGAGCATAAATCAGATTAACATTTCCCCTGTTTTCTAATGGTTAGCATGCTAGCTTCTAAATCCTGAGGTCCCAAATTCGATTCCTGGCTGGAGGATTTTTCTTTAGCTGATTATTCACCATCATCCCTAGAGTCTGGAAGTATGAGTGAGTTTAATGTTTAAAAAAGGAAACCCAAAAAATAACAGAATAGTAAATGAGTGAACTTCATTGCCAATGAGTATTTGTTACTAAAGCAAGGCTGCCAATAAGACCTTAGGTGTTAAAAGCGGCATGTAAATGGAACAAATGAACAAAAAACCGAAATTGGCCTTTTTGTCTTTTAATAGTTGATTGAGCCAATAGAAAGATACAACAGTGCTGTATCACTTTCTTAATGATTAAATATTTCTTTTCCAACAAATTGAGAGTTTTACAATATCATCCTTGATGTGTTTGCATCAGAGGGATGTGCTTGTGTCAGTTGCATTAAAGTTGAATACTCCAGGATTGTCATTGAACTGCTGTTTTCTCAATGCTACTGTAAGCAGTCCAAACAAATAATAGTCACAGGAGGATAATCTGGATTGTAAGGAGAGCGTTCTAGAGCTGTCCAATAAGTCTCCTTCTGCATCTGGAACATTAACATTGCAGTGTGTTCTGGAATTGTTGTGAGGAAGAACAACATTATCAATATTGATAATATTGCCAATGTTGCTTACAGCAACAAGCATCCTCTACTTCATCCAGGAAGTTGTTGGTAGTAGACAATATGTATTGTTGCCATTCATGAACAAAACCTATCATCAGAATGCCCTTGAAGCTCCAAAACACAGTTACAAGCTCTTTTCTCAAGTCTGTCCTTGACCATGTTGGTAGGGTTCAGTTTTCACAGCCTTTTATTCCACCATAAATATATTTTGTCATTCATATGTTTGTTTCAAAAGTGTTTCTTTCTTGAACTATGCCTAAAACCATCTCAAAATGTTGGATGGTCTTAGTCTTTCTTTGGTAAGAAACTTTATGATAAAGTATAATGCCACAAACAGTGTTAACTCTTGCTTACTCACTGTGTTGTACAAGAGATGCAATTTGTTGTATGTGACCATAAAAAGGATAAACTCCATTTCCCAACCAAGGTCATAAACCAGTTCACTTACTATCTGAGCCAGTAGAAGAAAATTCTGATTTATTTTGTATGTTTTCCTGTAAGAGATACAAACTAATTAAATTTCCTTTGCAATACTACTTCTCTTAATATGAAAACTATTCAGTTATTATTTTAGTTTCATTTTGTAGCTATGTTTGTGGGGAGGGGGAGGATGGAATACTCTTTTGAGAGAGCACAGCCATGAAGTGAACAGTAACTCTCTTAATGGTGGCAGCGATGTTGGCACTAATGGAAGTGACAGCAGCACTGACTGTGTTAGTGCTGGTGATGCAGTGCTGTTTGTTCATCTTCAGTTGATTACAAAGTAGTACCTGTTTTGCTGTTAACTTCCATTTCCTGAGTAACTTCACTGTCTGAGCTAATCAGAAAAGTGACCCATCTTACTAATACAGTCCCTAATTTTTACTGAGTACTTTCAATAAAATCTCTTATTTTTTCAAATCTCTTATTTAGTTATTAGATTCATCTGTCCATTTCTCCGTTATAACATTCTGTGAAATCATTTTTAAATTAAGGAATATTTATATAAGATAACAAGAAGTATTATGTACAGTCATTATAACTTATGGTGGAATGAAATTGAGTTTTTTATTTATTTATGGACACTCTTTAACTACTATGGTTCTTAGCATCCCATTCTAAATTGGGCGTAAAACATTGGTGATTTTGCTCAGAGAGCTCTTTATCAGCTTAAGGTTCTTTTAGGTGCCGTAAATCTGCGACACAGGACCACCGGCTTTACTTCCCTTCCGAAGGAAGCATGCTATTTCCGAAAAAATCCATTGCCTTCTGGCAGGTTTGAACCTGTGACCTTGGAAACTAGAGCCTATCATGATACCCCTAGACCACAGAGGATGACATGTTGGAATGAGTCAACAACTTCTTTAAACCCCTTTTTTCCACTTACGTCTATTTATTAAGACTAGTTTCTGGGATGGCAAAACATCAACATACCCATGCCATTGCCATAATTCCAAAAAAAAAGTGGGTTGAGGATGCATTTACTAAACCTATAGACAAAGTCTATAAAATTCACAGATGAAGTAGAAGACCATTTCAACTTACCATTTCTAGACTTAAACACAATGAGAAATCAAGGGATTAGAATTCAGCATTTACAGAAAACCAACACATGTAAATAGCTATATCAAGTGTAACCTGTTTAATCCAATACAGCACCAGTATGTCCTATACCACAACTTTGTTCACAGATTGGTTCACATTTTAACACAGGTAGAATACAAACAGAAATGCACATACATAATCATGTTGCTGAGCTGATAAACACCAACTTTATTGACAAGTTGATTGGTAAGCACAAAGCTCCTAAAGAAATCACCACTTTAAAGAAGTTGGAGAAACCTAAATTTAAATACAGTAAATGCTCCTTTCATCCAAAATGTTTTTGGAAATTTTGAAGATTTTTCAAGAAATTTCAACATAAAATTAACACCACAAAATAAATATAGCATCAGGAATCTATTAAACCACCCACATAACAATAGCACGCCAAAAACTAAATTATCAGATATCTATAAAATAGATGCCAAGATTGTGAAAAAATATACTCTAGAAAAACCAAAATAAGTTTGGAGGTAATAATAATAATAATAATAATAATAATAATAATAATAATAATAATAATTTATTTCATCCAGTTTTATCATACAACTGATTTTGGACATGTCAAAACAAATACATCTTTACAAATCCTTTAAATCATACAGACATTAGTTTATTAGATACACCCTCAATTTCCTTTTGAATTGCTGTTTAGAAACATCAACTACTGATTTGATTTCCAGTGGTAATTTATTAAATAGCGTGATTCCAGAAATATATAAATCCTTTAAAGATACACTTTTTTTACACTATGCCTAAAGTAGTCCAAATTTCCTCTTGTATTATGTTCATGGATTTGGTTGTTTTTAATTGGTTTATACTTATCTATTACATACATTATTGTTCTATATGCATAGAGAGAGTAAATAGTAAGCAATTTATTGTTAACAAAGGTTTCCCTACACGATTCCCTTGGTTTTAGGTTAAACATGATTCTGATGCATTTCTTTTGGTATATAAGTAATTTATCCATATGCATTTTTGCAGCAGCACCCCAGATTTCAATCCCATAGAGTATGTGTGGATAAAAACATCCATAGTATATTAGTTTCATTATGTTACCATCACTATGATTGTTGAAATATCTGAGTAGATGCACTGTTTTACTAATTTTAGCACATATATGTTCAATATGCTCAGCCCATGTTATCAACAATAAGACCTAAAAATTTATGTGATTTTACATCCAGAATATTATTATTATCGACTTTTAGTGATATTTTACCATCATTTTTATTGAATTGCATCACTTTAGTTTTTTGCATGTTGCAGTGTAGATTTATCGATTTGAAGTAATTCAGCAAAGAGAAGGTGGTATTGTTTATGGTAGTATTTAATCCTTCTACTGTTTTATTCCAGCATAAAGCTGTGGTGTCATCTGCATAAGTTATCACTGAAGTATTTGGTGGATTTTTAATGTCATTAATGTAGATAATAAATAATAATGGTCCCAGCACAGTGCCTTGTGGTACGCCATATTTCACAGATCCCAAATGTGATTTGATTTGTTGTATACATCGCCCTTTTTTGTATGTTATTTCCGTAATTTGTTTTCTTCCAACCAGATAACTACGGATTAGGTCCAGGGGTAATATTCTTATGCCGTAGTTTTCCAATTTACTAATTAATATATTATGGTTGACGCAGTCAAAAGCCTTAGATAAATCAAAAAATAATGTACTGACCTTCTCATTGTTTTCTAAATTCCCAATTATTTCATGTACAGACTGGTTAATGGCAGAAATGGTGGATTTCCCTTTTCTAAACCCATATTGCAACTTCCTTAATATATTGAATTTACTTAGATAATTATCCAGTCTTAACAGCAGGATCCTTTCAAACAAATTAGCTATCTCCGATGTTAAGGCTATAGGTCTATAATTGTCAATATATAGTTCATCCCCTTTTTTGAATACTGGTCTGATTATCGCTAGTTTCAACATTTCTGGAAATTGTCCCTGTTCAATGGGGAAATTAATCAGTTAGGTTAATGGTTTTACAATAACATAATTACATACTTTTAATAGAAATGAGCTGATTTCATCCCACCCACTGCTTTTTTTACTCGGCAGGTTGTTGATTATTTTAATTATCTCATCTTCTGTAACTGGTCTGAGAAAGAAAGAAGTATTTGTCATGGTATTAATATTGGCATTTACAGAGTTTGGTCTACTAGCTATCCGTGTAGGTGCATTTATGAAATAATCATTAAATTGTTTACTTATAGTGACCGGATCGTGAACCACTTCCCCATTTATGTTCAGTTTTATGTTTTTATATAATTCAGGATATCTTCTCACTTCATTTATTAAGCGCCAGGCTGTTTTACTGACATTTTTGGATTTTCTCATGCTTTCTCTATATGCATTTATTTTAACAGCTTTCAAATTACTGAGATACTCATGTCTCATAGTTTTATGTTTATTTTTATAATACTCCAGTGAGGAACTTTTATACAGTACATACATATCTTTCATTTTTTCTTTCAGTTTCATCGTTGTTAATGGTAATTTTATTTTTTTCTTTGCAGTGTTATTTACATTCACATTTATTTTTGGACATATAGCATCAAGATTCAATTTAAATACATTATAAAACTGGTTCCATTTATCATTTACATTACCAGTATTATATAATGCACATTCCCAGTCTATTACAGCTAAACTATTTATTAAGTTATTTAAGTTTTCACTACTTAAGTGTCTTACTGTTCTACTTACTTTACTCACTATTTCATATTTGGATACATTAAAGTTAGTCAGTTGGGCATAGTGATCGGAGATATAGGTTTCTAAAACTGCAGAGGATATTTCTGTTACATTAGATGCAATATGGTCAATGGTAGATGAAGTACTATCAGTTACTCTAGTGGGTTCTTGAATTAAATCTTTTATATTATATGAATTAAAAACCTCTTTTAGGCGTTTGTATGATTTATTATTAGGGTCTAGGTTAATATTAAGATCTCCTGTTAGGATAGCTTTAGCATCTCTCTTTAAATATTGTTGGAGCATAATTTCTAGTTGTAATATAAATTCATTAACAGAAGATGAGGGCGAGCGGTATATTCCAAATACAACAACATTACCAAGGTTAGTGGCAATTTTAATTCCAGATGCTTCTAGAACCTTCTCTATGCATAAGTCTTTTATATTTAGTTCCGTGAACTTTATTTCTCGCTTTATGTAAATCATAACCCCACCACCTTTATGTGTGGACCTACAGAATTTAGAAGCTATTTTATAATTTTCAATATTGCAAATTTCATCCCTCTTTGCACCATGCTCGGTTATAACACAGATATCAGCATCTTCTTCATTTAGTATTTCTGTCAATGCTAGCAGCTTAGATTGTATGTATTGTATGTTTAAATGAAATACTTTAAGCATATTACAATTTTGTTTTTGATGAAAGAATATTTGAGGAACATCAAATTCAAATACATGGATACGTCTGCTGCAGCAAGTCATTTTTGGTTATTAAATAACGAGATAAAATTAGTGAAAAATATAAAGAAGCCATTAGAACTAAGCACTTGGGATAACATTTTTACCATCAAGAATCAAGAAAAGGTTATGAATTTCAAAATCCCGATGTTTTCCAATTAACCAGAAGAACAGAGGGCAGCACAATGCAATGTAGGACCAAACCATCCACAGGAATGCTAGTCAACTGCAAGATTGACGATGGTGAAGATGTTCCCAGAAACTAGTCTTAATAAACAGATGTAAGCGGAGAGAAAAAAAAAGAGAGTTTAAAAAAGTCATCAACTCATTCTATTTAATAAATATTGTATACAGAACATTGGAGGAGATACAAGTAAAAGAATGGTATTAATTATATAGAAAATAGTTAGTGAAATGTATGAAGCAAGTAACAGACTATGACTGGTGTTATAAAAACAGTATTATGTGGTAATTATTTGCATGTGCTTTCTGTGTTTCTAAAATGTGGTTAACATTGCATGTTCATTAAAAAATTCTAAAGAAAGAAATGCATTTTTAGGAAATACTCTATCAACTAAATACATAGATGGTCACGAGATGTACAGAACCAAATGTTTGTATGTGTTGGAACACCAGATTGACTTGCAGAGATCATCTAAAGGCAATCATAGAGTACTACAGAAGGGAGGCAATGTACAGGGTGTGTTTTTGCTCAAAACTTCTCTTTCCTTTAAATATCTGTTTTTAAACTTAGTATTAAATATTGCTACTTAGTTTTGATGCAAACATGTTTCTTAAACCAGTATATATATACAGATTGCTATTAGATGTTCTTTGATGATTTGTATTATTTTTACTTTTACAAGCTATTACTATAATAATGTGTAAATTAGACGCTTAAGCTTAATGCCATGTTGGTGCAGCATACCACATAAAATTGTTGTCAGTTTAGAGGTTCTTAATTGAGCATGTATTCTGTTGTTGCAAATATTTAGATGTTTGTCTATTAGGTTTGGTGTTTAAGAGGACCCAGTAGCTAAAAGTACATCAAATTGTCAGTTTTTTGTTTTATCTTTTAGTTCTTAAAAAAGTATAAAATAATCTGATTAAATTGACGTAGTTTGCATGATTGTATTTTGCTTTGAATCATTGAACAAATAAGAATAAGTGAAAGTCTGCAGTGTGATTTGTGGATACAGCATATGCACTCAAAGCTCGTCTACGATTTGCAGTTTTTAACATAAAAGTAGGTATCTTTTTCTCTAGGTCTCAAATTCAGAACAACATTGCATCAACATTATTTACACACTTTAACACAGCCATATTGAGTATTGACAATATACGCCTTAATGGGTCCTCTTAATTGCTTTTAGCACATTGCATAGTAGAATACTATCTTACTGTATTTTACTTTATATTTTGGAGTGGAACCCATTTATCAGTCCAGAAAATGGTGCTGATGCTAGCCTCTTTGGCAACTTCAATTAAGATTCCTATTTCAAAAGAGTCATTTGTTTGTAAAAATAGATAAGTTTAATTTAGAATGTCCTTGCACTGGAGCTTATAAGAAATATCACTGTCTAATTCTCAACTCCTTGAGGCTCTTACCTGAGGTATGGGGCAAGAAGAAAGTATGACCAGAACTAAAACATGTGTATATCACATTAGGCAGGTATTTCCTAGTGCTTATTTTTAGATGTGGAGTATTTCTGAAATATATCAGAAGTTTTATGTAAGTTGGGAAATAATTGAATGAACTCATTTAGGTTTTATTTTCTATTCATTAAAGTGTTTAAAATCAATGATCTCTAGTGTTGTTCTCTTTGGTTACATTGGGAATTACAGGAAATATTGAGAAATAAAGTTTAACTTTTTTTTTTTTGCATTAAGAGATAAATGCATGTTATGTGCTCTTATAATAATGTAATTAACTCTTAACTTCTTACAATGCAAAGAATTATGCTGTATGTTATTTCCAGGTTTGTTTGGCATAGTATAGTTAAGTTAATGTTAATCAAATGTAGTTTATGCTTTTTTCATTTCCTTCTGTAATAATTGCTTAACTGCCTTAATTTTATTATAAAGGGCAGATACTCCTTACAGGGGATGTCTCATGGCTCGAACAGGAATTTGTTTTTAAAAATTTGTACACAGACCCATCTCACAATTCCAACCAAGTCTGCAAATGCATTTCATTATGTTTCACTTGGTTTGTACACAACAGCGCTTGCAGTCTTGGAGGAGGGGGAGTTAAAATGCCAGTCAATCAGTTACCTCAGCAAGTAGTTGATGTGTTTACTATATGTGTGTCAGTATTTTCATTCAAATACAGCCAAGATGAACACCATTAATATTTAGAATATTTTAAATATTATGACATCCAAGTTAAAAAGGTGTTATCCAACAGAAGACTGTGTAGGAACAGAATGATTACACTTTTGCAATGTTTTTGGTGGATTTGATTATTCAGAAACATGAAATTTCATTTGACTGCTCAACTGGAATTACACTGAATAGGATAGTGGATGAAGAGCAAGTCTTTGTAGATGATAATGTGATTAGTAATGTTAAGATTGTAGTACTAGTGTCAGTGGTGGAAACATTACTCCTCAAAGAGAAGCTAACAGTTCTAGTGACTATGAACCTTTGCCAGAAAAAAAATCCAATATTGTTAGTATTTTAGCTAAATTTTTGGAAGAATGTCTTGAACGTATTTGTGATGATTATCATACACTTCCACGTAAAGTTTCGACCTACAGCTCATTATTGAAGAGACATCCATCTATGAAAAGCACATCGAACATCTAAGTAATATTTGATTATGCGTAGAAAAAATATGTAATGAACATCAATTTTGAAGAAACAAAACTTTCTATCCCAATTTGACATGGCAAGGAATGAAGGAAAATGTGTCCATTACTGTCACCTGAAATTATGGGCAATGCAAAAAGCAAGAGAAATTGGGCATACAAATTTTAAATGTTCTGCAGCTTTCATAGCATGTCTCAAGAAAGAATACAGAATGTGTCACAGACACATCACTGCTTTCTTGACAACCAGACATATACAAGAAGACCAAGATATTCGCCATTTTGGGGCCCATTTTTCAAAGAAGTAAACCAGAAAACTGCAAGTTTCCAAATACAGCCACACTGCATTTGGAATACTGATCAAAGTGGATTTAATTATGAACTAACTTTTGGTGCAAAATTATTTAACAAAGGGGAAAAATCAACAGCTGCCTTAGTTCAGTCTGCACACAATGCAACTCATAATTATACAATAGATGTTGGACTTTTAATAAGTGGACACCTATCAACAAATCTTTCAGCCTGAAAGTTAAAAAGGATGTTGAAGACAATCTTCCACCAAACATACCTTTGGAGGCTAGCACAAGTTGGAAAAAAGTCAAAAGACCATTTAAATTTCTTTTTCTTGAATGTTTTTTTGTGACAATGTTGCAAATAACCAGAAGTGTATATTACTATGTGATTCTTGGAGTACTCGCAAGGACACAACAGTAGTAAATGAATAATTTGCAGATAAAGGCATTGAATTCATGATCATTCCACCAAAAACAACACAACACATACAGCCTTTGGATGTACATTTCTTCCAGCAATATAAAATATATATAAGAAGGATAGCAAACTGTTATAAGGACTCTCTGCAGTGTCTTTGATACTAAATTAGGAAGTAGAATTTTCGTAATGAAAATGCATTCTATTATTCATAACTAGTTGTCTGCTCCAATGTATCACCCTATGCTTCAGATTTCTGGTTAGTGGCTGGGTACAATACTCCCTCGCATGTTGATGAATTCAAGAATATGTGATTCTGAGAACTGTCCAGATATTGCTGTTACCATATGGCCTATTGTGAATCTCTACATTTTTTCATGCATTTTATTGAGGAACCTCATGTACATTTTTAATGATGATATTGGGCAAACTAAGAGTAACACAATTGAATGCTTTTGCCATCCTAATTGCAGTGGTACATAAAGCTTCTAAATAAAATAGGAACAAAAAATTCCTGTTTGAGCTGAGAGACATCCCTTGTTAGAGCTGTCAACTCTTGGGACATTCTGTATATCCAAATAAATAAAAATAAATAAAACAATTATCTGTAAAAATCACTTTACAAAATAATGAAATGCTACTTTTCTCGGGCATTTGTTAAGGTGACCTTTTTTTTTTCTTTCTTTCTTCTTCCTCCCTCCCTCCCTGCCTCTCTTTCTTTCTTTCTTAAAAGTACAATGCAGAAAGGGATGCTGTTTCCATAATTAGGTGTTTAAACAGCTGTTTGCATGTTAATAAGCACCACAATTAATCTCTCTTATATATGTTATTTTATTCAATCACTGTCCTCCACCATGGTGTAGTGGTTACCATGC
This sequence comes from Deroplatys truncata, assembly GCA_030765065.1. Taxonomy (NCBI): domain Eukaryota; kingdom Metazoa; phylum Arthropoda; class Insecta; order Mantodea; family Mantidae; genus Deroplatys; species Deroplatys truncata. Next base: position 139,526,385 of record CM060975.1, read on the forward strand.
TAGCCTCTAATTCTGAGGTTGCGGGTTCAAACCCGACAAGAGGTGCTGGATTTTTTCGGGCATAAAATACCTTAGCATGGCTTCCTTTGGAAGGGAAGTAAAGCCGGTGGTCCCACGTAGTAGATTTATGGCACATAAAAGAACCTCAAGTGTGATAAAGAGGCCTCTGAGCAAAATTACCAGTCTTTCACGCCCAATATAGAATGGGACACTAAGGACCACAGCAGTTAAAGAGTGTTCATAAATAAAACTCAGTTTTAATTTTATTCATTCACTCATTCATTTATAAGTGGCTGAAGCTAAAACAAATAAACAGATCCACTTCTTGTCAGGCTTTTCCATTAATTCATTTAGGATACCTCCCCCCTCCCTCCCTTTCTTTCTTTCTTCCTTTCTTTCTTTCTTTCTTCATATAAGCCTAGTCTTTTGCTTGTGAGGAGAAAATTTAGTTTAACAGGGCTCTTGAAATGATTGTGTAGGACACATTTTCAAAATACCAAATGAGATTGAGAATTTCTAAACATGCCAATTGATTAAATGAATTTGGTTTACATATCAGATAATGCTCTCAAAATTAATACTGGAGCAAAGGTATTCAATTTAATTCCAGCAGAATGAATTATGCAAATTAAATGAAACATGCATAAACTACAAGAAAAAGTGTGTTACAGTTATAAGCTCCAGTGCATAAAGCTGTAATAAATGGTGTAATAAAATAAATTTGTAGTAACTGAAGAATGGATGCTGAAAAGATTATACATGCCAAAACCTATGATTTTGAGTAAAATAAACTTTTAAATAAACTTTTAATACCTTGCTTGCATGTACAAATAAGTCCTTAGCATTATAAACACTGAATGCCATAAACAACTCAAAAGCAATTTATACATTTTAGCGTTCATTTTACAATAGGCTTCTATAAAAAATTCTGATATTTAATGTCCATGTACTCTACCATGGCTACAAAGTCTTCCTTTTTTCATATGAACTACATGGTAAACTTTTTGTATTGAGTACTGCTGCATTAGGCATGAGGACATACACCTCTTCCCTTGAAAAAAAGTGAATTTTACACTTTTTGGTCCTTATGCCCTGCTCCATGTCCACTCTTCAATTATTGCTGAATTTAGCCATTTTAATTTGTTTTTAAGCTTAATTTATGAAATCATAAGTGTGCTGAACCAATAAGCACCTACTATTTTATGACCCCTATAATTGAAAATAGATGACAATTTTTCTAGGGTCAGTCCTGAATATTAATATAGGATAAAGATTAATACTATGGTAACAGGTCCATTTTGTGAAGAATCTTGTATCTGCTAATATTAACAATGTAGCACTCTATATAGGCATGACTGTCATCATAGAACATAACTAAGCCTAGTTTACATTGTTTTTAACAGATAGCATCTTCTCCCAGAGCTTTCTGCAAAGGGTTGTGAGTGAGAGAGGGCGACAGATGACTGGAAGTACTAGTATCGATATCTCCTGTCCAGGATCTCCAATCATGGCTCCATTAGCTCAGTCTACTTGCAGTACAACTGTGTTAATTCTTGTTCTTCATGCTGGCAGTGTTTTAGGTCAGTTGAAATCCATCTTATCTTAAAGAAACGAAACATAAAGAAAACTGTTGTAACAATCATACCTACTTCTATACACAATTCTGTGGTGATCCTATAGACAGTACTTATAAAAATTATTTTTATATTCATATTAATTATGATGAACCTGGTAAAATAATCAGTAATGCAAACTTATCTGACAAGTAAACATTTTTATCATACCCTCTTCACTTTTTGATAATCTTAAGGCAGATCTTAACTGCTTCAACAATCAAAAAACATATTGATTCAACATGTTGAGCTCAACATGTCGGCAGTAAATGAGTTTCTCCACTGACAACACTGACTTGCTGATTCAACATGTCTTGGCTAAACAAAACTGTTTTCACCGGCAGTGGAAAACATGCGGAGTGCAATAAGTATTCAGCTCACTTCATACAGACCCAACTAACTTTGGCCAGACATGACAGATAACTGCCCATGCATATTATTCATTGATTACTAGCGAGAAAAATGGGAGAGACGAAAGTGAAGAATATAGTTAATGAGTTTCATACAAGACCATTCATCTGAGATATGTCCCTAAAGGACTATGGATATAAAATCAAGAAAAGGGAGTGTTTATATGAGCTTGCCCATATTTTTGATGACATAGAAAAAAGAGGACAAGTTCTAATCTCAGTTCAGCTGATATGGCTACTCTAAAATTCATCTCCTGTTTTGCAATCGCTGTTGAAATTACAGTCAGCAACAAATTTAAATCTTCTTTTGACATTCTTAGAAAATTCTTGAAGACGAATTTACCCTAAACTTTCAGTTGAGACAAGATGCTATTTACATTGTTTCTGTTGCTTAGAAAAGGGCATATCCATAACTTTGTTTTTTTATTCTTGTGCCCCTTTCACCTAACGCACCTGTGACTACAAAGGCCAAATCATCATAATTGGAATCCATGTGATTATTGGCATTAACAAATGCAATGTGTTTGTACTTTGCCTCCCTTATTAATGCAGTGGAGACGGGAACTCCAACTACATGTATGAGCCACATGTTTCACATCACATGTTTTTTAAGTTGTTTATGTTTAGCATTAAATGTTGTATGTTGATTGTTGATGCAGTGGAGACCCACCTATAGGCTCATTTTGAAGGTCTATTACAGTTATTAAGAATTAATATTCAAAATATATTGTAATTATTTCTGCAGAACATAATTTAGTGCATATTTTATACTAATGTAAATACTGTATTATCTTAACCAGAAGTTGCCTCAATGGTTAAGGTGGCTGATTTTCACAAGTAGAAGATACAAGTTCAGTCCTAGCTTGTTTCATATCTTTTGTTTCTCTCATGTTAAAAGTTAAAGGATAGCATATGCACATTAGTTGTGTAAAGTAAAAAATAAATGGCTTTGGACAGTGGAAAGAGAAAAGTAAGAGGTGGTGCATCTTACTTTGAATGGAAAACTATAGTGAATGTGTGATGGTTAAGTAATCAATAAATGAAAAGTGAAAAAAAAGTGGAAATGGGACATGAAAAAATAAAAAAAAATAAAAAAAAACTGAAAAAAAGAGCAAGATAATTTAGTGACAATAAATTGTAAAATGTAAATAAACTGTAGTGATTGTCTACTGAATAAGTGACCAGGGTCAAAATGCAGTAGACAATCAAATTTGTAAAACTCTTAGCACAATAAAATACTATACACAAATATGAATGTGGTGCAGGTTATATGGTAATAACAGCTCATGTATTTAACAATTAGAATGCTACATGCTCATACAGTGATACCGTACTTGCCAGTTTTTTATAAAAGTAATAATTCAATAAAGGCATTCTATGCAGCCCAGGACTTAAAGTACTTCAAAATTGTAAGTGGCCATTAAGGCTTGTTATTTCAAAATTAATTTTAGAACACCTTGTGGTTTACCATGAAAAATGCAGGCCAGTTGGAAAATTTAATGTCATGCCAGCATATTGCCATGGTAGCTCAGATGGTTAGAGCAGTGGCATGGTAGGCTAGAGATCTATGGTTCAAATCCTGACAGTGGCATTGAGTTTTTCCAGTCTGATTCTATCTTACCAACATTAGCCTTAAAAAGGCAGGTGTGAAAGAACAATTAATTAAACCTTTGCTTGGACAATATTCTGCACCTTAAATAACAAACTGACATAATTTTCATAACACTAACTTCGCTTACCTGTTATAAACTCAGAATATGGTTATAGGTATATTGCCATCATCTTGAGCTGTAGATCGGCCGGTGGAAAGAGCTTTAGCCACTTCCTGCATATGCTTGGAGACATCTGGTGTTGCATACACAGGAAGTGGCTCAACACCAAGGGGTCTACAGCTGAAGTTGAGGGCAATAGATGTCTTGAGTGTTCATCAAGTAAGTGAGGTTATTGTTTTGAAAATCAAGTCAATTTGTTACTTGATCCTTTCACTTCACTGTTACTAGCTTCAAATTAAAAATTCAACATTCAGCATTTTATTTGCTCTAAAATGATCAACAATTTTTATTTAAATGTCATGAGTTTATAATACTAACATTTATTTACTTTTAATTTAAAATAGAGAGTTAAGGGTCGTTACACTACATCACTATAATATTCTTACTTGAACGCGTTTCGGGAGATGGCTTGTTCCCATCATCAGCATTTTCTCTCAACATTTCTCAGCATTTGAGTTGAGAGAAAATGCTGACGATGGGAACAAGCCGTCTCCCGAAACGCGTTCAAGTAAGAATATTATAGTGATGTAGTGTAACAACCCTTAACTCTCTATTTTAAATTATGACACATCACTGTTACTAGCTTCTAAATCTTCAAAATTAGTCAATTTATTTACTTATTCATTTTAATACTAACAACCAAATGTATCTTTTAGTTTTCTTAAAAAATTTTAGGAATTCTCTTCATTCTTGTTAAATTTTATAAAAATATGTAAAAAGCTTTATATATGAAAAGAGTAAATGTCATTAAAATGTAAAATTTATTTTCAATCTTTTGTACACTAACTATTCCCAGAATATTTACTTTTGTAACATTTAATGTTCCCAGATGTTTTACATGCACCATCTCTTCAAAGCATTTGAAAATGAGCAATTTCCCACTCCTCCCCTTCCTTAGCATATCACACCATCATGAGCTCAACAATAATGTACAGGAATTGTTTACAAAAGTTGACTTTTGTATGTATTTCATGACTGAAACAATCTCTAGCAGATATCTATTGCAACTAACTTAATGTGAATATTAAATAAGCTTCTTTATGAGTAGTTTCCATGAAGTCCACATGAAATGCTACTGGAAACAGAAAGTCATTTCAGTGTAATGTGCAAGATTTTTTTTTTTTTAATTGTTCCATTTATACCATGCCTTTAACTGCAATGGTTATATGAACGGCCTTTTTCCTTTGGAACATATTATTAACTAGTATACAGTTGTCATTGGATTTCAGGTTTTTCTTTGGATTTTATACGTCAGATCACAACTCATTCATACTTCCAAACTCTGGGGAGGATAGGGAATAATCTTGACTAGAAAAAAATTCCCACCCCCCAACCAGGAATTGAAACTCTGGACCCCTCGCACAGCAGGCAGTGCTCTACCAATTGAATTATTATGAGACCAGCCCTATTTATTTATTTTTTCTCTCTCTCTCTTTTATTTCTTTAAGCATTGTGCAGCATTATGAGAACAATTAAAACATAATCTTACAGTGTAATTATATTTAAACATTTGTTTTCTGTTCTTTAATTTGTAGATGCCAATGTAGATCTCACTGCCAAAAAGTCTGACATTACAACATTCCGTGGTGCATTCGAGTCTGTGATGAGACAACACTATCCTTCAATGATTGGACGCATTGCAATTCGTCTTGTATCCTGCCCATCAATTTGTACTGAAGGGCTAGGTATTCTTTCCAGGTAATTTTCACACATTATTACAACCAGTACTAGCTTTTAGTTATAAATATGCAGATTATTTAGACATTTTCACTGTAAACTATTTCTTTATTTTTAGTTAAAAATTCAAATAATTGATAGATTGTTGTGTCAGTTGTAACATAAACTTCACTTGAAATTTTATTTTGGAACATGTTCCAGAAGTATAATAGAAGAAATTGCTTCTGAAACATGTTCCAAAACTGAATTTTAAGTAAGTGAAGCTGGTGTTACAACTGACTCAACGATCTTTCAACTTATTGTTTCACTTCACTGTTTCCAACTTCAAACTTCCAAATTAAAAAATGCATTGTTTATAAATTATAAAGAACTAAGGCAGAATTAGTATAACAATTCAGTGATAGGTCACTTAGGAGCTATGATGAGAATAATGGTTCCCAAAAGATGTTCTGATTTCTTACTTGTAAATGAAGCTTTGTCGGTAAAGTGATACTACATTTCACTATAATTTAAAGTACTGATGTATTAATGCAGTGTATGCTGTTAACATGCTGTTCAAGAGACTGTAGCCTAAGCATATAAATGAAACAACTTTGACATTTAATAGGCAGTATATTTTATTGTTCAACAACTAAAGTGAAAAATGCAAATTTTAGTTCATTTCATCACACTTATGGAGAATCTCTAGTTTTTTGCTTATGTAAAAAGAATATCCACTTGTCACTTTGTACTATAACTTATGAACACAGCACAGATTTCAAAGAAAGATTAAAGTGTATAGGAAGAGTAGACAGCTTTCAAGCAAATGAGTCATTAAGGCATCAAGTACACAGAAATAAATCAGTGCATTAAAACCAGAAAATTATGATCTCAAAAGTAGGCTAAGTGAATGCAAAAAGCAGTCTTACTCCACAGTGACGAAGAAAAAGATGTTGGAATGAAAAACGAGGTAAACCAAGCTGAATGCATCACTGGCAGAAATAGACCTGAGCCTCTAAATGGATCAAAAGGAAGCAAATGGTGACTGCATCTACAAAACTGGGAGTATGGCAAACCAAAAAAGCCTATAAATAAAAATAAAAAAAATGTGTTTTAGTGATGTGCTGCTTACCAAATATTATGGTAAGTGAGATGCAAAACAAAATAGAAAGGATGGATCTCAAGATAGAGAAGCCTGATATTGTGTCTGTACAAACGGACATAAATAATATACATTTGGTACCTATAAGAGCAGAAGATATAATGAAGTAGATAAGGAACTTCTATTCCAAGAAAATTTAAGATAAACATTTTATTTGTCATGCAAATATCTTAAACATATGGTTTTTGAATAAAAATTGTTAGAGCTAACTTTAGCAACAAATTTCATTGCAAGGCAGAAAGTTTGTAACATCCTAAGAAATATTTTAATATTTTGCTTTTGTTTCTAGATATTCATTTACATTTATTCAGGGGATAAAAAGAGAACATTATCTAGAACAGACATGAGTATTGTAGTATTCAGTGTGGAGTATAAGTTCCTTTAGTTGCTTTTATTAACAACAGACAAATGGAGATGAACTTATTAAAACAATATAATTGTTTTTACATGTTCCCGTTGATAGGCATTTGAAAATAGTGTCCTTAGATTCATGTTCATAACATAACGGAGGATTGAATACTGAATACGTGGTGATTTACAGACACCACTGACATTATAAGCTTAAAATATGATATACCTAATAGATATTATACTTCAATAATATTAACTTCATAATCAAACCCTCCACCTTGATGTAGGACTAGTGTGTCTGCTTTGCAAACTGGAGGTCAAAATGGAATCTTGTGTGCAATGAGTCAGCATTTTTGTCTTTTTTTCAGGGTTTTTATCGTGACTCAATTTATTTATTTCGAGCACTCATAATCAGTCATTCATCTTTTTAGACCTAAGTTGTTACTGGGTATAATTAATTATCAAAACAAAGAATCATTGGTATTATCCAACAGGATAGTTAAGAAAGAAAGAAAAAAGTATATGCTAGTCTTGGAATGTGTGTTTTGTAAATAAGAGTGATAAAATCATGATTACACCAACAAGGTAGCAGAACTCATTTTAGTAGCTGTTAATATTTAGCTGGCCTAAAATTTAAGGATCCTCTGAAAAACAGCAGAGCAACTTCCTCTAACTTTCAGGAATTTTAATGAAAATAACCTTTCATAACCTTTAAAAAGCTCAATTGAAGGCTATATTTTGGGTATGTAAATGAAATCAAAGCCATTATTGGTGCTCCCTGTTTACAAGATGTTAATAAAACAAAACTTTGTGCTGTGGTAACTACTTTGTTTGCACAGAAGACCAAAATCAAATGGGGCAGTTACTTCAAAGCACCTTTAAGTGTTGATTAAAATAAAATTTTTCAACTGTGATGCTTTTTAAAAATGTTCTTGAAGACAGTATATATTCTGTGTAGGTAATAAATATAACTTAATTACTGTTACTCCTTCTTTCCAGTGTTTTTACACTGTGATAGAGAGAACTGTGGGATTTAAAATGTAAAAAAAAAATTTTGACTGGAAGTGAAGCCATGTAAGAATAACTGCAAAAATGAACAATTAAAAATGCAAGGGCTGCTTAAATATTCTTCAGCATTTGAAGAAGAAACATGAAACAAAGTTTCAAATTAAGATTCATAATGCACAGGGATGTAAGATGTAATCACCGCCATTGCCAATTACGCCTTTCTTGCTTGTTGGAAACAAGCCTTGAACACTAACAAAGTTTACACACGTAATGTTGCCACATTTCAAGACATGGGCTTCTAGAACCTCCTGCACTCTGTCTTCTAGGCACATCTCTCACTCCTGAATCATGAATGCCCACAGTGCACAGCACTGTTGTCATGCATAAACAAATATTCCCCCTGTTTTGGAAAATTTGCCCTCAGAAATCGCAACAGAGTGTTCGTGCAGATATCAATATAAACTGCACTGGTCATTCTCTCTGTCACCGTAATCAGTTTTCCTTGTCCAGATGCTGTCATATAGGCCCAGAAGTGAGCTGACATTCTTCCAGAGTGATTTCCATGCACAACATGTCTGTGATCGTATCTTGTGCCACACAGCCTATAGAGACACACCCTTCCTTGCTCCTTGGATAGGAACACCTTCTTGTCCGACCAGATTGTTAGATCCCAGTAGGCCTGTGTTAGCTGGATGTTTCTTTGTGCTCATTCTAATCTTCTGGCTTTGTGAGCCTCAGTCTTGTGGCAGGATGATGAAATTCAAAGCCAGCCTCCTTTAGTCTCCACCATATAGTTTTAAGAGAACATCTGTATTCCACAGTGTTATCCAGCAAAACATATCTGTGTGTAATAGGATGCACCCTCACCTCTGCCACCATTGCCTCGTTCTGTGCAGCGGTAATTGTTGAGACCTTCCTAATCTTGGTAGCGACTTGGCCCATTCAACGCCTTCTTCTTGATGTTGTGTAGCCATTTTTTGACTGTCTTACAGTTAAGTGAAAGTTCTCTAGAGATATGGGAAATACTCTGGCTCTGTGAGAAACATCCTATGATCTTGCCCCTCTTTGCTGCTGTCAACTCTTGGCTACCACGTGGACGAGGCATATATTGTTTTGCAACAAATATCTAAGAATGACAGAGAGAATCATAGAATAGCAGAAACGATGTTTCATGCACAAGATTTTAACAGTTATGATGATAAAGAGGAGAAAACATATGCATTGTGAATCAAGTAGAATTTGAATCCAAATGTCATTATTTTCAAATCCCCATTAAAGGAAATGTGTAAGAACTATTTTATCATTTTAACGATTTCATCATCATTTGTCCGTTGCTAATAAAAGCAACTAAAGGAACTTATACTCCACACCGAACACTGCGATACTCATGTTTGTTCTAGGTAATGTTCTCCCTAAACAAATGCAAACGAATATCTAGAAACAAAAGCAAAATATTTAAACCTTTTCTCAGGGTGCTATGAACTTTCCGCCTTGCAATGAAATTTGTTGCTAAGTTAACGACAGAATAAAACTTAATATCATATGAATAGAACACAAATTACCCAACTGAGGAATAGCCAAGATTGTTACATCGGTATCTATAAAATTCAAATGTGCCAGCTGTTAGTGGTTCCATCCTTGCCTCCCACATGCTTATTTTATGAAATGGAAAATTAACAAACGTCCTTAATTCATCTCGATTCTTTTATCAGAAAAACGATACACTTCTAGAAATTGAGTTAATGGGGAACCTGGCAACACTGTATAGTGTTTGGAAATAAACTAAATGGCAACACTGTTAGGTGTAAACGGTTGCTTCACATTGTGTTGCATTGTGTTCTGTTTAATATATAATTAATTACTTTATTCACTGGTATCCAGTTCCTGTAATAATAAACTTTTGTGACCATTAATACTGTGTTTTTACTATTAAATGCTTTCCTATGATATGCAATGTATTAAATTAATTGCTTTCGATACTTTGAGGCTTATTCTCGCTAAGCATGGCATTTGTGTCTTATTTTTGCATAATTAGCTATAAAGGAATGTAATCATGTTCACTCAAAATTTCTAAAATAATTATTTTTATTTCTTGTGCGTGAAACATTTTAATTTCCTTGCCTCCTTCTAACATGAAGATATAAAGCTTCCCTATATCCATTGTAAGCTAATGTAAACATTAACAGTGCATGAATGAAGTAAATTCTTTAACATGGAAATAGCCTTCGAGATTTATAGAAAGATGCCTTTGAATATGTGCATTTATAATAAAATGCTATTAATTTCGGGGGGAATGATTGACAGTTGAGGTAGGCATATTCCCTGTTTTGTTTGCAGCAATTGTAATCAATATTTTATAAAGCATTCAGTTGTAAAATTTCAGTTAGACTGCAGCATTCATAAGCTGGCGAGCAAATTGCAACACTATACAAAATAAAAATAGCTATGTAATTTACCGCTCTCAAGGAGGACCTTTGTTACAAACCAGGTTCCATTAATTCTATAATTTTATATTTGGCACAGGTTTATATAAATAATGATGTTCCCTATAAAAAAAAATAAAAACAAAAATCCACATGTTACATGGGATTCAAACCATGTTCCACCACCACTATTGATCAGCAGTAACATACTTCAGCAATTGACTAATTTTGAAGATTTAGAAGCTAGTAACAGTGATGAGTCATAATTTAAAATAAAGAGAGTTGAGGGTTGTTACACTACATCACTATAATATTCTTACTTGAACGCATTTCGGGAGACAGCTTGTTCCCATCGTCAGCATGTTCTCAACTGATATTGCTGGTCATCATCTGGGGGATGTGTGTGGCTAGTGGTGTTCTCTGGTGCTGGGCTGATGAACCTCCAAAGGCTGCTGGGTGGCGGCAGTTCGAAATTCATTAGGTGATTCCTGTGTTTGACAATATGTATTTTTTCCCAGATGTCCAATTCATTGCTGCTGTTGATCGGTTTTAAGAGTTTTATGTTCGGAGTGATATCATGGTTTGAAGACCAAAAATGATGTGCTACTGCTGATTTATCTGGCTGCTTTTGGTAAATGCATTTCATATGCTCTTTAAGTCTTATTTCAAGAGCATATGAGATGCATTTACCAAAAGCAGCCAGATAAATCAGCAGTAGCACATCATTTCTGGTCTTCAAACCATAATATCACTCCAAACATAAAACTCTTAAAACCGATCAACAGCAGCAATGAATTGGACATCTGGGAAAAAATACATATTGTCAAACACAGGAATCACCTAATGAATTTCGAACTGCCGCCACCCAGCAGCCTTTGGAGGTTCATCAGCCCAGTACCAGAGAACACCACTAGCCACACACATCCCCCAGACGATGACCGGCAATATCAGTTGAGAACATGCTGACGATGGGAACAAGCCGTCTCCCGAAACGTGTTCAAGTAAGAATATTATAGTGATGTAGTGTAACAACCCTCAACTCTCTTTATTTTAAAAAATACTTCAGCAAGTTTGGCTATTCTAATCACAGAAACGTGCTACTGATTAAGCTTATGTTTGTAAGCAAAGCACCCAACACTAGAATAGTTTTTATTTCTGGTTCACTACTTAATCGAAACACTAGCATACTTTCTACAGGTGTACTGAAGTTGAATTTCCAATACTTTTCCTTTAGTTTACAATGATTGCTGAAATATTGCTTTTCAGAACTGCGAGGTTAGCTGATATCTGTCATGCCTGCACAGCAAGGAAAGCATATAACAAATTCATTCTCATACCATCTATGCAAGAATACCTGAGAATTAGGTGACCCTTCACGCAGGTCTCACTGAAGTTGACCATTTGCTTTTGTGAAAAATAGTACATATGGATAGAATATTGGTTCTGCAGAAAAAATGTATTACAATACTAAACATTCATGTAGAGATAATTTTAAATCAAATGGCATACTCACAGTTGTATCACTTTATGTATATTAGGTGCTGTTATTTCTATCTAATTCAGATGTCTTATGAAAAAAGTCTGATATACATGAATGTAACACAAGATATAAAAATGACATGCATATAATTTGACATATATGCATACAACTGTGGATCAAATATAAACCAACTTGTCCTCCCATTGGCCTGCAAATACCTGGGATTTTCCATAGTAGAATGTTGTCGAAAATGCAGGTGAAATTTTGGTGCAAACCATTTTACAAAGAACAAGATGCCATACCAAACAGAAGGCATGAACATTGTCCCAGGACATGATGTTGCTCTGCAGCTCAGACACAATAAAAGTAGTGGAAATGGAGTGAATTGTCCTCTAATACCCATGAATGTCACCATGTGGCCCTCAAGGTGTTTGGAGGGGAGCATTTCCATGATGATCAAAAGGTGGAGCAATTCATACTCAACTGGCTGCTGACATATCCTTGTCCTTTCTTCACGACTGGAATTAAGAAATGTCTAATTCACTAGTAAAAGGCATATACAAAGTCGGAAATTATATAGTAAAATGAGATATATACAACAGTATACTAAAAGTGTTGGAAAAGAACCCAATTGTAAATGATTCCAGACTTTTTGATTTATTACCAGAAGAAATAAAAACAGCCAAGAGAAATTCTTTTAAAACTAAACTCGAGAAATATTTAGTTGAAAAGCCTTTGTACAAATTAGGATCTACATAATCTGTATGCAAATGTAATTATTCAAGAGGAAAGTGAGTATACTAGAGTGTAATGTGTGTTAATTGTAAACACTCCAGAGGAAATTGACTCTTAACATTAAGTATCATTGTGTCTTTGAACACACTAAAAGCTTGCATACTGAGTAAATTAGCACTAATAATAATAATAATAATAATAATAATAATAATAATAATAATAATAATAATAATAATAATAATAATAATAATAATAATAATAATAATAATAATAATAATAATAATAATAATAGAGTCCAGGATTTATAAGATAGTTTATTGTCAAAATGTACTTATAAATAAGAAAGAGAGATCCAGTATAATTTATTTAATACCCACATATTGTAACACTTCTATCACCCACAAGCTAAAATCTGGTGGTTATTTTCTGAAGTTATTGTGCATCACACTCTTGCATGACTGACAGCAGTTGTACCTTCTGGATTTTAGTAGGGATTGAGTTTATAATATCATTAACTACAGTGGTGGGATGGGAGGCAGATTTCCAAGTTCCTGGAAATGTGGATGTTATAATTAGGGACAGCAACATATTTTTCAGCATGATTTTAAAACATTGTAATCTTCACATTCTATACTGAAATTTTATCAATTTCTGATCCTAAAAATTACTTTAAGAATTTGGAAGCATTATAGGATAAAAGGGATAGTATAAATGGCAGGTGTGCAGTAATGACATTCTCAGGTATGTAAAGAAGGGCAAACTTGAAAATTGAAATTTGAAATATCTCACATTCAAATGGATGCCTCTTTACATGCCAAGAGTTGAAAAATTGGTAGCTTTTGTATAATATGTATTGACATTAATACACCACTACTGACAATACAAGATAAGTCCTACTATACACCAACATAAAATAAAGCTTGTGGTTAAGTAACTACTTTATAGAATTTGGAGTTGTCTCGCTTTACACCCTCACCTAATAAGCAATTAAATTTTGAGAAGCTTTATTTAAATCATTATATAGCATATTTTCATAATTTCCATACATTAGAATGCATATAATTCAGAACTTGTTATAACTTTGTTATTGTATTAGGGATTTATCATTTAGTGCTATTTTTGTTTTGTTACAGCCTAAGCCCATACAGCTTCGATGTATCTCCTTCATGCACCGATACACCACATGTAACACATGATTCAATACCCATTGGTGCAATACCCTTGTTCGCAAGCTCCACGCCAGAATATAATGATGCAGTAACAAAGATTATTAATGGAGCAAATTCTGCGTACCAGGAATTTCTAAAATCAGATGAAGGCCAAGGGTTTAGTGGACAGATCTGCTTTGTTGGTAAGAGAAATTGATTATTTATTTACTGTGGTTAAATAATTAAACAAGCTAGCTATATGATATCTGGAATAGTTTTATAGAAAACATTCTCTACAATACTATTGCTTTTAGTTACTTTATAGCTCACTAATCAAAGAATTTCAAACCTTCAAGACTCTTCCTCTTGCATAATATTTTATTGGAGAAGGAGATTACAGTACCTTGCTGAAAATTTGCATATTTCTTCAAAACTGGAAAATTTAAGGTGTTTTAAGATTTCGAAAACCTTTCCCATGTTACTTGTCAAATTCACAATTACCTGTTTTGCATAACATAAATCATTAATGCTTGCAAATTAAACAACTCCAAATTTCATGTCTGTAACAGGCTCTTCTGTTCTTCTCTTACCTTGTAGTGCTTGTTTTTACAAGTCAAATTTTGAAGATTAAATTTCCAGCATGTCAACAATGAAAAAGTTTAATGTACCAGGTCAAATAGTTTGGCTGGATTAGCAAAGCATCACCAAATCAACTATGTCAGCCAAATATGTATCATAGAAATCCACACAAAAATAACCCAAATGGTGACAGTCACAATTAGTTTAAAAATATGTTCTTCCCTGTTTATGCAGCCCTAACGATGATTATCCATCCTGGTAAATGAGCTAAATCATTCTCCTTCACATTCCCAGAATGTTTACTGCAAAGTATTTTTTGGAACAGCACACAGGTGTTGTATTATATTGAACAGTCATCTTGTGGCCCAATCACGTTCGCATATATGAGTGATTCGCTTGCACTGCAGTAACCTTGGTGTGCTCCACTGGCTCACTAGCAGTGAATGACCTGCTCAAGGCTACACTTCTCAGTTGCTGCCTTCTGTTTGTTGTGCGTCTCAAAAGTGAAAGCTTATTCAAACATCATTAGTATCGTGAGTTACTTTAGAACAAGGGTGACGAAAATGACTTCCTTCCGCGAGTCACCAAATATGCAACACGCATTGCATCGCTCAGCGGCATGTGAAAAACAAAGGGATAGTTGCAGAGAGGGAACTGCGCCTACAAGTCAAAATGACTCGCGAGTCCTGTTTTCACCACCTCTGCTTTAGAGTATTCATATTATTGTTGCTGTTCTTATCTTGTTATTAGTCCACTGGAATACCTACTGAAAAGTTCACGCTTGAACAAAGAATTTTTATGTAAAATACATACATAAAAACCAAATCATTTAGATAGGTGTGTAGACAATTTCAGGAGACATTTCCTGATATTCCAGTTCCAAATAGAGATACTGTCAGATGTCTGGTTAATAAATTTAGAATAACAGGATTACTAAAGGCTAAACCTAAGAAGCAAAAACGACATGTTCTTATGGAGGAAAAAACTCATAAAACTGGTGCATAATTTGAATGCTCTCAAAGTCTAAGTTGTATTGCACAGCAAGTGGGTGTTTCAAAAACTTCTGTTCATACAGCTGTTAAAGTTTGAAAATTGAAACCCTACAAATTGACTGTTGTTTATGAATTACAATCTCATGATAACAAGGCATGTTAGCAATGTCTCAATGCAGACGAACATCACTTTCAGCATCACTTATAACAAGGTTAGTACTCATTATAATACATCTTACTTCTTGAGTAAGTAACACGGGAGTTTTAAAATGGAAAACCCCCTGGTGTAGTGGACATGCATACACGCAATCCAGGCCAGGCCATAAAATTATGATCTGTATTATACCTAAATTTTGTGTCTGATCAAAATAGATATCCACAAACTGCTTTCAATTTGGGAAAATAAAAAGATATATTTGTTAAAATCTACAAGAGTAGAGTGAGTGGAGTGCAATGGATATTTGAAAACAATCATCAAATATTGTTTCAAATTTAGAAAACAGAAAATAATGTACTAGTGGAAATCTTGAAGAGTGAAGTATGCAGGGAAATAGATACCTACCGTGCAGATAAGGAGCACTACCCAACAGCTTTTCAGCAACATACCTCCAGTGTTCCCACAACTCATTCCTCTTCAAGCAGCCAGAATCTCTCAAATGCCTTAAATGCAAAATTAGTGTAAATCATTGTTCTACAACTATGTTGACAGTTCTATATAATGCACTCATGATCCATGGATGCAACGAAATGAATGAATGAAAATTTCAGGTAAATTACTCATTATTTATATGAAACAAACCATGATGTCAAATAACATATTTTTCTAAAGAAGTTTTGGAGGATATCAGTCCTTGTTCCTGTTGACTGTTGCTTCTCTCAGTTTCCTGAATTTTTTACAGGAATATCAGTGAAGAAAAGTCACTCTTTCTTTACAACAAGGCTGAATATAAAATAGATAAATCCCTCCATTTGTCTCTATTCCCTTTTGCATTTGCATTTGCTTAAAATCTGATTCATTGCAAAAATTTTAAAAAAAATTTCTCAATATTTAATGATGTTTTAACTGCAAAATAATGCTTTAATGGTTATTTTATGTTGCTGGATACATATAGGTCACTGGATGCCAAACAGATGGCTGTGGTTATTAGTTGCCTGCTGCAACAATTGCTTAAGTAATTTATTTGTTCAGTTCCCATCCTGTATCTCTTTTATTTCTATGTACTTCAGTTTGGATGGAACTTTGAGTTGTGGTACTGAAATATAAAATCTGGTATTTACCTCCTAAGGGAAACCACAATAAAATATAGTTAAAATAAAGAGAGTTGAAGGTTGTTACAGTACATCACTAAAATGTTCTTACTTGAACCATTTCAGGAGATGGTTTGCTCCCATCGTCAGCATGAAAACAGTTGAAAACATGCTGACGATGGGAGTAAACTGTCTCCCAAAACGCGTTCAACTAAGAACATTTTAGTGATGTAGTGAAACAACCTTCAACTCTCTTTATTTTAAATTTTGACACATCACTGTTACTAGCTTCTCAATCTTCAAAATTAATTAAAATATAGTTAGTTGCTAATTGGGATACGATTTCAGGACCTCCCAAATGTAAGCCATAGAAGCTACTCTCTAAGCTTATCACTTGTTCTACATTACTGAGCTTACTTGCCCACAAACCACGACTTCAGGTATTACTAGGTTCCTTGCATGGCATGTGGACACCCCTGGTAATGAAAACACTAAACCAGCCATCAGCTTATAGACCTGAATGCAAGTACTTTCCCCTACCTATAGGAGTGGTCAAAATCAAAATTAAAACCTACACCTACTTTTGGATACATAGATTTTTGGAATAAGGGACACTCAACACACTCTCCTTCCCTGCTTTTGAAGATCAGAGGTACAGCTATAGATATACATTTGCAACTTTATTGAACAGCTAGGAATCATTGATTTGGATACCTGTACTGCTATTGATGTAGTTCAAGCTATTTTGGACATCCTCCCATTCAATGACCCTTACCCTATCCAAAACAACTACTTTGGTGAATGGAGAAGACTACTGATCTGTGTATTCAATACAAGTAGAACAAAAGGAAGAAACACTTCTCTAAAAATCTGATGCACATACCAATCCACTTTCTTCCACAGCTTTGAGTTTTTTATATTAATAGTGGAAGGAAAAAAAAAACCAGAGTTGCACATGTCAAGTAATTTCTGCTTAAACCCTGCAATTAGTGCTGAGCTCTTTACCATAGAAACATACTGTCCTTCAAACAAACATATTCATTAAAAACTGCTGCCTGACTTTGAAGAAACGCAGCCATACTTCAGATAAGGGGTTTTCAAAAAACATTTTGATGACAGTAGGACACTTGTCTTGTGATTGGAAATATTATTTCAAGGCTGGGGAAATGTTCTATGGCTGGTAGTAAAGAAAGCCATCTAGTTTTACTGTAAGAAAGAATTTACTCTAATTCCACAAACTCGCAGAATTCATGAAATTTAGCTTCTGGCACTGTGCATATATAAAAGTATGCATGTATTTTCTGCATTACACTCTCTACAAACTAGTGGACAGTCAATAGCAGTTTGTATGCAGTTATTCACTATATGTGCAGAAAAAACTTACACCTATAACTAATTTGTTCAGAGAATTTTGAAGGATATTGCGTACATTCTTTTTGCTTCTTCTAGCTGCTCCACCAAAGTTAAGTTTGTATTGTCAGCACACAAACCCACAATCTTACTTTCAATTTGATAGTCACTTAGTGTCTTCATCTTCAAATGACACTATCAGATGTTTCACCATTTGTTTTGGAAATCAAGTTCTTGTACGTCACCCATAGGGATAAAATAGTGCACTAGCAATGGAAAAATTAAGTAGATTTATGATTCAAAGAATCTATATAAATTGTCACATAATTTACTTTATTTAAATCACCCTTTAGCTGTAAAGTTACAAAAGGACTGATCGCATTTGTTACAGTCTTCAGATTTAGTTCTTGCGCATGATTGCTCTGAAACAAAGCACTTTTTACAAGTTTTGAAGTGCAGTCTGCAGAACAAAATGATTGATTATACTGCACTGTGTGAAAAAGCAGGCTTCTGCTGCAGCCAATTTAATTTCTTTAGGACCAAAATCCTTATTTTGGAAAAGCGTTGAAATTGCTACACTGGAAGCAGCTTCAGTATCAGCTGATTTGTATTTTGCAGTTTGCAGGTGCCATTTTATTTCAGATTTCTCACTCTTTGCAATTGAAAACACAGCTGAACATTTTTAGCAGTGCACATCACTATAAGTTTTTGATCTCTTCATGAAGGACATAGAATCTGCAGTTCAGGATTACAAACACACTACTTCTTCGGAGGCATCTCAAAACAGGAAAACACTTATATACTTTGAAGCTATGAAACTTATAATGAATAATTGCAAAGATGTAAGATCTTCCAGTGCCAATATGTATTCACAGCATAATGCCACAACTTCCAAGACGAACAAAGACTAGAGCATTTGCAACCAACAATAATGGTACTGGCTACTGACGACAGTCTGTGGCCACCACAATACCTACTGGAAACAGCAATTTCAAAACTTCTTCTCACTAAATGATGTTGCACAGACATAGAAGGCAGGAGATTTCTTTGAAAAAGCACATTTCCTACTTTGGTTTATTCCTTCGCATTCAGCAGGACAGGGCCTAAAAAAACGGGGGGGACTTACCTACAAAAAAAAAAGGACATCTGGTCACCTATGCTTAGAAGGAGGCTGCACTGCACTTTTGTGATAGGTTTTAGAGCCATGTTACAAATTGGATTCACTACCATGTGCAACATGGAACTCAGGATTGCAAATGTTAAACTGCGCTTTGAAACTTATTTTTCATGGGCAATAATCACAAATACTTTTCTTCTTCATTTTCTCATTTTGTTAAATAAATACAAAGTCACCTTTTTTTTTTTGGAGAGGAATCACTCATTTTCTTTCAGTAAGTAAGTAGCAAATAACAAAAAATACAACCACCATAAGCCCATAAACGTCTTCCCTCTTTGCAGTCTTTTGGCACTGACTTGACCATGTGAACCTGTGATGTGACCATGCATACAAACCAATACTATACAGCACTATAGCATGAACATAAGAGTTATCAATACCAATGTAGCAAAGGAACATGCGCGCATTTCAAAATGCAAATTTTAAGTATAGAATGAAATACAGGATGTTTTATATTAATAATGGTAATATGAGAAATTTCATATAACACAGGGCATCTGGTAAGTCTAACAGTAATACATCGGTTGAGCAGTGGCAGGAAAAGCTGCCCCTGAAGTTAACTGTTGAGGAGCCTATATAAATAGCACTACCTCTTTACTACACCTCACACAAAAACCTAAACAGCCACCCTGTAACAGTTTCCTTCTGATCAAAGGCTAAGTGCTACCAAGGGCATGTACATAGCAACTATACTTAAGCTCACCCTGAGTGTTTTGTGTGTGTGTGCGTGCGTGCGTGGGTGGGTGTGAGACTGGCAATTTACTTGAGAATAGATAAGGCAGTAGGCAGTATGCTGCTAGCAATGACAATAGATTCAGCTTATTTCAATTGCCAGCTAAACTAGTGTTTAAAAAAATTAGACCACTCTGATCATCTTTTTTTTCTTCAGTTCCCCCCCCTCTCTCTCTGTCTCTGTCTCTCTCTCTCTCTCTCTCTCTCTCTCTCTCTCTCTCTCTCTCATATGTTGTGAGTTTAATGTCCTTTAACCAGCTAAGCAATATCAGATAGCGGATGAATTAAATCAGCGAAAGGATTCTCAAATGAGCCTGTGGTCCATAAAGCTTAGAGTTATGCAACATCCAACTTCTCAGGATAAAGAAACCATATTCAGATTAACTCAGCCTAACTGAGGTTGGGACTTCTTGAATGTGAGGCAGATATGCTATCCTCACGCATCGGAAGTGGATGCTCATCTTAATTGTAATAGACAATATATCCTGGTCTGTCTTTAGCATCACGAAATAAAAACAATGTCCTGCATCAGTGGTTCTCACTTACTATTTACCTCTTTGTCCTTTTACAAGTGAAAATACTTGCACAATGCCATACAATTGTTTTAAATGTCATTAATACTTGTTATCAATAAAATTAATAGTGGCAAGAAAGGATACTTAACTAAGGCATATTTAATTTCTTTTCTGCAAAATTTTAAACATTTCAATGCACAAATTTTTACAATGGAGCTGTATTTGTTATAAAGTTTATCAAACCATGATATAATATCCAAAATGAACATTAATTTTCTTTTGACAATGGTTAAGTTTATGAGTATGAAGAAAGCAATGATTAGGTAATATATAATAATCCAGAGCTTCCATTCACCTTTACTTTCTCTAGCACCTGCTTATAGCAGGTAACAGAAATACATGTTTTGAGGTCATCTCAATTCAGGGGAAAATGTTTAAAAATTGTGTGTGTGTGTGTGTGCGTGCGTGCGTTCCAAGATTTTCAAGACCAGCCCCCCCAGCCCAAACTACACTTCAAATTGAAAAATGTTAGTTACCTTGAATTTTTTTTCCCAAAATGGTTCAATTATTTTGATTAAAATGCCATAAGTTTAAGATATTTGCATGGCTAAGAAGCTCTTCATTCAGGATGAATTCTGTAAGTAGTAAAGCCTAAGAGACACACAAAAACTTGATATGTATACTTTATGTATTTATTGTGCTAAGGGTTTTACAAATTTGATTGTCTACTGCATTTTGACCCTGGTCACTTATTCAGTGGACAATCACTACAGTTTATTTACATTTTACAAATTCTTGTCACTAAATTATCTTGCTCTTTTTTTTCAGTTTTTTTTTCATGTCCCATTTCCACTTTTTTTTTCACTTTTCATTTATTGATTACTTAACCATCGCACATTCAGTATAGTTTTCCATTCAAGGTAAGATGCACTACCTCTTACTTTTCTCTTTCCACTGTCCAAAGCCATTTATTTTTTACTTTACACAAAAACTGTCCAATGCTTCTAGCGTCCTTGCATATCATATCAATTATAAGTGTATTTCTATCCCCCTTCAACCACTTCTTATTAAAAAATTCTTTTCTCCAATTTTCTGTTCCTTGGCACTTAAATACTATGTGTTCAATGTCTTCATTACCACCACATATCGGACATTGGTTCTGAGGGATACCCTGTCTTAGATTTGAATTTTTCAATACTTTGCCTTTTTACTTTCTCTACTACGTATAGTAAGTAGGGGAAGTATTGTATTCCACCTAAAAATTTGATACCAAGATTTCACGGAAATATATGTTTTGAGGTCCCCTGAATCCAAAAAAAGCATTTTTGGAAACCTGTCCGTGTGTATGTCTGTGTGTGTGTGTCTGTCTGTCTGTCTGTCTGTGAACAGCATAACTCAGAAACGAACACCAAACTTGGTATTTATGTTCCGTATCTTCCAGAAATGTGACACGAAGGTTTTCAAGAAAATCCCCCACCCCAGATTACCCTTTACATGGAACATTTTTCGAAAATTTTAATTTTCTCAGAAATGGCTCTAACGATTTTGATTAAAATATCATATATTTAAGATACTTTCATGACAAATAAAATGTATATCTTGAATTTTCTGGGAATGTCTCCAAAAGTATTCTTCATTGTGAACAACTTTTGCATAACTGGTAAACCATAAGAGATAGACAAAATTTTATTATACAAAAAATGTAGATCGCATTAAAATACACAATTTATGTCATATACATTTTTTTTATTGAGTGAACCATTTTCGAGATATAAATTTTCCAATACTTATACTTTTTCTCAAATTCGTTATTCATTTTTTTATGTCCTGGACATGCAAAGAGAATGGAATGCACCACATAGCAACCAGCTCTTAAAAGATTTGACTATCGCTTAAAGCCTACCATATTACCCTTGCACCTACAAGAAAATTAGCAATAAGATTAACATCTCAATTAACATGAAGCATATGGAGAATAAGCGTTTGTAAAAATAGTTTGTACAAGAGTAGAGAAAGTCATGAGAGTGTAACACATCAGATTTTTTTTGAAGTGCTGTCACAATATGGTTGTTCTTGCAGTGTTGTGTAAAGGGTACAGAATTTCAACACCTGCATACAACTACATACCTTTTGAACATCTGAACTATCCCCTTTGTACCTACAACAAATGTGTAATGAAACAATTTTGCTATTTATCTTGAATAACATGCAGCAGATAGAAAAATACATTTTTGCAAGAATAGTTTGTAAATGTATAAAAATAAATGATAATCATTATAGAAAGTTATGTGAATGTAAAACATCAGGTTTTTGGTATTTTAGTTGATTCAGAGTTTTTTAATTTTTATCTTTTGAAAAGCATCTACATTCCCATTTCTAACATTTTGCAAACCATGTGATTGTGTATCATTTGTGCATCACAATTCATGAAAATTATTGCCTTAAATAGATGAGTAACATAAAGCTGCCAGGAACTAACAGTTTCTCTACCCCTACTCCTGAACATTTCTGGAAATTTTGCTAACAAATTAGTTGAAGACAATGTTCACTATTTTTTTCTCATAAAAGCAGCAGCAGTTTTCCATATTGTATTTAATGTTACATTGTAAATGTTATTCTAAATTCCACTCCCTCTTTGATTTTGTTCATTTATAGTGACTGGTAATTTCTACTTGTAAAATACTTATGATTCTCATCCATCTCTAGCATATGCCCAAGCAAGCTAATGCTTTACAGTTAAAAGTTATGGAACTTATTTTGACTCATACTTTGTCTGATTCAACTGTCTCATGTATGTATCTTTCTTTTCTGGTCTATTAAATATTAAAACTGCAACTTTTATGTAATAGAAGTCCATTCTTCTGATTCACTTATGTGATAGAGGATTTAATTCAGTAATAAGTACAGTAAGCTGCCCAAGGAGAACAAAAGTGACAACATGAATATTTTTCAAATGTATGTTATCACTTTTACATTTTGGACAGATAGCAATAAATATTTCCACATTCTCAGTAATATACCCATGCTTCCTCCACAAGTTTTTTGCAAATGCATAAAGATCATCCAGTTATTTCATAACTGGTGAAATGTTATTACTGTTAGCCACCAAATAATGTGCACCTGCAAGTCATAATAATAAATTGTTACTCATGTTCTTGTCATCTTTCAGCAATTAGATTCCTTAATCATTCATTTTTCTCCATTCTTTGTGTGCAGGTGACGGTGTAGGTTCAATCTTAGGTTATGATGCTTTATGTCGGACCAGCAAATACCAGTCACGTCATGACAGTGAAAATAGCATTCTGGATACAGATATTCCCATAACAGATGACGTAGAATTTGGTAAAACCGTCCATAATAGTGAAGGTGAAGGTGAGGGTCTGTATCCAAACAAACATCTTTCAGCGCCTACTCCTCGTAGAAGATCCTCTTCCACAAGGTAAACTATCAACACTTAAAATGCTTCTTTATACTGTCATTTCATCTCATTGCCACTGACTGTTGCTATTACCACCACCACCATTGTTATATGTTGTCATCATCATGGAATAGTTTGTCAGGATAAGTATTAGACTTGATTCATGATCCGTACAATTGACTCTGCAATCCTTTTTCCTTTTCTTTCTTTTTTTCACTCCCCCCCCCTTTCGTAATGCCCTGAAACCAGAAGGTCTATTGGATGATGAATGAAAGTGCAAATGAATTTGAGGACCTGGAGTACCAGATCTACCTGATGTTCAACCTAAGGGCAGAAGGAAAACTGAGGATAAACCTTATACAAGCAATTTGACCTAACTAGTATTTTAACCTGGGTCCATAGCATGAGAAACAAGAATACTGTACCTACATTATTATGTTTGACTTATTTATTTTATTCAAGATTTGCCCTTAACATGAACTTAAGATACTGAAGGATCTTTGTTCATTTTATATTATCATTTCTTTTGATTCATGCTCTGAAAGTTGATAGGAAACTAAATGCTCTTATTTTTCTGGCGTAGAAATTTAAAAACTTAATGTATTGTCATACCAGGCTAAACTTTTGAAACCACAAATGTAAGTTTTCTGATATGACAAAAGCACTTTCCTTGGTATTAAACATTAGCTTTTTTTTGGGGGGGGGCAACTTACTAAAATGAATGAATACTGAAGCATTTGCTATATTTATATTTGAAATTACATGTTATAAACTGTGAGAGCTTTAAGTGTGTTACAATGTATATTTCACTAAAAATTCAAAATGACAATTTACCTCTTCTGGATTAATGGTGTGCTAAAATGCTACAAAAAATAAATGAAATAAGAAATCTTTCCACATTTTTAATGTTTTTATGAATCTTTGGAACCTTAATTAATATGGTTAAAATAAATTACCCTAGAATCTGTTGCACTCTTATCATAAAATTGCCTTGAATTTTCTATTCTAAGGCTGAAGCACTCCAACAAAAACATCATCCATATAACAAAGGGAGGAAAAGAGGGAGGGGAAGGGAGAGAGAGAATTTGAAACTTATACAGTTTGAAAGTTTATCTTTTTTGTGCATAATAATCACAGCTATGCAGTATATTCTTTTTTCTTTTTTTTAATTTCAGTGAACATCAATGTAAATTAGATTTTGAAGTCAGTGATTTCTTCATGTTTGGAAGCCCTTTGGCATTGGTGCTTGCATATAGAAAGGTATCTTCAAGCGATGACAAAAATAGTAAGTATACTGCTCTTTACTATATTTATGACAAGTTGGATTATATTATGTGGCAGATTTGTTGGGCTTATTTTGGGGAAAAGTGGGCCCAACCAGTTAGTCAGGAGACCAGAGTTTAGAGAGCCAAAGACCCAGAAAACTTGCGCATGCAGTACTTAATTTATTTTTCCACCCACTTAAAAGAAAAATTATAACTAATTCACAGTTGTAAACAACAAATGTTTCTTGCATTACTTACAGGTCCCATTCCAAGGCCTCAAGTGCAGCAGGTTTATAATTTGTTTCATCCAACTGATCCTGTTGCTGCTAGATTAGAACCACTTTTATCTGCAAGGTTTTCCATGTTGCCTCCTGTAAATGTTGCTCGGTATCAGAAATATCCATTGGGAAATGGACAGCCATATCATCTCTGTAAGTTTAGTATTTTGATAACAATTGCTTGATAATTTACTTAAAAGGAGCTTGAATCTTTGAAACAGACAATTAAATTAAGCTTGGAGTTAAATGAAAATACTTGTTTTAAATAGGACAAGTTTCAGAAGCTTTTGCTTTCATCCTGAACAGGTGAACTAGAGCTGAAGATGAAAGCAAAAGCTTTTGAAACATTTCCTGTTTTTAGAAACAAGTAAGTGAAGTAATTGTGTCACCAGTTTGAACGAGGTGTACATTAAAAAGGTAAGAAAGAATAAAGAAATGCAATGGTATAGAAGGATTCTATTACAGAATTATTGTAGAGTGCATGAAAAGGAATTCATTACTGCCATCAGTGCAAAAAATACAAGTGAAAATATGCATGTAATATACTAATATAATAAATTAATTTGCAGCACCGGACCAAAATTTCAGATATGTAAATTATATTAAATTACTAACTTTGTCTCCAATTTGTCTCTTCTAAAAATAATTAATCTTTTAAATATAAAAGAAGCTGATGTTGCTAATTTAAACCAATTTAGATAGTATAAAACCAAATGTCTATAGTCCTGGAGGCTAAATATGGTCCAAGTGGCTTTCAGACAAAAATTTATGTAACATAACCACTGTGACTTAAAGTTTGAGCCATATTCATTATTAGTTGTCAATGGTCATAGCAAATAGAAGATATGAATCATGTAAGCTAGATATCTCTAGAAATCATGTTACATGAATTATTATTAGAAAGGTTGTGATGGTCAAAAAATGTCTGTTGTTTAGTTTATTGAGCTATGAGAACTTTTTTAATGTTCTACAGGGTGTGGCAACGGGTAAGGCTCTTACAGTAATAATTTACTACAGTTTTAAAGTTTTGACTATTTATTACATAATTTCTGATATTCTCCACACTTATTACATTTCTTTAAATAATGTAATTAATTTATCTTACTCGCTGGCTTAATATCATAAATGTCATATATAAATTTTACTTATTTATGGCAATAGTTGGAGTTGGCCATGTCAGTTGGGAATGATTATATTCCATAAACAAATAAAAAAACATAGTATCCATAGTAATAGAATACAAGCGAGTCATAAACATATTTAAATAATACATCGAGAAATAACAAGTATGTCCCAAGCAACATTTCAGACAAGCTTCTTATAACAGCAAAGAACATTTCAGGTAAGCTCCATATTTTAACTGTTATGAGGTCATTTGGATCATAGTTGAACTCAAGGGCTATAGTTGTATAGTTTTACTACTTGTATATAAATGCATGTACCTTTCTTGTTATTTTTACTTTCTCTATTGCTTGCCTGTGCTAGAGGAAGTATTTTATTGAGCATTGAGATTTCACTCGAGATGCACATTTTAGGTCCCCTGAATAAACAAGCATCAACAATGAGAGAAAGGGGAGAGGTAGGGTGGGGGAGAGAGAGGGGGGAGATTAGGTAGGGAAATAGCATAACGTAAAAAAGAAAAGGTTAGATAAACTAAATTTTGCACTAAAGTCAGGCATTCTCTTAAGGATACACAAAGTTTTTCAAAGATTTCTTTCCATCCTTTACACAGAAAGAGATATAAATAAAAAAGGAATTGTGGAAAAAAATGTAGAGCTCATTGAAATATACAATTTATGTAAAGTGACTTTTACATAGAAGAATTAAGCACTTGTAAAACATTCACTGTTGTTGGTTTAAATTTTAAAATAGTTAAAGCTTACAATTAAAATGTTAAGTGGCAATTTTTTGTTTCTCATGAGCTTATCCATGGAGTATGCAATATCAAGAATACCACATATAAAGCAGCTTACTATCATCTGACATTTCTATACTCCTGTGCACCTAAATAAAATGTATATTGACTACCCTTGTACTTCCCTTTTCAGGGGTCCAGTATTCAATTCCTAGCTGGTGATGAGGATTTTTCTTTAATTAGAATCATTGCCTATCCTCCATATTCAGAAAATTTAATATGCATGTGAATGCCCACATTTCAGTTTTTAAACAACAAACCCAACATTTACTTAACGCCTAATTGTGCTGGTGGGATCTTATACACTCCAAATTAAAAACAATAACAAAACGTAAAATACAACAAATATTTTTTATAAAGCAGAATATTGTGGAGAAAATGCAATATAATTTCAGATGAGATATGGATATTAACTATTTTCTCATGCAGAATGAAATTTGCCACAAATAAAATTATAATACTTTTCACAACGGTTTTTATTTTTCTGTCTGCCTGTGGACAAATACAACAAATATTATGTATAAAGCATAGTATTATGAATAAATGCAATATAGCTCTTAGTGAGATAAAGTTACTATCAATTTTTGCATACAAAATGGGCACATTGGCCATAAATACAAATACACACTTTTTGCACTGATTTTTAGCTGTTTTGACTGCCTGCCATGCACATACTTCACATCTGGGTTTTATTTTTATGGATCTTCATTGAGGTCGTGTTAAAGGATAACTATCCCTAAGAGTTTGTGTTCGATGGCTTGCAAGTGTCAAGGGAAATGTTTCAAATTGCGAGAGCATTATGTTTACGTAATATTTGTAGCGTAAGTTATTAGGACTTGGAAATCTTATATTGGTTACTTCATGTGAGTGGAAGCCATCTTATGACGTCATTCTTTGTTAGGTTCGTAGCTCCATCTGGCGTTAGCAATTTGCGTCACTGTTAGTGTTCGTTTGATTTCATTTCAAATGTCCTCCGGCTAGCTGTTTGGGTCGAACATGTATCTCTATACAGGTTGTGAAGCGGAAAGGAATCTTTTATCCAAAAATTACACTTAATGAAGAAATTTGTTTTATAATTTTTATTGTCGAACACGTTCACTAACACTTTTACATATTGATTTAGATACTCGCCAAACTGAAACTGTTATAATACTTCTTACTTATCACTTTTAATTCACGTACTTCAACTTTGTGTATAATTAACTTTGTAATACTTTAGATTTTCGTAACTTGTGAATTTATAGCCAACGTATCTCATACAAATATTTTGACGAACTGAAGAACTTAAGACGACGTGTAATGTGCTAGGAATTTTGATGAACTGGGGGCGATCTACCTTGGACTTGGCTTTATATACTCCCACTCCTCGACATGCCTAAAGATTATAAATGAACTGCTATTGGCTAATAAAACGCGCCAACATTAGCGTCTATTTTCATATCCAATGAAAACCACGAATACATATTGCTTTTAGGGAAACATTCCAGAAGGTTCTACCGAAAACGCGCGAACATTACGCAACTTCCTTGTTCCCAATAATGATAAACAGCTCACCCCCTCGCTGCATTATTGCGCTATTATTGACAGTTTCAGTAAAGCCGTATAAACTTATTTCCCAATAATAATTACAATTAATAAACATCTGAAATCAATGTCACATAAAAATGCATATTCATATTACATTCATTATTTACATTTAGGTAATTTGTGATACAAATTACCGCATCATATGCCCCACTAGAAACATAATTATAAATATTTACAACTTGTTTGGAAATTTTATAATTGGGTTTTTAGTCTCCTAAATCTTGGAACACACGCTATCACTTTCACTTTACACGCATTTAACACACGACATATTTTTTTTTTTTTTTTTTTATCTTGCCACTACTTGAATTTGTTTAGACATTAATCTGACATCACAATTTTTATAGCATATACTGTACCCTGAATTATTTAATTACTGTTACCAAATTGTTTACTTTCTTAAGTTGTTGACAAAAATTTATACATTTAAGATTTTTGTAATTATTACACATATTTACAAAAAAAAAAATTCACCCTTTACATAAATATATTTACATCTCTTAAATCTAGACAATGTTTCACCTTTTCTATTTGCTACATAAATATTTTATTTTTTTTTTTAATTATATTTACCAATTTTTGTAATTTTGTACTTTATTTTAACAATACTCTTGGAATTCTATTTACGTACTTTTAATTTAATATCATATTAAGTTTCAATCACTAAAAATTTAATTTTTTTTTTTTTTTTTTTTTTTATAATTTATTTCTCTTTTCAAATGACATATGTAAATAGTTAACCCTCTTACGTTCCAGTACATTGCTCTGCAGGTCATCTTTAACTATCCAGCATTTACTTTATATCTCATTGCTATTTACCCTCCTGGATCAAATTGTGTGTGGCTAAACATTACTCGTAGCCGTATCCTAACCTTCAAATTTTTGTTCATGAATAACCTCTTGTATTCATATGAAATTTCATCACATGATAACATTTGAAAACAACCTAAAGCTTCCTGAACAATACATCTTTTAACAACTTTCATTTTCAATTCATCTGCTATCTTTTTAACTTGAGAATACTCTTGACAAATCTGTACCAAACTGTACTGGACTGGAGTTTTCATTTTGAACATCTTGTGTAATAGCAAATTTGTATATATGTTTATAGCACCACGTTGTGGAAGCCATTTTACGAGAGCAAATATGTGTTTACTTCATGCGATGCCATCTTGTGTGACGTCACTCGTTGGTTTAGTCTGGTCCGTAGATCCCTCTGGCGTTAGCAATTTGCATGAATTTTAAATGTCCACCGGCTAGCTATTATCTTATCTAGGTAGGCATGTTTGTCTTACAGGTTGTGAAGCGGAAAAGGAATCTTTTATCCAAAAATTACTAGTGAAGAAATGTATTTTATAATGTTTTATTGTCTCACACGTGCACTGACACTTTCACAGATTTATCTAGATAATCGCCATATTGAAACTGTTTATAATAACGTCTTATCACTTT
This sequence comes from Deroplatys truncata, assembly GCA_030765065.1. Lineage (NCBI taxonomy): Eukaryota > Metazoa > Arthropoda > Insecta > Mantodea > Mantidae > Deroplatys > Deroplatys truncata. The sequence continues at coordinate 139,556,651 of CM060975.1, forward strand.
TAACTCACGTACTTCAACTTGGTATATTTAACTTTAGAATATTTTGTAAGATTTCTCGTACTTCTGCTGCGTGTAACTTATGACGAAAATGAAGGACTGATTGGCGACATCTTTTTGAACTGCGGAATTGACGTGGAATGTACGGAGAATTTTGTATAACTGCGGGGCGACCGGCTTCGAGCATGGCTATTTATAGGCTTGCCTTAAGATACACCCAAAGATTATAAATGAACTGCTATTGGCTAATAAAACGCGCCAACATTAGCGTCTATTTTACTATCCAATGAAAACCACTAATACATATTACTTTTATAGAACATTCTGGAAGCTTTTTTTTACTGAAAAGGCGCGAAACATTACGTAACTTCCTGGTTCCCGGTAACGATAAACAACTCACCCCCTTGCTAAAGTATTGTGTTATTGTTAACAGTTTCAATAGAGCCGTATATTATTATTTACCAATAATAATTACAATTATTAAACCTCTGAAATCAATGTTACACAAAAATACATATTCATATTAAAATAATTATTTACATTTGAGTAATTTGTGATACAAATTACCGTATCATATGCCCCACTAGAAACATAATTATAAACATTTATAACCTGCTTGGAAATTTTATAATTTTGTTTTTAGTCTCCTAAATCTTGGAACACACGTTATCACTTTCACTTAACACTTCACACGCATTTAACACACGACATATGTTTTATCTCCTATCTCGCCACTACTTACTGGCTCTGGTTTAATTAATTTAGATATTAATCTAATATCACAAATTTTTTTTTTTTTTATAGCAAATACTATACCCTAAATTATTTAATCACTGCTACCAAATTGTTTACTTTAAGCTGTTGACAAAAACTTATACATTTAAGATTTTTGTAATTATTACACATATTTACCAAAATATTCACCCTCTACATATATTTACATCTCTTAAATCTAGATAATGTTTCACCTTTTCTGTTTTCTACATAAGTATTTTTTTTTTTTTTAAATTATTCTTACCATTTTTTGTTGTTTTGAATTTTATTTTAACAATGTTCTTGGAATTGTATTTACGTACTTTTACTTTAATATCATCTTAAATTTCAATCTTTGCATTTTTAATTTTTAAATCTTGGAATTGTATTTACATACTTTTAATTTAATATCATCTTAAGTTTCAATCTATGCATTATTAATTTTCAAATGTTGTTACAGTTACTAAAAATTTAATTTTTTTTTTTTTTTTTATATATAATTTATTTCTCTTTTCAAATGACATATATATTTAGTTAACCCTCTTACGTTCCAATACATTTCTCTGCAAGTCGTCTTTACCTATCCAGCATTTAGTTTACATCACATTGTTATTTACCCTCCTGGATCAAATTGTGTGTGGCTATACATTACTCGTAGCCGTAACCTAACCTTCAAATTTTTGTTAATGAATAACCTCTTGTATTCATATGAAATTTCCTTCCCTGATACTATTTGAAAACAATCTACAGTTTCTTGAACAACACATCTTTTAACAACTTTCATTTTTAATTCATCTGCTATCTCTTTAATTTGAGAGTACTCTGACAAATTTGTACTAAATTGTACTGGACTGGAGTTTTCATTTTGAACATCTTGGTACAATTTATTTCTTTGCATTTTTGACTCATTCTGTATTTCTGATATTTCACCATTGAAATTAACTTGCGCCTGATTTACATCTACATTACTAACCTCTTTTATCTCTCTTATCTCACTTGGAATACTACTCATTTGACTTCCTAACTCTGCGCCTTCTACATTAACCTCACTTTTAGTATTAACCTCACTTTCTTTGTTATCTCTTTCTCTGCTCATGTCTAGCATTTTCTTTGAAATTTCTCCTATCTCACTTGCTATTACTTCTTCATTTTCATCTCTCATTTCTGGCATACTAATATCTAGCTTCATAACTTTCTTTTCAATTTCTTTACTGCTTTGATCTACTTTTTGCTCTAATACATCATTACTCCTACCAATATCTTCAATTGATTTCCTATTATTCTTACTAATATATTCCCTCGTTTCCCTACAATACTTTTTCATATTCTCATCCAAATTTTTCAGCAATTCCATCATTTCCTTCATCATACCAGCATCAATAGTAATATTTCTTGCTATTCTATTCTTACTTTCTGCACTAACATTTCCTCCCTTCAATACTACATTGTTTGAGCTTTTTTTTGTAACCTGTATTGAATTACAGCTAACTGTTACACTATCCCCTTCCATCATTGTTTCTTGTTTTACACTTTTTTTTTTTTTTAAATTAAAATCATACTTTTCTAACCTTTCTGATGCTATCTGCTGATGTATCTTTGATGTCCAGCGTTCTGCCCCTTTCTCCTAGATTTGTATGTCGTTTCTGCGTTGTATTGTGATGAATCTACGTCGTTTCGATGTTTTTTTGTATCCACTTATCCGCGCCGTTTGTCGCTCCTCTTGTTTCTGGAATCTGCGTCTTGTAGATCATTTTACTGCTGCTTTCGTTCCACGTCCTGATTATTCTTGTTCCTTTCCTAGTCGCTTTGCCTTCCTTTCCTGGTCACTTCGCCCCACGTTGGTGGCGCCAATTTGAGAGCAGTTTAGTGTTGTATTTGTGCATTTGTAGCACCACGTTGTGGAAGCCAATATAATGGGAGAATGTTATGTTGATTTCTGCGTTGCCATCTTGTGTGACGTCATACGTTGGTTTAGTCTGGTCCGTAGATCCCTCTGGCGTTAGCAATTTGCATGAATTTTAAATGTCCACCGGCTAGCTATTATCTTATCTAGGTAGGCATGTTTGTCTTACAGGTTGTGAAGCGGAAAAGGAATCTTTTATCCAAAAATTACTAGTGAAGAAATGTATTTTATAATGTTTTATTGTCTCACACGTGCACTGACACTTTCACAGATTTATCTAGATAATCGCCATATTGAAACTGTTTATAATAACGTCTTATCACTTTTAACTCACGTACTTCAACTTGGTATATTTAACTTTAGAATATTTTGTAAGATTTCTCGTACTTCTGCTGCGTGTAACTTATGACGAAAATGAAGGACTGATTGGCGACATCTTTTTGAACTGCGGAATTGACGTGGAATGTACGGAGAATTTTGTATAACTGCGGGGCGACCGGCTTCGAGCATGGCTATTTATAGGCTTGCCTTAAGATACACCCAAAGATTATAAATGAACTGCTATTGACTAATAAAACGCGCCAACATTAGCGTCTATTTTACTATCCAATGAAAACCACTAATACATATTACTTTTATAGAACATTCTGGAAGCTTTTTTTACTGAAAAGCCGCGAAACATTACGTAACTTCCTGGTTCCCGGTAACGATAAACAACTCACCCCCTTGCTAAAGTATTGTGTTATTGTTAACAGTTTCAATAGAGCCGTATATTATTATTTACCAATAATAATTACAATTATTAAACCTCTGAAATCAATGTTACACAAAAATACATATTCATATTAAAATAATTATTTACATTTGAGTAATTTGTGATACAAATTACCGTATCACTTGGTACAATTTATTTCTTTGCATTACTGTCTCATTCTGTATTTCTGATATTTCCCCTCTGAAATTAACTTGCGCCTCATTTACATCTACATTCATAACCTCTTTTATCTCTCTTATCTCACTTGCAATGTTACTCACTTGATTTCCTAACTCTGTGCATTCTACATTAACCTCACTTTTAGTATTAACCTCACTTTTTTTGTTACCTATTTCCCTGCTCATATCTAGCATTTTCTTTGAAACTTCTCCTATCTCACTTGCTATTACTTCCTCATTTTCATCTCTCATTTTTGGCATACTACTATCTAGCTTCATAACTTTATTTTCAATTTCTTCACTGCTTTGATCTACTTTTTGCTCTAATACCTCATTACTCCTACCAATATCTTCCTTCAATTCCCTATGATCCTTTTTTATAGCTTCTCTCAATTCCCTATGATTCTTTTCCATATCTTCCAATATTTCCCCGCCTTTTTTTATAGCTTCCCTTTCTTGATCTAATTTCTTTTCTAATCTCTCAAAACTCTTTTGCATATCTTCCCTGAATTTCTTACTAATATCTTCTTTTATATTTCTCAGCATTTCCATCATTTCCTTCATCATACCAGCATCAATAGTAATATTTCCTGCTGTTCTATTCTTACTTTCTGCACTAACATTTCCTCCCTCAAATATTACATTGTTTAAGCTATTTTCTGTAATCTGTATTGAATTACAGCTAACTGTTACCTTATCTCCCTCCATAATTATTTCTTCAATATTATTAGTAGCCATTGTTTTTGTTTTCTAAAAAAAATTACAATACTCTGACCTTTGTGATGCTGTCTGTTGCTGTTACTTTGATGTCCAGCTTTTCTGCCCCTCTCTCCTAGGTTTGTATGTCGCTTCTGCGTTGTGTTATGATGAATCTACATTGTCTCGATGTTTTTGTAGTTGAATTACCCTGTTGCCTTGTAATCTCGGAATTACGATGTCCAATCATCCATGTAGTCTGTCGTTCCTTTTGTTGTTTCTGGAATCTGCGTCTTGTAGATCATTTCACTGCTGCATTCGCCCCTTCCTGGTCATCTCACTTCTTCCTGGTTAATTCTGATCCTTTCCTGGTCATCGTGTTCCTTTCCTGGTTACTCGAGCCCCACGTTCTGGGTGCCAATTTGCGAGAGCATTATGTTTACGTAATATTTGTAGCGTAAGTTATTAGGACTTGGAAATCTTATATTGTTTACTTCATGTGAGTGGAAGCCATCTTATGACGTCATTCTTTGTTAGGTTCGTAGCTCCATCTGGCGTTAGCAATTTGCGTCACTGTTAGTGTTCATTTGATTTCATTTCAAATGTCCTCCGGCTAGCTGTTTGGGTCGAACATGTATCTCTATACAGGTTGTGAAGCGGAAAGGAATCTTTTATCCAAAAATTACACTTAATGAAGAAATTTGTTTTATAATTTTTATTGTCGAACACGTTCACTAACACTTTTACATATTGATTTAGATACTCGCCAAACTGAAACTGTTATAATACTTCTTACTTATCACTTTTAATTCACGTACTTCAACTTTGTGTATAATTAACTTTGTAATACTTTAGATTTTCGTAACTTGTGAATTTATAGCCAACGTATCTCATACAAATATTTTGACGAACTGAAGAACTTAAGACGACGTGTAATGTGCTAGGAATTTTGATGAACTGGGGGCGATCTACCTTGGACTTGGCTTTATATACTCCCACTCCTCGACATGCCTAAAGATTATAAATGAACTGCTATTGGCTAATAAAACGCGCCAACATTAGCGTCTATTTTCATATCCAATGAAAACCACGAATACATATTGCTTTTAGGGAAACATTCCAGAAGGTTCTACCGAAAACGCGCGAACATTACGCAACTTCCTTGTTCCCAATAATGATAAACAGCTCACCCCCTCGCTGCATTATTGCGCTATTATTGACAGTTTCAGTAAAGCCGTATAAACTTATTTCCCAATAATAATTACAATTAATAAACATCTGAAATCAATGTCACATAAAAATGCATATTCATATTACATTCATTATTTACATTTAGGTAATTTGTGATACAAATTACCGCATCAAAATCCCTGCATTCCATATATGTGGGCGAATGAGAGCAAAAGCATACACTTATATGCTGGTGGGGTCCAAAGGGTTAAAATTTTTGATATTTCACCTTTGAGCAGCACTATGCACAGCACTTTCACCAACTGTCAAATGACAATTTACAATAAGATTACAAAAAGCCCCAATGACATCCAGCATTTAACTCATAAATATTAAAAAATAAAAGAGGCTTGGGGTTTCACAGACCCTACCAGTACAGTTAAGGGTTAATATAATCTAAATGAGCTGCAAACATCAATCGTCAATATGACCATAGCAGTTAAAGGCAACCAAATGACTGATATAATAAAAAGGGAAATGTGTTGAAATCATTTCTGTTAAATATTTATATACTTAACTGGAAGCAGAAAGGAAAATAACCACTTACATTAACAGTATTAGAGTAGCCCTGAAAAGTGGACAGTTTGTTACAAAAAAAAATTGCTTTTTTAACTGTTAAAGTAATGCATTCATTACATCTTGGTACTGAGTATTGTTACATCTCTTTAATATTAAATATGAGGTGTCATCAAAAAGTTTCCGGAGTGACATCATAAATACTACATAACAGTTTGTTTTGTCTAATCTGCACTGTCACCCTCAAAGCAGTCTCCTTGGGAGTTGATATACTTGTTCCCAGCGCTTCTGCCACTGCTGGAAGCACCTCAGGAAGTCCTCTTCTTTCAACATGTTCGAGCCTTCTGTGATTCGTGAGGGATGACATCAATGTCCTCAAAATGGTGTCCTCGAAGCTGCATTTTAAGTCGCGGAAAAAGAAAAAAGTCCACTGGTGCCAAATCTGGAGAATAGACGGGATGGGGAACAGTATTCATTCTATTTTTATCCAAAAATTGGCAAACAGAAAGGGCTTTGTGCGCGGGCGCATTGTCATGATGCAGGAACCAGTCACCACTCCTCCATTTCTCCAGCCGTTTGCATCGCACATTCTCCCTTAATCTTTGCATCACTTGTTTCTAGAACACTTGATTCACTGTTTGACCCTGTGGCACAAATGCCTTATGTACAATGCCTTTAATGTCAAAAAACACAATCATCATTGACTTCACTTTGGATCGAACTTGTCTGGCCTTTTTCGGGCGTGGAGATGAAGGACTCTTCCATTGTGAAGATTGTTGCTTCGTTTCTGGATCGTATCCATAAATCCATGTTTCATCACCAGTAATAATTTTCTCCATAAACTATGGCTCATTTTGCAGCTGTTCTTTAAGATCTGTGCAGGCAATCACACGGCTTTCCTTTTGGTCATTTGAAAGCAGGCGGGGCACAAACCTGGCGGCAATTCTTATCATGTCCAAATGGTCTTTTAAAATGCTTTGAACACTTCCAAAGAAGAGTCCTAATGAGTCAGAAAGTTCTCTTATTGTAATGCGCCGATCATTTAAGACCATTTCCCTCACCTGATTGATATTTTCATCAGTTTTGCTGGAACAGGGTTGCCCTGAACGATCTGCATCTTTAACTGATGTCACACCACTTTTAAATTTCGTAAACCACTCAAATGCTTGAGTTTTGGCCATAACTTCCTCCACATAAGCTGTTCTTTACATCTCATTGGCTTCTGTTGCAGTTTTAGTGACTTTAAAGTAAAATTTGATGTTCATTCTTTGTTCATAATCTGACATTTTTGCTACGCAGAAAAATCGCAGCACATGCAACACATGTTCACTTCAGAGTGTCTACCTCGTCACTGCATGGTCACAGGAAGTCACGTGATATCTCATTTTTATCAGAAAGGAATTAAAGAAATCTGAGCGTCAGCATTGTTGTGAAGTCATTCCAGAAACTTTTTGATCACACCTCATATATAGATAATATGTAAATCTAATACCTGCAGTGCATCTTATAATGCTTATTTTGTAATCACAATGTTGTAAAGCTGTTTTGAAATTATTTTTAAATCGATTGTAATTATTTTATTTTCCATTTCTCCTGTGAAATCATAATTCCTAAATTTAGATTGGGTTGAGCTGCAGAGGAAGTTAGTGAACAAGAAAGGATATGAATGAGCTAGAACTTATATAAATGTTTGTAATACTCTTTATACTTAAGCATCTGCTTTTGCTTTATTTCAGTGGAGATCATTCAGGCTAACCCACAGATGTTTACAGAAAACTTGAACATGGTCCCTCCTACCCCAGGATGTCACTTGCGTAGAATGTCTGAAGTGAGCATACAAAGTACAACATCGGGAGTAAATGACTCTCTACCACTGCAAACCATCAATGCCTGTAAGTCTGTTAAAATAACCTTAAAGTGCAGTATGATGGCAAAACAAGTATCAGTTTTTAAATCATAAAAACACAATTTAGATGGTAGTTAGCAGATCCTTTATCCAATTAATTTTTCATTTATTGGAAATGCCTCATCTGTACTCCTATTCTTCTGCAGATGGCAGAAGATGGCAGTATTTTCAGTGTGTGGAATGCAATGCCCTAGCTTAACTCTTTTGAAACAATATATACATATATGCAAATGACAGACTCCATGTAGAATTGCTCTCTTTCACTGTTTCTTATATATTTTTTGTTACAGTTTACAAAGTCTGATTAAATGTTTTACAGCTTAATAGATATTAACATTCATTCATATTAAATTTTTAGAAAGTGTAAACATTCTTTATCTTGGAAGTAATACCTATAAAGGGTTAAGGCATAATTCCAGAGCATCCTCTCAGAAGGAGGCATATCAGCAACTTAGAGATTGGTAGTTAAGATCTGAATAAGTTCAATGATTGGTTGTGTTTGAAAAGCAATAAGAGATAATTAATCTTAACATTATAAATAACTCTTTCCATGTGGCTTGATATTAATTTTAGTTTCTGAATGGTATCATGAATTAAGATTATTTACTGCATATTTTGTTCCACTATTTATTCACTTTAACAATATTATGCTTTAATTAACAAATGATATACTCCCGCTGCTGTAACGTTCCACTTGACAGCTAGCGTTTAAGTTGGTACACTCGCAAAAAAACAGATGAAAAGCTTCAACCGTTTGACTTCCTAAGCCAATCACAAGGCAGTATTCTGGATGGTCGATGACAAAGCGGAACCGGAACTAGAATCGGCTCTGTTGCCGGATGTAACTGTTCCCAACCTCGTGCTTCAGTTTGTGAATTTTTAGCACACGAGCGTCGAGTTGTTCTTTGCAAGCTACATATTGTTCATTGTTATTTATATTTGTGGTTATTGTTTGATAGTTTTGTTATTGTTCATTTATACATATATATTTATTTATATTTATCTATTTTATATATATTTCATTCATATTACATATTTAAACAAAACTTAAGTGTGACAATGTCTGAAAAACGATGCCGATCGCCGAGTGATGATTCACGAAGTGAAAATCCTTTGCGCTGAGTTGTCCACTTAGTCAGGCATTGGAACTATTAAGGAGAACCTGGGAATTCTTTGAACAGGAAAAGGAGTACGTGAAGCTTCATGGCAATCCTTCTATTCCTGCTGATAAAGCCGTACAACGAACTGCAGCAGCTCTTGGACTAAGCAGAGAACTGTTATTCACAAGGCTACGGTGGACGCGGCTTCGTGGAAGAAGAAAGTAGATCATGTGAATAAGCTAATATGAAAAGCACAAGAAATAGGCGGAATTATTAGTGACTGTGAACCATTGATGATATGCCTTGGTGAAGATGATGATGACAATGATGCTTCCGAGGATGACGACGACAACAACGGGGATTTGTATGGAATTGAGCCATTGCAGTTTTAAGTGGGTGGGTGAAAATAACTTTGTTATGGCATGCTTATAATTTGTTTTATTTCTCCTCATTGTAGCAGGAAGTTTGTATTATTTTGTTTCTATATTGTCAAAAGTGCATAATTTATTCTACATACGCTGCAATGTTTATGCAGAATTATTTTCAATTAACAATAATAATATGAAATAGTTATTATTCATTGATGTTCGCTACTTAGTACACTTTTTGTATGCGGCTTAGACACGACAGAAAGGAGAACAATCAGCTGTTGTTGTTTACTAACCACTCTGGCAACATCGCAACCACAATGTAGCCAACCTTACACGAAGCCACACGAACTGTCAAGTACAAAGATACAGCGGCAGGGGTATAGTTTGCTATAACCAATCACTTGGTAATTTAAGTTAAATTTTAAAAGAAATCATCATTTTAAAATGAACAGAAACAAATGTTTTCTTTTCGTCTTTCTTTTTTTCTTCTGATGATCTCTATTGCAGAAATGTGCATAAAACACATTTAGGTTTAGTATCATAGATGAGAATAAGGGACAAACATGCAAAATACTTACAGGTTGAGGGACTTGAATATTTAGGTAAATCTGGAAGTGATGAGTTGAATTAGTAGGAGAGGTTGTTTCAACGAAGTCATTTGGCTCACCCACCCACTCTGTTTAGTGACATTGTTTATATAGCAGAAACTGGTGACATTTTGAGGTAGGTGTTGCCAACTCAACAATAAAGGTAAGAATATATGCTAATGTGAATCATTGGGATTTCACTTCCCACATCCTGTGGCTACGCCCTATCGTCACTCCTCAGTTGCAGGCTTTGGCTGACCATTCCACTCCTCTTATAAAAAAACATCCCTCGGCTACCTTTGCAGCTTAGAACCCCTGGCGGTATACCTTCGGCTATGTTTGGTTCTGCAATGTTGTCAACAGAAGCACAACACAAGCAAACCCCCATAATGCCTCAGATGGATGCATGTGATTAGCATTATATAATGTGTTAATAAGGAACACAAGTGACAGTACTGAGCACCATTGTGTTACTTATACAGTTTAAACATGTGTTAGTGTGCTAACAATGTATATATGTGTTTATTATGTTTATTCACTCAGTAAAAGATTCATTCAGATGTGTCTGTGTCCCGAGTATAGTGATCCTGGCTTATTTTCATGTACCATATTATGACAATGCGCACTAAGTTCCTGTGGACACGCAGGCCCGTCTATTCTGTTGCGGGTTAGGGTAATGGCTGGTTCCTCTCTAGAGCAATGGGCACTTGGAACAATAGCCATTGTATGCCACTTCCATAATCTCTTACTTTTCACCAATGGCACTGGGGATTAATTGATCTGCATCATTTTCCCTCTGGCTTCCCAATATAAAGTCTGTAAGTTATCACTTTTAAGGGCTTTGCATTTGGCGAGATGTTGTTTGTTTAGGATGACATTTTCTTCACAGAGAGTGCACTTGGGTGTAGGTAGGCATCGTATCTTGTAGAGATGTTCTGCGAGGCAATCGTAGCCAGTTTCCATCCTAAATAAGGCCACTGCAGTCTTCCTTGGCATTTTTTGTATATCAACTCTGTCTTTAATATTCTTATAATCTTTATCCTTTAATTTATCTTCTTCATCAAGTCTCTGCTGTCTTTTGAAATGTTGTTTAATGTTATTTAATTTTTTATTTATTTCTGTTTGTCCTACAGGTTTTATTTGTTGTATTGCACCTTTCTTTGCTAATTGATCCGCATGTTCATTGCCCAAAAGTCCAACATGAGCTGGGATCCATTGTAGAGTGACATGATTTCTAGTTTCAACTGCTTTAATTAGGCTTCTTATTTCTTTAATATTTCTTGTTGTTTTATTATTGTAATTTACTATTCCATCTATGGCTGATTTTGAGTCTGATAAGATGACAATTTTTTGTTTTATGTATGGTCTATATAAAATGTTCTGTAATGCTGCTTTTATAGCTGTTAATTCTCCATCATAGTGGTTTGATGTTTCATCTAATGTTAGATGCTGTGCAAAATGTTTACAGTATACTCCTGCACCAGCATTTTTTTTTATTGATGAGGGATCCATCTGTATATATTCCGAGCCATTCTTTTTGTGGGTACCTTTCATTTTCCATAGCTATTGCTATGGCTCTCATTTCAACTGGTATATTGTTTTGTTTGTGTATTGTATATATCAGGTCATTCTGATATTGTATATCAATATCTTCTATTGGATTTGTTACCTCTGTTGCAATTAATTTGTTGTAATTAAATTCTTGTATTTTAAGTTATTAATATATGTTCTGAAGTTTATTTGAGTTTTTAAATTACTTATAGTTTCTGCTGTGTGGTATCAGAGTATGTCTATCCTGGCATGTCTCCTTGGCACCAAACAGGGCCGGATCAAAGGGGTGTTTAAGCATTGCCACTGTCCAGGGTAACAAAATCTTAAACATTAGCAAGATATGTGAAAATATGACAATTAAAAATCATGCTTAAAATCTAGTGACTTTCTGGAAACTTGTTATGAAACCAGTGACAAGTGAAATGTCAGAGTGATTTGGATCCAATCCTCATTGATGATCGTTGTCAAAACATCCTGTATGCTTCAATCTTCAACAATAAACATCACGTTTATAGACGGGAGTGTTTCACAACCTTAGTTTATTTCACGTTGATATTGTAATGAAAAGAAGCTAGAAACAGTGATGTGTATTGAATTTATTTAAAGGTGAGTCGGAATTCTTACACTAACATCACTTAAGTTTACTCACTTAACATGTTTCGGGAAATGGTTGTTCCCATCCTCAGAAGTTAATTCGACTGGCCCGTGTTGTTGGTATTTCCGTTTTTTGGACTGGATCCTGTGGTGGCATCTTGTGGTGGAGAAATGTACTTCCAGAGAGGATTTGGTGGCGGCAAATCAAAATTCATTAGATGTGTGTTGTGTTTTAGAATGGTGATCTTCTCCCATGCATCTAATTCGGCTGCAAATTTGGCTGGTTTGACTAATGTAATATTGGGTTTGATGTTGTGATTAGTGATCCAAAAATGGTGTGAAACTGCAGATTTGTCCATTTGTTTGTATTTAATACATCTCATGTGCTCCTTTAGCCTAGTTTCTAGGTTTCTTTTTGTCTTACCTATGTATACTTTATTGCAGTCTGAACAATTGATTTTATAGATTCCAGCTTTTTTGTCTTGTGGAATGGGGTCTTTTAACTTGTTACAAAGTAATTTCTCTATGTTAAATTTGTTCTGTGGAGCTAGGCTGATGTTATGTTTCATGAAAATCTTCTTAAATTTGTGAAATGTTCCTGGGTGGTATGTGAATTTCTTGAACTTTAGCTCTTTATCTTGCTGGCTGAGATTTGTTGTGTTTCTGATGTGCATCTGTCGTTTGAATTTTGCAATATTTTTGTCAATAGTTGCTTTCTTGTACCCATTATGTATTGCTGTGTCTACTATATGCTGGTATTCTAACTGGTATTCTTTTTTATTTAAGGGGGTATATACCAGTCTATGTGTTAGGCTGTTTAGTACTGCATGTTTGTGTGTGGTTGGATTGAAACTCTTATTTTTTATGTAATTAGTAGAGTGTGTTGGCTTCCTGTATATGCCAAGGGTTAGGTTCCTTTGTTCTCTGATGATTTTTAGGTCTAAAAATGGTAGCATGCCTTCTTTTTCTATTTCTATGGTGAATTTTATTGATTGGTTCTGTAGGTTTAGTAAGGCTAAGGAGTCTTGTATGAACCTATTAGGGACAACAGCGAAGATGTCGTCAACATATCTGTGCCAAACTTTAAACATGTATGGAAAGGAAGTTGTTATGTGTGTTTCTAAGTAGCTCATAAATAAGTCTGCCAAGAAGGGTGAAAGTGGGTTGCCCATGGTTAGACCAGTTGGTTGTTGATAGAACTTCTTATTGAAACTAAAACAATTTTGTGCAATGCATAAATTGGTAAGTTGTATGAGGTCTTCTATTTCTTCTTCAAGTAGGTTAGTCTGCTGTAGCCATTTCTTTAATTGACGCAGGAGTTGATCTGTAGGGACACTTGGAAATAGTGCAGTGACATCAAAGGAAACTAATCTGTCTTCTGGTTCGAGTTCCAGGGATTTTATCTTCTGTATTAAATCTTCTGAATTCATTATGTTTTTGCTATTGAATTTTGGTAGTGAAGAGAATCTCTGTACTAACCATTTTGCCAGTTTGTAGGTAGGAGAATCAATATTGCTGACGATTGGTCTCATCTTATTACCCGGTTTGTGTATTTTAGGTAGAGCATACATTCTTGGTAAAGTGGGGTGGTCTGGTTTTAATCTAGATTTATCAGTGTCTGTTATAGTTTTGCTTTCCTGGATGGTTTGATTGAAGGCTTTTAAATGTAATTTTAATGGGTCTTCTTGAATTTGTATGTAATTTTCTTGTTGCAGCATATTTTCTACTCTGGCAATATAATCATCTTTTTGCAGTACAACTAGTTTATTTCCCTTGTCAGCTTTTGTGTATATTACTGGTTTTGATTTTAATGTTTTGATCACATGTTTGGTTGGGAAATTGTTATGTTTATCTGCTTGTATTTCTTGGAGAACCATTTCACATTCTTTTTTTATAGTGGTTTTACTATTTTCATTTAGGTTGTAAGTAGCAATCTCAATGTCTGCGACTATTTCATCGGTTGTTTTTGTGTAGCCAACACATGTTTTTAGGCCAAGGTTTAATACCGATAATTCCGCTTTGGTGAAAGTTACATTTGAAAGATTAATTACGTCTGGGTATGACGTCGTTTATTCATTTTTTAGGTTAGGTTTATATGAATGTTGCTTCCGGCGTAGTATGTCTAGTTTTTTCTTTAATTTCAGCGTTTTTGTTTTCATCCTGTAGCTAAGAATAGTGAGGAATTTTGATTGCATGTTTTGCCAAAGTGGGTAGCCGAGTGTGTCCGTTAATTTAAGGTGAAGAACATATAATTCCAGTTCCAATTTTTGTAATTTTGCGTAGTGGTTGTTTCTCTCAATTATTATTACTTTTTTATCGGCTGATGTTTGGTGTTTGCTGTTTTTGTCATATTTTACAATTCTCCTTACAAACTTTGGTGTGACTTTGCTTTGTATGCATAGGTTTAAAAAACGGATGTCCGCAAATGTGTTTTTTCTCTTTTCTTCAATTTTTTGGTATCTTTTGATGTCACTTTTTATTCCACTGAAATCTGTATTGAAATTTAGGGTTTCTAATCTTACCTTGTTTTCTGCCATGACTTGTATCTTTTCCACGTGGTGGCCAATTATAAATTTTGCTTCTTGTGACTTGTTGGTCTTAAATTACGTTGATATTGTAATGAAAAGAAGCTAGAAACAGTGATGTGTATTGAATTTATTTAAAGGTGAGTCAGAATTGTTACACTAACATCACTTAAGTTTACTCACTTAACATGTTTCGGGAAACGGTTGTTCCCATCCTCAGAAGTTAATTCGACTGGCCCGTGTTGTTGGTGTTTCCGTTTTTTGGACTGGATCCTGTGGTGGCATCTTAGAAACTAGGCTAAAGGAGCACATGAGATGTATTAAATACAAACAAATGGACAAATCTGCAGTTTCACACCATTTTTGGATCACTAATCACAACATCAAACCCAATATTACATTAGTCAAACCAGCCAAATTTGCAGCCGAATTAGATGCTTGGGAGAAGATCACCATTCTAAAACACAACACACATCTAATGAATTTTGATTTGCCGCCACCAAATCCTCTCTGGAAGTACATTTCTCCACCACAGGATCCAGTCCAAAAAACGGAAACACCAACAACACGGGCCAGTCGAATTAACTTCTGAGGATGGGAACAACCGTTTCCCGAAACATGTTAAGTGAGTAAACTTAAGTGATGTTAGTGTAACAATTCCGACTCACCTTTAAATAAACTTAGTTTATTTGCTTACCTTGGTGACTTGTAAGACTCTCAGGTCAATTATCACCCAAGTGGTATCATGGGAGTCGCTTTTTGTGTGTTTAGTAAATTCTTGTGTTGTTAAATGTTGTTAGTAACTACTGCTTTTAACTCCAGAGAATCTCACTTGGACAACTGAATTAAATACAATAAGAAGGTAATCTACAGCTACTATACCCGAAATGAGCATCCTACACACGTAAACTTATTTCTTCACTTAAAGAAGCAGAGTAATTTTAGAAAAACCTTTAGCTCTATGAAAAAGCTTCACCATGATCTTGGATTTGAGATCAAGACAATAGATAAGAGAAAAATTGTACTCAAAAGATATGATACTAAAGCGCTAAGAACATTGTTTTTAAGATAAATACAAAACAAGAATTTGAAGGAGATAGTATGGTTGACTGAAACATGGTTAAATGCCGGCCATGCCATATCAAAGTGCTGGATGGATAACAGAATTGAATGATGATGATGATGATGATGAGATGGGGCTTAAGGGCGCTCAACTGCTAAGGAACAGAATTGAAACCTCCATGAAGTTACCTGCATGACTATTATTGCCCATGATGAAACATCTCATTTTTATGGCCACCTGCTGCTCTTCAGTTCGAGATCTGGGGATTATCATGAAGAATTAAACATGACCATTTCTATAGATAGTTTAAGGATCAGCTACTCCTAAACACCCGAATTTCTTGTTAAAGACAAGCCCCAAACCACACAGCTTAAATAGATTGCACACTAACAGTAATACTAAAGTACAAATGGTAGAATGGCTCATTTGCATAATGTGGCATGTAACATTACGTGAAATAAGGGAAACTTATTAACTTCTGTTACTCATATGTAAATGAAAAGAAGCCCAGGTCCAAATACGTTATGGATTATTAACCATTGAAGTCAACCAAGTGTATTTGCATTTTGTGTATATTTTTAGTCTTTTAATCTCCTGATGATGGGGTGAACCCCAAATATCGAACATTTTTATTGTACGATTTGGCATGTTTTATCTTTCACTCAGAACAAATTCATTGTTTCACTACATATATCTCTTCTTGAGTTTTTTATTTATGAGTTACCCCTGCAAATACCAGGTGTTAAAAAAAAGTATTCCATATTTTGAGAGGTGGTAGTATGAACCAAAACAAGAAAAACAATGTCCAGTAAATATGGGTTCTAAAATTCATACCTTAAGAGCTATGAGCACTTGATCATCCTCGCTATTGTGAAACATCTCTTCTACTGCAAGCTCTTTGCTATTACCTACGTACGACCTACAGCAGGCAGTAAACAAATGAGGACACATTACTCTGTTATTTTCCATGGATACAGCATACAGTAAACATCTTTTAGTGATGTTACTGTAAACCACATTCACAGTTCTGAGTAAGTTCAACACATATTCTTATTAGTTGTAATGGAATCAGTTTGTGTTTTGATAAGTTTTTGTGAAATGCTTTTACACTGTAGTTTTATCTGTAAATCTTTGGTTATGCAACCCCCATTAATTATGTACAAAGACTACAGCAGGGTGTTATCAATACCTGCCAGAGCATCTGTGACCAACCTGGAGTGGTGACAGTGTGTGATTCCCTAAGACGTCAGACAGAAGCACGCCTTACTATGAATGGGCACCATATTGAGCACCTCGTTTAGTGATGGTTCACAAGTGTAGGTTTATGTAATTGCAAGCAGATTACATTAAAAGCTATGCTATTTCACAGTAAAAAAGTAATGTATTCTCATTTGTTTACTGTATTCTGTAGGTCATACATAATAGCAAAGAACTTGCAATAGAGGAGATGTTTCACAATAGCAAAGATAAACAAGTGCTCATAGCTCTTAAAGTATCCATTTTAGAACCCATGTTTACTTGACTTTTTTTCTTGTTTTGGTCCATACTACCATCCCTCAAAATATGGAATATTTTTTCTTTAACACCTGTATCTGTTGGACCATTTAAGTTGAGACTGTACAATATCTCCAAAACTAAGCATTGTACAAAGAAATGTCTTTAATAAAAGTTGCTTGTTATTATGGGGGAAAGTAAATGTCATTAGTCGTGTTTTGTTTGGAGGACATTATGGTGGTGGTCATTTTAGAGTCAATTTAATTTTTTTAAATGGGAACCTACAATTATGGTCAATTTAAATTGACCCTAAAATGGCCATCACAATGTTCCCCAAATAAAACACGACTAATGGCATTTACTTCCCCCCCTCCCATAATATCAAGCAACTTTTATTCAAGACATTTCTTTCTGCAAAATCTCAACTTAAATGGTCCACCCTGCATTTAATTTGTGTGAGAGTGAGTAGTCATGGAGGGCTGACATTGTAGATAAAAATTAGTTATGTCTGAAAGCATGAGAGGGTGACACTTGCAATTATTGCACAGGATGGCAAAACTCCTGGAGCTGGTTATGGCACCAAGCATGAGGAGTGGGATAAAGAGAGCGTGCAGAGCAGCACTAAGCACTGCTGCAGGTAGACATGAGAAGGTGTCTATCCAAGAGGTGCTAGAAGCCAGATATGGAGTATATAGAAATTATATGTGTACAATAAAAATGCACTAATTAGGTTTAAATGTGACAGAAGTCTAAAAAGCAAAATCAGTTATTATATATCAGTCTGTTCAAGAATTTTCTGTGCTTCTACTTATAAGGAACAATTCAATATATTTTATTACCTCCTGTGCATATAGTCAACTCTCTTACTCATAACAAGCATAAATTGAAGCTAGTAACACTGAAGCAAATACACCAGCATATACAAGATACAGCTTCACTTATCTTTTAAATTAAAATCCAAACAGGAAACTTTTTTCAATTACTCAGTGTTAGTTATATATATATATATATATATATATATATAAGTAATTTATATAATCCTCCTACCCTTATTTAAAACATTTACTGAAATCGCAGAATTACATGTGCTTATACAGAGAGAGCCAAAAAACTATGAACCAGCTGCGCAGTGTTTTTCCTTTCCTCTTCGCTCGTTGCCGTCTGCCGCTATCATAGAAAGGTGCAGATAAAATCATACAACATTTTTAAAACTATGACTTAAATGATTTCAGTCTAATTATATATTATAAAATATAACAACAGCCCGCCTTAAAGCAATATGTGTATAAATAACATATAAAATGTATGTAACAGTCATTGTATTATGTTTATATTATTATGTACATGTTTAATAATGTTATATGAATGTATTAAGTAATTTAACAATGTAGGAGCTGTGAGAATATAGGTCAAAATTTGCTAACAATGAGGTAACCTTGAGGCAATAATGAATTGGAAGTTTACTAATGCTACTAGTAATTCTGGGAGCAACAATAATGTAATTTTTAAAACAGTTTATAAATAGCCAGTCAGCAACCAGAAAAGGCTTAAGTTAAATAAAAGTATTCTATTAGAGTAGGATTAGCCAATCAGAAACTGAAATAGAGCAAATTGTACAAATTCAGACGCCAGTTGCTAGTAGACAGTGTTCCTAACTGGACGCGAGACACGTCCTCGAGAAGTGTAATACGTATTCAGTGTGAAACGAAAATTCATTACGGCAAGAATATTATAAAGTTTACGTGTTAAAAAAAAAGTGCAAGTAATTAATAAACAATCTCACAGCTCTCTATATAAGTGAAGTGTTATTTAATCGTATGAAGGATTAATAAATGGAGTGAAGTAAAAATTATAATTTGTGTAAACCTACATTCTTTAGCCGTATCACACCCTGTTAAGAGAAACATGTTTCTACAAAATTATACTGATGCAGCCGAGGCAAACATAAATATATATAATATTTAAAGAAACATTAAAATACAAAGTTCATTCCTAAACGTTGGGGTGAAGGCCACCAAAAAGTAAAGTTGGGGCGAAGGCCACCGAAAAGTAAAGTTGGGGCGAAGGCCACCGGAAACTTTGTACAATATGCGGTTGCAACTCCTTCAAGTGTTCGGCTCCCCAACAGTCGAAATACAACTCCACCTAAGACAAGATCAACTCCCAAAATAAATACTACTTCACTTTAAAGGCTTTACTTAGCAACTTTATGAAAGGAGATGCTAAAACTGGCCACTGTCATTGTCCATACATTTTTGGCACCTCTTTAGGAAACCATCCATCACTCGCCATAGTTCACGTTGAGAAATGCTGCCAATTTTCTGGCGGAATATTTTGTTTTAATTCTTCCAGGGTGTATGGGTTTGTCTTGTACACTTTGTTTTAAGTTACTCCAGAGATAGAAATCGCAGGGGGTTACAGGGGAGCCAATTGCAGGACCAATTTTTTTCAAGTCAATAGTTAAAGCCCGTGTATACAATTCTGCCCCCTGTTTTTAGAGAATTAACAGACAGGGAGCATGATTTTGCCTTTTTTGTTTTCAACAAACTCTGCTACAGCTCATATGGCCAATATTTCGATGAGAACAATTGAAAGTGTATTTGAGGACAAAATTATTAGTAGAGATTTGTGGTCCCCTCCGTTCCCCAATCTAACCCCCCTGTGATTTCTATCTCTGGGGTAACTTAAAAGAAAGTATACAAGACAAACCCACATACCCTGGAAGGATTCAAACAAAATATCCGCCAGGAAATTGCCAACATTTTTCAATGTGAACTATGGCGAGTGATGGATAGTTTCCTAAAGAGGTGCCAAAAACGTATGGATGGTGGCCAGTTTCAGCATCTCCTTTCATAAAGCTGGTAAGTGAAGCCTTTAAAAGTAGTTTTAAAAATGTGTGGTTTCATCCGCACCTTTCTATGATAGCAGCAGACGGCAACGAGCGCTGAGGATGCGGACAGGAAAAACACTGCGCAGCCAGTTTGTAGTTTTTTGGCTCTCCCTGTAGTATGCTTTAATGTATAGTGTAACATACATTAATAAACTCTACAAAGGTTTAACATTTATTTGAATAAAGATGTTCAAGCACTTGTTTTTCTCTTAAGGCTTTGCATTTATTTTTTTGTGTAGTAACTCAGAAGTGGTGGGGCACAAAGAGGCTGGATTATGCGCTGTACTGCCCAGAAGGTCTAGCTAATTTTCCAACCAATGCACTACCACATCTTTTCCATGCAAGTTACTGGGAATCATCTGATGTTATAGCCTTCATACTCAGACAAGTGAGTGGTCATTTAATTAACATATTCTATCTACTTATTTAGGAGATCATATTGTAACTTTTCAAAAATTACAAATGTTGTCTCTGCTTTTGACTGCTGTATTCATGCATTTTTAGTGGTGCTAAATGTCTAATTCAGTTGACTTAAAAGCAGAATAAATATAGAAATATAATAAGTTTATAAAATGTTGAAGTCACATTTCTACACTCACTATCCAGCTTTACTTAACACCATTTCTCAGAACATTTAGCCCATAAACTTAAATCCAATTTAGTCTAGACCACATAAACCGAGGGATCATTCCATGGTTGCTTTAAATCAGCAACTGGATCTCGAAATATGAATGAGCAATGCTGTGTGCATAAGCACAGAGATACTATTATGTGAACATTGCAGGCTCATATCAACACTCAAGAATTCCAATGTTGACAACAGATAAATTCATCAATGTGCTGTCCTATTTTATGATCATCTATGGTTCAATTTGGTTGCTTCCTTTTCTTCCTTTGGGGTGACATCTTGTGCCCTAGGATGTACTGTCTTTGCTCTGAATGATCTGTGTTTATGACTGCAGATCCCTTTTTGGGGTTTTATTTTGGATACGGACAAGATTTTGATTTCATATTTACACAATAAAGTGCCCATATTTACATGCATTTTATACAGTTATTTCTTGTTTTGTCTAATTTTACCAATAAACCTGCTATCTCTGCTGAATGTTGATATATGCCTCATATTGGTTTTCTGTAAATGCAGGGCAGGATATACTAGATGTGCATTGCATAACCATATGTCTACTGTCCATTCACAGAAAGCCATGTCAACATTCAGCAGAGTTAGCAGACTTAAGGGAAAATGTAAAGAAGAGAAGTAATGTGAACGTGCAATCTCAAATCATGGTTTCATGTGGAGAGCATTCGGCATGGGGCAAATAATGTCAGCACCCATAGTTGCTGATTTTGCGAAGTATATTTTACAAAATCAAAATTTTAAAAAAGAAAGAAACACTATTATTATCACCTTTGTGTAACAAGTAGATCATATTTTTATCAAAAAGGTATTTTCAACAGTTCGGATTTAAGTAGATACACACATTTTTGGAAATTTAAGGAAAAATGTCTGGTTACTTATGGCTTATCGGTATCTGTGATGTTGAAAAACTTGTTTTTCATGTTTAATAATATGTGTTTTATGAGACTTTGTAGATAGACACAAATCACTTCAGTGTAACCAAGTCTTGGCTTTAAAAATGTTATGCATATAGTTAATTCAGGCTTTTCAGCCAGGGTTATAAGCAGGAGTAAAGGCACTGCTGCCTCTAGGTAAGGGAGGTGCATACCAGGCATGTGCAGAGCATAAACACAGGCACTTTAGGGTGGCAATATCTCTCTTTTTATGAAGTCAGTAATTTGGTTGCAGCATTCTTTTTTCTTGCTCCAAAATGACACTGACAAGAATACCCTTCTCTGTTAATCTCAAAAGTTATAAAGATTGTTAAAATTTCTTTTAAAGAATGATAAAACATTACAGATATTTATTGCACAAATTATCACTTTAACTAACACTAATAATTTTCTTCCCAATCAATTATCAGGAGCATGACCATTTCAAATTATTTTTCTTTTTTTTTCAATTCTCTCTACTCCTCATCTTTAAGTTAGGGATTTGTGCTTTCATTGCCTTTTATTGTATTTTCAACAAATACTGCAAATGCCCTAAATGTTTCTTCTTCCTGCAGCATTGTGGGATGGAATATTTATTTTTAGTCCTGACTATGCATATTTTGCAGTTTTAGAGAAAGGATAATCTAAAGAGCACATAGCCACATTAAGCAGCTAAGCCATCAATAACAAATAATTTACGTTTGTTGTATATTGTTTTCTGCAGTAGTACTGCTGTTGGTAATGGTGTGGGAAGTTTAATTTTGAAACCAGTCATGGATTCCATTGAATGTGAATTTTTCCCTGGCATAGGAATGGTTGTAAATCACTTGTAAAGTATTGCAGTATTCATTATACTATAGAAATAATTTGGGTAATCAAACTCGTTGAATTACGAATAGTTCTGTGGATAAAGAATTAATTCTTCTCCCAATGTGTAAAATAATAAGCCTTTCTGATTTCCTGCTCTGTGCAAACTGTATATCTCAAGTATCTCTGTTATCAATCCAACAATGTAAAATACAAATGCATGTTGTACTGTGTCTTGTCAAAATATAGGTCTTAATATCCTTGCCGTCTGTAATATTCAGTTTGACTTAAGTACTCAGAGCACAATATTTTCACTCTGTGAGATTCCATTGTACTCATATACTTCTGCCCTGTATCTTGAATTCTAAACTTTTGAATGGAAGTACTACAGTGCATTCGTAGATCAGCCGGACCATTCCGCTGCGGCTTGGACTGGGTAAGGACTGGTGCACCTTCCATCAGAGTTATATGTAAACAATCGGCAGGTCATGGGTATGGAACACTAATATACTGACTTACATTAGGCTTACCTGCATCACAAGAGATGTTGAAATTGATGACCTTCAACGTGAATGCATTCCCTATATCTCCGAAAATAATTCTGATATTCACAAAAGTTCATGTTGACTGATTGCCTGTATTTTTCTCGTGATGTTGTCCTTCAATTCTTGTAATGTATGCAGATTTGATGTGTACACTTTATTCTTTAACGTTGCTCATAAGTAAAAATCACATGGAGATGTCGGAGAATGAGGTGGCCACAATCCTCGACTAATTATTCTGTCACCATACACACTTTGCAACTTACGCATAGAATTCACAGCAGTGTGCATTATAGCTGAATCCTGCTAAAACCAGACACACAATCTTTCATTTCTTGTTAGTTACGAAAAAAATTTATTTAAAATTGAATTTAGATAAACGTGTGAATCAACTGTGTGTTGAAAAATATGGAACCGATAATTCTATGCACACTCCCTGCGTATCAAACCCCAACTTTTACAGCATGGTGAGGAACTTCATGAATAATATGGTGATTTTCGGTAGCCCATTATTTATTGCTCTGAGTAGAAACATGACCTAAATGATAAAACCATGCTTCATAGTGAAGAACGTTAAAAGTGTGGTAGATACAGCGCTACTCTCTGGCAGCAGGCGCGCCACTCCTCACCCAGTTCAATGCCACCTCGGTGTACAATCCGGCTGATCTATGAATGCACGGTATATTGAATAGTATCTTCCATTGACAGCAATTGACATTCTGTGCTCCCTTTTATCCTTTTGATAGCAGAAAAGACACTTGTCTATGATAGGTGCTATGTGTTGCTGCTTAAATTTATACGCCATAATATCCATTGTATACCATTGATTGAATTATATGTCATTCAAAATAATTGAATTTGGGCCATTTTATATAACTCTTTCCCCATTTCTTTGTCAATATTTCATAGCATGATTTATGGTTTTACCCCTTATTCTAATGTACTTACTGCTTTAACTGTACCTGCTATTTGGGATTGGCTTAAGAATATTTACTGTTTATTGTGTTTGTTTATTAGCACTGGATTACCTGAAGAAGGTTCCTTCCATTGGCTGATTGCTGACCACATATTGTATCATTTGACAAATTTTCAAATTATTGTTGTAATAGACTTTCATTAATAACAATTATAACATTAATAACATTAATAACAATAACTATGCATCATAATTTTTCTTGTGTACAAAAGCAGTGCATGTGTTGAGCTGTGCTTCTGCTTAATACTCTTTTATTACCATATGACAAAGAGTACAAGTGAATTGGTCAGAATTAAATGGCACTAACTGACATTTTTTGTTTAAAATGAGTTATACTTGTTCCTCATACTTCCATGGTAGCTCTCTGAGTTGGTGATGAAAGGAACTAATAATGATAGCTGTAAAAGTAGATCACAACCATCCTTTAGAGCTGACAAAAAAAAAATAAACTAACTGTTGCATTTAGTTCTGTTCAATTCCAAACATTACCTCACTTAATATGATACTGGCCACATGAAGGGTATTCTGTCATTTACTTTCACACTGAAGAAGATGCAAAGAAAGATGCTAATAAAGTTTCCACCTTCTTGTACCATTATATTCAAAACTATGCTCCTACAAGTGACAAAACTTTACTTTATTCTCTGATGTTGTCCTGGACATTCCTCATCTGTGATATAAACATGCTATATATTTATATGCAGTTTAAGTATGCTATATGTGTATATATGATATAAACAACCTATATGCTTTAAAAGTATGACAGAGTGTACACCCCTAAGGAGTATGTGTCCATAATAGCTAATATAAACAAACAGCTCATGGCAGTGATTTCAGTAGAAGAAGATGAAGTGCTTGACTTCAATCAATGGTGGCCATCTTTATATAACAAGCAGTGTTTTTCAAATGAGTATTATTCCTGTGCTGTACCAAAAAGCAAAAGCAGCCCTTTACACCAGCATCTTTTAAGCAGTTTGAGTACTCAAGGAAACATATGGGTTCTGTACGAATTTACCCATTCATAAGCAGCTGTATGCACCATACTTTTCCATTAAAACAACCACGTGCATGATCTGAGCCAGGAATTATGTTTAATCATAACAAGATTATTGTCCATAAGAAATTGACTCAATACATTCCACTTGACAATGAAAAACAGGCATTTATTGAAAAACTTTTGCAATAGCATACCACAAATCCTGTAATGATGTCTAACCATTACATGCATTATGCCAACTTAAGTTTCCAAAGTTGCAAAAATAATAATTACATAATTTTGAAAGGCAGTAAGTTCAATGCATTTATTTGCTGTTCTAACTATATAAAAATATGAAGTGAGAAATGTAACTTAAATTTCCATACTCAGTGTCCCATTCTGTACCACTCAGAAAAATTAAATAAAAATCAACTATAAAAATATAACCCTAGACATATTTTTTCTATTTTCCAAAAGCCACACAAAATGTAGTTAGTTCCTTTCACGACTCACCGATTCAAGTATGTATATGTTAATTCTACTCTGACTGGCTAGATTATTAAGACATTTTTATCAACTATAAAAATATAACCCTAGACATATTTTTTCTATTTTCCAAAAGCCACACAAAATGTAGTTAGTTCCTTTCACGACTCACCGATTCAAGTATGTATATGTTAATTCTACTCTGACTGGCTAGATTATTAAGACGTAACATTTATCTGAGGTTACAGATTAAATAACAATAGTTGCAGTGGCAATGGTGGTGGTTAAAATCATTATTATATATCTGCCAATCTTAAAAAAGAATTTATCAGAATTAATTTCATGGTTACTGTGATTTACTTTAACAGCTTGGAAGGACAGAAATAGTAACAGCAGCAGGGCAAGAAGAGAAAGACCTTGCAAGTTTTAGCCCCAGCCAGCCTAGAGAGAAATGGATCAAGAAGAGAACTTCAGTAAAGCTCAAGGTATCCTAGATTATGGGTCTTTTCTATTACACTTTCTTCTTTAGTCTTCTGTTTCCATCTTTATAAGGTAAGCAGTGAATGGAGCATTGGTGTTGAGAGGTTGTACGGAATAATAGGGTTGTGTTAGCTAAATGAATGAAAAAAGTTAAAAATAAAATTAGCTTTTAGAGAAAACAAAGAGGACATTACAAATAAGGAGGTAATGATAGCATATAAATATGTATGTGCCTGGATGTTAGTATGACTATTTGCATAAGAATTGTTATAAAAGGTTGGTAAGTGTTTTAACAATGTCAGAAACTGCCTAGATCATATATTTGTTGCCAATATGCAGGAATTTTGTGCTGCAGGAGTTCTTTTACATGAAATTAAAACTACCTGTTGAAATTCATGTTTTGCGTAATAAAATGAAAAGTGCTTATGAATTGCACAATATGACAAAAACTGAAGGACACAGAGAAAGATATAGGCAGTTAAAAAAAGAGTATTGCAGAGCATTAACCAACCTAAAATCACAGCATTATAACAAAAGTTAAATAGTTCCAACAACATAAACACAGCAGTTTGGGACTTAGTTAAGTGCAGAATTTTTACACGAAGTAATGTTAGTGAAAATTATAAGCTACTACATGAAGGTGAATATGTATATGATCCTGTTAAAATAAGTAGTATATTCAACAACCACTTTGTAACTATTGGCACTAGGGATAATTTTCTAGAAGATAACAACATACAGATACAAAATAACATGGTTTACTCTATCTTCAAGGTAATACTAGTGTAAAGGAAATAAAAGAAATAATAGGTTCATTTAAAGATCAGTTGTCCTCTGGGTGGGATGGTATATCCACCAAAATATTGAAAAAGTGTATCAACTCCCTCGCAACAATTCTAGATCATTTAATAAACAGCTCCATTAATGAAGAAGTCTTTCCAAACTGTTTAAAATTAGGTATTATAAAACCTGTGTACAAAAAGGGAGATAAAAGCGATATCAACAACTATAGGCTAATAACATTAACCTCCGTGTTTGGAAAAGTTTTTGAAAAAATACTTTTAGTTAGACTGACTGACTTATTGAAGAGATATAATATATTAAATTGCCATCAGCATGGGTTTAGAAAAGGACTGTCAACAATTACAGCTGCAACTGACTTTGTACATAACATTGTGGAAAATTTTGATAAGGGTATGGATACAGCAGGAATATTTATTGATCTGTCCAAGGCATTTGATTATGTTTCACATCGAACATTGTTATATAAATTAGAATCCTATGGCATAAGAGGCAAAGTGCTAAATATAATTAAGTCCTATCTAAGTAATAGAAAAGGTCCTACAGAAATAAAACATAAAATTGGCACAAAAATCATAAAGTTCACCTCTGAACAAAAAGTTGTGACAACTGGAGTACCACAAGGGTCTGTTCTGGGGCTACTACTATACCTAATATATGTAAATAATTTGCCGGATTATACGACCGACACTGTAATATCTTATGCAGATGACACATCTATGATTTGTTTTGATAAATCCCATAATCAATTAGAAGCAACAATGTCCCACTCCATAAAGCAGTTGTCAAACTACCTAAAAACATTAATCTAAAAATAAACTCTAAGAAAAGTAAACTGATCCTATTTGAACATCGCCAAGTGAATAAAGAAGCTGATCTTGCTGTATTTTTAAATAATAATAAAATTGAAAAAGTCGACAATCACAAATTCTTAGGCATACACATAGATAATAAACTAACTTGGGAAGTTGATGTTGACTACATATGTAATAAAATCAGCTCCAATATATACGCAATAAGACAACTATCATTGTACGAGACAATGACAATGTACCTAGACAAAAAAAATGCTACAAATTTTATACTTTGGAATCATTTACCCCTATATCTCCTATGGTATAGAATATGGGGAAGCGCCAGTATTTCTAACATGAATAGGGTTTTAGTATTACGGAAAAAATTTTTACAATGTATATATGGTCTAACTAACACAGACTCGTGTAGAAATGTTTTCAGAGAAAATAAACTTCGTATATCTGTATAAGGTAATAATTATTGCAATAGAGAAAGAAAATAATGGGTTATGTAACAGTATGCTTTATAGCCATGATACTAGAGGTAAGGACAATTACCACAGAGAGCAAGTTAACCTCAAATCTACGTGTAAGGATCCGTTAATCAAAGGACTGATTTTATACAATAAACTACCAATGACTGTTAAATTACACAAAGGAAAGAGATTTAAAAGCAAACTTAAAACATACCTAACACACAAATGTTTATATAGGTTAGACAAATTTTAGCTTATTATAATAAATAGAAATCTATTGTAAAGAAATGTGAAAATGTAAATACTATGTACTATACAATAGGTGAAAATTGTAAATGTAGATTCCTTGACAATGTCTGAAATTTGTATAAGTCTATAGACAATAAAACAATAAAAACCAATAAATCTACTATCATGAGGCTGCCACATATAGGCACACTTAAATGCCATCATCAAATCTGTGCCCTTGGCACAGAGGGCCAGCACTTATTTGACATTTGAGAGTTATTGAAAATGTGAGGTCTAGAATACATTAAGTAATTTTCATGAAATGCAATTGGAACTCTAAAATATGATAGAGAAGGTCAAATATCTTAATAAGCTTACATCATGCATCAATGTATTTAAATTTGTTTCACATTTGTTAATAGGATAACAGCTTATCATCCACACAAGTTGTTATTTATCCCCTTAACTTGTGTTAGGTGCAGAATTTCCTCACACTAAATAGATATATTTCAAGCTACATAATAAATTATTTAGCTTGATTGGAAACCTTTTTTTTTTAAGGCATATCTTGGTTGCTAGTTTTCCTCAATCAAACCATAAAATTTCTTACAGATTACTGCTGTTTGTACACACTAACACCATTTTCATCAAAATATAATCTAATATTATTTTCTGCTGATAAAAATAGGTACTTCTACTTAAGAAATTACATTCCTGAATATATCAGTGTAAATAATTATTTGCTGCTATACTATTCAGAGCAACCTACTCTCCAAATCGATTAATACAGAAGCTTAAAGAAATTAATTGAATTTTTAAAGTCAAAAGGCTGTATAAGCTGAAAATTCAGCTCACTTGAGAAAGTCTATGCAAAGCCAAGGTGAGGGAAGAGAACAACTGAGACAAATAAGTCATTGTCTGGAAAATATTCACCCTGCCTCCTCACATGACAATGGTAAAAATTCCACTGTGTGCTCTGTAATTGTCAATCAAACAATCAATATTCAAAATACCTTAGCACTGCAAAATAGGATATACCCAATTAGACAAACAGAAGAGTAGTAGTGAGGTGAGATTGAGTCAAGGCTTTCAGAGTGTATGCAGCAAATAGGTATGTTCCTTTTTAAAGCTGCAAATATGGTTTTAGTCTAAAAGTAATATAGATCTTTTTATAAAATTAGTCAATTTATTCATATAGCTCTTTAATGGCAAAACCAATTCTTAAATATGGTTAGATATGCACAAAAGTCAGGCAATGTAAATTTTTATGACATTAATATACAATCCCTTCTCTACAAAAAATCAGAATGCATAAGTTATAAAAGCTACGTATTTCATCCCCTTTAACTTCTATGGTCATATCAGAAGTTTTGACTTGAGATACAACTCTGCCAAGGGTAGAAAGATTCCAATTCAAAGAAAAATTCCCTTATCCCAGGTGAGAATTGAACCTGGGAACTCTGGGTTGAGAAGCTAGAACACTGACACTCAACCCAGAGGCAGTCTGGGTATATTTTATAAATAAGTTTTGTGTGATTTATATAGTGAGAAGCACACCTGCTTAAATGTAATATTTTGTTAAATAATTTTCAGAATGTGGCAGCAAATCACCGAGCAAATGATGTGATAGTGCGAGAAGGAGCACCTCAGGTCCTCACTGCGAGGTTCATGTATGGACCTCTTGATATGATTACTTTAGCAGGTATGATATCAGTTCTTAAATATGCAGGCACAAAAGTGTGCTGAACTAAATTGGGTGAATTGTCAGCAAATACAAATTATTTCTTTTTTGAGTGATGGAGTTTGTGACAGTGATGCAAAATAATAATTTTGAAAAACTTGCACAACTTGAGTCAATTGGGGAATTCAATGCCCCACTGGCATGTTGTCACAGTAGCTCAATGGTTAGAGCATTTGCACGGAGAGCGGGAGAACCGTGTTCAACCGTGTGGCGTTGAATTTTTCAGTTGACTCTATATTAAAAAACTTGCCTAGACCAGGCTAAGGTCCATTAAAAGTATAATTAATTTATATAATAAAAACAAAAAAATAATTAAAACCCTTAATAACAATATATGCACCCAGCACTGAAGTACTTGCAATAAGCAGGTCGCCGCTAAGTTTGTCATCTCGAGGGAGATGCCTTAGTAGGTATGTTTGGGAAACAACTTGAGTCAATTGGGGAATTCAATGCCCCACTGGCATGTTGTCACAGTAGCTCAATGGTTAGAGCAACCGCACGGAGAGCGGGAGAACCGTGTTCAAATCCCGGCTGTGGCGTTGAATTTTTCAGTTGACTCTATATTAAAAAAAAATCAATATCATTATTTGTCATAATGAAAGTTGAGTAATCTACATATTGCCCTGTTTTAAGAGGTGCGTTAATAGGTCAAACATATATCATAATCAGAAACAGAAATGGTCCCAGAATGGATCCCTGGGGAATGCTGTACTTAATGGGTGTTTCTAAGCTATTCTTACCATTTACATAAACTACATGACTATGTCCAATTAGGTAAGATAAAAATAAGTTATACTTAAGTATTATTTTATTATTCCATAATTCAATTTTTTGAGAACTAAGGTATTGAAGGCTTTGCTTAGCTCAAATAATAAAGCTAGGGCATGACCTTTATCTTTATAGGCTTTATTAATTACCTTTAGGTGATCATCAATAGCATCCATTGTACTTTTCCTATGGGAAAATCCAAATCCAAACTGATACTGTGTAAGAATATTGTTACTTACAAAATGCTCTCTTAGTTGCGATAAGACAATGCTTTCAAAAATCTTACCGAGTATGGGTACAATTACAATTGGTCTGTAATTTCTTGGATTTTCTGTCTCCTTTTTTTATAAATGGTGTTATGACTGTGGATTAATTTAGCAACTTCCCGAACCTTTCCAAACTTAAAGCCATGACAAAAGCCAGAACAAGAATTGCAACAGAAAAATACTGGAATCTGTAAGGAAGCCTAAAAGAAGAAAGTATTTAAATTTTAACAAATGACAATTTTATTAACAAAAGATGTTACCTCAACCTTAATTGCTGTTCACAAAGAAGTCATTGTCTAAAACTCATCCTTGCTATGAGGCAGGTGTTCCTTACATTAAAAGGTCTTGCTGCCTAAAGAGACCGAGCAATCATCTCCACCACTACTTCCTATCTAAAGTGTCATCAAAGCCAGCAGAATAATCTAGAACAAAATCAAGCTGCCAACATTTGAGTTGGGCAATCCGGTATGAACAGGTCTACCAAATTCTTTCCGGGAGGACAGACTCCATGTCAACCTAACTTTACATGTGCTTGCCAGAATAGGAACTGTCTTGGCTCTCTTTAGTTCATCAAGAAAGTGACCATCTCTAAAAAATAGATTAATACATCTTGTAAGTGGTACTACTATACTTTGAAGCTGGATGTGGAATGCCTCAATGATGTGACAATTGGATACACAAATGTAGTTGCTACCTTTTCCCGTTGTCTCCAATATCTGCTGTTGATTCTGCTGCCGGCTGCTCCTATGGTAGAGCTATAAGTAATTTCACTCATAGTATGTGTGGATGTATTGTGAAGGACAACGCCAGTTTAAATTGACTGGGAAATTTATTGTGAACTAATATTTAAGCTCTTGAATTGACTTGTTGACCATTTGAAATGAAGAAATATACTGACTCTGAATTGTAACACTCAAAACTATAACAATTGTATTACTATACCTGCCAACTAATGCAGGATCAATTTTATGGTTTGAAATAACTGTTTCCACAACAAAAGAAACTAGACGCATAACTCACTGTGAGTTGCTAAAATGTTGACCAGCAGGATTCCTCATGCTAGCCGCTACTCACATAAGTGCATCACTGGGCACTTAAAATATCACCCAAGCAAGTACCACTGGTAGTACCAGGGAAGAGTAATTAATGTGTGCACAATTGTGTGCACTAATGTCGATGTGTACCAGTCCCGGTACCAGAGAAGAGAGTGGCCCTCGGATCTAGATGCATAAACATTTATTAATTTTAGCTCTGCCTATTTATTATTCCCCACCAACGTGATTTTTCATGTGCAGGCAATCTTCAATTCTTACATGTTATTACATCTCTGACTTTGTTACTGAGGCTGGCTGAATTCTCAGAATGTAAATGTCTTTCTTGTTTCCAGAACTGGCCTACATGCTTGTGTAATGCACTGAACTTAACTCTAAACTGCGTTCCCAGAAATCCTTAAGCTTATGTTTTCACTCCTCGGCTCACTAATGACTCTGGCTAACCTGACTGCCTAATTACCTCCATCTTTCCGGACAAACATTTAACTCAAACTTGTTACTTATACACTGATTTAATATACAGAAAGTATTTATTTCAATTATATCTCTATCTTATTGTTATTTCTTTGTTTAATTATTTATATATTCCCGTCGATAATTATCGCATCAATTTCTTGACACAGTTTAGATTATAATATTACTTAAACCATATGCATCACAGCTATTAGAATGTTTTAACTTTTCAATAACCTTAATAACATCATGAAATAAGAAATAAAAGAAATGAGCTGAGAATAGAAAAGAAAATATGAATGTTCAAAATTCAATTTTATATTTTATTTAACAGAAACAATTAGAATGGTATGGACATGTTAAAAGAATGGAAGATGAAATATTACACAAAAGAATAATGTAGTGGACGCCACCAGGAAGGAGGAGAAAAGGAAGACCGCATAGCACACGGATTCAAAGAATTAGATGGGCAATGATGGAATGGAAAATTGAAGATCTATGGTCCAATAGGCAAGAATGGAGGAAAGTGATAAGATGACGTTAAAAACTGTAAACTTGGGTGCCGAAGAAGTGTTTTTACATTGTAAGACTGGAAATATATATATAATAACATCATCCTCTGATACATAATAAAATTTAAAATTGTCATTATGCCATAATATAGGGTTAGTTAAAAGGTTTTCACCAGATGTGTCCAATTTTTCTGGAAATAATTTGGCTTTAATAAATTCTGTTCTACTGATTCAGAAAATAGTACGGTGTAAGTTATTATTTACTTTGTGTTTCATAATGTTGCAAGCGGCTTTACATTTATTGCTTGCTCTGTCAATATAATTCCTATTATATTCCAATTTGGCCGTTTTTAACAGTAGTTTATATTCTTTCCTACATTGCTTATACAATTCTAATACCTAATCAGAACACAACATCCTATACACTGTATAGTCCCATTTAACTTCTATGATCATATTGAGGATTTTGGCTTGAGAAACAACTAATGGTGTTATTGCTCAAGAAACTGTAAACTTTTAATGTTTGTTTTATTCAATTTTAGCATATGCTCACATTCATACTTCCATACACTCTGCAGAGGTTAAGAAATAATACTAGTTAAAGAAAAATGTCACTGCCCCAGTCAGGGATCAAATCTGGGCCTCTAGTTGGAAAATCTTTTTAATATTGTAACAAGTAAAATGTATTACATATAATTGAATTATTTTAAATATAAAACAGTAAAAACAATAATTATGACAAAAAATCCTAATTACTGTCTTATGATGATTCAGCTGCCCTAAATTGATGAAAACATAATTCCCCATTAATGTATCTTCCAGGTGAGAAGGTGGACATACATATTATGAAAGATGCCCCTGCAGGAGAGTGGACTCACATTAGCACTGAAGTGACAGATAAGACAGGTCGTATCACTTACACGTTCCCAGAAGACAAGGCCTTAGGATATGGAATGTATCCCATAAAAATGGTTGTAAGGTAAAGTATACCTATTTTGTGAACAATGTGAACACACTAGAAAAAAAATGCTAAATAGGCACCTTTCAGTTACTGTTTGCTTCTTTTACAGCCAAGATTTCAGCACTATCACAAATCCTTTCTGCAGTGCTAACAAGTCTGTAGTAAAGGATGGGCCCATATAAAATAAACAATGATAGGCATGCGTGGATGTTGACAAGCTGTTTTAGTAGTATGGTGAAGCACTTGTTTTACATTCAATTTAGAAAGATTCAATAAAATTTAACTTTTTGTTTTCAATTAATATAAACAAGAGATATAAGTAGGTGTTGGTAAAATTATGCAAATGCAGAGAGTAGCAAAATTTTAGGGGTAATAAGAAAGAACACAGAAATGACATGTGTACACATGTGCTAGGAAATTTAATGTTTTACCTTATTCAGTGTGCTTTTTGTAACTATTACACTTGCAACCTTGTGCACCAGGATAGTTCAGTGGTTTCATTTGCGGGTGTTGTGTTGAGAGTCTGTGGTTCTATTCTCAGCTCTAGGGCGGTAATTTAGAGTTGGCCCTATCCAAGTCTTCACCTCTGATTAGCTCATATGGAATATTCACAAGTATCATGGTTTGGAGTTCACATAAACGCTGTAGGTCCTCTCCTTCCATCAACATTTACAACTGTTCCACCTCATCAGAGGTAATGGACTTCACTCTCTCTGAATATCTGTAGTTAATAAATGGAGCGCATACATCACATGGTGGAATAAGGTTTTCCCGGAGGTCATCAACAATATAAGAAGCATTGTTAACCTACCAACAAACTTTCACAGCCTTACTTTAAGAAAGTAATCAAACCAAGGAATCTTCTTACAAGGGAATGAACTGTTCCAAAGACCCATTATATTATCACTGCACTCATTACTTTAACATAAGGCACAACTTTGGTTTCTTGGCAATTATCTTGATGAGCTCATATAGCTGCAGATAGTTCTCTTCCTGTTGAATTCTTTTCTCAACTAATGCTTATGTTTACAGCTGACAGTTAAGTATAAGCATTAGGTGGATTGCATTGTTCAATATAATATTTAGGTCTGTTTCCTTGCAATGAGAACAAAACAATGTACCAACATGTTTCTGCTTGTTAGGTGTGAAGAGATAGGCAGCACTTGAGGTACACATATTAATGTAATGTGAACATTGATCCTGTAGTGCACTTTTGGAAGCTGAGAAGAAAGCCTGATGAATAATTCACTATAGTTGCTCTTTAATGACCTTAATATTATTCATATTACAGTTGTATTACAATATATACAGTACAAAAAAGCCTATAAGAATACCTAATGAAAACTAATTGGTGCAATTATCAAACTACACCAAGAAAATTGAAAACCCAAAAAGGCTATGATGAATTTATGAAATGCAACCTAGTCAATTTGCTAATGCCAAGATAAAAAAGTTATTACCAAGTATATCACCTTTAGAATATTTCCAAATCAATTTCAAACTTACACAGATGTGAAGAAAACAAAATGTACCACAATGTATTGAAAGCTTTGGTTCTGGAAACTGTGCACTCATTGTATCCAAAGACTGAATGGCTCTATATTTACAATAATCATCACTATATGATAAATAAATGAGCTGGAGCAGGGATTCACTCAAATCTATTTAATTTTTATATATTAGCTGGGATTAACAAAATGCATTTTGATGGTGAAATTTTGGCAATAAATATGACTGTAACACAATTATTATATAGAATTAACATTTCTCTGAGGAGAAAGGCACCTTAATCTTACAAAACCAATGATGTCCTTTGTTCATTAAAACTGTTATCCCTGAATTATAAAGACAAGTAGCTGTGGCAAATTTTTTATTGTTGACTGGTCATGACTGCTTGGCTGCACATCTGCTCAAAATTGGTATGTACGCCTCAACTAAATGTGTACTTTGCATTAAAGAAATCTCAAATATGGATATGGACCGTCTGCATAAGTGTTCAGTACTAATCTTGACCCATCTGGATTCAGCATCAAAATTATATTGGGAAGCAAGAAGATGAATGGAGATCACCCAAGCGTCTAGGCATTAGATACCACCACCGCCACGTGCCATTTTTAGAAATAAAAGCTTTCATATCTGGACAAGATAAAACAAAATTTTCATCCTTGAAACTATCTACAAGTTAAACAGAACAGACAAACAGAAAACCTATTTTTTGCAAGCAAATTTCACGTTTGAAAATTCATCTCAGGAAAATATTGGTTAGAGTTTACCCAGTCTATAGCAATGTTGTCATATGGTGACATAGGGCATTTTGTTAATACAGGATTGGGTATAAGCCTTGCTATTATCCCTAAATATAATCAAATTACTAAATATACAATAGCAGTAAACATATGCAATATTGCCCAAGTTAAAAATTGTTTGTTGTCATATTTTATTTTACAGCAAACTGATTTAAAGATTAACACTCACCATTACAAACATAGGAAACTAAAGGGATTACTCAAAGTGTATCAATTTATTTAGAATATTAGCAGTATAATTTCAAATTTTTAAACACGCTGTCAAGCACTGATTTCTCTTGTTTGCAGGGGTGATCATACCTCAGTAGACTTCTATATGGCAGTAGTACCTCCAAAAACAGAATGTGTTGTGTTCAGTATTGATGGCTCCTTCACTGCTAGCATGTCTGTGACTGGAAGGGATCCTAAAGTCAGAGCAGGTGCTGTGGACATTGTAAGGTAAGTCCCATTTCTGTTTTGCGTAGGATAGCCAAATGTTTTTGCAATATCAGTTTTCAATATTTTGTAGCTAACTTCTTAAAAATTAAGTTTCACCAGTTCCTGTATAATAAACATGCTTTTCTACCATAATGATGTCACTATTTTTAACCTTTACTAAAATTAGCTGTTCTTCCACATATGACGTATGTAGGCTAAAGTTGAAGAGGTAGAATCGGAATGAAAAATTCCATAGCATAACTGGGATTTGAACCACAGATCCTTGGCTTTCCATGCATTACTCTAACCAACTGAGATACCATAGCAAAATGTTGGTATGGCGTTAAATTCCCCAACTATTCACATTTTTCCTGGTAAACTACAAGGCATCTTAAATTCATTTGGAGATTCTACCTCTCCAATTTTATGGCATGTAGTAGTGATAGTGGAAGAATAGTTAATTATCATTGATTGACTATAGCTGGTTAACTAAGAAGCCCAGGACTTAAAGTACTTATTGTAAGTCACCATTGGGACATGTTATGTGTGAGAACACCTTGTGGTTTATCAGGAAAAGTGTGAAGCAGTTGGGGAATTTAATGTTGTACTGACGTGTTGCCATGGTAGCTGAGCGAGTTTAGAGTAATGGCACAGAAAGCTGAAGTCCATGGTTCAAATCTCTTCTATGGCATTGAACTTTTATGTCTGATTCTACCTCTACTTTTAATGGTATGTATTCTTTGGCTCTATGACTTATTAAGGAGAAGCAGGAAGAGATTCATATTTGAGGTACCTCAAATGAATTCATACATTCAAAACACGTCAAGTTTCAAAAACAAATTTTGGTGAATATGAGCAAAACAATTTATAAATGAAAACTTTGTTTTGAGGTATAAATAATGTTCATGTATAACGTAAGATGTGAGACAATTGATGAACTGGTATAAAGCAAAGACAACAAAATTAACAAGAAAAATCACAGTGCGGTGTCTGAGATTCACAGAGAAATAGCTGTTCTCAGTGTAAACTATGCTGCTCTTTCCAAATGGTTGTTGTGGAAACTAATATCATTATAAAATATATTATAATAATAGATTATGATACAAGGGGTAAAAGTAGGTTTTTATTTTGTGAGTAGGAATGTTCGCAATCCTACGAGCAAAATAAAACCACTTTTAACACGTGTGGCATATACTAGTTTTTAGACAGTGCTCAAATTTGTAAAATATTAATAATATTATATTGATTCCTGAAACTGACAGATATTACATTTAGAATGCAGTTCTTGAAACAAGAGAAATATGTTAAAAAAGCAAGATGTCAGATGTTTTGTTGATTCGCTAGCAGTCATTTTCAGTTAAATTATTTTCAACATGTTTTGCCTTACACCAGCCAATGAAGTGATTAAATTCTATATATATTGCTTTCTTGATTTTTTGGGTAAGTACTTCTAGTCTTATTCTTTCTTTGCTTCTGTAATTTCACCCGGCTCTTTCATTTCAGTTTCTTTTGAATTCATAATTCCCGTCATTTAATCTTTCTGTAAGTTATACTAGATAAAAGAATAGCAATCAAAGAAAGCAGAAGGCTGCCAATATAATGTATAGATTAACTCTACAATGAATTGGGATAAATTGAAGTATGATCATTTGTATTCTGAACAGATAATGCGAGTGCCAAGAGAAATTAATCATGTAAAAAGACATAATGAAAAGTAAAATCTAATCAAACCAGTCAAGTTATTAAACATGTGCAAGAACAAAGCATAATTTCCATGTGATTGGGCTTGAAACCAAAGCTGGTTACAATGTAGATTTATCGCACTAGTGTGATAATCTAAAGCTTTTGGCTTGTGTGCACTTTGTTGGAAGTTCTACTTTTAGGCCATGCTGACTAAAAACATAATAATGGAAACCTTCCTAAAGATTCAATGTTTTCTATTATACACTAGCAGCAAGAGCGAGTTCTATTTTTTTCTCTAAAGCTTCTGTTTTGCCTTTAAAATGTGTACATAATTATTACCTACCATAAAATGTTAGAATTTTAGAAAATGTAAAGGAAATAAATGCTTTATTCTCATTCAAGAAGTTATATGAAGTAATATGTTTTTATGACCTGTATGTTTATATGTATTTACATTGCTTTGTTTATTTGGAAACTCTAGAGAGTTTGGAAATAACATTTTTATTATACTGTATTGTGCTTAATAGCCATTAATGAAGGAAAAAGGTTTCCCTGACATTTCGTCAGCTTGAGTGATGGCATCCTCAAAGGATTCACTGGGTATGAGATAGGCTGGTGTCTAGAAAGATCTGTTGTTTTAGTCATTAAAACAACAGAGTACCATTACAGCTTAGTATCATTTCATGTAAACGTCCAGCAGTTGTTAATAAAGCAGACTGTATGAGAAGCCATAAGGTTAATTCTCATTCAACTTCGCCAAATGCAGCGATGTCCACTATACAGTTTTGTTCACCATTAAGAAATGCCCTTTGCCACCATTATCATAATAAACCGTTTCATATTCCTGTAATATCTAATATAATGACTAAATTTAAGTAAGAATTGTTTAAAATTCTTTAATTTACTATTGCTTTGACTCATTTTATTTAAATGATATTACATTTTTACATCTTATCAGGTTTATTTATGTATGTATTCATCAATAAAATGTCCACCTCTGTAATGTAAGGATAATATGTCTACTTTCTGACTCAGCCTTAGTTTGAATCTCAGTTCGGATGAGTTGCCTGAATAAGGCTTTTTTGGGTTTTTCTTTCATTCCCAAAAGTCACGCAACTCTCAATTCAGTGGACCCCAGGCTCATTTGAGCATCATTTCATCCATTTCATTAACCATCTCTGTAGACAGTTTTAAAAGGGATCAACACATTAGAAATGTCAATAGAATTAACTTCACTGACTTACTGTCATCTCCACATAATTCATAACGCTAAATTTATATTCCCTTAAAGTTATTGGTGGTCATTTTGCCTGATACGGTAATTTGTATCACAAATTACCTAAAGGTAAATAATAATTGTAATATAAATATGTATTTTTATGTAACATTGATTTGAGAGGTTTATTAATTGTAAATAGTATTGGTAAATAATAATATACGGCTCTACTGAAACTGTCAACAATAACGCAAGAATGCAATGAAGGGTTTGAGTTGTTTATCGTTACCGGGAACCAGGAAGTTACGTAATGTTTCGCGCCTTTTCGGTAAAAGCTTCCAGAATGTTCTATAAAAGTAATATGTATTAGTGGTTTTCATTGGGTGTTAAAATTGACGCTAATGTTGGCGCGTTTTATAAGCCAATAGCATTTCATTTATAATCTTTAGGTGTATCTTGAGGCAAGCCTATAAATAGTGTAGATTCAAGTGAGCGTCCCCCAGTGTTCAACAAGATTCTCAACACATAACACGTCAGCTCCCAGTTCAACAAGATTCTCATGTCGGTCTCTAAATTCATAAAGTTACGCGCAGCAGAAGTACGAGAAATCTTATAAAGGATTATACAGTTAAATATATAAAGTTGAAGTACGTGAGTTAAAAGTGAGAAGTTATTACAAACAGTTTCAGTATGGCGAGTATCCAAATTAATTTGTGAAAGTGTTCGTGAACGTGTTCTGCAATAAAGATTATAAAACATATTTCTTCACTAGTAATTTTTGGATAAAAGATTCCTTTCCGCTTCACAACCTGTAAGAAAAACATGCCTACCAGATCAGATGATAGCTAGCCGGAAGACAATATACATAACCTTAAAACTAATTCATATAAATTGCTACGCCAGAGGGAACTACAAACAGAACAAAATGAACCAACCAACGTATGACGTCACACAAGATGGCTACACGCGTGATGTAAATAACATTACGTGAGAAACATTATCCACAACGTGGTGCTATAAACACGTAAAATTGCTATTGCAAATTGGCTCACATCCGTGGGGTAGTTAAAGTTATGTAAACAAACATTTATTTGCAACATACAATTTGTTATACTCGCAAATTGGCGCCCGGACGTGGGGCGAAGTGACTAGGAAAGGAAGGCAAAGTGACCAGGAAAGGAACAAGAATAACCAGGATAGTAGCAGAATTAACCAGGAAAAGGCGAATGCAGCAGTAAAATGATCTACAAGACGCAGATTCCAGAAACAAGAGGAGCGACAAACGACGTGGATAAGTGGACGCAAAAACATCGAGACAACGTAGATTCATCATAAAACAACGCAGAAGCGACATACAAATCTAGGAGAAAGGGGCAGAACGCTGGACATCAAAGCTACAGCAACATACGGCGTCAAAAAGGTATCGTAATTTTTTTTAGAAAACAAAAACAATGGCTGCAAGTAATACAGAAGAAACAATGATGGAGGGGGATAGTGTAACAGTGAGCTGTAATTCAATACAGGATACAGAAAATAGCTTAAACAATGTAGTATCTGATGGAGGAAATGTTAGTGCAGAAAGTAAGAATAGAATAGCAGGAAATATTAGTTCTGATACTAGAATGATTATGGATATGATAAATAAGATTATTGCAGATCAATTAGAATGTCATAGGAAAATATTGGAAGCTATGGACAGGAATAATAGGGAATTAAGGGAAAATCTTAGTAAGAAAATAGATCAGAGTTTTATGGAATTGAGAGAAGATATAAACAAAGATCATAGGGAATGGAGAGAAAGTATTGGTAGGAGGAATGAGATATTAGAGCAAAAAGTAGATCAAAGCAGTGAAGAAATTGAAAAGAAAGTTAAGAAGCTAGATAGTAGTATGCCAGAAATGAAAGATGAAAATGAGAAAGTAATAGTAAGTGAGACAGGAGAAATTTCAAAGAAAATGCTAGACATGAGCATGGAAATATGTAACAAAGAAAGTCAGGTTAATACTAAAAGTGAGGTTAATGTAGAATGTACCGAGTCAGGTAGTAGATTGAGTAGTATTTCAAGTGAGCCAAGAGAGATAAATGAGGTTAGGAATGTAGATGTAAATGAGACGCAGGTTAATTTCAAAGGGGAAGTATCAGAAATACAGAATGAGACAGTAATGCAAAGAAAGAAATTGTACCAAGATGTTCAAATTGAAAACTCCAGTCCAGTACAGTTTAGTACAAATTTGTCAAAGTATTCTCAAAGTAAAGAGATAGCAGAAGAATTGAAAATGAAAGTTGTTAAAAGATGTGTTGTTCAAGAAACTGTAGATTGTTCTCAAATGTTATCAGGGAACGAAATGTCATATGAATACAATAGGTTATTCATGAACAATTTGAAGGTTA
Source organism: Deroplatys truncata (assembly GCA_030765065.1). Taxonomy (NCBI): domain Eukaryota; kingdom Metazoa; phylum Arthropoda; class Insecta; order Mantodea; family Mantidae; genus Deroplatys; species Deroplatys truncata. Next base: position 139,598,643 of record CM060975.1, read on the forward strand.
GGTTACGGCTACGAGTAATGTTTAGCCACACACAATTTGATCCAGGAGGGTAAATAGCAATGAGATGTAAAGTAAATGCTGAATAGGTAAAGACGACTTGCATAGAAATGTATTGGAACGTAAGAGGGTTAATTATTTATGTCATTTGAAAAGAGAAATAAATATATATATAAAAAAAAAAAAAAAAAAAAAATTGAATTTTTAGTAACTGTAACAGTATTTGAAAAGAAGAAAGTAATGATTGAAACTTAAGATGATATTAAATTAAAAGTACGTAAATACAATTCCAAGATTTAAAAATTAAAAATGCAAAGATTGAAATTTAAGATGATATTAAATTAAAAGTACGTAAATGCAATTCCAAGAGTATTGTTAAAATAAAATTCAAAATAACAAAAATGGTAAAAATAATTCAAAACAAATACTTACGTAGCAAACAGAAAAGGTGAAACATTTTCTAGATTTAAGAGATGTAAATATTTGTGTAGAGGGTGAATATTTTGGTAAATATGTATAATGATTACAAAAATCTTAAATTTATAAATTTTTGTCAACAATGTAAGAGAGGAAACAATTTTGAAACGGTGATTAAATAATTTAGGGTAAAGTATTTGCTATAAAAAAAAAAAAAATTTGGTGATGTCAGATGAATATCTAAATTAATTAAACCAAAGCCAGTAAGTAGTGGCGAGAGAAAACATATGTCGTGTGCTAAATGCGTGTGAAGTGTTAAGTGAAAGTAATAGCATGTGTTACAAGATTTAGGAGACTAAAAACAAAATTATAAAATTTCCAAACAGGTTATAAATATTTATAATTATGTTTCTAGTGGGGCATATGATACGGTAATTTGTATCACAAATTACCTAAAGGTAAATAATAATTGTAATATAAATATGTATTTTTATGTAACATTGATTTGAGAGGTTTATTAATTGTAAATAGTATTGGTAAATAATAATATACGGCTCTACTGAAACTGTCAACAATAACGCAAGAATGCAATGAAGGGTTTGAGTTGTTTATCGTTACCGGGAACCAGGAAGTTACGTAATGTTTCGCGCCTTTTCGGTAAAAGCTTCCAGAATGTTCTATAAAAGTAATATGTATTAGTGGTTTTCATTGGGTGTTAAAATTGACGCTAATGTTGGCGCGTTTTATAAGCCAATAGCATTTCATTTATAATCTTTAGGTGTATCTTGAGGCAAGCCTATAAATAGTGTAGATTCAAGTGAGCGTCCCCCAGTGTTCAACAAGATTCTCAACACATAACACGTCAGCTCCCAGTTCAACAAGATTCTCATGTCGGTCTCTAAATTCATAAAGTTACGCGCAGCAGAAGTACGAGAAATCTTATAAAGGATTATACAGTTAAATATATAAAGTTGAAGTACGTGAGTTAAAAGTGAGAAGTTATTACAAACAGTTTCAGTATGGCGAGTATCCAAATTAATTTGTGAAAGTGTTCGTGAACGTGTTCTGCAATAAAGATTATAAAACATATTTCTTCACTAGTAATTTTTGGATAAAAGATTCCTTTCCGCTTCACAACCTGTAAGAAAAACATGCCTACCAGATCAGATGATAGCTAGCCGGAAGACAATATACATAACCTTAAAACTAATTCATATAAATTGCTACGCCAGAGGGAACTACAAACAGAACAAAATGAACCAACCAACGTATGATGTCACACAAGATGGCTACACGCGTGATGTAAATAACATTACGTGAGAAACATTATCCACAACGTGGTGCTATAAACACGTAAAATTGCTATTGCAAATTGGCTCACATCCGTGGGGTAGTTAAAGTTATGTAAACAAACATTTATTTGCAACATACAATTTGTTATACTCGCATGCCAAAGCATTTTAATAAGAATTTTTATTGTTTTTTTGAGATCATTGGTTTTATTACACCTGTATTGTTCTTTTCAATCTCAGCATCGTGCCTAGACTACAGTCTACTTGGGAAATGTACCCACATAAGTATTTTATTTAGGAGGCATTCACATCATTCACCATTAATGTAACTGCAATAAAGTATTACTTTTATTCATTGTTAGTGAATATTTTATTAATTTATTGCAGAGTTCAAATATTGAAATTAAGGGGAAACAACTACCCATTTGCAAATAAGAAAGTTCTCTTTCATCAGCATAATGCACATATCTGCAATTCAGGAATTGATATCTGAATTCATTATATCACCAACATATAAAAAATATTTAACAACAGCAATAATAATGATGGTGATGGATTGTTGCAGTATCCAGTCTGCTTACCAGGTTTATGTCTGTTTCTAAATACAAAAAGTTATTTGAGAGAGGGGTACTCAAAAAGTGTATATTCTGTGTATGACAGACTCTCTGTAAAGAAGATATATTTAGCTTTGGAATGTTGATGAGCATAGTTTATCAAACTGAAATATAATAAGTTTAAAAGTAAATTCAATGAAGCTAAATTGGTATGATATGAATGAATTATATTTATTTCTCAATACCTACTCAAAATTACATAATTAAATTACATACAGTTTAGACCTATAACAATATTTGAAAATATTAGGTTATTTACACTATAAATTCACTTCTTGGTTGCTTACTTGCCTAAGTTAATTTACAGTCTCCTCAATACACACAACTCCTGGTATTGGTGACCCACTGTCTACTTGCTTACATTATTTGTCTATTTTGCTGCCTTTAGCCCCATCTTCTTTGTAGTTATTATTAACCATTTCTCTTTGAGCTTGCCCAAATGGTTACCCACAGCTTTTACATTTTTATCCCCTTTTACAGTCAAAATTTTCCTTATTAATACCTCCCCATCCAAGTTTTTCCATTTCCATTGCCAAAATTGTTCTCTCCATGTTTTTGTTTGATTACAGTATAATAAATAGTGGAAATCCATGTTGATTTCCCCACACATTGGATATTTTACTGTATGCTCATACCTTATGCCTTTCAAGTTTCTAACTCCTGTTCTTGCCCATGCAGATCCTTTTCGTCCTAGTTTATTACACTCATGTACTTTTACATATTACATATACATATTAATTATATATATTATATTCATGTACATATTACATGTACTTTTCCCTCTCCCATACAGTTTTTATTTCCCTATATATCCTCGAGCTTTTCTCTCTTGTACTGCCAAAAATATCTTGTCTGTTCAATATCTTCTAGCCTTAATTCGATTTCTTTCCAAAAATCTCTAATGCAATATTTTGCATTTGTTCACGCTCTCCCATACCTATCTGTTCCATAACTTCCTGAATTTTTAATAACATGACCCTTGCCACTTGCTTTTCTTTTGTATATAAAAACATTCTTTGATAATATCACTATCTTCTATATTGGAAATTCTATATAAATAGTTCATAGCTCTTGTGAAAACTTTGATCTTGGTGGAGTACCTACCAAGTTCTAACTGTGCCACCCCATTTGTGGTGATGCCATCAGTAGACCTAAGACATATTTGCAAAAAGATCTATTGACTTTGTCAACCTCTCTTCAAGCATCATCTACTCCCCATACCTCTGCCCCATGCAACATCTTGCTTTCTACTGTGGCCAGCCCCATATTTAGGTAATGTTAAACTCATGGACCCAACAATTTTTCTGCCCCCCTGTCTGCGCGATGCCATTCAAAAACAGTGGGCAGTGTTGCTAGTTGCCCTATGCAAGTAAGATCTCCATCCAAATACCTACAATTTCCCTCTCAAGAATTCCACCACAATAGCTACTCTTTTTTAGCACATGTGAAAATTTATTTTCAGCATAAAATATATATATATATTTTTTTTTTCATCATTATTTTCTCAATGTTGCCACCCTGGGCCAGGGACCATGTGGCCCATGCATAAATATTGGGCTGCCTGTGGCATTTTAATGTTTGCTATAGACATATTTTTTTGTTCACTCCAACTTCTGTTTGAACTTAGTCTTACCCCCAGGTAATCAAATCTCCTTAGCACTTTTAATTCTCTTCCATTTATCTGCCATTTCTCATCCTTAGTTTGATAACCTTTTTTTTTAAAAAAACATGATCTTCCTTTTCCTTTAATTTACTTTCAGTCTCCATTTTCTACAGAAATTCCTTACTTCCTCGATTGCCCTCCTCAGCCCTCCTTAAGATATGAACCCAACTACTAAGTCTCCTGCAACCACTAGCCCTGGAATTTCTTTATTATTTTCAACTGGCAAGTGGATCTTATATCTCAAGATCTCCTCTAGGATAAAGTTAAATTAATGTATCTTTACCTGATAATAAGCAAAAATTTAAACTATAAATTACTTTTATATATATGATGTAATCAAATGATGCAAAGCATGTTCTTCTGAATTCTGTTTTAAAAAAGATAAATGAAACATTGTCACAAAATACATATAAGCAATTTACATAATTTATCAAGCAGACTCTGTATTCCTAGCTGGATCTAACTGGCTTTTGCATTTTGGATGATTTACAGGCACTGGCAGGAATTAGGTTATGTTATTATATACATTACTGGAAGACCAGACATGCAGCAGCAGAAGGTTGTTTCATGGCTGTCACAGCACAACTTTCCCCATGGGCTTGTCTCTTTTGCGGATGGCCTTTCAACAGATCCACTGGGTCACAAAGCTACTTATCTTCGAAATCTTATTCAGGTAAATTATTGATGTACACCACAGACTTGTACAACTTATAAGCATGTATTTTTAACTTTGCCCCTGCTACTCCATCATTCAAGTATAAAGCAATCGCTCAATTCCATGATGTGGGGTAGCATGTTTGTCTCATATTCCTGTGGTCCCAAGTTTGAATCTCAGTTGGGTGAGTTTTTCTTCCTGGATTTCGCCCTATCCCATGAAGATGAATGTTGGCTGACTCTAAGCTCTATTGGCCTCAGGCTCATTTGAGCATCGTTTCACCCATTTCATTCATTTGCTTTCATATGTGACTTCTCTGCTTAAAGGACATTAAATAAAAAAAAAAACAAAGCAATTAATCTGAGTGGTCTTACATTCATAAACTGATGTAATGACTCTCGCTGTTCTTTAAGAGTCTTAAGAGTCACTCTCCGCATCCAACTTTCCCAAAGACTTTGTATCCATGATACAGCATACATCATCCTGTTACATTTTATAATTAATTTGTCTACTTTTATAAAACACATGTTGCACATAATGCTCTCCCAAAGTTTTTAAATGTAAAACAATAAAAAATTAAATATGGTATAAAGAATCCCAAAAACTCTTAGAAACAAATTGATATAGCTTTGCAATTGAGTTTTTTTATTTCATTTAGGGGGTCTGTTTTATTGCTATGGAGCCTAGTACAATGATAGTTTGTGGCTCTTTATTATGACAAGAAGGGAACTTTCCAGAAGCAGCTCATTGACAATCTCTTTTTTGCCAGCAGAGATTGATAAAAATTCATTTGAGCCTGCCACCATGCTTGAAGTTTCAAGTGCTACTGAAAACAGTCTGGTGTCAAATAACTATCTTCTTCTTCTTCTTCCTCTAATAATAATAATAATAATAATAATAATAATAATAATAATAATAATAATAATAATAATAATAATAATAATAATAATAATAATAATAACAATAATAACAATAATAACAATAATAACAATAAAGTAAAACTGTCTTCTTGTTAAACAAATATTAACAGTAAAAAATAAAACTACTTAAATCACATTCCTTCTTATATAATCTTTATGCTCCTTGAAGTACACTTAGCATGTTCACTGTCATTTCATTTACATTAGTAGGTATTTGAAACTTCAATGCCCCTTAAGTTCAAAAACAAGTTTTAAGCTCATAAAGTCCACTACAGGTAGTTTAGTATACTTAAAATATATGTGCATTTCTTGCTGACATAATAATTGGGTTGTCCTCATTAAGAACGTTTAGGTTCCATCAGGAATCAGGAGAAAAACATTTTTGTCCCTAGTTTGCCCTTAGCCTGAAACGAAACATTTACAAATAATTTTGAGTAGATAACTAATAACTCTAGGTTTACTCATACCTTCATTTTGTTTACTCCATTATGCACTCTTTCAGAATACAATAACAGTTGAAGGGATGTTGAAATATTAAACAAAATGGAAGAAAAAGAAATTTTTTAGTGTTGCACTCATCAAAATACTTCAGGTATTTAGGAGAGAGAAATTCTAGATCTATCCTGGATAAGAAACAAGAGAAATAGCAAAAGAGATACCCTTAGAATAATTAAGAAAATGATAAATTTAAGGAAACAAATTAGTTTTTATTGATAACTTTAAAGAGCAATCTTTATTTGCCAAAGTGTTCTGACAGACAGGATTTAATTCTCACAATAAAAGCCAGGTTACTTGCTAGAATCAAGACTTGTTGTCACTGAAGGGAATTTTTAATGCATTTTTAGTTGAAGGACATGTTCTGCTGTCTTTTAGTATTATATAGAAGCAGTTTCATAGATCTCTGTGTCTTTTAGCGGCATCTGGAGGGAAAAATCCAAAGGCTTGCATGTGCATTTCACTCCACAGCAAGATGCAGCCTTGCATAGGATCATGTGATAAGGGAATCATGGGTGTGTAAAACGTGGCTGATCTCAGCAGACAGGTGTGTTTTTTACGTTATGACAAATTACGCAGATGCTTTGCCATGTGATATATCAGTGATAAAGTGAAAGTGAAATTGTTGATAGTCATGCCGGGAAATAATGGTGATGAAAGACAAAAATGATCCACCACAAGAAGCTGCAGTATGCGTAGAGAAGACAGGCTGCGAACCCTTTGTTTCAGTGGCTGAGGAGCAATTTTGTTCCACAAAATCTGGTTTTTGATGACCAAATTTCATGTATGTTGGTCAATTTAGATGAAAATTTCACATTTGTTTATGTTTTCAAAATTATTTTTTTGTTTCCAAATTATGCAGCTCATAGCTGAGGAAACTAATAGATATTGCAGTTTTCTTTGTCAGAAACTACCACCAACTCTCATTTGCAGTCCTTGTCTGAAACTACCTGAAGAACTTTATTATTTTTTGGGAATCTCAACACTGATGGCCAGATTAAAGAAACTGATCATTGCAGAATGCTGGTCAACACACCCTGTAATTTCTACCCTCCAATTTTCAGAGTATATGTCAAGAAAAGGATATCTTTTCCTACTCAGACTTGCTTCTTCATTTCAATAACAATGACAGACAGACTCAAGGAGAGAAATTGCACAAACTGAAGCCTATTTATTGTTGACTGTCTGAGGCACACTTTTAGTGCATTTTTCACTCCTTTTCAAAATCTATGCATTAACGAGAGCCTGATATTGTTCCAAGGTCACCTTATTTCCAGACAATTCATTCCCTCCAAAACGCAGATTTGGCATAAAAGCTTATGTGCTTTGTGACTGAGACAGGGTATATACTGGACTTTATTTTGTATAAGGGAGTAACCACAGACATTGTTGAAAACTATGAATTAGGAATTTCTGGTGCTGTAGTACAAACCCTTATGACTAAATACCTAAATAAAGGACACAACTTGCAGATTGACAGTTGGTATTTAAGTCTTCTTCTTCATAACTGGCTACATGCACATGAAGTAAATGCATGTGGCATGATAAGAAAGAACAGGAAGAAATGCCTACAATAACTGATAAACCAAAGAAGGGACAAACAGAATTTAGACATACAGACATGCTAGCACTAAGTTGGATGGACAGACAAGATGTCTGTATGTTGACCACTTTACATAGTGACACAATGAGACAAGCAGGAAAGACTGATAGAAAGACAAACACACTGATAGTCAAACCTACTGCGTCATTAACTATAATCAGAACACGGGTACGATGGACAGGTCTGACATGATAATTAGTTCTATCGAATGTGTCCACAAGTCATTGAAATGGCACAAAAAGCTTTTCTTTCACCTTTTAGATATCACCCTTCTAAATTCACATGCCCTATACAGTGTTGGTTGCTTGGTTGATGTCTAATGTTGTGCTGTTGGCAATGAAGCCATTTGCTCTCTAGCATTCCAGTATTTTGATGATAGGTTGGTGTGTTGATCGAAAGCTGGGCAGTGGAGTAGGTGGTTTGTCTCCATTTCTTCTTCAAGTTCATAGAAAGGGCATATAGGAGATTCTACTATACTGACTCTGTGTAGATGTTGGTAAAGGCAGTCATGGCCTGTTAATAATCTAAAAACTGCTAGGAAGTGGTAGTTTCAAAAAATAGTTTCTTTTGTTTAAACAGAATGTTCTTAGATACTGTATAGGTATAAGACAAATATTCCAATTTGAAATAAATTTAGTAAAAGAAATTTTGGATAACCCTAATTATAATTAGGTACTTACATTTTATTGTGACATTTTATTTTTTAGTAGAAACAGTGCTAATAGCTATTAGTAATTTTTACCTCTACAATAAATATTTATCTGTCTAAATTACTGGCCGCCGTGGACAACCCTAACTTTTGTGTGTTGCATGTGGCCTAATTTAAACCTTTGAAATTAAAGTTTTTGAGAAAGTGAACCATCTACATCAGTCTGCCAACCCTTTTGATGAGTATTTCATGATATTTCTATTATTTTTTGCATGTTATTATATACTTATAAAGGATTTTAAAATTGAAAAAATATTTCAGCATGGAGAGGTCAGCAAATGTCATATATCTCATTAGTAAAAGGGTTAATGAAATTTGCTGGTTCTTTACTCATTTATGAATCTGTGAGTTAAAAAATACTATTTATACTATTAACAATGTTACTGGAGTAGGAACATGTCCTTTTAGATGGGGTCAGCACCAAATGCCCCCCCCCTCCATTTAATACATAATGAGCATAAAATGACATTCCCTTACATATGCTGGCAATCCAGCAGTTAATGTGGATGATGTGTTGAAGATAGTTATTTTCTTGTTAAACACTTCCAGATTTAAAATTGTATGATACTGAATTTCTGATAGTACAGCATGTTTACAACTGTTGATGATATGCTGTCTGATCAGTCACTCTTTACTTTTGCCTGATACTTTTAAGAAGTTACCATAAAGAAAGTGTATTGGTTGTTCTCATCTACAGGAATCCACAGTAAAAAGATATGTTCCATGTATTGTGATGATCCAAGTTAAATTTAAAGTCTTGAATGATGCTAGTAAGCACATATGGCATATAACACTGGATAAAAATTAAATTAAGAATGCTTATGTGAGTAATGGTAAGAAACCTTTGGTTATGTTCTCTATTTATTTCAGAGCAATGAAAGTTTTCAAGCATATCAAGAATTTTTCAAATAAAAGCTGCCTATGGCTACTACTATTTTCCAATCACTATTTACTTTGCTCACAGGAACATGGACTTATAGTGCATGTTGCTTATGGCAGCAGCAAAGACATCAGTGTGTACACATCCATTGGCTTAAAACCCAAACAAATCTTCATTGTCGGTAAGGTGCCAAAGAAACAGCATCCGTTAGCAACAGTGCTACAGGATGGATATGCTGCACATCTTACCAATTTACTTGCCCATGGTGGCTCACGACCTGCTCAGGGTAATGCCAGAATGGTGATACCTAGAGGATATTTTGGCTTACCAGGGCAGAATGCTTCTCTCAGGAGGAGAAGGTCAGTTAAAAAATATAAGACTACTTTTACTTTTCTGAAAGGAAACATAATAGTTAAATAATACTGTGTATTAAGCTAGTCTAAGGATAATATGTGTGATTACCTTTAGCAATTTCTTACAAGAGGTTGCAACGGTATTAATGTTACAGTGTGTTGAACATTATTATAGCACCATGTTTGGAAGCCAATTTGATGCGGTATTAAGGTTGAGTGACTTCATGTGTTGCCATCTTGTGACGTCATTCGTTTGGTTCGTAGCTCCCTCTGGCGTAGCAATTTGTATCAATTAGTTTCCGAAAGAATTTAAAGTTTTGTATATTGTCCTCCGGCTAGCTATCATCTTATCTTGGTAGGACATGTATCTCTATGTAAGGGTGTGAATCGGAAAGGAATCTTTTATCCAGAAATTATACTTAATGAAGAAATTGGTTTTATAACTTTTATTGCCGAACACGTTCACAAACACTTTTACATATTAATCTGGATACTCGCCAAACTGAAACTGTTTGTAATAACTTCTTACTTATCACTTTTAACTCGAGTACTTCAACTTTGTGTATTTTTTTAACTGTATAATACTTTATAATAATTCTCGTAATTCTGCTGCGCGTAACTTGACGAAATGAAGGACTGACTGACGATGAACTGAGAGACCGACGTGTAGTGTGTTGAGAATTCTGTTGAACTGGGGGGCAAGCTACCTCGAACCTACACTATTTATAGGCCTGCATCAAGATACGCCTAAAGATTATAAATGAACTGCTATTGGCTAATAAAACGCACCAACATTAGCGTCTATTTTAATATCCAATGAAAACCACTAATACATATTGCTTTAGGAAATGTTCTAGAAGCTTCTACCGAAAAGGCGCGAAACATTACGTAACTTCCTGGTTCCCAATAACGATAAACAACTAACCTCTTCGCTGCATTATTGCGCCATTACTGACAGTTTCAGTAAAGCCGTATATTATTAATTACCAATAATAATTATAATTAATAAACATCTGAAATCAATGTCACATAAAAATACATATTCATATTACAATCATTAATTACATTTAGGTAATTTGTGATACAAATTACCGTATCATATGCCCCACTAGAAACATAATTATAAATATTTATAACTTGTTTGGAAATTTTATAATTGTGTTTTTAGTCTCCTAACTCTTGGAACACACGCTATCACTTTCACTTGACACTTCACACGCATTTAACACACGATATGTTTTTCCTCTACCTTGCCACTACTTACTGGCTCAGGTTTAATTTGTTTTGACATTAATCTGACATTACAAAATTTTTTTTTTTTTTTTTTTTTATAGCAAATACTTTATCCAAAATTATTTAATTACTGTTACCAAATTGTTTACTTTTTTAAGTTATTGACAAAAATTTATACATTTAAGATTTTTTTGTAATTATTATACATATTTACCAAAATATTCACCCTCTACATATATTTACATCTCTTAAATCTAGGTACTGTTTCACATGTTCTATTTACATCTCTTAAATCTAGACAATGTTTCACCTTTTCTGTTTGCTACATAAGTATTTGTTTTTTTTTTTTATTATTATTATTTTTTTACCCATATTTGTTATTTTGTACTTTATTTTAACAATACTCTTTGGAATTATTTTTATGTACTTTTAATTTAATATCATATTAAGTTTCAATCTTTGCATTCTTAATTTTCAAATGTTGTTACAGTTACTAAAAATTTATTTATTTTTTTTTTTTTATATATATATAATTTATTTCTCTTTTCAAATGACATATATATAATTAACCCTCTTACGTTCCAATACATTTCTCTGCAAGTCATCTTTACCTATCCAGCATTTACTTTACATCTTATTGCTATTTACCCTCCTGGATCAAATTGTGTGTGGCTAAACATTACTCGTAGCCGTATCCTAACCTTCAAATTTTTGTTCATGAGTCGCCTCTTATATTCATATGAAATTTGGTCACATGATAACATTTGAAAACAATCTACAGTTTCTTGAATTACACATCTTTTAACAACTTTCATTTTCAATTCATCTGCTATCTTTTTAACTTGATAATACTCTGTCAAATCTGTACCAAACTGTACTGGACTGGAGTTTTCATTTTGAACATCTTGGTACAATTTATTTCTTTGCATTTCTGATTCTTTCTGTATTTCTGATATTTCCCCTCTGAAATTAACTTGCGCCTGATTTACATCTACATTCATAACCTCTTTCATCTCTCTTAGCTCACTTGAAATACTACTCATTTGACTTCCTAACTCTGTACATTCTACATTAACCTCACTTTTAGTATTAACCTCACTTTCTTTGTTACCTATTTCCTTGCTCATGTCTAGCATTTTCTTTGAAACCTCTCCTATCTCACTTGCTATTACTTCATTTTCATCTCTCATTTCTGGCATACTACTATCTAGCTTCATAACGTTCTTTTCAATTTCTTCACTGCTTTGATTTACTGTTTGCTCTAATTTCTCATAACTATGAATTAGTTTATCTAAGTTCTCATTATTCTTTTGCATATCTTCCCTCATATTTCTCAAAATTTCCATCATTTCCATCATCATACCAGCATCAATATTAACATTTCCTGCTATTCTATTCTCACTTTCTGCACTAACATTTTCATCTTCAAATCCTAAAAAGTCTGGGCTTCTTTCTGTAACCTGTATTGAATCACAGCTAACTGTTACACTATCTCCCTCCATAATTATTTCTTCAATATTACTAGTAGCCATTGTTTTTTGTTTTCTAAAAAAAAATTACAATCACCTGACCTTTGTGATGCTGTCTGTTGATGTAGCTTTGATGTCCAGCGTTCTGCCCCATTCTCCTAGATTTGTATGTCACTTCTGCATTGTGTTGTGATGAATCTACGTTGTCTCGATGTTTTTGTAGTTGAATTACCCTGTTGCCTTGTACTCTCGGAATTACGATCGAAGTCTGTCGTCCCTGTTGTTTCTGGAATCTGCGTCTTGTAGATCAATTCACTGCTGCTACTTCCTGGTTATTGTGATCCTTTCCTGGTCATCTTGCCCCACGTTCTGGGTGCCAATTATGCAACGGTATTAATGTTACAGTGTGTTGAACATTATTATAGCACCACGTTTGGAAGCCAATTTGATGCGGTATTAAGGTTGAGTGACTTCATGTGTTGCCATCTTGTGACGTCATTCGTTTGGTTCGTAGCTCCCTCTGGCGTAGCAATTTGTATCAATTAGTTTCCGAAAGAATTTAAAGTTTTGTATATTGTCCTCCGGCTAGCTATCATCTTATCTTGGTAGGACATGTATCTCTATGTAAGGGTGTGAATCGGAAAGGAATCTTTTATCCAGAAATTATACTTAATGAAGAAATTGGTTTTATAACTTTTATTGCCGAACACGTTCACAAACACTTTTACATATTAATCTGGATACTCGCCAAACTGAAACTGTTTGTAATAACTTCTTACTTATCACTTTTAACTCGAGTACTTCAACTTTGTGTATTTTTTTAACTGTATAATACTTTATAATAATTCTCGTAATTCTGCTGCGTGTAACTTGACGAAATGAAGGACTGACTGACGATGAACTGAGAGACCGACGTGTAGTGTGTTGAGAATTCTGTTGAACTGGGGGGCAAGCTACCTCGAACCTACACTATTTATAGGCCTGCATCAAGATACGCCTAAAGATTATAAATGAACTGCTATTGGCTAATAAAACGCGCCAACATTAGCGTCTATTTTAATATCCAATGAAAACCACTAATACATATTGCTTTAGGAAATGTTCTAGAAGCTTCTACCGAAAAGGCGCGAAACATTACGTAACTTCCTGGTTCCCAATAACGATAAACAACTAACCTCTTCGCTGCATTATTGCGCCATTACTGACAGTTTCAGTAAAGCCGTATATTATTAATTACCAATAATAATTATAATTAATAAACATCTGAAATCAATGTCACATAAAAATACATATTCATATTACAATCATTAATTACATTTAGGTAATTTGTGATACAAATTACCGTATCATATGCCCCACTAGAAACATAATTATAAATATTTATAACTTGTTTGGAAATTTTATAATTGTGTTTTTAGTCTCCTAACTCTTGGAACACACGCTATCACTTTCACTTGACACTTCACACGCATTTAACACACGATATGTTTTTCCTCTACCTTGCCACTACTTACTGGCTCAGGTTTAATTTGTTTTGACATTAATCTGACATTACAAAATTTTTTTTTTTTTTTTTTTTTATAGCAAATACTTTATCCAAAATTATTTAATTACTGTTACCAAATTGTTTACTTTTTTAAGTTATTGACAAAAATTTATACATTTAAGATTTTTTTGTAATTATTATACATATTTACCAAAATATTCACCCTCTACATATATTTACATCTCTTAAATCTAGGTACTGTTTCACATGTTCTATTTACATCTCTTAAATCTAGACAATGTTTCACCTTTTCTGTTTGCTACATAAGTATTTGTTTTTTTTTTTTATTATTATTATTTTTTTACCCATATTTGTTATTTTGTACTTTATTTTAACAATACTCTTTGGAATTATTTTTATGTACTTTTAATTTAATATCATATTAAGTTTCAATCTTTGCATTCTTAATTTTCAAATGTTGTTACAGTTACTAAAAATTTATTTATTTTTTTTTTTTTATATATATATAATTTATTTCTCTTTTCAAATGACATATATATAATTAACCCTCTTACGTTCCAATACATTTCTCTGCAAGTCATCTTTACCTATCCAGCATTTACTTTACATCTTATTGCTATTTACCCTCCTGGATCAAATTGTGTGTGGCTAAACATTACTCGTAGCCGTATCCTAACCTTCAAATTTTTGTTCATGAGTCGCCTCTTATATTCATATGAAATTTGGTCACATGATAACATTTGAAAACAATCTACAGTTTCTTGAATTACACATCTTTTAACAACTTTCATTTTCAATTCATCTGCTATCTTTTTAACTTGATAATACTCTGTCAAATCTGTACCAAACTGTACTGGACTGGAGTTTTCATTTTGAACATCTTGGTACAATTTATTTCTTTGCATTTCTGATTCTTTCTGTATTTCTGATATTTCCCCTCTGAAATTAACTTGCGCCTGATTTACATCTACATTCATAACCTCTTTCATCTCTCTTAGCTCACTTGAAATACTACTCATTTGACTTCCTAACTCTGTACATTCTACATTAACCTCACTTTTAGTATTAACCTCACTTTCTTTGTTACCTATTTCCTTGCTCATGTCTAGCATTTTCTTTGAAACCTCTCCTATCTCACTTGCTATTACTTCATTTTCATCTCTCATTTCTGGCATACTACTATCTAGCTTCATAACGTTCTTTTCAATTTCTTCACTGCTTTGATTTACTGTTTGCTCTAATTTCTCATAACTATGAATTAGTTTATCTAAGTTCTCATTATTCTTTTGCATATCTTCCCTCATATTTCTCAAAATTTCCATCATTTCCATCATCATACCAGCATCAATATTAACATTTCCTGCTATTCTATTCTCACTTTCTGCACTAACATTTTCATCTTCAAATCCTAAAAAGTCTGGGCTTCTTTCTGTAACCTGTATTGAATCACAGCTAACTGTTACACTATCTCCCTCCATAATTATTTCTTCAATATTACTAGTAGCCATTGTTTTTTGTTTTCTAAAAAAAAATTACAATCACCTGACCTTTGTGATGCTGTCTGTTGATGTAGCTTTGATGTCCAGCGTTCTGCCCCATTCTCCTAGATTTGTATGTCACTTCTGCATTGTGTTGTGATGAATCTACGTTGTCTCGATGTTTTTGTAGTTGAATTACCCTGTTGCCTTGTACTCTCGGAATTACGATCGAAGTCTGTCGTCCCTGTTGTTTCTGGAATCTGCGTCTTGTAGATCAATTCACTGCTGCTACTTCCTGGTTATTGTGATCCTTTCCTGGTCATCTTGCCCCACGTTCTGGGTGCCAATTATGCAACGGTATTAATGTTACAGTGTGTTGAACATTATTATAGCACCACGTTTGGAAGCCAATTTGATGCGGTATTAAGGTTGAGTGACTTCATGTGTTGCCATCTTGTGACGTCATTCGTTTGGTTCGTAGCTCCCTCTGGCGTAGCAATTTGTATCAATTAGTTTCCGAAAGAATTTAAAGTTTTGTATATTGTCCTCCGGCTAGCTATCATCTTATCTTGGTAGGACATGTATCTCTATGTAAGGGTGTGAATCGGAAAGGAATCTTTTATCCAGAAATTATACTTAATGAAGAAATTGGTTTTATAACTTTTATTGCCGAACACGTTCACAAACACTTTTACATATTAATCTGGATACTCGCCAAACTGAAACTGTTTGTAATAACTTCTTACTTATCACTTTTAACTCGAGTACTTCAACTTTGTGTATTTTTTTAACTGTATAATACTTTATAATAATTCTCGTAATTCTGCTGCGTGTAACTTGACGAAATGAAGGACTGACTGACGATGAACTGAGAGACCGACGTGTAGTGTGTTGAGAATTCTGTTGAACTGGGGGGCAAGCTACCTCGAACCTACACTATTTATAGGCCTGCATCAAGATACGCCTAAAGATTATAAATGAACTGCTATTGGCTAATAAAACGCGCCAACATTAGCGTCTATTTTAATATCCAATGAAAACCACTAATACATATTGCTTTAGGAAATGTTCTAGAAGCTTCTACCGAAAAGGCGCGAAACATTACGTAACTTCCTGGTTCCCAATAACGATAAACAACTAACCTCTTCGCTGCATTATTGCGCCATTACTGACAGTTTCAGTAAAGCCGTATATTATTAATTACCAATAATAATTATAATTAATAAACATCTGAAATCAATGTCACATAAAAATACATATTCATATTACAATCATTAATTACATTTAGGTAATTTGTGATACAAATTACCGTATCAAGGTATAATTGAGTACTGATTTAGTAACACCTTTACTTCAAGCTCCTATATTTTATGTCTCCACCTTTTATGTACAGTGTTCATTATAAGTATCTTTCATTGAAGAAACTTTCATTTAGAAAATCCAATTGAAGTAGCTTTTCCATTTCTGAAGCTGGAGAAAATGCAAATGTCACAGGTTCTTTTCCCCCCCCCCAAGAAAGAAATATCTGCCTTTTTATGTAGGTCATACAGAGTTACTGTCATGAAGGGGCTGATTACTGGCAGAAACCTGTGTGTTTTCACATTTATCAGTTTCTTAGGTAGTCATTAGAGTTTTTAGCAGATCACATTTTTATGAACTTGTTTCCTCATTGATAACTTAACTTAATGTCCTTGCTAGTAACCAAGATTGTTATAGGCTATGGCGATGTTTTGTTGGCATGACACAAACTCATATGATCTTTGTAACTAAGTCTGCACAGCCTAGCTAGGCTGGGGCTGAAGCATATTGTCCAGTATGTCTCTCCTTCTTTTTTTCTTGAAGAGATTGGAAAAATTAGTTGACAGACACATTAGGGACAATGTTCTGGAAATATCAATTTGACTATCAGTCTTTCATTCTAAACAAACAGCACTTCATCAAATACTTTTCACTATTGAAAAGATGCTGGTTTTTAAGGAGATTACCACAAATAACATTTCTTGATAAGAAAGGTGCTTTTGATAAAAGCTTTGCCAAGAGGTTCTGAAAGACCTTCAAGAGCATAAAGTTCCACTGTAACTTGTAGGTGGATACACGTCATGCTGAAAAATAGGGAGGTGACTCTGAGTCTCTTTGGAGAGACAGTGAAGCTGTCTACTGCTAGGGGCTGTCCTCAGAGGAAGGTCTGTAACTGTTGTTTTGGAATCTTAGTGGTAGACAGTCTATTGAGGAAACGCAATGAGCCTGGAGGAAATTTCCCAATTCCATTTCTGAGATACTTCAATCTGCACTCAGGAAAGTAGACCTGGTATGAAGAGATGAACTCTCTGCTATCCAAGGAACACTGTGGAGGTATTTTTTACCAGGATGAGGAATATTGGGACCCTAATAGAACCACCTCTATTTGATGAGGGAATACCCTATATATCACAAGTCTAAAAATCTTGGCCTTCTCAGAAATAAGAGATTGACTTGGAGAGAGCATTTAAGCTCTGACAAAGCCTATAGGACCTTCTGGACCTGTAGAAGAAGGTTTGACAAGACTTAGGGCTGAAGTCTGGCATTATATTGGATATATACTACTCTAGATATACTCTATTCTCTTATACTGCAGTAGTGTTGTGGGCTAAAGTTAAACTAAAGGAAATACAAGACTGAACTTACCAGTTACAAAGTGTTCTGCACTGCAATTATAGAGACAGTAAAATAACCCCCACTGCAATCATGGAAGTGCTATTAGGACTTGCTTCATTACCTATTTGGGTTGAGGATGAGGCCGTTTTGGCCTTCTGCCATCTTAGCTGACAAACAAAAGACCATTTAAATCATCTCAAGCTCTCAAAGGGACGACAAAATGTATCAGATACTCAGTATGAGGACTGAAACTCTGAAACCAAGGATTATGTTTGATAAAACATCCATTCACTGTCACTTTTCTAACAGAGAGTGAATGAAAAGGCCAAGCAAAACCTGAGAAGAATGGAGATCCAGTCTGGTATGCCAATGGTTCCAAAACCAAATCAAGAACAGGTGCTGCACTGTATAGAAATGGCATTGAGCTTTTATTTAGCTTGGATAAACTTGCTACTGTCTTTCAAGTGGAGATATATTCTATCTTAGCAATTGCTTAGGAGGGTATTAAGAAAGGCTACAAAGGAAGATACACTACGTGATCAAAAGTAGCCAGACACCTCGCTGAAAATGATGTACAAGTTCGTGGCATCCTCCATCGATAATGCTGCAAGGCAATATGGTGTTGGCCCACTCTTAGCCTTGATGACAGTTTTCACTCTCGCAGGCATACTTTCAATCAGGTGCTGGAAGCTTCTTGGGGAATAGCAGCCCATTCTTCACGGAGTGTGGAACTGAGGAGAGGTATCGATGTAGGTCGGTGAGGCCTGTCACAAAGTTGGCATTCCAAAACATCCCAAAGGGGTTCTATAGGATTCAAGTCAGGACTCTGTGCAGGCTAGTCCATTACAGGGATGTTATTGTCGTGTAACCACTCTGCCACAGCCCGTGCAGTATGAACAAGTGCTCAATCATGTTGAAAGATGCAATCGCCATCCCCGAATTGCTCTTCAACAGTGGAAAGCAAGAAGGTGCTTAAAATATCAATGTAGGTCTGCACTGTGATCGTGCCACGCAAAAAAACAAGGGGTGCAAGCCCCCTCCAGGAAAAACACGACCACACCATAACACCACCACCTTCGAATTTCACTGTTGGCACTACACACGCTAGCAGATGATGTTCACTGGGCATTCGCCATACCCACACCCTAACATCGGATCGCCACATTGTGTACCGTGATTCGTCACTCCACGCAATGTTTTGCCACTGTTCAATCATGTAATGTTGATGCTCCTTACACCAAGCGAGGCGTTGTTTGGCATTTTCCTGCATGATGTGTGGCTTATGAGCAGCTGCTCGACCATGGAATCCAAGGTTTCTCACCTCACGCCTAACTGTCATAGTACTTGGAGTGGATCCTGATGCAGTTTGGAATTCCTGTGTGATGGTCTGGATAGATGTCTGCCTATTACTCTTTACGACCCTCTTCAAATGTCGGCGGTCTCTGTCAGTCAACAGACGAGGTCGGCCTGTACGCTTTTGTGCTGTACAAGTCCCTTCACATTTCCACTTCACTATCACATCAGAAACAGTGGACCTAGGGATGTTTAGGAGTGTGGAAATATCGCATACAACCTTCTAACACAAATGACACCCAATCACCTGACCACGTTCAAAGTCCGTGAGTTCCACAGAGCATCCCATTCTGCTGTTTCACAATGTCTAATGGCTACTGAGGTCGCAGATAATGAGTACCAGGCAGTAGGTGGCAGCACAATGCACCTAAGATGAAAAACGTATGTTTGTGGGGGTGTCCGGATACTTTTGATCACATAGTATATATTATGATACTTTCCAATAGTCAAGCATGCCTAAGGCCCTTAACAGTTTCTAGGTCAACCTGGTCTTGGAGTGCTACTAATCCCTCATAACCCTGGCTGAACATGACTCAATTATCTTAAATGGGTGTCAGGACATGTAAAGATTCTAGGCAATGAAAGAATTACACAGAGCCACCAAGAAAGGAACTGAAATACCATTTACTGGACCTGAACCAGCACTGGGGTTGTCTTTAAAACAGGTTAAGCTGGCTACCAGGAACTGTATACTCTGAGAACATAAGAGGTCATGGGTTTCAGATATTGTAAAGCTCTGATTCAAGACCTTGATAAACATAAGTTGCAAGAACTGCTGAAATTAAACAGGAAGAAACACTCGTGGGTGACAGGTCCTTTTACAGGACACTGTGTCCTTAGAGGACAAAATGAGTGATTTGCATTCATTAATCAAAGGACACTGTTTTGGAAGAGACTTTCATCTCAATCCTAATTAGATTCAGTTCATCATGAATATCAAACTGTGGAATTGATAGATAGTGGTTGGGGCAGCACAATAGATCAGATTAAGGTTGCAGTGCAGGGCAGTAAAATGCCCATCCCCCTTTAAACTCAATTCGACCAAGGTTATACAGCTATTAATTATGAAATAAATGTGCTCATGAATTCCACACCTAAAGCCCTAACTATCTAATATTCACCATGGGACTGAGGGAAAACACAGAACAAATACTTCAACTTTGCATCTTGACCCAAATAAGAGCCAAACTCTATGGTGTGAAGGGTGAGAATCTAATTTCTATATCACTATGGGGGATGAGCAAAATCCAGTATTAAGTAGTGATGAAGAATAAATATAAAGTGTCACAAGTATCACGTGAACGTTTGGTTAGGGTAAAAGTTTCCACTGTAGTGTTATATTCATGTGAATATTAGATTACAACTTTATGTTACATATCTGTATGGCTTAAATATTTAACAAAGTAAAGTTTTGCTCCAGTCTGCACCCTAGACAGTATTTGCAACTGCTCCCCTCTGTACTTTTCAATGGTGCAAATTGCACTACAGCAGTAATATATCTATAACTCTGTCTGTAGCGATATGGATGTCAAGGTCATTAAGGCCTTATGAACGGGAGGTCTGAGGATTTTTCCAGGTTTTCCTCAGTCCTCATTTGACCTGGAATGTTTCCTTCCCAAATTTCCTTTCCCAATTATCATTTCATTTCATGTATCATCAGTATACACTGCCTTAGTGTTGTGTGTAGTAAAAATGTATGCTAAACACTACATAAAAAAAAAAATACCTCTATCCGCATGGAAACTACAATTTTCAGCCTTCAATCTCATCTCCCCCAACAGTGCTAGCATAAAGAAGTTATCCAGTCCAGTCCAGTCTTTGAAGTTATTTTTGTTAATATCCACATAAATCTTATTTGAAAATATCACATAGCATCAATTGCCAACATTAAATAGCCTTCCCAATCATTCTTAGCTAGCTGGGTCGGTATATTTACTGTTGCCATACAACTGAGTTAGCACATGCATATTTCCATTGTATATGCATTGATACAGTGAATAAGAGACAACTAAATAACACTGTAATGCATGAATAGTGCTAGCTGGATTGCATGACATCATTCAAACAGAAGCTATTGCTCTTGTCTAAATATGAAACGTCAAACTAGAGGAGAGTATCTTTTGTTAGCCATCAGCAGTTTATTGTTTTCAACCATTTTCTGTGATTGTGGTCATAAATGAATATATCATGTAGTTGTTCTTAATGTTGTGATATGTTAGTAATGTGTTAGACATAACCACAAAGAATTGGTTTTACATTTACAAAGTACAGTGCAGGCATTTTAAGGTAAGGCCACATATCACGAGTGTTCCAAGTATGAGGCCACTGCAGTATACAGTGTACTATACATGTAGCTGGTCTGTGGCCTCACCTTAAAATGCCTACACTCTATTTAATATAGTGCAAGTATTAGTAGAAATTGACATTGAACATTAAATTCAGTATGAATGTGTTGTAAATGTTGTGATTTTGAAAATATTTAAAATAGAACATTTTCATTCAGGCCTTTCCACAGAAGGTGTGTTTACAATGTATAGCAAAACAAGTTTAATTTGAAGGGAGTTTGTTCTCTTAAACATAAGTTAACACAGTTATGATAGTTTTCATGACTACCACAAGCCATAGAAATCTTTAGTTTTATTCTTCAGCAACAGCTGTCACTTTTTAGGTTTCATTTTATTTATCACAGGAGGTTACACATCCCTTGCAGATTTCATCTGTATTATGATCGGTTGAATGCCAAGGTCAGCTGGTGCTTGTTCCATGTATGGGTCCCATTGAAACTTCTGAAAGAGCTTTCTCCCTGGCTGCTCCTTGATCCTCATTCCTGACTAATGTACCAAGAAATGTGTTAGGCTGTTAGGCCTTAGCTACTTCCTTCCCAAGTTGGTAATTCATCTCCTGCATCATAATGTTTGTCATCTTGGTTCCCCAACAGATATAATAAGTGCCTAGAATTGCTTTTCCATGGCCAAATTCCAATTCACAATGCCAGATATTTCAGTAAAATACAGTGACTACATTAGAACACTGTTAAAAATATAAAATATTACAAACCTTGTTCTCTACTCCAGAATAGTGTATTTTGAAAGCTACTGTGGAAGTAGATTTTTAATCATTTTTAAATATCAAAGAAAGGACCTTAGTGAGGAGCTGGCTAATTGGGTGAATACCAGAGGCACAATCTATAAGGGGAACCAGAATATTTGGTAATATTAGTTGAAGAAATTAGAAAGGTAGAATCAGACTAAAAAATTCAATACCATAGCCGGGATTTGAATCACGGATCTTCTGGCCAGCACAACATTAAATTCACCATCTGACTCCCACACTGAAGATCCATGGTTCAAATCCCAGCTATACATTGAATTTTTCAGTCTGATTCTACCTTTCCAAACCTTATCCTACTCATGGCTTGTAGAAAGAATTAATTACCATGAAGAAATTAAATTGCATCTATCATTACATTCTAGATTGTTTATTCACTTTGCTTGCCTCTATACAGCCTTGATAATCACTTGCACATATATCCCATATTCAGCTGTAATCATTAAAACACCCCTGGTGCACTGAGCTTCTAAGCCTTTTAGTATAGGGACACTGTTGGAATCACAGCACTCCATGTTGTCTGTCAGGACTGTAACACAGAAGGGCAAACGTACATCAGTTGGTCATAATCAAGAAATGAAAGTATATCATTATTTCAATTGGAGTAGTTGAAACTGATCGCTTAAAGAGGGTTACATGAAATTTTAAATGTTGTTTAAGTAGTACTGTGGTAGGTGCAATATCAAAGAATTTTTGTGTGGATAATAAAGTCATGTATTCCTTAGCTGAGAATCGTGATAAAAATCAAAAGCTTAAACTTAAACTCTGTGGTGCAACAGCCCAAGATAGGCCAGGATCTACTGCGTGTCTAATACACCCACTAACCTCCATCCTTGCAGGACATAATGGGTTGTTTTGGGGGATGACCTGGAAGCAGCATGCTGTCTTCCCTCAGGCACTTTTGTGACTTGCTAAAGCAGGATCACTATTCCATTAGTATCAAAATCAACCCAATCCCCTATTACTGCAGGCAGCAATGCTACTGTAATGGAATCAGAAGCAATAGCATTAAGCTACATTTTCTGACTTGTTTGAAAATTGTAATATACTAACTACAGAAACTGGTTGTTGCCAGGGTCACCATTCAGTCTAACTATGGGAGGTTTCAAATAGTTTGTTTAAAGTGTCATTTTGTTTTGGGAATTTTATTGCATTCAGTTGTTCTATTATTGTGTGATTTTGTATTTCTTAAATAAGGGTAACTAAAATTGTAAAGCAATGAATAGTGATATCTGTTTCTTCAGCTACCATTTTACAACTGAATAAAACAGTTCATTGTCATATATCATTATTTACTCCTGGTTTCAACAAAACTGTGCTTACAGATATTACCACCACAAAATTACTGCATAAAATTTTTAGAGAATGTGTCCACTCTAGATGTTATAGTTCCCTTGTTTGTTAAACTTTGCGCCATCAGATTCTTATTTGTGGGCAGCAGCAGAAGCAAGAACATGTCACGAAAACTCATGTGCACTAACAATTTAAGAACATTTACATATAACACTTATATATCATAATAATAATAATAAATGCCCCTAAATTACAGCAAAAATTTTGAAAGCACCAAACAGTATTTCTTTGGTAGTTGCCACATTAAGAAGCACTTTATTATGGTTTATTTTAAACTGTAGATGAAATTATTTATTAGCAGAAAATGTTCACTTAGTACATTTTAATTTGTTGTAACTTAAGATCCTTTTAAGCAACATCAAATTCCAATGCATATTCCTAAAAGCTCTGTTTTCCATACCTCTCTTATAGTGCATATTTAGGTCTAGGTTCATCCTAAAGATAAAGTAACATTTTTAAATTTCCAGCATGAACTTAAGCATTCATCTAAAAAATTCATTTCTTTGTAAGTTTTGTATACCTGAGCTTCATTAAAAATAGGTTAATGCTTCAGAAACTGAAATGCCCTTTGGTATTTTCATTTAGAAATTAATGATATAGGTATATTCTTTCAATGTTTAATTTTTGAAAGTACCTTAATTTTAAAATGTTCTGTTTTTATTGATTTAAGACATTTTAGCCAGATGGTCATCAAATTACATAATTTTGATGTTTAGCCATTTAATATTATAATCAAAAGACAAGCACAAAGGAAAAATGAACATATAAAAATATTTGCATTATTAAATGCTCCTAGTTCCCTAAAATAAATTATTTATTCTTTGCCTTTAATAATTGTTGTAAATAAACATGAGTTATAGTTCTGAAGTCTATAAAATTTATGAACTGATGAGTTTAACTGAAGGCAGCTACATATTTAAAGGTTACTTTCATCATTCTCTCTTCTCTCTTGCAGTTTTTTTTTCAAACTGAATAATGATTTAGTATTATTCTCAGATTTAGTTGTGATTAGAAAATTTGAAACAAAAAACATTGTTAAAGCTTGAACAATGTTTTAACACTTGTTGAGAAGTGTTATATACAACTGCAAAAATCTCAATACTTAATCAAAAGTTCAGTTTTTATTGCTTGTGTGTAACAAACAACTTAATATGTAACAAGAAGAACTATAATATTGAAATTAGCAACTCATGGCGTAGTTATAAAAGTTGTTTTGTTGCAATATGCATTTTGTTAACAGTTGCTGCATAAAATTCATCACCAAGTTGAGTACTGCATGTTTTAAAGCAAATGAATCACTTAATGTGCATTGAAAGATATATGTGCTTCAAATGCAGAAACTGTTTAATTTAAAATGTGCTGTGTGATTTATTCCAGTGAACCATGGTTGAAAGACAAGTGAAACAAAATAGCATTTTGGTTTATGTATTATTCTCTCTTAATATTCGAGCATCTATAAATATCTTAAACAACTGTTTATTTCTTTTAAAAGATTAGAATGTGTTTCCTTCTCCTCTATTTTTCTCTGTTGTTTGATTAATACCCTTTATATAGCCAGTTTTTATTTAAGCTTTGAAATTTGTTCTTATTTGTTGCATCAACTATGAACATTAATTTGCTTTGATATATTACTCTTCCCAAAGCAATGTGCTTCTCTCATATTATCCCTTTTATTTTCTTTTGAGTGATCCTAATCTGTTACAGCAATGAGACTGGTGTCACATCCACAACTCGAGGAAGCAGCCTCTACTTAAAGAAAAAAGTGTACATTAGTCATGTGTAGACCTCAGGACTCCAGTAAATTGTAGGACTAATACATTAATGCTGGTAATTATGCAGTTTGGTTCTCTTATAATGCTCAGTTCACATTGCACTTTGCTAATAATATGCAAAATTTAATATTGTAATTAAAAAGCTTAAAAGAAATCCTCTCTAGATGTTGATAGGTGCTTAATTACATTTGTATGTGGCATGACTGTTTTGTGTTTTGGTGGTGCTGTTTTTAACAAATGCTCCATAATGTATTGTATACATCTTGATAATTTAAATATTTTTTAAAGAAACAAGGCACTGCATCATACAAAGTTAATATGCAAGAAAACTAAATATTCTTTGCTGATACTAACAACCAGAATAAATTACTAATAACAAAGCATGAGATTTTGGCACAGCTGGTGAATTTCTTGTTTTGCTTTGGAATATTCTTTTTGCTCCTTTGTTGGAATTATGCATAAGTGGGCTGTTTAGAGAAATAAATGAAATACAGTCTTGCAAAAACTTCAACAAAGACCGTTTTAAACTGTTGGAATTTATTTACAACAATTTGCAACAAAGTCATACAAAGAAAGCAAAACCAGTCTCAAATATTTCAATGTTTGGAACTGTGCATATGTCCCTTTCACAGGAATAAAGCTTTAGTTCTGTATACTTCACACCATATGTTGCCCCCCCCCAAAAAAATTAAAAATTCCGTTTTTACACTTTTGTTGTCTCTCCATGGATTTTGTCAACACATAATTACTCTCGGGTATGAAGGCAGGGGAGAGACTCATTAAAGTAGATGATATAGTGTAGGCCATTCAGAAATATTGGTTGGTATCCAAAGTTGGGAAGCTGGCAATGAAGCCATTTGCTCTCTTGTGCATTTCTTGCATATTCTTACATTCAGAAATGTAAGCAAATATGATTTTCAAGCTTATGCTTTTTAGGTGGAAATCCTGTATTACTTTTGATACAGTTGATAACATGAGAAATACCATTCTTATTTTATTAAGAATGGTTTTTGTTGTATTGCAGTAGGTCAATTATATCCCAAGAAATTGTAACATGATTTTCCTCATTGATATAAGATTTCATATGTATCTGCTGCAAATATGAATCATTTCATTGCATGTAACAAATTAACTAAACAAATATAATTAAAACAAATAAGGCTTTTCCAACAGATGATATTTGCAAAAATATAATCAGTATTAAAATATATTGGTAAGATTATAATTCATTTGCTTTTCAAGCATCCCAGCATATGCATAAAGGTATCATGTACATACAAATTAAAGCAATGTCCATTTAAAACTTGATTGTCGTTTTAGAAGTCAAATTTAGGTTAAAAAATTAAAATAACTCAACCATTCTCTTAGGATATTTAACATTGTTTATAGTTATTAAATGTTATAACAGTGGTGTGTCATTCAGGTGTAATGGGATGAGAGAAATGCCAAACCTACTGCTTTAATCTTTGTTCCCTTTATAAATGGTGGATTGCATTTCATGTGTTGTTTTAAACAATATTTGCTAACCATTGGTCCATTAGTGAATTTTATAAAACTGATGTATGAGTTTAGAACCTAGGATGTTCAAGGCTATTTGATATTCCTGTTTTTGGGATAAGGAACAATTCCAAGAAAACTTAGCTGACCTGATACAACTGCAAACCAATACTTCCTATCTGCCATACAAACACGCTATTGAGGATGGTGCTAAAATTACTGAATAAGTAGGCAGCTACATGATAAAAGAGTTTAGTGCTAATGACTTGCTAACCAGCTGCTGGCTGCACTGCAGTTCATTGAAAACACAGGGCTGTAAGTGAGGGTAGAAACAGTGGTGAGTTGATGTTTAGCCAGTTATCCTGTCCAGCCTACTATGGTGTAGCACTAAACTGTGATGCAATATCACACCTGGTTAACTTTTTATGGTCTTAACTTAAGAACTAATACACTTAGAACATGCATGCCATAAAACCTTTATCTCCCATTTGTCCATGGAATAGGATTCTGAGTGTTAAATGTACAAACTCATGGACACTGATGTTCTTTCTTCTCCTCCTTATTAGATACTCCCACTTATTAATTTTTAAATAGGTCAGTGTTTCCAAGATAAAGTCAAATGGTTAACAAAAGTCATATTTTTAGAAGCTCTTTAACAATGTTATGTGAATAGAATAAAAAAGTATAGGGTTCCCTATTTAAAATAACTGAGTTGGGCTCACTTCCAGTATAACCAAAAAAATGTAAAATTAACATAATTATATAAAAAAAACAAGAAACACCTATCTAATCTCTGGGAACATCTTCTTCAACATCAATTGTGAGATTGACTGCACAACTGATGATGGGGAAAATGTTTCCAGAAACTAGTCTTAAGTAAACAGACATAAGTGGAGAAAAACAAGTTCAAATAAGTTGTTGTCTCATCCCAACATTAACTTGACATAATTAATTCCTAGGTCAACATAGATCACTCTAAAAGTTTTGAGAATGAATGCAATAAAATATTAAAAATTTAGATCTGATCATTGCATCTTTTCAAAAATTTTCCATTGCATTCTATACACTGTCTCATCCTTTCAAACCATTTTTCAAATGCTGCATGCCATTCTTTTTTGGAGAGAATGTAAATATATTCTTCTTAAGCAACTACTGCGGCTACAGGTGACTCATATCGTTGACCTCAAATTTTTTCTTTCATTTTGGGGAATAGAAAAAATTTGTATGGGGCCAGATCTGGACTGTAGGGAGGAGGGACAAATATCTGACTCCTGCAGAAATTCGTTTGTTTCTTGTGCAGTGTTGGCAGAGGCATTGCCATGGCGCAACAAAATTCCATGCAGACCAGTCTTAGGATGCTTTTTTCTGAGTTCATTGAACACTTGTGGC
The DNA here is from genome assembly GCA_030765065.1 of Deroplatys truncata. Taxonomy (NCBI): domain Eukaryota; kingdom Metazoa; phylum Arthropoda; class Insecta; order Mantodea; family Mantidae; genus Deroplatys; species Deroplatys truncata. The sequence goes on from CM060975.1 coordinate 139,627,034, forward strand.
AGACATTTTGTGGTGTACCATCTGGCAGTAACAGTCTTTTGTCCCTCAAACAGAATCATCACAATGTGGCCACTTGTTGACAAAAAGGAACAGATCATCATCTTGCCAACACTTCACGTTCGCTTCACTTTTGTTGAGGGATCTTCTCCTGTGTGACGGTAATTTGTATCACAAATTACTCAGATGTGGTTAACGATAATAATATGAATATGTATTTTTATGTAACATTGATTTCAGGGGTTTAATAATTGTAATTATTATTGGTAAATAATAATTTACGGCTCTACTGAAACTGTTAACAATAACACAATACTTTAGCAAGGGGGTGAGTTGTTTATCGTTACTGGGAACCAGGAAGTTACGTCATGTTTCGCGCCTTTTCAGTAAAAAAGCTTCCAGAATATTCTATAAAAGTAATATGTATTAATGGTTTTCATTGGATAGTAAAATAGACGCTAATGTTGGCGCGTTTTGTTGGCCAATGGTAATTCATTTATAATCTTTAGGTGTAGCTTGGGGTAAGTCTATAAATAGTGTAGAATCAAAGAGAGCGTCCTCCAGTTCGGCAAGATTCTCGACACAATACACATCGTCCTCCAGTTCGGCAGGATTTACGAAGCATTACACTTCGTCCGCACATTACACGTTGGCCGTTCAGTTCGTTAAATTACACGTAGTGAAAATCATTAAAGATCTAAAATATTACAAAGTCACTTATATACAAAAATTGAAGTACGTGAGTTAAAAGTGAGAAGTTATTAGAAACAGTTTCAGTATGGCGATTATCAAGATAAATTTGTGAAAGTGTTAGTGCATGTGCTCGACAATAAAACATTATAAAATACATTTCTTCACTAGTAATTTTTGGATAAAAGATTCCTTTTCCGCTTCACACCCTGCAAGAATTAAATGCCTACCTAAATAGCTGGCCGGAAGACAATATACATAACCTTAAAACTAATTCATATAGATGGCTACGCCAGATGGGTTAGCAGGCGACCGACGAATGACGTCACACAATATGGCTGCACGCGTGAGGTAAGCAACATTACGTGAGAAACATTATCCACCATGTGTGGATCTCAACAACACCACTAATACTACTTCAAATTGGCGCATCAACGTGGAGCGACAACTAGGAAAGGAAGGCTAGACGACTAGGAAAAGTAGCAGAATTAACCAGGAAAAGGCGAATGCAGCAGTGGAACGATCTACAAGATGCAGATTCCAAGACAGCAGGGTAAATCAACTACAAAAACATCGAGACAACGTAGATTCATCACAACACAACGCAGAAGCGACATACAAACCTAGGAGAATGGGGCAGACAGCTAGACATCTAAGCAACATCAGCAGATTGCATCAGAAAGGTTAGAAAAGTGTGATTTTAATTCTAAAAAAAAAAAAAGTGTAAAACAAGAAACAATGATGGAAGGGGATAGTGTAACAGTTAACTGTAAGTCAATACCAAAAAAAGGCTCAAACAATGTAGTATTGGAGGGAGAAAATGTTAGTGCAGAAAATAAGAATAGAATAGCAGGAAATATTACTATTGATTCTGGTATGATGAAGGAAATGATGGAATTGCTGAGAAATATTAGTAAGAAAATAGATCAAAACGGGGAATATCTTAGTAAGAAATTAGATCAAGAAAGGGAAGATATGCAAAAGAGTTTTGAGAAATTAGGGGAAGCTATGGACAGGAATCATAGGGAATTAAGGGAAGATATTATTAAGAGTGTAGAACAAAAAGTAGATCAGAGTTTTAAGGAATTGAGAGAAGATATAAAAAAAGATCGTAGGGAATCAATTGAAGATATTGGTAGGAGTAATGAGGTATTAGAGCAAAAAGTAGATCAAAGCAGTGAAGAAATTGAAGAGAAAGTTATGAAGCTAGATAGTAGTAGGCCAGAAATGAAAGATGAAAATGAGGAAGTAATAGTAAGTGAGATAGGAGAAATTTCAAAGAAAATGCTAGACATGAGTATGGAAATAGGTAACAAAGAAAGTGAGGTTAATACTAAAAGTGAGGTTAATGTAGAAGGCGCAGAGTTAGGAAGTCAAATGAGTAGTATTTCAAGTGAGCTAAGAGAGATAAATGAGGTTATGAATGTAGATGTGAATAAGGCGCAAGTTAATTTCAGTGGGGAAATATCAGAAATACAGAAAGAATCAGAAATGCAAGGAAATAAATTGTACCAAGATGTTCAAAATGAAAACTCCAGTCCAGTACAGTTTAGTACAGATTTGTCAGAGTATTTTCAAAGTAAAGAGATGGTAGAAGAATTGAAAATGAAAGTTGTTAAAAGATGTGTCATTCAAGAAACTGTAGATTGTTTTCAAATGTTATCATGTGATGAAATTTCAAATGAATACAAGAGGTTATTCATGAACAATAATTTGAAGGTTAGGTTACGGCTACGAGTAATATTTAGCCACACACAATTTGATCCAGGAGGGTAAATAGCAATGTGATGTAAAGTAAATGCTGGATAGTTAAAGACGACTCGCAGAGACATGTATTGGAACGTAAGAGGGTTAACTAAATATATACGTTATTTGAAAAGAGAAATAAGTTATAAAAAAAAAAAAAAGAGAGAGAGAGAAATGTTTAAAAAAAAAAAAAAAAAATAAAAAAATAAATAAATACATTTTAGTAACTGTAACAACATTTGAAAAATAAGAATGCAAAGATTGAAACTTAAGATGATATTAAATTAAAAGTACGTAAATACAATTCAAAGAGTATTGTTAAAACAAAGTACAAAATAACAAAAAAATTGGTAAATATAATTAAAAATAATTGAAACAAATACTTATGTAGCAAACAGAAAAGGTGAAACATTGTCTAGATTTAAGAGATGTAAATATTTGTGTTGAGGGTGAATATTTTGGTAAATATGTATAGTAATTACAAAAAAATTCTTGAATTGATAAATTTTTTGTAACAATATAAGAAAGTAAACAATTTGGTAGCAGTGATTAAATAATTTGGGTACAGTATTTGATATAAAAAAAAAAAAAAAAAATTGTTTGTAACGTCAGATTAATGTCAAAACAAATCAAACCAGAGCCAGTAAGTAGTGGCGAGATAAAACATATGTCGTGTGATAAATGCGTGTGAAGTGTTAAGTGAAAGTGATAGCGTGTGTTACAAGATTTAGGAGACTAAAAACAAAATTATAAAATTTCTAAACAGGTTATAAATATTTATAATTATATTTCTAGTGGGGCATATGTGACGGTAATTTGTATCACAAATTACTCAGATGTGGTTAACGATAATAATATGAATATGTATTTTTATGTAACATTGATTTCAGGGGTTTAATAATTGTAATTATTATTGGTAAATAATAATTTACGGCTCTACTGAAACTGTTAACAATAACACAATACTTTAGCAAGGGGGTGAGTTGTTTATCGTTACTGGGAACCAGGAAGTTACGTCATGTTTCGCGCCTTTTCAGTAAAAAAGCTTCCAGAATATTCTATAAAAGTAATATGTATTAATGGTTTTCATTGGATAGTAAAATAGACGCTAATGTTGGCGCGTTTTGTTGGCCAATGGTAATTCATTTATAATCTTTAGGTGTAGCTTGGGGTAAGTCTATAAATAGTGTAGAATCAAAGAGAGCGTCCTCCAGTTCGGCAAGATTCTCGACACAATACACATCGTCCTCCAGTTCGGCAGGATTTACGAAGCATTACACTTCGTCCGCACATTACACGTTGGCCGTTCAGTTCGTTAAATTACACGTAGTGAAAATCATTAAAGATCTAAAATATTACAAAGTCACTTATATACAAAAATTGAAGTACGTGAGTTAAAAGTGAGAAGTTATTAGAAACAGTTTCAGTATGGCGATTATCAAGATAAATTTGTGAAAGTGTTAGTGCATGTGCTCGACAATAAAACATTATAAAATACATTTCTTCACTAGTAATTTTTGGATAAAAGATTCCTTTTCCGCTTCACACCCTGCAAGAATTAAATGCCTACCTAAATAGCTGGCCGGAAGACAATATACATAACCTTAAAACTAATTCATATAGATGGCTACGCCAGATGGGTTAGCAGGCGACCGACGAATGACGTCACACAATATGGCTGCACGCGTGAGGTAAGCAACATTACGTGAGAAACATTATCCACCATGTGTGGATCTCAACAACACCACTAATACTACTTCACCTGGAAGACCCAGACCGATGACTGTCGTTTAATTTCTGGATCATACTGGTAAATCCAGCTTTCGTCACCAGTTTTACAATTTTAAATGTTTTTGGATTTTCCTCCATGAATTTTTCAGTCATTTCCTGGCAGCATTGTACACTGCTTGTTTCTGCTCATTTGTGAGGTGGTGGGGGATCCAGCGACTGCAGAGCTTCCTGACGTCAAGTTTTTCTTTCAGGATTGTTTTCACAGCTGCAAATCCAATATTTGGGGCTTCTTTAATCTGACCATATGTGCAATGATGATCTTCACATAACATGTACTGTGCTTTCACCACATTTTCATCCATTGTTGTTGTAGCTGGCCATCCTGATTGGTCTTCATCTTCGAGGGAATCCCTTCCTCTTTGAAACTCTGCATACCATCAATAAATGGTGAATGGCAAAGGGCAAAGATCCCCAAATGCACGATGCAGTCTTTCAAGGCATTCCCTCTCCCCTAAACTGAGTTTAAAGTCATAGAAAATCATAGCACAGAAATGCTCTCGCTTGAGATCCATCCCAGCGTATGGTGTAGCAACACCTGCTATGATGATGCACATTGCTGGAGCACACCCAGACTTGCACAAGTTGCTATCTGAACTTCAATCTGAAATGGGGAAAAGCTGCTTTGGCTTACCACTACTCATTGTTTTCCATTCTCAAAACTTTCAAATTGGCCTTCGTATCAACTTTCAAGTACATCAGTTTCATGCTTTAAGTGATATTTAGGTGATACGGACCTCTAGTTTATATATAGATCATATATAGGAAGCCTATGTTGTGAATATTCAAGCAAAATAAATTAAAAACAAAGAAAAACATTTTGCACAAGAAACAAAATATATTTTTAAACTAATGGTGTTCAATGCCAACTCACTTGTTGATTAGACATTGATATTCCCCCACAAACAAGATGATATAGTCCATTTTCAATTCATGCAATTTACCTCTTTGAATTCAAGGGTTAGTCAGAAAGTAATCCTCCAATTTTTTTTATCCTTAAATAAATTGGTTATGTGAAAAATTCAAATTTGGTGCTATTTCTCAAAACTACTTCTTCATTCCACTGCAATAACAGCTTCCCAAATCAACAGGTGGCAGCACTACATCCTGTTATAAAATGACTGATATCAACATACATAAAAGGCAGCATTCTGTGATAGAATTCTTGAATCCAGAAGGTGAAACACCCATTTGCATTCATGGAGGGCTGAGAAATGTTTATGTTGATGCAACTGTAGATGTCAGTACTGTTAGACAATGGGTTCATTGCTGTAGAGAAGCAAAGGGCATACATTGTTGGTTGATGAAAAGAAGAGTAGCAGTGCTCCACACAGTATTCAGAAAGTAGCTGGGTAGCAACATATGAATTATGTCTCATGCTCTCCACTGGTAAAGGCAGTGTGAAGTAGATTATTGAAAAACCGGGTTACTCAGGATTTTGTGCATGATGGGTACCAAGAATGTTAACCAATCACAATAGACAAGAAAAACAATTGCCTCCAATCTCTTGCAGCACTTCAGTGTGGAGAGAGAGGAATTCTTGACCAAAATTGTGACTGAGTTGAGATTTGGGACCTGAATCAAAGAGGCAGTCATTGGAATGGCATCACACATCCTTGCCAAGGAAGAAAAAATACAGAACTGTGCTATCAGCAACCAAAGTTGTGGTAAACAGTATTTTGGGATGAACAGGGTGTCATTCTGATTGAATTGTTGACTCAGAGGTGCACAGTAAATTCTGCCCAGTACATAGCACCCTCAAGAAGCTTAAAGCTTCAATGAGTTCGCTCATCAAAAGCTATGGCAGATGTTTTCTCTTGCATGACAATGTAAGACCACACACCAATCTTCACACCACTCAACAGATTTCACAAATCAGATGGGAAGTCTTGCCCAATCCACCATACAACCGTGACCTAGCACCATCAAATTTCCATCTGTTCAGGCCATAAAGGAAGCTCATTGTGGGATTCACTTTGAAGATGAAGAAACCTTGAAAATGTCAAATGCCAATGGCTAAGGAAGAAAGACTGTGAATTTTACCATGCTGGAATACATTCCCTTGTTTCAAGGTGGACCAAAATAGTGGAGAAACACAGAGATTAAATTGAAAAATGAAAAATTAAGCCTGAATGTTGTGACATTTTTGCTATAAATTTGCATTTCATTTTCTTCAGAATTAAAAGATAAAAAAAATAGGAGGCAATACTTTCTGACTAACCCTCATGTTACACCAAATGATAGGGGAAACTAAAGTAACTAGATGAAACCTGCCCAAGTACCTCTTCATCTGCTACACATCCCATACCCAGCTGCTGGGATCAAACCAAGGTAGCCATGGTGAGAGTTGAGGAATCTAATCTCTTATCACAGTACCACACTGTTTTGATACCTGTAGTTCAAATTTTCATCTTCTCATTACTATTACTATCTGGAATTCATTTTAGAGGATAAGCATATCAGGACACCAACATTTATTCTCAGATGTCTGCATTTCAATTCATTAGAGTCCTTTTTTTTTCCTTTTTTTGATGACGAGGTTGAATAAACACCAACTTAATCAATATTATCAGTCAAAGTTTTAAGCTTGATGAAATATCCTTAATGTGTTCACTGAACTCTTATAAAAACTTAGAGGTCTTTCTATCCTCAAGAAGAATCACCTTAATGATATTAAAATGTTTTAAATCCCTTTTAGAAAATAATGTGTGAAAAAAGCAACAGATTTTCTTACATTTTATCATCTCAAATAACCAAAAAGATTGAATTTTCAAATTCTCATAACTGCAGCTGCAATACAATGAAAATAGCATATATCTTAGGACAGAAGAGGCTGGAAGTGTTATCCTGCTGCATCCCCATATTTCTGGCATTGTTTTAGAACATTGCCTGATATTTTCTTTCACTTCCTCAAGGGGTTTGATCTCCAACTTTGTATAATTTATTTTTTATACTGTTCAATATGCGCGCACACACATGCACGCACACACACAGGTCTTTTTCTAAAAATGCTTGGTTTTATTTGGGGACTTCAAAACACGTATTTCCTGTATAATCTCGATATTGAATTTTTGAGTGGAGTGCAATACCTTCTCTACCTACTATGTATGTGATAGAGAAAGTAACAAGCTAAAAAGAAAGAAGCGAGAAAAAAACCATATTAGAGCAAGACTGTGTCAGCATCCTTAACATGCAACGTGCCTTGTGTTGATGTAATTCCACCTATACATGCCCATTTGTTCTGGCAGAAAAAACTCAATGATATCAATAACATATTATGGGAAATATAAAGGGACAATATTAAATGTCTCTTTCTGTATATCAGAAGAAAGAAGCGTTTCCTTAAAGTCTGAGAGCAGAATGATCTATATAAGCATAGGGTTACTAGCTTACTGTTCAAAACACCTCCTTCACATTGCAGTCAGTTGTTTGAAGTGAAACTAGTAAACTATAGAATTACGCTTGTGATATCCTTTTTCCATGCATGAATCGATGCATGCTTAGTAACAATATAAAGGTTATGAAAGCCTTTGCTAAAAAATAATAAAATAATTGGCACAAAAGGAGAGATTTTTGAAATGACAAATATGTCCAGTTTTAACATACATCCAGCCCACATTTCTTACTCTAAAATATTTAATTTAAGGCAAGACATTGGCGAAATTAATTAAAAAAATTCAGTTTTCCTTTTTCGACTTTTGTTTATGCATTACACTTCTATGTGACACTTCAGTGGATTCCACTCTATACAGTTATTTAAATCTTCCTGCACAGAAAATGAAATTTACATTTGAATTTCGAACTTAGTTTTCCTGACAACTTACTCCAGCATGTTTCAGCACTTAAAATGTTCTATGATGAGCATTTTATTTGGAATAATCAGAAGGGTTCAGGTATGACATTAAAAAATCTTGTGTGTTATATTCACAAGACTTCCCTACCCACTATTGCTTATTTTTACGAGATTTAGCTTCTATAAACTACTCTTACAAAAGCTTATTTTTCTATCTACTTCATGTTAATCAGGATAAACCTTTGCAGGATTAGTCTCATTACACATTTTGTTGTACAGTGGGAATAGAGATGGTGAACCAATAGTCAGGTGTTTAAAAACCAGGTCGCTTCAAATTCTAAACTCTTTTCATGACATTGCAAGAAACAAGTAATAGTGGCAGCACTTTAAAAAAATATTGAAAAATTTGAACCAATAATAAAGGATATCACTTGAATGGTGAATGCCACAAAAAATTGATTTGATACAAACTTTGTATTTTCAAGAGCTCTGCATTTTTTGTGAAGTGAGTTTTTGCGTATATCTTGTTTACCCATTACACAAAAATTATGTAAAATTCATCCTGAATGAAGAGGACTTCAGAGGCTATTCTGAGAAAATCCAAGATATACATTCTATTTATCATATAAATAGTCTAAACATATAGTATTCTAATCAAAATCGATAGAGCCATTTTTAAGAAAATAAAAAATATTAAACATGTAAAGGGTAGTCTGGGTGAGGACAATCTTCAACATCTGCACATAATTGTCATCTTTGATCTTTTAATTCCAAATAAAATGTTACATTAGATACACTAACAAGTCTTTAACCTGCAGTATTTTAATTAGAATCTTAAAATTTGCTAAATTAACAAGAAAAAAGTTAATATCTCAAAATAAGTAAATGCCCACATATAATATTATTATACATATAGTCAATATTAAGTATATTGACCAAAAATTGTGAATTTTAAAGTTTTCACACATGCACTGCTTTAAGTATAGAAAGGTAAGGTCCATAAGTATTTCCTTTTAAATAGTTATTTGCATTTTCTTTGCTCTAAAGCTACATTTCATTACCTGTTTTTTTTTTTCTAACTCAGTGCTAATGAAAACACGCAGCTTTTATTTTCAAAAAGGAGAAACTTCCTTATACTACCTATGTGCTCCCTCCCCCTCTTCTCAGCTGATGCAGTAGCTGAACCATGGTCTTATACTTTCATCTCCTTATTTGCTCCTAAGAAAACTAGTTCGTTTCCATGTCGTTACATAAATTCTAGACTTCGCTCCCCATTTCCAAATTTGTTGCTAACTACTACATCATTTCATATAAATGGGAAAATCGTGACTATGGGCAGCAGAGAAGCGTATAATGGTAAAGTGACATGTGCTCTGTTTTTATATTTCATTGTCTATAGACACCTTCTGCTCCTTATGGTCGAAACTGCGAAGGCGAAACTTCATCTATCAGTGACTTTACCTCACTAACGCAATTACATTCTTTAGTTAGTAATTAGTAATTATCCAGTCAATTGTAACACTATATCACTTACATGTTACTTTCTCTACTACGTATAGTAAGTAGGGGAAGCATTGTATTCCACCCAAAAATTCGATACCAAGATTTCACGGAAATATATGTTTTGAGAACCCCTGAATCCAAAAAAAGCATTTTTGAAAACATGTCCGTGTGTGTGTGTGTGTGTCTGTGTGTGTTTCTGTGAACAGCATAACTCAGAAACAAATAGTCGGATAAACACAAAACTTGGTATTTAGGTTCAGCATCTTCCAGAGATGCGACACGAAGGTTTTCAGGAAAATCCCCCCACCCCAGATTACCCTTTACATGGAACATTTTTCGAAAAGTTTAATTTTCTCAAAAATGGCTAACGATTTTGATTAAAATATCATATGTTTAAGATATTTTCATGTCAAATAAAATGTATATCTTGAATTTTCTGGGAATGTCTCCAAAAGTATTCTTCATTGTGAATGACTTTTGCATAACTGGTAAACCATAAGAGATAGACAACATTTTACTACACAAAAGATGTAGATCGCGTTAAAATACACAATTTATGTCATATACATTTTTTTTGTTGAGTGAACCATTTTCAAGATATTGCTTGTTATTCCCTTAAATTTTTCAATATTTATTTTCTCAAATGGGAATTCGTTATTCATTTTTACTTTCTCTACTACGTATAGTAAGTAGGGGAAGTATTGTATTCCACCCAAAATTTCGATACCGAGATTTCACCGGAAATACATGTTTTGAGACCCCCTGAATCCAAAAAAAGCATTTTTGGAAACATGTCCTTGTGTGTGTCTGTGTGTCTGTCTGTGTGTGTGTCTGTGAACAGCATAACTCAGAAACGAATAGTCGGATAAACACCAAACTTGGTATTTGGGTTCATTATCTTCCAAGGATGCGACATGAAGGTTTTCAAGAAAATCCCCCCACCCCAGAGTACCCTTTACATGGAAGATTTTTCGAAAATTTTAATTTTCTCAAAAATGGCTCAACGATTTTGATTAAAATATCATATGTTTAAGATCTTTTCATGACAAATAAAATGTATATCTTGAATTTTCTGGGAATGTCTCCAAAAGTATTCTTCATTGTGAACGACTTTTGGTAAACTGGTAAACCATAAGAGATATACAAAATTTTACTACACAAAAGATGTAGATCGCGTTAAAATACACAATTTATGTCATATACATTTTTTGTTGTTGAGTGAACCATTTTCGAGATATTGTTTGTTATTCCCTTAAATTTTCAAAACTTATTTTCTCAAATGGGAATTCGTTATTCATTTTTTGTCTTGTATATGCAAAGAGTATTAATCTGAGGCAAAGAGAATGGTGCTGCACCTAGCAACCAGCTATTAGGAGATATGTATGTGCTTAAAGGCTACTGTATTTCTATATTGCCCTTGTAAATACAAAACAAGGGGTACATAGTACGCCCTAAGCGATAGTCAAATATTTTTAGAACTGGTCGCTATGTATAAAATGTAATTTCTTTGCATGTCAAAAGATCATTTCTGCAAATGTGTATCTCGATTACTATGAAACAGATGGAGAATAAGAGGTTGTAAAAATAATTTGTACAAGAGTAGAGAAAGTCATATGAGTGTAACACATCAGATTATTTTTATAATGAATACATGTTTCAGGGGCTAATTGCTCCCATCCTCAGTTCCCTGTATATGTATTCGTTATAAAAACAAGTAAGTGATGTAGTGTTACAATCGACTCAATAATTACTAATTGTAGACACATCACTGTCACAAAGTCTACCAAAGCAATTTTATTGTGCATTACATTCTTTAGGTTGATGTCAACAAATGCATTTCTAATTAATTACATATTTTACTGTATAGGCATTTGAATAAAAACAGATGCATCTACAGCTTTTAGTTCGTCTAGTATGACCTACAAGCTATTATAAATATTTACCCATATGCTATTTAATAATCAATTTTCATTTTCGTATGCTCTGCATACATACTTGATAAATTGCAGGCAGAAGTCATTTTTATCATTGTGCATTTTTGCGCCTATAAGTGCATTGTGACAAAATATAAAAGAAGAAGCAATGCTAATATATTATAATAAAACAATTGAAAAATTAAGCAGTCAAGAGAGACGTTTTCCAGAGTTAAATGTTTCTCAAAACCATATTATGCTTTGTCACAAATTGCTTTTTAGATGAAAAGGCTTAAAATTACTTTATGGAATGAAAGCTTTATGAAGTTAAGAATACAAATTATACATCTGTTCAGAAAGAAGCCACTGACATGAACCGGTACACTTAACTGCATTTAAACTAGATTTTACATCTTCAGTCAGTTTTTCAAAATTATTATGTAATACATAATAGAATAGAGTCATCATCAACATAAGAATTAACTTTTTTGTGAAGAACTAAAAGCTAAATCATTTGTTGCCAAGAGAGAAATAAGCTTTTTATTGGTTGCAAAAGAAACAAAACTACAGATAAAATGTAGCAAAATCTGTGTTTGAGGCAAGGTTGTAAACTAAACTCGTTATTATTTAATTTCTTTATAGATGGTATTTTAGATAGGATAATGAAAATAAGTACTGTTAAGTTATTGGGAGAATGCTATTGAAATTGTTAGATTTTATGCACAATGGGTTTTAAGGTTAAATAGTAAAACAATAAAAGATAACAGTGTTCAAAAAAGGATAAAACTTGAATGGTTTATAAGTGTGTTTTCATTAGAGGTAAGGAAAGAACTTAATTACTTGGGGGTAAGATTTTCAATCAATGGGAGGTGTATTATTGCACTACATTGTTAGTTAAAGCTTGCCATATAAATGAGTTACAACTTTTAAAACAAATGAGAATAACCTACATTAATGAATGTACAAGCAGAAAGCAAAGAAAGGCCATCTAGCTGTGGTTTATTGTAGTTCCCTCAGTTGTTAGCTAAATTTCAGATTGGTTGCTCAATCCTACAAGCCAACATTCCATTTGCAGAACTAAAGAACATCAATAGATGCTACAGTAAACTGACCATGTAACTAAGGTCATCTGTTCAGCATCACACAATCATTTAATACCTACCTTCTGTTAATTCAATAGCTATAAACTAATTGGCATATAAAGACAATTATGCAGCTGAAGCCACCTAGCATCAAGCTACTTGATATGGTACAGGAAGATGACTATGCAACTAAGGTGTTCTGACAGTCACTAATTCATGTTAATCAAGGAAATTATAGGTAACTATTGTAATATCACAAGTAGTGTTAAACAAGCTAAGAGAAAGAAAAGAGCAGTTTATAATCAACTTGCATGTAGGTATTTTTCTAACAATTTAGATGAGTACATAGCAAATATTCAGTTGACAATTCTGCATTTAGTTGAAACAGAGAAAACAATAAAAAGAACTGTTGTGACAATTGAAGAACACTGTAAGAAGCAGAAACAAATTCATTAAAGAAATAAAATCATTCAGTCGTTAAAGCAGAAAATTTTAATCTTGTACTCCAAAGCAGATAGAGACAGATATAATAGAGAATATAGTGAAAGAATAGAACATTTACTTGATTGGGAATAATAAATGAAAGCTACTGAAAATCCTCATAGTGTGTGTTTAAAAATTTATAACAAAGTTATGTAAAATGCTTAGATTCTTATACTAGAATCTCAAACAAAAAATGAACCCAAAGAATCTTAGGTTACCGACAATTTTTCACCTGGTAACCTAAATCAGGTTACCTAATTGGTATAAATCAGGAAAATTAATGGTACCCATAATCAATAGCAATAAAATCATCATATACAGATTAACAAGTTAGTTCATGGGAAAGTTTAGTTGTATACTTTTAAGCATAAAAATGTCTTACAAATTCCTAACAAAATTTAGAAATATCACAATTGAAAAACATATGAATCTGACATCTTTCAGTGCTAAAACATTTGTTTCCTAACATTCCTGCATTTTAACTTGTAAAACATTTCATATTCTCAACAATTTGTGCTCTTAGTATAATTTTTCAACAGTGCAGTTGATTAATCATTTTTATTATAACTTATTATGTTTTCTTGAGCATACTTCTTTCTTTTATATCTCTTAAACTGCTCAAAGAATTCACATTGTAAAAGATAGATGCAAATATGTGCATACTGCACTTTTGTTTCAGCTTGAGAAGCTTTTACTTAACCACTCATAATACATAAATAAGTTATCTTCATGATTTATCTGTTACAGTGTTATGCGGAAAAGAAAATAACAACCCATAGTGTCATACTTTGTGAACTGGGCATTCATTTGTGCTTATATGTTTGTCTTGCATCTGAGTGTTTGTTTACAGCACTTACACTCGCTCACTTTTATTTAGCCACATAACTCATTACTGTTTTATGTTTTACAGACTAATGAAATGCCTCCACAGCTTCATAGTTGTTTTGCAGCTCTGTTATTATTGTTCTGCTAACAGAAATACTGGTACCCTATTAGCATTGTCATAAGCTAAGAGTTGGGTTGATATAGACATTTTAAAATCTTAAGTTGCTTATAGTAAATATTATTGACAGAAGCACCACTGACTTCTCTACATATTTTTTTAATCTTTGCTTTTAATTTGTTAAGCTTCTATTAGTTTCATGTTGTTTTATGTTGTAACAGTCAAGTTGAAGGGGTGAACCTGCAATCTGCATCATATGTAACATTTGAAAAGTGTATGCAATTATCATTGTGGAGTAGGTCTGCCCCAAATATGTCTAAACTTAAAACGTTACCAGGGCAGCTCAAAAGGGTGCTGAACAGAACAGATGCAGAGCAGACTAAGACATAATAAAATTCCAGAATCCCTTTACTTTAGAAACTATCCACAGAGATTTCAGCCTTACAACATATTTGAATTACTCATTGTTTTACTGATGTATGCTGAAAGCCAGGCTTGATAATAATTTCCAAGTTTGAAGCCGAAATATAACAATGTGTCTATCGCAGACAAATTTCTAACTATGAAAATAATATCAAGTTTATGCATGCCACGCAAACCAAGGACAACAACAACAGGCTATTGCTCCACATAGTAGTTAGTTAGTCAAGTCACAAAAGGAGGTGCCAATCAGCAAAACTTTATGAGTAATTACACAATTGATATATTTAGCAAACATTGACAAGTCATGTAGAACAGAAGACTGTATACATCTTTTGCTCTTTAATCATTTCACAAGTTTATGCTTACTTCACGTAGAAACATTGAGCAACAAGTTGTTACTGTAATTCTACTTTTGCAGATTTGGTTTAGTTAAAGGAAATGCCTTTATGTTTCTTTTTTCCCTTTGTAAAATTATTTAAAGTGAAATTAACTTTCTTCCTTATAAATGGAAATATGCTCTATTTACTTATTTAGAAAGGCATTGAAGTTCTTATTAATCAGGAGGATTATTTCCCTTCTTCTCACCTGTTGATTCAATATGCACATTTTAATCTTCATCCAAAAGTATTGATTGCATATTTTTACAATGCCTCCTGAAGAATTTTAAACTCCATTAAGCTGTGTGGCATGATTTTTCATGTGAAGCTTATATGAATACAAAACTGACATGAACAATCTTTCTAGACTTGCCTAATGAGCTGTAGCCCCTTTTGTCAGCTCAATACTTCTGAAGTGAAAATAGAGAAGACATAACTATCTGATATCAGAAATTAAATTGATCTGTTAGCAAGACATGATCAGGTAATAATGAATTTCCATGTTGGGCAAATGACAACGTTTTTAAAGGGAAAGTGTGAAAAAATTTGTAGTTTTGATATTAATGTACATATTGATTCATTTCTCTACTACAATATATGCACATTAGGAGATGTGAGTGATTAAGTTTCAAATCAGCCATTAATATTTAACAGAGTACAAAATAATGTATGTTCATTTTTATTATCTCTACCACTTACTTATAGTAGGCATAACATAGGGTGACTGGCCAAATTTAGTTTTTAAATTTTGTAGGTAATTGTAAAAATGACGAAGTAATGATGTCAGCTCATAGGGCTGTCACAAAATGTTGATATGCATATCTTCAGTAATAATATTATCTTAAATTGGTACATTATATTCAGACACACATAATTTTTACTATAAAGATTCTATAAGCAATGCTATGAATAAGTGCATTTAATGTTATTTCTGCATTTTTAAAATAAAGAAAGAAATGCTTGAGTACCATATTATCAACCCAGCTCTTGACAAATAGTCTGTGCACATCTGCATGATTAATGTAGGATATATTTTAAGTTCTTCATTTATTGGACAACCAGAACATTAATAGAAATGCTTGGAACATAGTGCTTTTTCAAGTGGGGTTTGCATAGTCTTAGTTTATGATAATGCTAGTAGGATGTCTGGTATATAAGTGGTTCCTAACTAACTGACACTTGCACAGTTTAAAAATGAAAATTATTCAGCCATAACTGAAAATAAAAAAACTAATTTACACATGAAAATATCTGATAAATGGCATACAAGTAATAATTTTCTTATTAACATTTATCATCTATGATGTTTAGGGCTTATTCTTAACAGAATTACTACCTTAAGTGAAAATAAATGGAACAGAACCTCTGAACCTCAAAATATGTTGGTTTTTCTCCCTTACTTTCTCCCAGTTATTAATACTTATGGATTTACCCTCATCATGCAAGGAAAACTATGGTTCACTTTTCTGTTCTTAATTTTTCTAAGCACTGAAGCTTAAAACTGTTTTCTATTCTGTTAGGTTTACTTGCATATGGAATTCAAATATCTGCAGTAAACATGGTTAAACATTTTTAGCTACTTCTTTAGTTTTCTACCTTTTTCTACTTATATCCATTGAAGCAATAAGAAGTAATCAGAGGACTGGTAGGGTGCTGATGACCCTAGATGTTTAGCGCCCTTAAACCCCAACTCATCATCATCAGAGGACTGGTAGTGCACTGTTTGTGTTAGGTATATATTGTTAGGGAGTCACCCTGGCAATGATTGAATCAATATTGTGAGTATTGGCCCTGAACTGAAATCATAATGATCATGCATTCAAAAAGGTAGCAGTGTTGCAGATACTTTGTAACAGTTACTATGAATTAATCAGCATTGTAAAATGATCTGTGGAGAAGCCAATCATGGATTTATATGTATCAGAAGGATCATGTAAGATAATTCTGAAATAAATAAATATTTGAAACACTCCTAGGCAG
Organism: Deroplatys truncata; assembly: GCA_030765065.1. Classification (NCBI taxonomy): domain Eukaryota; kingdom Metazoa; phylum Arthropoda; class Insecta; order Mantodea; family Mantidae; genus Deroplatys; species Deroplatys truncata. The sequence continues at coordinate 139,643,752 of CM060975.1, forward strand.
AAAAATCAGCCATTGCTGAAGATATGGAACAAAACAGGACATCACATAGATTTTGATATTGCAGATATTTTAGACATTTGTAACAACTTCTCTCTTAGATAAGTCAGAGAAAGCACTGAATTTTTTAAACAAAAGGTAGTCTAAATCAAGATGGAGGTAAATAGTTAAATAATGTATGGAAAACCTTACTAGAGGAAGGAAAAATGACCAGGAGAGATGTGGACAATAAGGGGTGGGTGAGTCTGCAAGCATATAACTATAAATAGGTACCAGCAGGCAGGCACAAGATGGTAACAGCAACCCAAAGAAGAAGTTGAGCACAGACTATTCAAAATGTGGTATGATTTTGACAGCCATGAAGATGCTGTTCACTCCAGAAGTTTACGATAACAGCTGTAGAAACCTGCTAGAATATAACCATAAATTTGAGAGAAAAGCTGTCTTCACAAAAGAAGCTTACTGAAACACCAGATGACATTAACATAAAAAAGCATATTATATTTCTCAAATTTAAACCTAGATATTTCTTTTAAATCCTATTTCTAGTACCAATAAAAATGAATATGATCTCTTATTGTGCATTTACTTATGCTGCACATAATTAGATAATGTGTAATGTATACTGGATGGAGGGGATTAAGTTTTGCGCACATTTTGTTTCATATTCATTCAAATAAGGAGTAATTAAGGCAAATATTGTATGATAAACAGCAGCTGATCTACATTGATATCTTCACTTTCTTAGTTTTGCCACAATTTAGCATTTTTGTTTTATGTAAATTGTAATTTCTGCTAGTGTTATATGAATGCTGCCATGATCTAACACTTAATGCAGACAGTTATGTGTCATTCACCACAGAGGATGTGACTAGTATTGTACATTATGTCACCGTTTTCTTTTATTGTGGGTTCAAATAAAATGTAACAATAATGAAAATAAGACTAACTGCAGCTGATGTTTATGAAAGTAGAACATACTGTCTTCACCAGATGTTTATTTCTCCCTATATCTCATGCAGTAGTAGTAGAATAAGGAATCTCAAGGTCTGAAGAAATGTTTGAATGCTTTAGAATAGGAAGTTGTTAAGTGAATGTTGGTAAATTATCACTTATGTGCCAAAGAAGTTTCCAATTATTTTATTTCCCATAGAATATATTTCACAAAACAATAAATACTATTGATGTATTATTATAGTATCACAAATGATAATTAGTTGTACATCATGGCAGATGTTGCTGGACAACTTAAACTAATTTACATGCTCAGCTGGGAGCTCTGCTTGGGTGTTTTGCGTAGACTATGTCGAGAAGTTGCAAGTGGGTGAGGTGCTTCCCTTCCTAGGTATAAATTTGCTCTGATTGGTTATAGCAAACAGCTACCTTTGCAACAAGTCTACCAATGGATATGCTTAGCAATGCCATTATTGTAGTTTGAGCATGTTTTAAAAAAGGTTACATCATATTTTTATACACAAGAACCTAGTTTATATGGCCCTTATTAATCTGGCTTTTCAATTTAACCAGATTGATTTTTGTTTACTTTTTCACCATGAAATATGTGTATCCTTTGATAAATATATATGAGTGTATATAATTTAATGTTGGCACTACAAATAGCATAGCAATTGCAGTCACCCACATACATGGTGATTTTAAATGATGGACCCATTTTATAAAATTCGTATTTATTAAAGCACAAATCCAACATGAACAATCTGTATAACAATGACAAGAGGAAGTTTCAAAGTTTTTTTGGTGGGCGGTGATGGTTTTAAAAGCGGCCGGTAGAGTGCTCGCACAATAGGCCACCATTGCGTTTCGCTGTCAGTACATAGTGAGATGGCTACTGTGGAGCACAAGGTTTTCTGCATTATTGAGTTCACAAAAAGTGAGTCGCAAATTGTAGTGCAGCGGGATTTCATAGCAAATTCAGTATTGAATCACCAACTAGAAAAAGCATTAGCCATTGGTTTATGCAATTTAAACAGACTGGAAGTGTATGTAAAGGAAAAAGCACAGGCCAACTGCATGTGTCAGAAGACGTCAGACGGATTGAAGACAGTTTTGTTTGCAGTCCACATAAGTCTACCCATAGAGCTAGTAGAGAACTTGGAATACCCCAACCAACTGCATGGAAAGTTCTGAGATGGCATTTGCTGTACAAGCCCTACCGATTACAACTTGTGTAGGCTCTTAAACATAAAGACAAAGAAAAGCGTCTTGAATTTTGTGGTTATGTGCTAGGAATGATGGAGGATGACGCGTTTCTATGAGTATCATTTTTAGCGATGAAGCACCTTTCCACCTTAGTGGAAAAGTCAACAGACATAATGTTCGCATATGGGGTTTGCAAAAACCACATTCAACATTGCAACACGAAAGAGACTCACCGAAGGTAAACGTGTTCTGTGCCTTATCCCGTACAATGGTTTATGGACCATTTTTCTTTGCGGAAAAAACTGTAACTGGAATAACGTACCTGGACATGTTGGAACAATGGCTGTTCCCTCAAATTATGGAAGATTCACAGGACCTTATTTTCCAACAGCATGGAGCTCCACCCCATTGGCACAGCAATGTACGAGGCTTTTTGAATGAATCCCTTCCTCAGCACTGGATAGGTCGCAGGGTAAATGAAGACCTGGCTCTACACTTCTGGCCACCGAGATCTCCTGATCTCACCCCATGTGACTATTTCTTATGGGGTTATGTTAAGGAAGCTGTTTACGTCCCGCCTCTACCTACAACTCTGGACGACCTGCGGAACTGTATCACTGCTGCCTGGCACTCAGTAACAGAAGATACGCTTGCTCGTGTGTGGGATGAGTTTGGCTATCATGTAGATATTTGCCGTGTGGCAAACGACACATTGAACATTTATAATGTATTAAACAAAACTTTGAAAATTCCTCCGTTTATTGGTATAAAGATGGTTCATGTTGGATTTGTACTTTAATAAATACGAATTTTATAAAATGGGTCCATCATTTAAAATCGCCCTGTACTTCAAGTTACACAGAATAACAAAACTAAAGTAACCAAAGTGCAAGAAAACCAACAACAAGAGTTACACAAGTTAACACCATTGCCAATAGGCAATAAGTTCCAAAGGAAAGGCCGCCGATAAGACCAATGCAGTTAAAGGCAGGGTATAAATGGAACTAAAAAAAACAAAAAACTAAAGTGTGCAAGTTTATGTTTCATTCATTTCCATGACAATCCTAATAGTGATCATAGGCTTTTCTTTTGGTTTTGTATTGGCTGTATGGTTAGCAACCAAATTCCAAATAAATGAAATTAAAAAAAAATTGTTTTCTGTTTTTGCAGTTATCCAAATTGAACTTTCGTACATCAAAAGTTTTATTAATTTAATATTTTGTTTCTGGATTATTTATATATATATATATATATATATATATATATATATATATATATATATATATATATATATATAAGATAACAGACCCCATACATATTTCATATTGTAATGCATGTTTTGACATTGTAGATGAACACAGTATGAACAAAAAAATGAAAGTTAGAACAAATTAATTATATCATTAAAAATAGGTTAAGAAAAATAAGTAGAATAAGAATGTGTACATATAAATCAGCCCTTTAGTACATTAAGTATGGAAGATTTACTTATCCATATTAAATATTATATGTTGGGGAATATTCTCCATCAACACAAAGAATAGTGAACATTAAAAGACAATATGGATATCATCATCAAACATTCAGGAATACAATTAAAAGGATTAGCAGCTTGCCAATATTTTAACTGGACACTTAAAGTGAAATACTGAATGGACATTCCTAGGTAGTTTGTTAAACATGTCCACAAGTGTTTTTGACCACCATTGCGAGAGAACAAATTGTGTTTACTTCACGCGAAACCATCTCGTGTGACGTCATACGTTGGTTGGTTCATTTGTTGTTTGTAGATTCCTCTGACGTAGCAATTGGTATCAGTTTTAGGTTATGTATATTGTCTTCCGGCTAGCTATTTAGGTAGACATTTAACTCTTGCAGGTTGTGAAGCGGAAAGGAATCTTTTGTCTATAAATGATACTGATGAAGAAACTGGTTTTATAATCTTTATTGCAGAACACGTTCACGAACACTTTCACAAATTAATTTGGATACTCGCCATACTGAAACTGTTTGTAATAACTTCTCACTTTTAACTCACGTACTTCAACTTTATATATTTAACTGTATAATCCTTTATAAGATTTCTCGTACTTCTGCTGCGCGTAACTTTATGAATTTAGAGACCGACATGAGAATCTTGTTGAACTGGGATCTGACGTGCTACGTGTTGAGAATCTTGTTGAACACTGGGGGACGATGTGTAATGTTTTGAGAATCTTGCCGAACTGGGGGACGCGTTACCTTGACCTGGCTTATTTATAGACTTACCTCAAGATACACCTAAAGATTATAAATGAATTACCATTGGCTAATAAAACGCGCCAACATTAGCGTCTATTTTACTATCCAATGAAAACCACTAATACATATTACTTTTATAGAATATTCTGGAAGCTTTTTTACTGAAAAGGCGCGAAACATTACGTAACTTCCTGGTTCCCGGTAACGATAAACAACTCAATCCCTTTCCTCAGTATTGTGTTATTGTTAACAGTTTCAGCAGAGCCGAATATTATTATTTACCATTAATAATTACAATTATCAAACCTCTGAAATCAATGTTACATAAAAATACATATTCATAATAAAATAATTATTTATATTAACGTAATTTGTGATACAAATTACCGTCTCATATGCCCCACTAGAAACATAATTATAAATATTTATAACCTGTTTTGAAATTTTATAATTTTGTTTTTAGTCTCCTAAATCTTGTAACACACGCTATCACTTTCACTTAACACTTCACACGCATTTATCACACGACATATGTTTTATCTCGCCACTACTTACTGGCTCTGATTTAATTTGTTTTGATATTAATCTGACGTTACAATAAATTTTTTTTTTTTTTATAGCAAATACTTTACCCTAAATTATTTAACTAGTGTTACAAAAAATGGTTTACTTTCTTATATTGTTACCAAAAATTTATCAATTCAAGAATTTTTTTTGTAATTACCATACATATTTACCAAAATATTTACCCTCTACACAAATATTTACATCTCAATGTTTCACATTCTGTTTGCTACATAAGTATTTGTTTTGAATTATTTTTACCATTTTTGTTATTTTGAATTTTATTTTAACAATACTCTTGTAATAGTATTCATGTACTTTACTTTAATATAACATCTTAAGTTTCAATCTTTGCATTCTTAATTTTTAAATGTTGTTACAGTTACAAAAAAATATTTAATTTATTTATTTTCTTCTCAAACAGTTAGTCATGACCACAATTTATTTCTCCATTCATATGATTTACATTTTTATTTAACCCTCTTACGTTCCAATACATTGTTCTGCATTTCGCCTTTAACTATCCAGCATTTACTATTTATCATCATTGTCTTTTATTTCACCATGATCTTCATGGTTGTATGGTTTAAGCATCTCAATATGAAACTTTCCTATGCTTTTTCGAGTTGTTGGATTACATAACTCATATGTGTTAGTTCCATACACTTCAACAACTTCATATGGTCCATGGTATTTGAGAAACATTCGCCAATAAAGTTTATTTTCTTTATCCGATAATTTCTTGGTTTTAACCAAAACTAAATCTCCTATTTTGATCCTCCATTCCTTTCTCTTCTTTTCTTCATGTTTAATTTTTCTTTTTATGGCTTTTTTTCTTCATCCTCTCGAATGCTTTTCGGAACATCTCTTCTTCTGTTTTGCTCTAAGCTTTTACCAATATCTTCCCTCAATTCTCTCTTATTCTGATCTAGTTTTTGTTCTAAACTCCTATCAATATCTTCCCTGTTTTGATCTATTTTCTTACTAAGATCTTCCCTCATTTTTTCTAATTTCTCATTATTCTTTTGCATATCTTCCCTTAATTTCTCATTATCTTCCCTTATATTTCTCAGCATTTCCATAATCATCATATTAGTATCAAGATTAACATTTCCTGCTATTCTATTCTCACTTTCTACACTAACATTTTCATCTTCAAATCCCAAAAAATCTGGGCTATTCCCTGTACTTTGTATTGGATCACAGCTAACTGTTACACTATCTCCCTCCATAATTATTTCTTCTGTATTATTGGTAGCCATTGTTTTTATTATCCTACCACTTCTCAGTCTCATTTAATTACCTTTTTGATGCTGTCTGATGCTGCAGCTTTGATGTCCAGCGTTCTGCCCCTTTCTCCTAGATTTGTATGTCGCTTCTGCGTTGTTTTATGATGAATCTACGTTGTCTCGTTGTTTTTGCGTCCACTTATCCGCGTCATTTGTTGCTCCTCTTGTTTCTGGAATCTGCGTCTTGTAGATCATTTTACTGCTGCATTCGCCTTTTCCTGGTTAATTCTGCTACTATCCTGGTTATTCTTGTTCCTTTTCTGGTCACTTTGCCTTCCTTTCCTAGTCACTTCGCCCCACGTTGGGCGCCAATTTGAAGTAGAATTAGTGTTGGTGTATATTTGCTTCACTTTAACTGCCCCACGTTGGGCGCCAATTTGCGAGAGAACAAATTGTGTTTACTTCACGCGAAACCATCTCGTGTGACGTCATACGTTGGTTGGTTCATTTGTTGTTTGTAGATTCCTCTGACGTAGCAATTGGTATCAGTTTTAGGTTATGTATATTGTCTTCCGGCTAGCTATTTAGGTAGACATTTAACTCTTGCAGGTTGTGAAGCGGAAAGGAATCTTTTGTCTATAAATGATACTGATGAAGAAACTGGTTTTATAATCTTTATTGCAGAACACGTTCACGAACACTTTCACAAATTAATTTGGATACTCGCCATACTGAAACTGTTTGTAATAACTTCTCACTTTTAACTCACGTACTTCAACTTTATATATTTAACTGTATAATCCTTTATAAGATTTCTCGTACTTCTGCTGCGCGTAACTTTATGAATTTAGAGACCGACATGAGAATCTTGTTGAACTGGGATCTGACGTGCTACGTGTTGAGAATCTTGTTGAACACTGGGGGACGATGTGTAATGTTTTGAGAATCTTGCCGAACTGGGGGACGCGTTACCTTGACCTGGCTTATTTATAGACTTACCTCAAGATACACCTAAAGATTATAAATGAATTACCATTGGCTAATAAAACGCGCCAACATTAGCGTCTATTTTACTATCCAATGAAAACCACTAATACATATTACTTTTATAGAATATTCTGGAAGCTTTTTTACTGAAAAGGCGCGAAACATTACGTAACTTCCTGGTTCCCGGTAACGATAAACAACTCAATCCCTTTCCTCAGTATTGTGTTATTGTTAACAGTTTCAGCAGAGCCGAATATTATTATTTACCATTAATAATTACAATTATCAAACCTCTGAAATCAATGTTACATAAAAATACATATTCATAATAAAATAATTATTTATATTAACGTAATTTGTGATACAAATTACCGTCTCATATGCCCCACTAGAAACATAATTATAAATATTTATAACCTGTTTTGAAATTTTATAATTTTGTTTTTAGTCTCCTAAATCTTGTAACACACGCTATCACTTTCACTTAACACTTCACACGCATTTATCACACGACATATGTTTTATCTCGCCACTACTTACTGGCTCTGATTTAATTTGTTTTGATATTAATCTGACGTTACAATAAATTTTTTTTTTTTTTATAGCAAATACTTTACCCTAAATTATTTAACTAGTGTTACAAAAAATGGTTTACTTTCTTATATTGTTACCAAAAATTTATCAATTCAAGAATTTTTTTTGTAATTACCATACATATTTACCAAAATATTTACCCTCTACACAAATATTTACATCTCAATGTTTCACATTCTGTTTGCTACATAAGTATTTGTTTTGAATTATTTTTACCATTTTTGTTATTTTGAATTTTATTTTAACAATACTCTTGTAATAGTATTCATGTACTTTACTTTAATATAACATCTTAAGTTTCAATCTTTGCATTCTTAATTTTTAAATGTTGTTACAGTTACAAAAAAATATTTAATTTATTTATTTTCTTCTCAAACAGTTAGTCATGACCACAATTTATTTCTCCATTCATATGATTTACATTTTTATTTAACCCTCTTACGTTCCAATACATTGTTCTGCATTTCGCCTTTAACTATCCAGCATTTACTATTTATCATCATTGTCTTTTATTTCACCATGATCTTCATGGTTGTATGGTTTAAGCATCTCAATATGAAACTTTCCTATGCTTTTTCGAGTTGTTGGATTACATAACTCATATGTGTTAGTTCCATACACTTCAACAACTTCATATGGTCCATGGTATTTGAGAAACATTCGCCAATAAAGTTTATTTTCTTTATCCGATAATTTCTTGGTTTTAACCAAAACTAAATCTCCTATTTTGATCCTCCATTCCTTTCTCTTCTTTTCTTCATGTTTAATTTTTCTTTTTATGGCTTTTTTTCTTCATCCTCTCGAATGCTTTTCGGAACATCTCTTCTTCTGTTTTGCTCTAAGCTTTTACCAATATCTTCCCTCAATTCTCTCTTATTCTGATCTAGTTTTTGTTCTAAACTCCTATCAATATCTTCCCTGTTTTGATCTATTTTCTTACTAAGATCTTCCCTCATTTTTTCTAATTTCTCATTATTCTTTTGCATATCTTCCCTTAATTTCTCATTATCTTCCCTTATATTTCTCAGCATTTCCATAATCATCATATTAGTATCAAGATTAACATTTCCTGCTATTCTATTCTCACTTTCTACACTAACATTTTCATCTTCAAATCCCAAAAAATCTGGGCTATTCCCTGTACTTTGTATTGGATCACAGCTAACTGTTACACTATCTCCCTCCATAATTATTTCTTCTGTATTATTGGTAGCCATTGTTTTTATTATCCTACCACTTCTCAGTCTCATTTAATTACCTTTTTGATGCTGTCTGATGCTGCAGCTTTGATGTCCAGCGTTCTGCCCCTTTCTCCTAGATTTGTATGTCGCTTCTGCGTTGTTTTATGATGAATCTACGTTGTCTCGTTGTTTTTGCGTCCACTTATCCGCGTCATTTGTTGCTCCTCTTGTTTCTGGAATCTGCGTCTTGTAGATCATTTTACTGCTGCATTCGCCTTTTCCTGGTTAATTCTGCTACTATCCTGGTTATTCTTGTTCCTTTTCTGGTCACTTTGCCTTCCTTTCCTAGTCACTTCGCCCCACGTTGGGCGCCAATTTGAAGTAGAATTAGTGTTGGTGTATATTTGCTTCACTTTAACTGCCCCACGTTGGGCGCCAATTTGCGAGAGAACAAATTGTGTTTACTTCACGCGAAACCATCTCGTGTGACGTCATACGTTGGTTGGTTCATTTGTTGTTTGTAGATTCCTCTGACGTAGCAATTGGTATCAGTTTTAGGTTATGTATATTGTCTTCCGGCTAGCTATTTAGGTAGACATTTAACTCTTGCAGGTTGTGAAGCGGAAAGGAATCTTTTGTCTATAAATGATACTGATGAAGAAACTGGTTTTATAATCTTTATTGCAGAACACGTTCACGAACACTTTCACAAATTAATTTGGATACTCGCCATACTGAAACTGTTTGTAATAACTTCTCACTTTTAACTCACGTACTTCAACTTTATATATTTAACTGTATAATCCTTTATAAGATTTCTCGTACTTCTGCTGCGCGTAACTTTATGAATTTAGAGACCGACATGAGAATCTTGTTGAACTGGGATCTGACGTGCTACGTGTTGAGAATCTTGTTGAACACTGGGGGACGATGTGTAATGTTTTGAGAATCTTGCCGAACTGGGGGACGCGTTACCTTGACCTGGCTTATTTATAGACTTACCTCAAGATACACCTAAAGATTATAAATGAATTACCATTGGCTAATAAAACGCGCCAACATTAGCGTCTATTTTACTATCCAATGAAAACCACTAATACATATTACTTTTATAGAATATTCTGGAAGCTTTTTTACTGAAAAGGCGCGAAACATTACGTAACTTCCTGGTTCCCGGTAACGATAAACAACTCAATCCCTTTCCTCAGTATTGTGTTATTGTTAACAGTTTCAGCAGAGCCGAATATTATTATTTACCATTAATAATTACAATTATCAAACCTCTGAAATCAATGTTACATAAAAATACATATTCATAATAAAATAATTATTTATATTAACGTAATTTGTGATACAAATTACCGTCTCACCATTTGTATTTGGATATACTTACATTTATGTTTCTATTTTAATATGTATGATATACTTACTCTCTTGAGTAAGACAATTATTTAAATAATCTTTAATATTGAACAAACAAGTATTACTGATTAACAATGGTATGGATAAATTTAGAATCATTTGAACTTGCACACAAAGAAGCAAAGAATTAAATTATGGAAAATGAATCAATGTTAAGCACTTACATTGCTCTACTTACCAATTACTGGCAGGACATGTTTTGAGGACCTATTGTCCCCATTTTCCGCTCCCAGGTACAGAAGAGAAAACAGCCTAGTGCAATCAAAAGCAATGTTATTACACCAGTAAAGCTTAGGATTCAATACTATACCTAAAAGTTTGGCTTGGCTTTTCACTTCATTTGAGATACTCTGTAGTATGAATAAAAAGAATTGTTTTATCATCATTAAGTTTGAAACCATTGGCTGCAAACAAGCTGCTGATGTCCTTTTGATCCATTAAAAAAAGGGAGAAAAGTAACATCATGCATAATGCACATGAAAGTTGTGTCATCAGCAGACAATACTGAGTTACCTGTAAGATAGGCAAATAATTTATTGCTTTTAACAAAAACAGTGAGCCCAATATAGAACACAGTCTCAAAACTGGCTCTAAAAATTTGGAATAACATATTATAATTTTGAGATAATTACATGACAAAATATGTATGTTGAATTTTCTGTTAATTGCCTGTTAAGTAAAATTAATATGGTAACTATGTGCATCTCATTAAATTAAACCGTTTTTTTTATGGCAGTAACAACCGTTAAAACATTCACTATGTACCATTTCATTTTCCAAGATTAAAGTTGTTTGTAAACAACTCTAACTTACTATTGGCTAAGAATGAAAACTTGCGTTTCATTAAAATCAAGCTTTACTGGAGTAGTAGAAAACACTTTTTAAGCATTTCTTTTTATAATGACCAAGACCTGGATTTTGATGACCTTAACTGTTTGAAAAATGAACAACAAAATGGCCTAAAAAGTGGGATTTATTTAATTTGTGAAATTAGTGCACAGAAAGTTACAATTTAATTTATATGTGAGTAAAACTGCTATACAGGCAGAAAAAGTAGGTATAAGAATAATATTGAGATAGTGTAGAAATTAATTAACAATATGTTTTTGTTCAATGTTCTTGTTTGAAGAATCTGGAAAGAAAATTAAGAAACCTGTTTTTGAAGCAGGTCGTACAAAACTTTAGCATTAACTCTCTTGAGTTCTCACATTATACACACTTCATTGCAAATGAAAGGGACTTCACTGCCTATGATACAACATAAGGACAAGGACAATAGCAACCCGACATACACAAACATGAGCGTGAAAAAGGGAAAACTGATCTTTCTCACCCCTATTTTGGGACATGAATTCACAACTGTAATGATAGCTGCTCCTCAACAACAGCCATCCCTCCACCCACCATTAAATAGGAATATGATATTTTCCCAAGAATGCGAATAAAGGATGTATAAAGTTACTCTTATTTCTCAGTTGAATATTGAAATTTCGGATTTTTGAAAATTTATCCTTATGTAAAATGTGAATAATATAAAAAATCTTTATAAACTGAATATAAATGCAAGAAAATGACTAATTAAAGACGCAAATGGCAAGAAAATTACTAAATAATACATAAAATTAAAAAACAATTCCCTAAAAATAGAAAATGGCATTCAAATGACCAAAAAATGACAATAAATATGTATGTCCATAATCTTGGATTCATGATAAGGATTTATGTACACTCAGTCAAACTAAAAGTGGTTGGACTCTTGAGCAGTTACATTTTTTCAAAGTCCCTTCAAGTGAACTTGCAGTTTACAACCATCAACAGCTTCTGTGTGCCACTTTGACTAACTCTATAATACAAGCCACAAACACTGATTTGGGCTACCTTCACACCATGCTTGGCATGGAGCAGTGGATAAGCAGCTACTTAACTTCTACACAAGCAGCTCAAGTTCAGTTCTCCATACTGGATTGCTATCTTTTACTTTTTACCACTATTTTATTTACTATAATTAAATAATATTGCTTGTGTGACTTCATTTTACTTACAAACATAATCACAATAAAGGATGAAATTTGTGGTTATAAAATTAAACTGACTAAGCATGAAATTTCCTGACCAAATTAATGTCATTTTGCCATCCACTGATATGGCAGTCTACTAAATAAATGCCACATATATAAAAAATAAAGAAAACCTGTTACAATTTTGCTCATGTATTTAAAATGAAAGGGGGGGGGGAGTTGATTAGTTTCACAAAGTTTTGAAATTGCAACCTCAATAGTAACTCTATACCACTGAGCTAAGAGGTTGCAGTAAGTGTGGCACTGTAACAAGATTTAGTCATACTCCACTTGAGAACCATAAAAGAATAAAGTGTGTTTTGGTTACTATATTTAATGTTGAAACACACTGAAACATCTGTCTGTTTGAAATTTCGTATGTGAATTATTTTCTCAGAAGACTTTTGTGACTGTAGTTGTGTTCCCCATTATAACTAGTATAAGAATGTACAGAGTCTTGTGAACAAAGCCTGGCTGTCTCCCCAAGTGCTCATGGAAATACCTGATTCAAGCTCTGTCCCTCAGATGCCAGCCAGTTTAAAATTGACCAAGTGTACATGTTAGCAATACCTATGATGCAACAATTAAAAGATAACATGTCATTGGAACCCAGATCATTCTAATGACCGCAGTTCAATCACAATGACATGAGGTTTGAAGAATAAGTAAGTTACTACCACTTGTATTTTTGTTATGTAAAATAATGGCTTTGGGATTTTATACCAAGAAAAAAAATAAATAATCCTGAAGAAATTGAGATGTCAATTTGCATTTTTAGCTGATAATATTTTCACTTATTTTATGAGGACATCTGAACATATCAAAGCATATTCATAGTCTACATATAACCTAATTTAAATTATTTCCTTGCAGATATTTATTATCAATAAATCAAAGTAGGTAAAGAAGTAGGCTTTTGTGTGAATAGTCATGAAATCCTTATGAAATGGTAACTGATAGAAAAAGCTGTGTGACTGTCTTAAATCAAATACAGTAATATCAACTAAATGCTCCCAAATTACACAAAACAAAACATAAATTTCTTAGCATTCCTTTGGATAAGGAATTTTCTAAGCTTTCTAACTGCATTTGTCCCATTGGGTTACCTAGAAGAGGTGTTTCCAATATAAGATGCTTAAAGTTTTTACACATTTAAATTGGTAATTACTAAAGATTATTTATATTAATACTCCAACTCAAATATGCTAGGACTTTCATTATGCCATCTTTGCTTGAAATGTAATGTAAATAATGCAGATTAAATGTCAAATATAAGAACCACTTCATTGTTGCTACATTTAATTGGGCATTACAGTAGGTAATACAGAAAAGGTTTGAGATTTTTGTCTCTAGCATGTTTAGCAGCATGTTCATTTTTAGCAGTAAATAGAAACTAACAAATAAACTTAGTTGCTATAGAAAACATATCAGCAAATTAAAATATTTCAGCACTGCTTTTAGTTCATTTTTTATAGTTCCTTTTAATTATTTATAGAGTTAAGTTAGTACATAGAGTTAGATAATAAGTATTGCAAATTAGTAATCAGTTGTGTCTAATAACACATTATGGATTTGAAGTTATATCACAGGCTTCTGATGAAACTCATCCTTTCATGAAAATCTTTGGCAGATCATGAAGAGCCATCAAATAAAAACTGCATTATAGTGCTCTGACATGATTCTTCATAAAGTGAATGAGGCTTATAAGGTACAGAATCTAATTTCATTATTTATATCATCTGATAGAATCTCAATTTAAATGTTTAAAGGAAAAAGAAAAGATTATTTTGCTATAGCACAGTGTTTAATATATGATCAATTATGCAGTTTTCATGTGATAAGTTTAAAATTTAGACTGTAGTTCAGTATGCTGAAAGGAGAAATAAACTTTAACCCTATAGCTAGGGATTAACTTGCAAAGCAGCTTATATTGAAATAAATTTTATTTTGCAATTAAAGTATCATCCCTTATTCAGTCTTTAATTGTGTGCTTCATGAGCATCCAAAAACGGAAAGAAGGGGGAATATAATCCTGTCTTCCGTATTAACATATATGTACTTAACTGGCCACATGATGCAGTTGATAGGGTGCCTCAATACCAATACTGATTCTTCGCTAATATTTGTTATACTTGATATTTAGTTTATAAAACATTCTACAGATAAGCTTCTTCATTGCATTGTTACAGCATTCTTTTTAGTGTATAAACATTAATAAGCAATGCACTTATGTGGAGTCAACTTTAACACTCTTAAGTGCTTCATTTGCCTGCTTATTAAGCAGAATATGTATCATAAGCATACATCCATGGCAACAGCTGCCTGTTGACTGCCAAAGCAATTTCCAAGTTGATTTGTTTGTAGTCTGGTATATTCTCCAATGCCTATGAATAAACCTGAAGATGGGGTTGTTTGCTTCTACTAAATCAAAATTTATTATTCAATTTTCAAATTGTTTAATATGTATCTCCATCCAAATTTGTGGTTGTTTAGATTTCTGGGCTAGCTTCAATAACTTTATTTCAGTTTTTATTTCATGGTTTTTGGATCCAAAATTCTGATGCAACTGCTGATTTTTCTGTTTGTTTGTATGTGATGGAGCATCTATGTTCTTTGAAATGAATGCCAATGTTTCTTTTAGTTTTCCAGATGTATACCTTATCCTAATTTTCACATTGAATCTGGTAAATTCCTGACCTTTTTCTCTGGAGTTATGCAATCAGTTTTAGTTTTATTAAGTTTTTGACAGTGTATTTTTTTTTTTTTTTTTGCCAGAATGATGTTGCAATTTTTTATTATCTTTTGGAATTTTTGAAAGAATACCAGGTGATAAGTAAATTTCTGAAATTCATCTTCTCTGGTTTTTGAAAACAGCCCAGAAACCTAAAGAACTAGAATTTTAGGAGAAGATTTACATTAAAAAATTTGATAATAAATCTTGATTTGCCAGAAGCAGTCAACCCAATCTTTAGTTTCATCCACAGGCATCAGAGGATACCCCAGGCGACAAGCGAGTTGACTCAGAAATTGCTCCAGCAATCAACAGGCAGCTGACAAGGTGAGTGTAAGTTCACATTACATGTCCTGCTTAATAAACAGGTGAGTGAAGTAATTAGGAGTGTTTTCAAAGTGCATTAAGATTTACTTCACTGTGTGGATTCCATCACAATTACAGTACCCATAGCAAATGTTGTACTACATTATGTGATAACTGATTCAAACTCTCACACTTAGAATTACAGTGAAATAAGCACATATCCTAAGAAGGCAGATGTGTAATATGATTTGCTGCTACATCCACACATATTTCTTGGAAAATGTTCATTCAAAAGTATCATTTCATCTTCTGTAACTTAATTGATTTTTCATTTAACATTTTCTCTCAATCAAGAGTAGATCCCATACCTCTGAATATATTGAGGCTTTTTGCTCTGCATCTGTCTGTGGATCAGGAATACTTGGAAATTATACACTAGTATGCAAAACCTAAGGATGGGTAAAGTAATATAACAAATGAACTACTTGGTGGAAATAGATGAAGGTGCGGGAGCATGTTGCCAGAGGTCTCTCACACCTACACAGAAAGCTGGACATCACATGGCGTGGGTGTAGCGAGCCTATAGTGCCAAATGGGTCTGGTCCCGCAACACGGGGCAGTTGACAAAACAGGACAAGACGGTGTGTGGCAATTAGCGAGGTATTATGGTGCACTGCAATGGTGTTCTTCATTGCAACATGGTCTGTAGACACCATTTGGATGACTTCACACAGGGAAGAATCATCAGGAAACTGGAAGAAGGGCAACGTGTGACAAGTGTTACTCAGGAGTTTGGAATTGCTCACAGCATTGTTTCATATGCATGGGGAACCTTCCAAACCACAGGCACTGCTGTCCCAAGGAGAGGTGGTAGTTGACCAAGCTCAACTACAGCAGCAGATGACTGCTACATTATGCAACAGGCAAGAAGGGATCCACGCCAAACAGTGGGTGCAATTGCAATCACATTTAACAGGACAGCTAGGCACGCAATCTCGCAATACACAGTGGCACGGCGAATACACAGAGGTGGACTCTTTGCCTGATGGCAAAGTGCGTTGTGTTCCATTGACATCTGCACATCAGCAGCACCATTTGCAATGGTCCCAAGAGCATCAAAATTGGACCAATGAGGAATGAGGTCACGTGCTCTTCTCGGATGAGAGAAGATTCAATCGAAGTAGTGATTCTTGATATAACCTCATCTGGCGAGAGGTGGGAACATGTAATGAAACCAGGAACATCCTTGAACATGATCGTTTTGGTGGTCCGGGTGTTATGGTTTGGGGAGGCATAATGTTGCATGGGCGCACCGATCTCCAAATCTTTGAACACGGTATGCTCACTGGTCAACGTTATTGTGAAACTGTGCTGCTTCCCCATGTGGGTCTTTTCAGGGGTGCAGTCGGCCCTGATTTCATTTTTATGGCTGACAATGCACGGCCGCATCAAACAGTACAGGTGGAGGATCTCTTGAAACAAGAGGATATTCGGAGAATGGACTGGCCTGCCCGTTCCCTCGATTTAAATTCCATCGAACATGTGTGGGATGCTTTGGGGAGATGCATTGCAGCACATCCACATGCACCAATGACCATCCAACAGTTGTCAACAGTGCTGGTGGAGGAATGGAATGCCCTACTACAAGAACTGCTTACCAACCTTGCAGCCAGCATGGGAGCACGATGCAGAGCATGCAAGGCTGTCTGTGATAATCATACACCCTTTTAAGCACCATGTATCTGTTTCTGTAAATCTAGAGTGTCATCATATGTCGTATTGACTTTTGTGTAGCTTATGGTCTATGAATAGAAGTGACATTTCTGTTCGTCTCATAGCATATTCCGTTTAGTTGCCTACTGTAGCATACCGTAGCAGTTCCCTCTATGTATGATTCAAGTTTCAGAGAGCTATGTTACTTGGCAGTGTCACAGCATGTGAAGATTACTTTTGTCCTTAGGTTTTGCACACCAGTGTATTAAAAATTGGAATTCAAGTTTCTAACATAAAAATTCCTTGTGTTAAAGTGTATGAAAACTACTTCTGGTTAACTAATTATGTAGTATCTTCATTTTCAATAGCTTCAAACTAATAATTCATGATTTAAATATCAGTGACTGTTCAAATGAATTTGATGAACCTACAATCAGTCTGAACTGATGGTAAAACTTGTGTACAAAACTTTAGGTGAATGCAGTGGGAGCTAAATATTGACTAACCTGCCAATGCTATGAATTGGGTGACAAAACCAAGAAAGAAACACCAAGAGTCTTACTTATTCAAGTATATATATACATATACATATAACTATTCAGACATTTCAGAATAAGGCTTAATTTTTTTATTTGACTCAGTTCAAGCAAATTATCCATTTATAAATAGTTAATTGAAGTTTGTATTTCTGTGCAGGAGCATGTTTTGCATATAAGCAAAGCACACTTTTGTTAATTAGACAGAAATAGAATAAGAAACTTATTGAAGAACATCTCCTTTACTTTCTAACACATACCTAAGGTAAAGGAAGTTAAGCTAAAAAATTCAGTTGTGAGAATTTGTTGGAAATACCTTCCGATCCAAAGAGCATCTTTAGAAAAAGCTTCACATGTGCATCTGTCTGTTAAACCAAAACTCAAAAATGAAAAGCAGATAAATATATGAGAATGCGTACTTAAGCCAAGCAGACTTTAACAATGAAAGCATAGCTTTTCATGAATATCTCTGTCCCAAAAGACCCTTACAAAAAAGGTTTTCATTGTTTTTAATCATCTCAAGTATGACTTTAGCAATTTTTATTAAATATATATTTAAGATATAGCTTGTAATATAATATGTGTATCTTGAATGTTTCATAAATAGACTTTGAAATCTTCATCTTTAGTGAGTTTTATATAGCAAAGACTAAAAGAGGTTGATATAGCTACTAGAGAGAAAATGAAGATCTTATTAAAATGTTTAGTTTATATCAAATACAATTTCTGTAGTATTAACAATTGTGAAATATTTTTTTTAAAATTTCAGAATATTTTGAGTGGTATACTGTGAAGTGCTAAGTGACTGTTCTTTTGTTTCCCATTAGTGGATACAAAGAAAATGCAGATAAAGGTTTACATATATGCCATCTGCTTTTTGAACAGTTAGCTGTCATCTCAGCCTATTGTATGTTCCTGTGGACCTACAACAAAGTGTATATATAAACCATTTCTGGCAAATATAATAATTAACAACAAGCAGGCATAAAAATGAGCTTTTGTATGAATAATTTGTACAATGACTATGAAGTACTTGCAAGTGATGATAAAATAGTATTTTTAATTCTGATATCAAAATTTCATCAAACATGCATTTTCAAATGCCCTAAACCTCCCTCCCCCAAATAAAGCATGTTTACAAAAAGAGAGAGATAGAGGGAGGGGTGACATTAAAAAATGAAAGGTGAAATGAATACCTACCTTCGTATTTAAGGTCAGTATTCTTCAGGGATGAAATAAGATAATGTTCATGAAATTGTATCCAACTTAATCACCCCTCAACATAGAAAAAGGTGTTGCTATTTTTTATTTTCTTAAACAGGCTGCAATGATTTTGATTAAAATACCATTTGTTTGAGATATGGACATGAGTAAAATACATATCTATAAATGTACTGTGGAATCCTCTACACATAGAATTAATTTCATTTAATTTTCTTTATTGGATTTAAGAGATAGACAAAAGCTCACTGCATAAAAAAATGTGGAGCTTGTTACTAAGTCATTTGTGATGAACAGCTACTTTTGTAGCTTTAGGTATTTAAGAGATATTGCCTGTTATTCATTTAAGTTTTCCAAAATTTTAAGTAATACATTCTTTGTTTTCCCTCAAAACATGCAAAAACAAACAAACAAACAAAACAAAAAAAAGAGGATCTCAACAATTTTGAAGGATTAGTAAAACAAAATGTTTTGTATTTTTGTATTTCAAACATATTTGCTAACTGATGAATTTTAGAGAACTTTCAAAGACATACAGTCATATACTAGTAAGTTATTTTAAAGACTGCCACTGTGTTCAAAATGTGGAACAATACCAGTTTTTAACATTGGAACAATGCCATTATTACTAAGAGCAAGTCCTTTTACATAGAAGAGGAAGGGGAATTTATGACATATCAAGTGTTAGCTGATTGTAACAGCATCTTAAGGAACTTTATTAATATAATGGTTATTACTTTGACAGTAGTAACTATATGTCAACTGAACAAATAGAGAATAAGCTGTACAGAAAAGAAAGCTCATACTGAAAAATAATTTTGTTACATTCACATGACTTTCTCTACCCACTCTTGTACAAATTATTATTACAAAAGCTTTTCTTCTATCTGCTCCATGTAAATTGAGATAAAATTTTGTAGAAGTGATCTTATTACACAGTTTTTTGTATGTAAAAGGGGAATACAGTAGGACTAAGCAATAGTCAAATCTTTTAAAAGTGACTTGCTAGGCAATGGATTTAAAATTCCATTCGCTTTGCATGACCACAAGAAAAAAGCTTAATAGCGATTTAGCAGTTGATAAAAGTATGAGCTATTTGATAATTCAAACCAATAAGAAAGAATATCTCAGAAATGGTTAATGCAAACAAAAAAAAAGACATAAATTGTATGTTTTAACAAGATCTACATTTTTTACTTTCTCTACCATGGACATAGTAGGTAGAGAAGATATTGCATTCCTCCTAAAAATTTGATACAGAGATTTCACCAGAAATACATGTTTTGAAGCCCCTTGAATGCAAAAAAAGCATTTTTAGAAAAAAGTCTATTGTGTGTATCTGTATGTTTGTGAACAGCATAACTCAAAAATGAAAAGTTAGATAAGTACCAAACTTGGTATTTAAGTTCAATACCTTCCAAAGATGTGACACAAAGATTTTCAAAAAAATCCCCCACCCAAACTACCCTTTACATGGAACATTTTTTGAAATTTATGATTTTCTGAAAAATGGCTCTAATGATTTTTTATTAAAATACCACATATTAAAGATATTTACATGACAAATAAAATACATACTTTGAATTTTCTGAATAGGCTGTGAAGTTCTCTTCATTTGGAAGGAATTCTGTATAATCTTGTATAATGGTAAACGTTAAGCAGTAGATGAAGCCTTACTGCACAAAAACAGTAGATCTCTTTAGAACACATAATTTATTTCAAATAACTTCTTTTTTGGCATAAGCCATTTACAAAATGTCTGTTATTAATGGTTCGAGTTGTTCAATACTTTGTCATTCTTTTTAAGTCCTGTTGATTTTCAGCTGTTTCTCATACATGGAAAGAGTATGGAATTTTAAGGCCAGCGTATAGTGTCCTGTTCTTAAACATTTTACTATCACTGTTCCCTCTGTATCCTAATGAAATGTGTAACGTAGCTATTTGTACAAAGGTTTATCGTGATTAAAATGAGGTAGACAGAAAAATAAACTTTTGTAAGAATAATTTGTTTACACACTAATAAACAATAGAGGGTAGAGAAAGTCATATGAATGTAACACATCAGATTTTTTTATGAGTTATACAAAATTTATTTGAAATAGAGATGACTTCACAGGTATTCACAGAAAGTTTAAGGTATACATTTTATTTGTCATGCAGATATCTTAAAAGTACAAGATTTTAAGCAAAATCATTAGAGCTATTTTTCAGAAAGTAAAAAATAACAAAAATTTGTTCATGTAAAGAGTAGTTTGGATTGGGAGATTTCTTGAATGTTTTTGCACTGTACTTAAACGCCAAGTTTGAACTTTTCATTTTTTAGTCATGATTTCACGATGTCACATAATTGAACCATTTTTAAAAATGTTTTTTTTTGGATTCACAGAACCTCAAAATGTGTATTTCTGGTGAAATCTTGGTATAACATTTTAGGTTGGAACACAATTCTTGCAATGAACCCATAGAGGATTATGATGAAAGGGGTGTTAACCGAAGGTAAGCTTGGGAAATAAGATCGAGTCAGTATGAGAACCAAGTAAACAAATAATGAGAAAAAAAATTATCTGTAGCTTAAAAAACATGTAGATAATTCTAGGCCAGTTATAATAAATCACTGTGCATTGTGTCAGTCAGGTCAGGAACAGTTTTTAATTTGCTGGTTTGCTACTGATATCATGTGCTTTTGATTGCAGCACGTAGCTGAAAAAATGATCTTGCAAACATAACATAAACACTGATTTACTAAAGGGGATACCACTGGAACGGACACAAATGAAACTGAATTGTTTGTTAACAGAACATTTACTGTAATTTTAGTTTTGCAACATACAGGTTACATATTTAATTGCTGCAGATTTATTTTTCTTTTGCTGGTTTGTTGACTAATATCAGAAATGCATTTGAACCTTTCAGTTGCTTAGGTGATGTTTCTTATTATTGTCTTTTCTGTGAAATGTGTTTAATAAGGTTACTTTATAAGAGATATGAGTGAGGCTTTAGCATGTTACTTTATAAGAGATATGAGTGAGACTTTAGCGCTTGTTTTCAGATTTTTGAAACAAAATTATTGCTATCATGTGTATTTATTACTATTATATACATTTTGAATAAACTAAAAGAGTTATGTAAACAAATGTAAAGTTGTGAAGAAATATTTTTGTTTCAGCTTTTCTGTTCGTACATCTTCTGGGTTATGCAAGTGGTAGTTAAATACATATATAGAGTATCCAAGATTTCTCAAGGCAGTAATGCCCATTGCTCATAAACTTTTGGGCTTCCTTGATTGTGGATTTGAATTTAATGAAGTTGTGAACAGTTCTAAATTTGGCACTGATGGGGATCCAAAGAAGCTTCTCTACATCAGTGCGTAACTTTGTTGATGGTGCCATTGTTCTTTCATAAATCATAAGAAATGTTCCTTCCTCTTTTAAATGCTATTCTTTACAGTTACATTTCATCCTCAAGAGAGGACTACTATTTTGTATGGCTAAAGAAAATGCTTGGAAATTAATGGCAAATATGCAAAGCAATATTTTTAGAGAATCTTATTTTTCTTTTTATACATCTGGGTTTCCTTCATAAAGCTTTCCTTTTATTCATGAAGCTTTATTAACCGGTTACATGCCAAAGCACAGTCTTCTTTCATGGTTGTCTTCTAGGATTCAGTTTGATTTTTTCTTCCCTAATTATGTCTGTATGCTCTTAGATGTACTGTCTGTCCTTAAAATCAATATGTGTTTTTGATTTTGGCCACATTTTTTGTTGTTATGGATACAAATATGATTTTGGATTTTACTATTTACATGCCATCTTTTATGTCCATTTTATACAGACACTGATGGCCTCGTTTAAGTTGCCAATAAGTCCTCTAGATTTGCTAAAGGTTGACATGATTCGCATTGGCTTTCTCTGAAGGCAGGGTGGTAATATGCAACATGTAGTACTGTACAAGTTCTGTTAGCTCCTCTCTGCCTTCACAGAAAATCTAAAGGAGTGATATCAACATTCAGCAGAGCTAGCATGCTTGTCTGCAAATTTAAATGAAGCAAGTAATACAAGCATGTGGTTTCAATCATACAGAAAGCATTCAGCACAGAGTAAACAAGTTTGACACAGCTGAATCAGCACTGTACAGTGGTTGGTTGTGCAGAGAATAGCAGCAAAAGATTAAATAACATTTTTTTTTATTAAATCAATAAGCAACAAGTGAAAAACAAGTGGAAATGGGACATGAAAAACTGAAGCAAGATAATTTATTGATGGGAAATTGTAAATGTAGATAAACTGTAGTGATTGTCTACAGAATGAGTGGCCAGGGTCAAAGTTCAGTAGACAATCAAATTGTAAATCTCTTAGCACAATAAATAAATAAATAAATACTAAAACAATAACATTTATGTTGGATTATGCAAGTGGGGCTGGAAGAGAAGTCCTACTCATTGTTTATAATTTTAAGAATGATGGCACAGTTAGCAACTATTCTGTAATGTCAACACCTGGGAAATGTACTTCTAGGAGGTGATATTACATTCAAATTCTGCCAGCATAAGTCCAAAAGTAAATGAACACCCAGTACAGATATTAAAAGACCTGAGCTTTCTATACAGAGCCTGGATATAGGTATTTTGGTACCACAAGGCAATTACACTAGGTTACAAATGAAAACTTTTTTTCTGTGGTACGATTAAAAATAGGTGACTTACTAATTTTGGTATGCAAAATTAAAAAATACATTCCGTTTTTCCATAGCACATCTCATTTAGGCAATATGGCAATGTTCAATGAAAATATAATTGTAAAATTTTAAAAAATATTACACGCTCATATACAACTTTTAAATAAAATAAATAATAACAACATGAAAGCATACCTGAATTAGAGAATGTATGTTAGTTATCTTGTGTGCCCCTTTTTCTTTTCCCATGGAACTTCAGTGTACGTGATTTTCTCAAGTGTTCTCTGGTAGGTTCATTGCATGCAAGACACCAGCGGTAATCAGCCATCATATGTAAATCCCAATGTCCCTGATAACATCATTCAAGTTCTGGTGAAACCTTTCACCTTGCTCTTCACCGACAGCTCCTAAATTCAACGGGAAGTAGTCAAGTATGACTTGAAATTAAACTTCAGACTCACACATTACAGGCCAGGCAGTCTGAAATTTTCCAGCATATTTCTGACAATTTTCTTTGTATTGTGGGTCTTTCACATTGTTCAAAAATTTCTTAACAACCTCTCTGAATCCATTCATATTTTTCAATTTCATTCATAGAACTGGTAAAATTAACATCTTTCATCAACTTCCTTATCTGTGGTCCATCAAATGCTCCCTCTCTGATTTTAGCCTGTGACAATGATGGAAACTTTGTGCATAAGTACTGGAAGCAAGGGAAACTTTTGTCAAGTGCTTTCATGAATTGTTTCATCATGCCAAGTTTTGCGTGTAATGGAGCGAGTAGAATTTTTTGACGATCAACAAGATGCAGGTTCCAGTTGCTGCCTCTCAGGCCATTGGTAGTTTCCCAATGTTTGTCCCTTGCCCTGCTATCCCATTCACAAAGAAAACAAGGGAATTTTGTGTATCCACTCCGTTGTACTAATAACAGACCAATGACTTCAAGTCACCACATATTTACCACTCATGGTCATGATACTTAATTTTCTCAAGAGCATGCTTCAGAGTTTCATAAGACTTTCTTAGGCTCATAGAATGTGCAAGCAGTATTGAAGCTAACTTGTTGCCATTATGAAGTACATTCACACAAAACACAAGTTGATCTTCTTCTGTATAATACTTGTGAAACTGTGTTTTGCGATTCCTATACCACAAAAATGTAATGCCAGGTGATAAATTCTCCTGTAGTCTTGAGCCCAGTGATTCACTTTTTTGTTTTGTGAGGCCTCAATCCCTCACTAAACCATTTAACTCGAATGTTGTGGTGAATTGTCAAATTCTTCTGGATCAGAAACCAACTCATTTTCGGAAGTCATGGAGCTGCTTTCAGATTAACTAAAATTGAGGTCTGGATGGCGCCGTGGCCGAGTGGTTAGACCGCTTGCCTCCCACCAAGGCAGCCCGGGTTCAATCCCAGGGACCTGCATGTGGGATTTGTGGTGGACGAAGTGGCGTCAGGGTGGGTTTCTCCGGGTTCTCCAGTTTCCCCCGCCATTCATTCCACCAACTGCTCCATCATCACCTTTCCTTCCATCCATTTCACCAACATTTCATTTCATCTACTTCCTTCATCCCATACCGGGCATCGGGCTGATCACCCATCCTGGATGTTCTGTCTGATCCATGAGTGGCTGCTCCTCGATGGGCCTCTGACCCCTGTAAGTCCTGGGGGTGTAAGTCCTACATAAGAGGAGGGTAAACAGATAATGAATGAATGAATGAATGAATGAGGTCTGCTGGTGGTGTAGGTATAGGTAGTTTGGGTCCATGAGGAATAGGCCATATAGCTGAGTTCAGATTTGGATATTTAATTCCCGCCTTATATTTTTTGTTGTAGCCAGCAACTTTGCATATGCAAAAGTAATAGCTATCATGGTGATTCTGCTGCTCTCTCCATATCATTGATTTGGCATATGGCATTGCCTTCCATTTTCCTTCATACCAATAATGTAATCCCTCAACACAACTGTTACATGCAATATGAGGCGCGAACGATTTATCCTGATCACCAACTTACTCTTTGAAATATGCGTAATATAGTTTCATTGTTTGTGAGTTAATTTTATGTACCTTGCCATCAAACACGTAACACCCACAAATATAACAAAACTTCTAAGGACTTTGTAGACACTGTCTCCTGCGTAATCCTGATGTAGAAGTAATACTCAAACTTTTATTTTAGCACTACACATATAGAAGACGAACATGCATATTAACACAAGTTTTCAGCTCAACTGTAGTTGAGATCTATGATAGTTGTAAATGTAAACACAAATGCCTCACAAGAAGACAGACCTGACACAGAACAAAACTGATAAGTGCTGGGAATATAAACATAAACATCTGGATGATAAGGGAGGACGGAAGCGAGCCGATTAGGAAGAAAATCAACAACAGATTTAGAATAACATAATAAAACGTAGCAGTAAGCTGTATAAAGTTGCATGCATTTAGCGCCATAGACATATATGCACAAATCATAAAGACTAGATGTGATAGCAAAAGATGGACTTCATTTTTTTAAGTCAGGGCACTGATTTCCATTAAAGTCACATATTTCCATTTATACCACAGAATCAATGTTGACCAGTGTTATTTGCATTTATTTTGTATACCAATAAACAACCTATGTAATAGTAAATGCTCAATGCAAATAATTTAACTTTTACAAGTGCAACATAATGGCATGTTATCTCATGTTGATGGAAAATTCTATCTGCAATTGATTGAAAATATACTGCTCAGTGAATTGCTCAGTGCAGTTATTCAATGTATGCCTGAGAATATGGCAAAAACATGATGGGATAACTGTGCACTTCAGTGTTGATATTCATTGTCAGCTGGAAAGCTGATTTCCCTGAGGGAAAATTGAAAGAGGAGCCTCAGTTCCATGGTCAACATGATTGTCAACTTTTGTTTCTTTGGTTCTATACCAAGTTGTTATATGAAACTGCCTGTTAGTACCCTAGCTACTACCTACATTGCTCTACAATGTACATAGCTGAGGGAGTGCAGCAAAATATTGTGCACCACTGTATTGCATGTGTCATTGGTAACTTGGAATATTTGCTGTGGGGTATAGGTTGTTCATGGGTAACAAACATTAAAGCAGTTGATCAAAGTTCTCATTGCATTTGTAATAAACAATTCTGGTTTGTATTCTTCTATCACAAGGTATTCAGCTTAGACTCATCTACTATCTACATTATTTTGATCCAGAAAGTATATAATGTTAAACTATTTTTATTATTGTAATAATGAACTCTCAACCTTTAAACAAGACTCCTTTAAAAGAAATTGTGTCCCAGATATCATGTTCATAGTTATGGAAAAGCTTAACTAAAATATGCCAAATATGAAATTGTCAGTCACAGTAATGAAAGAAGAGAGAGAGAGAGAGAGAGAGAGAGAGAGAGAGAGAGAGAGAAACAAAGGAAAACACAGCAGTTTGGGAGGCAAAGTCTTCAGTAACTGAAAAGATTTCATTAAAAATTCACCTTAATATAGACTTAATTCCCTTATTCCCATATCACTTTATTTATTAACCTAAAAAGACAGCAAGTTACAAATCTGAAATAAACACAGGGATACTAAAATAAAAATTGTATATTTTCAACCAAAGAAAAGGACAATAACAGTCCACTTCTGTGAAGAAGTATATTATTTGTTGGCTGGATAGGGTATGCATAGTTCATAGATATTATCTTTTCATTATTTACTTCCACTGCCTGATTTATGTCCCTCTCAAAGCAACCAATAGAGTTATCTTTTGCCTCGTGTGCCTCTTAATTACAGTGCTTTCTCTCCTTCTGAAAGATCATCTGAGGATTTACAATGAATATTTTCATGAATTTCCCATTCTAAAAATTTTAAAGGTTGCAATACATTCCTTTTCTTGCGGTGTGCTATCATTAACAGTGCCTTTAGGCTATACCTTAGTGCTATTTCATTGCAGTTGGTCAACAACAATGAATTGTGCTAAAACTTCTGCCAGATACTTACTGCATAAACTACTACTGTAGTCCAGGACATCTTTCAGAAGAAGCTAATTCTTTAAAGCTGTTCACCCAAAAGTTGGGATCATCAGCATAAAGAGACACTTTTACCTTATTCTTTCATTCGGCAATTAATTGCCTCAATTTATGCAACATTTTGTGATCTTCTTGCAAAATTTCTTTGAATTCATCAATTTGTTACAGATATTGGGAAAGACAATAAAATTGCTTTACTAAAGCAGTTCTGTATGGTAGCCAGTCTAACACATACCCACTGTGAATGTGCATGATCTGCAGCATGTTCTATTTCATTTCCTCATTTTTGTCAAGGAATGAAATGAGTAATTGCAACAGAACCTTCCTGTGTTTTGTCTTCAAAGAATGAATTATACCTAGATTCAAAGGCTGCAGATGACGGTGTAGTTTCTATATGAAGACTGATTTGATGTTTCTTTGGTAAATATTAGAATAAAATATATATGAAAGCACAAGGCATTCTTTATTTCTAAAACAATCTGTATTATACTTCTCTGTGACTTCTTTCTGTTTCAAAATATCAACAGATTGGAGCTGAAGAAAACCAAATAGTATTTCTTTACAATGTCAGCTGGGCTATGACCAGAGGGGTGAAGGGGAGTTTTCCCACCCTGAATCAAAGTTTGTTGACTTTCAAATTTGAAATCAAATCCAAGAAAAATTTTTATTATATTTCATTATGTCATGATGTTGCAGTCAAATGTAAAAGCTTAGAATTTTGCAATTGCATAAGGCAATTCCTTTAATGGTTAATATAGGTATCAATATTAATTGGTACTATAGTACTGCATTCCGTTGTTAATCAAGCCATGTTTCAAGAAATAATACCTACAATAATTTTGAAGATCCAAGTTATGGATATGGGATTGGAAGGACATAATGTTTGGTAGCAACTTAAATATTATTCATTCATCAAAGATGTTTCCTCCATGACATCACATAACAAATTCTGGAAACATTAGTGGTAATGAAGAGAGAAAGAAAATGATTGACACTTGCTGATTATTCCACTATACATCTATTTTATTCTACATAAAAAATACAAATGAAAATGATTACATTGTTACATAGACCCTTTTTCTAACACCAATAATCGTATTTCTAGATTTAACCCAGGATAATTGCAATTCTAGATTTAACCCAGGATAGTTTTTAAGTTTAAAGTATTATAAACTGGTGTTATTGTAATTATCTATTGTGCTAAGATGAATACAGAGCATGCCACATGATCCTTGGCTTCGCCAGGACAATAATGATACTGCATCACTTATTGAAATAAAAAGGTGTCCATTCTGAGTAAAATTTCATCCCCCCTGCATCTACACAAGAATTCTGGCTATGGGTGTGAATGTCAGATAATGGAACTTCGTTGTCATCTTTTACATCTTAAATGATTGTTATTTTTAAATAATTTTTAATTTCTTCCATTTAGCACTCAGTTGTCCACAGAAAATCAATACATAACTTAACACACCTGCAGAAAATGGTCAAAGTAATTCAAATTTAACTGAAACTCGGAAACCTCAGATGAGGCTAATGAAAGTATCATCAAATATATCTGTAAAGCAGTTGTGTAGAAATAACAGTAACTGTTTATGCTGAGTCAAAGTATTTTCAGTAAAAAGGGTACAGTTCACAGATTTGTGACAAATACTTTTCTTGAAAGACAAGTTTTCCTTAAAATGTGATTGGTAAAAGTTTAAAAAGCATCACACTCATGGAAATTTTCTGAGAATATGTGTTAAAAATAGTATTTGTTAAGGACAACAGGTTGCAATTAAGCTCAGTTTTCACTGAAGAAAGCTCTCAAAATAAGAGATTTCAATTTCTCTCATTGGGATATTTATGGAAATTGGTTGACATGTCATGGCACTTTTATATGCTTTAATGTGCTAGATACATTAGTTTTAACATAGCTTGGCATAGGATCAAAACATGGTCCTTAGAATAATTATATCAGTACTGTATCTTATCACTACCACAATTTTTCTTTCAGGTTCTCTATTTTGTACAGTATACTAACCATGTTATTTGCATAGAGTGTTTTTTTATGATTTAATCTTAGAAAAATTTTATAACACTTCAAATGTGAAGGAATAAAGAATAGTCAAATTAAAATGAATTTGAATTTATGAAATGAAAATTTATTAACTCACAAGAAAATCATTCCATTTAATTTTTTTTTTTTTTAAGCAATTACAAACGTTTTAAGACCTAATATTTAATGGTTGATTCATTATTGGTATGATTCATTTAATCGCTTAAAAACTTCCCTGCACTAAACTCATTTAAATTTTCAGAATCCTGTAATGACAATAGGTATAGAAGTAGAAAGATTTGAACAATCAATAACTAATAAAAAATGCCATTTTTGACAATGTTTCACATTCCAGTAATCTTGAATGTGAGAATGTTAAAACAGTGTTCTCTTTGCTACTGTTGTTATTAGGATGCTGGAGATTTTGCATTCAGTCATCTTACCTTTTGTAAAATTAAAAATCAATAACTATACAACAACCTCTAGTCCATCAATATGATGAGCATTAGCCCAAAACTCATCATCATTAAGTGTCTATGAATGCTTGACTTCCCAGCAATACAAGAAATGCAAAAATTGATATGTGCTTAGCAATCATCTCCAAAACTAAATACTGCAATCAATGGAGGGATATGTAGTAGGAGGTGGAAGGAAATAATGGTGCTTATCATCATCATCATCATCATCATCATCATGATGTCTTTAAAATAGTATGAAATGACCATTTTGCAAGATAAATTTTATAGCATAGGATATCATACTTTTCAAATTTAATTTAGAATCGAATGTTATTATTCTACCTTCAGCATCACTTTCATTGTTTTATCTCTTATTTTCCCTTTACAAAAGACAAATTAATGAACTTTGCCCCTTTGCACCAGAATTGCTACATTTCATTGAATCTAATAGATAGTATCAGTTCACTTGTTTTAATTATGATGTTGACAATAGAAGACTGCAACAGCCTTACTGGCTGAAACAAATACAAAGTCAAACAAGACAATAGTCAATAATCATTTCATGAGCGATCAGCCAAGTATTATCTTCGAAGACTTTATAAGTCTTTCAGCCATAATGACTAAGGCCTTCTTCAGGGTAAAATCACAGTATATATACTAGTATAGTATAGTAATATACTAAAAATACTTAGGTTGTGAGTGATTTGCACGCGCACAAGTCACATGAAAGGTGCTTCTTAATTCTGGGACCAATCCTGTTCTCAGTACACATTCAAGATGTAGTTGAACTATGTACCCAATGCCAGTATAATCCTATATACTGACGACATAAGTTTATTTCTCAAAAGTAGTAGCATCAACAATCTACAAACAAATCTTACAGATTCAATCAGCAAGTTGTTGGAATGGTTTGAAAATAATAAACTGGTAGTTAACAAAAATAAAACAGTATCAGCACTGTTTCACATGCAAATAATAAGCCCTTGAACAACAAAATACTAAACTTGAGAATAAACCAGTAATGTGTTTGAAATCAACAACATTTCTCAGGGTATATGTAGATAAAAACTTGAAATGGCTCTCGCACACAAATTTTCTAGCACAAAAACTAAGCAAGTGTTGCTTTGTAATAAAAACTGTAACATACATTTTAAGTAAAATATGCTTGGAAACACCTTACTGCTCATACTTACTTTCATTCCCTTCACTTATATGACATCATTTTCTGGGGTAATTATATGAAGTATTACTCCACATTAAGACAGAGATACATGAATTTCACTTATACACTCGCACCACACCTGTAATAAGGACACTGTCAATCATGTCTCACCGCACAAGTTTACATGAGGAAAGCTTCAAGTATAAAGGAATAATACTGTACAACAAACTGCCAGAAGCAATTAAACAAGTTACACCTTTGAAGTCTTTTAAGTGAAAATTAAACAAATTCCTGCATGAGCACTGTTTCTAGTGTACAAGAATACCTGGTAAGCTGATGACTGCTAATTTTTGCTTATCATTAAACATATTTAAAACTCACTTTATGTGTATACTGAATTGGGGAAGCTGAAGGAAGAATAAATCTTTTAATTATTATTATTATACAGGGTGATTTATGAAGAACTGACATAAAGACTTTCTTTAATTGTTTCAAAATGAGTTATGCTAGCGACAACTTATTATACCTGAAATGCAGAGGGATTTTGGGAAATTATTTACCTCTATAGCAAATGTTGAAAATGTCCTCCATCCTGCATAAGGCACAACTCAACACATCATTCCATGTTACTGGTCACTCATTGGAGGACTCTGTTGTCAATAGCCTGAATCTCCTGTGTAATGTTGTGCTTCAGATCGTCCAATGTCTGGGGACGTGTGGCATAAACACTGTCTTTTAAGTAACCCCATAGAAAGAAGTCCAGTGATGTCAAATGCAGAGATCTTGGTAGACAGATTCTTGGAAATTATCCGGTCGTCAAAGAAACTTGCAATTAGTGCCATGGATTCATGTGATGTATGGCATGTAGCACCATCCTGCTGAAAATATCCTTCACTCAGCTCTACATTGCCTAGTTGCTCAGCAAACTCCATGAAAAGCTATCGGTACCCTGTAGTGTTCACATTGTTTTCAAAAAAAAAATGATCCCACTACTCTCTGTGCAGATATTGCGCACCAAACTCCGATTTTAACTGGGTGCATATGTGAGTTCACATAGCCAGATAAATGGAACCATGCTTCATCTGTGAACCATGTGATGGACAATATGGCAGGATTTTGCACAATGAACGCCTGAAACCAACGACAATAATTCAGTCGTCTATCCTTGCCTGGTTCCTGTAACTGATGGACAACCGTAATCCTATACAGCTTTAGGCCTCACTTTTCACAGCTCTCTGACACATTGAGTAGCTGTACCCTGTATTCTGCGACAAATGTCTTAATGATTTTTTGGGTGACTGATCCAGTCGTGCTCTTACGTCAACAACCGTGGGAAGCCTAGATGAACAAACTTTGCCTTTTTCACTCACCAGAGATCCAGTTGTTTCCAGTTTGTTTACCAGTCCCAGTATTGTGTTTCTTTGGGGAGGATTCTGAACACCAAATTCTCTCTGGTATGCCTTTTGAGTAGCTGTAATTGAATTCGCAATCCAGTATTGCTTTACAAGGAAGGGTCATTCATTTAATGTGCACTCCATTTTAACGTTGACTAGAACAAAATCTCAAAAACAATTTGCCAACAATTACAAATAAAACATGAACATTTGCACATCTAGTGACAGGCAATCAAAACTCCAGAACATTCTGCTTAATTTGGTGCTAATTGGGGCATTGAGTGAATTTTGAACAGGATAATTAAAGAAATGTGTCAGTTCTTCATAAATCATCCTGTATATGATAGTTTGAAATTTATATCATGTATATTTACAGTGTAACTGAAAGTGATATCGTGTATAATTTTGCGTGTGTGCGCATGCATGCGTGAGAGAGAGAGAGAGAGAGAGAGAGAGAGAGAGAGAGAGAGAGAGAGAGAGAGAGAGAGAGAGATAGCAGATATATTAAGTGTGTATGAATATTTCTTGTACTAAAAATTTGACATGCCCTATATCAATGTAGTTTGATCAATGGATGAAATAAATAAATATTACTTAGCTGATTACCCATGAAATGCTTATCAACAGTCAACTTCAAGAAAACTTGACAGTGGTTACTGGCATTACTTATATGCATAGTAAACCACCAACAGTCAGTGCAAATATGCTAATTTTTTACTTATTTTCATTCATTTGCTTCAGAATAATGTAACATAAATTTAAATTAGAAAGGTATGCTTGCTTTATTGGTTTTTCTCTTGCAAGCTGTTTTAACCGGGTTGATTCTCTAGCCAAGATTATTCCCTATCCTTCCCAGAAAGTATAAATGAGAGTATGATTGTGTGATGTAATGTATAAAACCCAAAGAAAAACCAGAAATCCAATAACAACTGTACACGAGTTAACACCATTGCTCATAGGCAATATGACCATTGCAGTTAAAGGCAGGATATAAATGGAATAAAAAAATAAATAAAATAAATTTTAAAAAAATGTTTGAAACTTACATATGTATTTTAAAAACTTAAATGATCTTTAAACACACCATGACCATAAACCTTATAAAGCGGGAAAAGGAAGTAGGATCTTAAAAACATGCAGTTTTAGATACTAACAAGAATAAATATTAATTTGTCAGTGGGTACTAATATAAGGTTGCACTTAGAAGTTCTCATTGGGCTGAAGCAGATTTATAACTAAAAATATCACTTTTAAATAAAAGAACAAAAGATCAAATATGACAAAATATGTTGTTGTATATCTACTTTATGCTGTGAATGTTGAAACATGTTGCATTCATGTAATTGAGCCTTAGAAATAAGTCTTTCCTGTTTTGTCTTAGGTCTGCAAAGCGAGCAATCTCATATCCTCTAATGGGTGGAATAGGCTCAGAGAGAAGTACTGGCAGTGGGCGTTCTTCTCGTCGCACGTCATCACGCCATCCTTCAGAAAAACTCTGACATTGCTTCTCTTTATGCTGTTCTCCAATCATTAATCTAGTCAGCATAACTGGCAGAAGAACTCACCAAAGATGCTCAGAATGTTGTGTGGTGGATGGCAAAACTTGATACTCAGAATGAGTGAGAACAACAATCATGGTTCTAGTCAATTGCCTATGAGATGGGGAACTGCATAAAGTGTTGTTTTTCTATTTCTATTGTACTGAGACATTAAAAACCTGTGATGATGCTGGTTCATCAGCCACTGTCTCCTAGTCCAAGTGTTTGTCATAAATAATGTGCAATAATGTGCGTCGTGGGAATGCATGCATGAACAGAGAGAGCATGTGTGTGTTGTGTATGTGTGCAAACATGTGTGTGTGCATGAAATGGACATTTATGTGTACATCTTGTTAACGTTTATAATATTTGTTTAATAAAACACTTGGTATTCAACTATCAGTTAAATAATTTTGGTAAATAATTTGAAAAGTTCGAGAGAGTATTTAATGCATATATAGTATAAATACATAAAGTATTTTAAGGTGCACATTTGAAGTATCAAATATAGTTTATTAAATGGCTGAGGATAGTAATTATTGAGCTTGTGAAACCAATTTTCTCTGCAGCTTTAAAAATTTATTTTGTTTAAAAGATTACATTAAATAGAGAAAAACATTACACTTACAGCAAGACTATGTTTATATGTACATGAACATGATGTGCTGCAGTTATATGCTTGGCTCAGCAAGCTCCAAGCAAAGTCCGAGTTGTTAGTCATGTGAATAGCAAGGATACTTCCTATGTCTACTGCTCTAGGAAAAGTAAGCTAGAAATAGCAAGTAATAATAATCAAAAGTGCAGTGTATCTTTAGAATCCTGTTCCTCTTCAGACTACTTAATATATGCCATTGTTGTTAGTATGGGTCAAAATAAAATGGACTAATTTTGCAATGCCTATAGCTGTTAGTATTGTTACAGAGACTATATTTTGCTACATGAAAATGAATATTTCAAAAATAAATGTTATAAATTATATAACTGAAATATTCAGAGCCCTAAGAGATGTTCTAAGTATAATAATAAACAAAACAACCAAGTTGTGAAATTGCAGCTGTTAATAAGGAAGCATTATTTGATGTAGCACTAGCAAAATTCTAATACATAGATATTTTATAAAGAAGTTTATCTCGTATGTACGGAAAAAAGAAATGTTTGTTCTTTCAAAATATTTGTGAAACTAAATAACATGATATTGAAGTAAACTGAATTTCACATATAATCAGACACCATGTTAAACACGTTTCATAACTTGATTTTATATACTTTTTGTTTGTTACTATGCTTAATATTCAATGTGTTTAAGAAGTTATACGAGAAGCCATTATTTAAGTTAGCATTTAAAATTGTACAACAGTATGTCTTAATTATGACACATTTTTAATAATTTTAAGGGAAAGAAAGACAAAATAGTAAGTGTGAAAGTTATTGGCTTCAATTGTGCAAAAACAGTATCTTCTCTATTTTACTAAACTTTTTAAGGAAGTATTGGAAGAAGCTATGTATGCTTTTGCTTTAAGTATGCATGCTTAAAGGAGCTTTACAACAATTAAGGTGTAACTGTGTTTTCTATTCTACGCTTTGAAACAAAAAGCTTGTTCTTCCTGATTTCAACTTGTAGAGTTTTACCTAAGTACAAAGGTAAAATTCTTGCCATTTGGTGGTGAATACAGTTTGATTCATGTAGAAAAATATTACATATTCAGGGCCATTCTGTTACTTTCTGGTTAAGAAGGTTGTTACCGTTACTCTTTAACATGTTGACTGCACCCATTGTTGCAGCTCTTATACCTTATTTACCATATAGGTCTCCAGCATCCGCTATGCGTGCTGATTTTATTACGTAAGTGGGCCCAAAGTTCAATATGTCTTATCACAAGCAATGCCATCTAGCAGTGTAGAATCGCTATAATGACATTTTATAACTTCAATGTAACCTACGAGATAAGTAGCAGTTCCATCAGAGGTGGTATCAGTCTCCATAGTCTGATACTATGCATAAGCATCTCAATGTAACCTTTGAGATAGCAGTTCCATCAGCAGTGGTATCGGTCTTCATAGTCCGATAACATGCAATGTGATTTTCACTGATCTAGCAATTTATTATGATACCACTCAGAACTTTAATATTTATTATATTTTTATAGAGATATTTGGAAAATTAAATTTCATATTATTAATTCACTCATTTTAAATACTATAAGCAGTAATATCAATTTTGTAGTGTAATTTCTTTTTCCTTGATGCAAAAAAATAATTTAGACCTAAACTTATTGTCGGTAACAGAGGTTCACATTTGCTTTTTATTTTTACATTTTATGGAAATGATTAAAACATTGTGGACAAAAACCAGGCTGTCCCTCACAATCTTGACAGAAACTTGTGAACTTCTTTATTTCCTTACAGCATTCTTTGCACTGCTCTCTTCCTTCTCCCTCTGGTTTGATGAGGGTATGAATTTGTCTTATGGCCCAATGTGACATAGTGGGCTGGTTTGCAGCTAATTCTAAAGTAAAGATTTTCCTGAAATTTGTGATTGTTTTAACTTTTTCTCATTGGGCATATTGTAAATGATGTAAATGATCCTAATGTATCAACGTTCATGATTTCTTCTTTCAATGTATCTTCTGAACTCAATTCATCGTCTTTATTTTAGTAATTTTTGCGTCAAATACTGTCATCACTTTCAGTTTCACTACTACCGGAATCATTAATTTCATAATTTTCAAGCATATTCAATGCTAACTCCTATGCCGTGACATTGTGACTTCTAATTAATACTGCAACATATATTAGAACTATACTCTTCCCGAAATAAGAAACACACTTGAGGTAAACAAAGGTGAGAAGCAGCCCCACACACATGGCAGCAATGAATACTTTTAGTGGCCCCTGACTGCAATATTCACCCTAAGAGGAAAAAAAATAGAACTCATCTTTCCTTTATGTTATTGCTTTTAAAATCCACTAATAGATATGTTTAATGATTTCATTGTAATACACTACATTTTCACTGTTGTTTGGAAATATAAACCAATCAGTTTACTGAAACTGAACAGTTATAATTTATTTACTTTATATGCTGTGCAGGTGTTTCTTAGGGTGGATCCAGTATAACAGTCAGCAATGGCCTGCTAAATCTTTAAAGAAGAAGCCACAAAACCACACACATGTGTGCCGGTCATTGGAGGGTAGTACCGTAATGTATTTGTGTACATGGTTTCAATGCATTTACGGTCCCTGCAGGGTGATACAAGATACATATGTATAATTAATATAAAGATTTCAACATTTCTTTCCATAGTTTTAAAACCTTTGTGGCATAAAAACTGCAATTTATATTACCTTCGTAAGTTACATAAAGCAAGAAGCAATCCTTAAAGTACCTAAGAAATGACTCCCATTGGACTCCAGCGACCAATCTGCAGTTAACATCTTAAGATCAAGAAACGCTAAAAGTGCATCCATTTTCATCCAGTTGTAGTAGTAGTGCTAGTGCAACAACACTTTCTTAGCTCTTGGCATCAACCATAATTTTCTTCCTCTCAAAATGATGTTTTTCCAATATTACAAAATACCAAATAGCACTTAGCAACCGGTTAGCAGGTTTAACAAGTTGTTAAATATAACCAAATGTTACAGAATATGTGTGATTAAGAAACAAATTAAAAGTTAGGTATCTCTAGCCTATTCACTCTTTTACCTCTGATGCAAAATTTAATAAAACATTTAGGAATATTTTAGTAAATATGCTTAAATTATCAGCTTTTGTTTACAATAAGCATTTTGTGTTTACATTAAAAGAGAGCTTTAAGATCATAGGTAATAGAAAATAAATTAATTCATACTTAAGTAGTAAATATTAACTTTATACTTGCAATAACTACAACAGAGTGATAATTCAGTCTTATGGCTCTGGTAAATAAGTAATTTATGTTGTGTATTTAAATATTATGTAGTATCTTTTGCTGGTGTAAATTGTTAATTAGAATGTAAAATATGAAACTGGAGCTCAAAGTCTGAGGGTGACAAGATAAGTTTTTAAGGCATAGTTACAGAACTTTGTATGAAAGTTTAAAAAATTACATTTTGCTTGAAACATCCATGCCATTTATTTTAAAGCATTTAGTTAAATCATCTTCCTAGACTGCAAATGGTTCATCACAGCTGGAAAACAATTGAATCTAATCAAATTGTAGCTGTGAATAAACTATTTTGCTTCTATGCTGTCCAAAGAGGCTAGCAATAGATTGACAATGTATACAGAATCGTTAGATACAGCCACAAAATAGCTCATGACCCATTCCTTGAACGTTGTGTGTAGATTTTCTAGTAGAATGATCACCACTGGTCGGTTGTAAGGAAAAATCCAACCTCATACTGGCAAACCCAGCAAAGCTGTTGATATATGCTACAAACTGCAGTTGAATCTTTGGTGGAGCATTCTTTGACAGAAATTGGTGTTAAACAAATTTTACTTTTCAGCTGAAGTGCAGAGCACAAGTTGTCCTCCATAATATAGTGGTTACCGTGCTAGCCTCTAGTTCCCAAGGTCACGGGTTCAAACCTGGCGGAGGGTGAAGGATTTTTTTCGGGCGTAAAAATCCTCAGCATGGCTTCTTTTGGAAGGGAAATAAAGCCGGTGGTCCCGTGTCATAGATTTACAGCACGTAAAAGAACGTTTGCAGCCTTTCACACCCAATATAGAATGGGATGCTAAGAACCACAGCAGTTAAAGAGCGTCCATAAATAAAAAAATTTAAATTTAAGAGCACAAGTTTTAAAGCATAAGAATGGTAGAAACAGTATGGGAACTGTTCAACGAGGTAGCTCTGAATACATTTAATGCATTTGTTTATTACTCTCTTAAGTTTATTTCCACTATTTATTACATTGTGTATAATAGTACATATACAGAATTTTAATTTAAAAAGTCCCTGTCTAAATAACTGTTTGTTTAAATTTATAATTGGTGTTATCTACAGTTTAGGTTTCACCTTAATGCCCAGCCATCCCTATTTTGAAATTCAAATGGCACCTCTGTGTCAATATAGGTTTGATAATTGTTGACGAATTAGGTAATGCATAAATTTAAGTAACTTATCGATGACTGATATCACCAGGGATCTCTATGTTCAAGTAATGTTATAATAAACATAGCAGAATTAAAGGTGTAATAAACACAGGTGCCTAATACATTTATTTTATAATGCAATTTATCACAGCTGTGAAAAATGGAAAATATTATATTGTTTATTCTTCTTCTTCTTCTCCACCAAGCATTAAATCTTTCCAAGGCTAGTTGAGTGCTCCAAATGTTTAATTTATTGATTTATCCAACATTTCGTGGGTCTTCTGACATTTCGTTATATTGTTTATAATTATTGTAAATGTTATAGAACTACTAAGATTCCACAATCACAAGCCACTGCTATTTCCCTGATCTGATGACGTGCATAATTTATTTTAGAATTAAACAAAATTGCACAATTTAAGCATTACATTGTTTTATGCTAAAAATGGTATGCACTATTCTACATGTATAATACAGAACTAAAACTATTGGATTTAAATCTATCATTGTGAAATAACTCAATAAGCTTAGTAGTTATCTGCTATGTTTGAAGGAGGAGTGGCTAATGCCCCTCTTAGTTTCTGTCTACATTCGTCTATGCCAATGCTCACAGCTTCCTTCAATACTCCTTACTGTTCATCACACTTTTGAATGCAAGAGAGAGAATTACTGAAGATTGTACTTGTGATTAACAGAAACATAAGACATTTTTCTTATTATTTATACTAATATATACCCATAAAATTGCTAACAAATGTCAAGCATCAAGAAAAGTCTAACAAACCTTGTATTCTCAAGAGTCTGTGCAAAGGTAATAGAAGATTTATAAGTAAAGGACATAACATAGTAAACCAGGAAATTGAAATATGTTATGGAAGAATTATATTTCTAAAAACATGGTATTTTCAAATCATTGTCCGCAATGCAAAATTGAAATAATGGTTGACATAATTTTCCCTAGCAGCATTGTGTTGCTCCATGGCACTTACTGTTTTGTACACTCTCAGAAACTTCCTGAAATGTGCATTCATTTAAGGCAATGCATCTGTGAAATGTCACAATTTTCTTTTGATTAACTTGCATTTTTTTCATGTGGCTGTTTGTAGAACAAAAAAGCAATTGAGCATAACTTTTTAACACAAAAGTCTAATGAGCTCTAGCAAAGCGTTTTTGACATATTAATCTTTTATTTGTAATTAATAACTGTTTATATATTAATACAAAATGCTCTTCGTACCAAATAGTTTAAAATATATATATTCATATTTTGGGCTTAAAAAATTGAATTAAAGAAATTGTTTTTCACGCATTAATTCATTTTAATTTATGTACTATTTTTTCCCCCAAATTTATATGCCACCTTTAATATCTAGGTCATATCAGGGGCTTTTACCTTTGGAACATTGCTCATGGCAATGATATTCACTCGATTACTGTTTATGTTTATCTTTGGGATAGGTAATAATCTATAGAGGATAGGGAATAAACCTGGCCAAAGAACTATTCTCATCCTCTAGCCGGGAATCAAACCCGGGACCTCTACCACACCACAGAGGCAGTCAACAACAAAATTGTTTTGTATATATGTTGTTAAATTTTATGAATATAAATTATGGAAAATAGTAAATTGAAAATAAATTGCTAAATATTTTTAATAATGACACAATAATTCTTAACTTCTTAATCTCTGAAACTCTCCAAAACATTTCAAGCACATGAATTATAAATTGTGATACACAGAGCATTTTAAACAGGAAAAGTGCTGAAAAAAATTGACTTGAAGTTTATCCTATACTTCACATAAAGTGCATCAGTCCATTTAAATGGCTATTTGGAAATTTAAAACCGGCTGATATAAACACACGATTTCACTATTGCATTGCCTTGCCTTGCCTTAACTTTATAGAGGATGAGAAATCCAAATTTTTTTTCTTCTGTATATCCTCTAACACATCTATGTTTAGTAGCGTATTAACTATAAAAAACTGTGCCATCATATGTGCCAAACTGTCAAAACTTAAAAGTTCCCAAAGATCAGATGATAAATATCCTTCAAAGTTGGCTGTAGTAATTTTTAACAATATTATCTATATATTGCTCTTAAAGTTTGCAGCATACTTATGCTAGAACATCAATTACAGCAAAATTGGTCCATTGTTATTTTTATCCAACTTTTAAATATTATTAGCTACTGTTACTGTAAACATTATTTCTTGTAGCAAGTCTATTTTTAATGTTTTATTGATAACGTGACATGTTTTTGAATAGCATTAGAAATATTAGCTAAATCTGTAAGTATAAAAATAGACTTCCTTGATCTAGGTTATTAGCCAAAGTGTCTTGTGGGAAGTAATCATGCTAATGAACCAGAGAATAATAATATAAATAATTTGTACACAAAATATGACGCTTATTCTTGTGAATGTGAATACCAAGAGTAATGTTCACATACAGTTACTGTTCCTTTAAATAACTGATGTTAAACTATACAGAGTACTACGATATGTTTACAGATTGTTGAATTCTCATGTTTGAAGTAAATATGTAAATATACACAAAATGTGCAGTAATTCATCTTATTCCAGTTTCTTTCAGTGACACGCAATACCATAGACATCCATGTTAGGTGTTAAATATGTGTATACTGTATACCCTGTGTGTTTAAATGTCTGTATGCGAAACTTTTGGAGGAAATGATTCCATTATTATGTTAGTGACTGAACTTTCAGAAATGGGAATTGTTGCGAGAAAAAACACCTCCACTTAGATATTTGAAAATAAATAACTACATTCATTTAAAATCATAAACTTATTTTTTTCTCTGTTGATTGTTAAAGGCATAGAAAATAATTTTAGCAATGCAGTTATTTTCTAATTCACTATTCCAGTTTCATTAGGACCAATGTTTATCATTCTAAGTTTGAAACACCCTTTGAGGTAACAAATGGCTGTTGTTTATGCTGCTAAAATCTAAGTGCAAGAATGAAAACGTGAAACAATATAAGATGTTTTGTTACGTTTCTATGATTTTCTGAGTTTACAGAAATACATTTCCAAATAGGCAGGAACTATTAAGGCATTAGCAAACTTTGTTTTAATAAGATACCAATAACAATTATGCCAATAGGCATCTATCAACTAATGACTGACATTGTCATACTATTTTAAGGCATAATTTGCAGAAAACAATATTTGGATTACATAACTCTGCATTTAGAGAGGAATAAAACACCCAAATTTTTAAGCTTGCAAATGAAAATTTAGAAATCTCTTTTCTAATGTTCACCTAGAAAGATTTTTTCTGTGTTTTATAAACAGATAGGAATGCCTCAAAGGTATTATTTGTTTAAAATGCCCATCAAATTTTACATAGAATTTCACTTTGTAATAGTGATATACCTATTGTGTTAGAAGGAGTGGATATATTAAATACAGCAAACAATATAATTCTGGAACCAACCAGAATTAATTCAAGAACAGAACTTAATTCTCTTGTGATATCTCATCATTCTTTTTTGATGCTCCAAACAAAGGAAATGAAAATATTGGTGCACAAGGTCATAAATTTAGTTACTACTACAGCCATATTGGAGGCTCTGACTTTAGAAACAATTGACGGTGTTACTAACAAACTATATGTTTATCATTCCTTTCATTCATTTTTGCAATGAACCATACTCATAATCACTCCCACATTCATACTTCCATACCCTGTAAAGGGCACAGAATGATTCTAATATGAAAAATTCCTCTGCTTCAGCTGGGAATCAAGCTTGGCAACTCTGTATCAAGAAGCCAGAACACTGACACTTGGCCATAAAGGCTATTAAGCATGTTTTTCTCTTTATTAATCTAAGCAGTTAAAATGGCCATAGTACATTCCAACATTAATCAGAATTTTGAGTGATGCATTGCATTAACTGGGAAAATAATCATCAAGAACTAGAATTGTATATTATATAAGAGTGCAAAATATGGAGATATTTTCATAAAAATGGACAAAGTATATATTGAAATGTGTAATACTACCAACAAGTCTGCATTAGTAACCAGTATTATATGCTGTAAATTTGCAGAATTTGATGAAACATAAAGCTACTGATATTACAGCAATAGGCAAGCTGAGAAGGAAAGGTCACCACAGAGGAGGTAAAGAAACCAAAGTTGCCCATGAGTACCATAAGCGAATGGGAAGTGTCAATTTGTAAGGTGGGGTTTGTTTCCTCTAATGCAATGCACAACTAAAGGTTACACAAAAATATTTTTTCTGTTTGCTAGAGGTGTGCATATTCATTTATTGACAGGAAATTGTAAAATGTAGATAAAATGTAGTGATTGTCTACAGAGTGAGTGGCCAGGGTCAAAGTTCAGTAGACAATCAAATTGTAAATCTCTTAGCACAATAAACATGTTGTTTGATTGTGTTTCACAAGATGATTGCTAAAACTATAAGGACTTCTGAATCAATCTCGCTCATCAGCTACTTCAAAGTGTAAATACTACCAGAGATCAATGTTAGAGGTCAATCTTCACCCCATTGAGAGTGCAAGCAATATGCGCTCCTTTTCCGATGCACATTCCACCCACAGAAAAGGTTAAAAAAATTGGGGGGGGGAGGATGTGTTGTAAGGTAAAATGTGGGGGAAATAGCAGAAGTTCTTGCCAACACAAAGTGTTCTGGCATCCTTCATTTGGAGAACTGTTTTGAAATCTGCCATGCCCATTAATTATATTAGGCCATAAAAATTGGTAAGTCATTGCTCCCAGCATCATGCATGCAAAATTTCAGGAAAGAAATTATATTGGTTAATTTTATACGAATTTTTAAACCTCAAAAGCTCACGCAGCTGTACAGGAATTTAAATCAGATTTCTGGGGTAACCATGAGGGTATTCAAATAAGATGCCAGTGGTTTAACCATCACAGAAAAGCATGCACGACTGGGTGGAAAGCAGGAAAGTGCACCCACATATCAACACAGGAGCAGACTGGATCCTGAAGGGAAGCCAAATGTCACACCCTACCAAGTTGGCCCCATTTGATTATTACCTTCTCTAGGCTCTGAAGAAACCTCTGTGAAGATTCCATTCTGCTGAATTTTAAAACCTGGAAGCAAATGTGCAATAGGGATACAAAACATTCTGAAAAAGTAGTTCCATGTGGTCTGTAAAGCCTGCTACAGAGGTAGTACAGGTGCATATAACTTAAGGAGACTATGTTTGAGAGCATGAAATTATATAAATTGTGTAAATTATATGGAGAAAAATAAAGTTCAAGTCAGTATGGTATGCAGCTCAATATTAGAATTGCAGAAAAATCTAATTTTACTTCTTAACACTTAATGCAACAAACAGAACATTCTGGTTTTGGCTCACTGTACAAAGTTTACAATCCATGCAAGCAAACTGTTCCTTTTACATTTCAAATAATGAGAATTGTCATTAGAAAAATTATTTTTTAAACAGGTATCCCACTCTGATAAACCTAGCTAAAGGTATGTTGGGTTGTTTGTAACATTACACTTGCTTTAGAGCTTCAAACAGATGGAGAGCAAGCAGAAGTAAGCACTTGTTGGTGCAAAAGAAGCTGATGTCACCATATAGTAGCTAAACATGAGCATTGTCATGTGCCCTAAAGGCCAAAATGAAAAACAGTTTCACACATATA
The DNA here is from genome assembly GCA_030765065.1 of Deroplatys truncata. Lineage (NCBI taxonomy): Eukaryota > Metazoa > Arthropoda > Insecta > Mantodea > Mantidae > Deroplatys > Deroplatys truncata. The sequence goes on from CM060975.1 coordinate 139,688,728, forward strand.
AAAAGTCATCCTGAAAGTTAGATGGAAGAAGGTCCATTTACTATGTACAGAGATTCAATTCTCGTTTACTTAATGAACATAATTGTTTTTAGAGGTTATAATAAAAAACAGCACATCATGTTGGTAGTTTTACATGATTAATTGGGGAAAAAAGCTTTAAGGTTCCTGTTAAAACAACAACAACAACAATAATAATAATAATAATAATAAATACCCATCAGTACCATTATCATTATCGCCAACATAGTTCTTAATATCAATTCCCAATCCGGTGAATCTGTGTCTTTGTATGGTTATTGTGCACCTAGCATAATTCACTTTCCTCCCTTGAACTTAAAGCCACACTATCTCGTTTGTACTGTTCTCGAACATATTGTTGATATAACAATGCTCTCGCTTCTTGCTGCTTTGCTTTAACACTTCGTATACTATTGTAATAAACTCACAACTGAACTTGACTGGGGGAGAAAAAAAAATTAATTAAATAATAATAAAACACATGTGTAAAAATCTCTCTCTCTCTCTTTTCCTTCCTTCAGCTGCCTTTGCTCCCTTTTTATAGGCCTTTAGTTTCCAGATATTCTCTTTTCTTCTTCAGAAAGTTTTAACAACTAGAAGCTTCCCTGCCAATTATTTGGCCACAGCAATAGATTTGATAATGCAATACTCTCTTTGTTGCAGTATTCTTAATCCCATATTACTAAACTATGCTATCAAAGAAGTCACCAGAGAGAAGTCTGATGAAGTATGCATTTATTTGCATTCAGATTGCAAAATTGCTGTGAAAAGTAGTACAACATGCTATACCTATAATTTTATACATTTTTTGGATGTCCTGATGCAGCTTAAGCCTTCTCTTCAAATTCAGTGCACAACTGATGTTCATCACATATTACATGAGAACAATAGCAACAAAAAGCCTGGTCATATGCTGCAAATGTGATGGATAGAATGCACAAAATTTTTCTCTTGGCATCTTGAACCTCTTTTTCTTGCGTAAAAGGATCAATGCCCAGAGCTTTACCAATGTAGGCTTTAATGATCACCTAATTGACAGCCATTTGAAACACTTATATAGCCAGGGCACCATTAGTTCCTGGCTTAGATCTTTTGCACACTGCCTTTTTGATACAGGTTTCTTGTTATTTCACAGTATATTGTGATAGTATAATATATAAACCTTTACTTGGTATTTGAGTTTAGTATCTTTCAAGGATGCGACATGATTTTCAAGAAAATCCCTCCATTTCAGACTACCTTTACATGAACATTTTTCGAACATTTTATTTTCTCAAATAAACTTTAAAATCTCAAATAAAATTTTAAGATTTTCATTAAAATGCCATATGTTTAAGATATTTTCATGACAAATGAAATGTATATCTTGAATTTTGTGGGAATGTCCCCAAACGTCCTCTTCATTCTGAATGGCTTCCACATAACTGGTAAACTGTAAGAGATCAAACAAAAACTTTACTACACAAAAAAAATGTAGATCTCCTTAAAAGATACAATTTATGTCATATACATCTTTTTGTTGAGTGAACCATCTGCGAGATATTCCTTGTTATTTGTTTGAATTTTCCAATACTTAAACTTTTTCTAAAAATTTTGTTTCTTTGTCCTGGACATGCAAAGAGAATGAAATGCTCCACATAGCAACCATCTTAAAAGATTTGACAATCACTTAAAGCCTACCATATTCCCCTTGCACCTACAAAAAATTAGCAATGAAATATATGGAGAATAAGCATTTGTAAAAGTAGTTTGTACAAAAGTAGAGAAAGTCATGCGAGTGCAACACATCAGATTTTTAGGTAATATTCATATAAAGGCAATCCCTCAATTTTAACACCATATTTAGCCAGCTTATTAGTGATGTACATCCTGAATGGATATCTTCCTCATTAACAGTGGTTGCACACATCCTCCTGTATCGGTCCAGATCTGCTGCTTTCTCTTCTTAGTTGCTTGTATCTTTATCACGCCCCAAGCAGTTTATGAAGAATTAAAATCTGTCACTGCTCATTGCAGCATGCTCACTTTGAAAAGTTGAATCAAATATGTCTCTTGCACATAGGTGGTTTATCTTTTAACACCACCTAGAGCATTTATCTCTTTTACAATAGTATCTATTACTGTAAAACTAGTAATGGCATATCTGTTTCACTTAACTTTTATTTCAGCATTTGTGTGTCTTACTATCTTGTATAATGTATTGCAGAAAAAGTGTATAAAATACTTTCACATATTTTGTTCTCTTGTGGAATCATTCCTTTAGGCCCCTGAACAAAATGCACAATATTCCTGAAGGAGTTTTTGTATTCTTGGTAGTTGGTGGATGTCAAGGCTGTATGATTTTTTTTTCCCCTCAGATATTTAAAATTATATAAACTACATGACTATTATCCTTTGCACTGTCAGAACCCCCCCCAAAAAAATAAAACTTTAAAATCGCATTAACCAGATCTTGCGAATCACAGACCCCCTTTGTACTTAGTGTGTAGTCATCATTCCTTGCATTGTGGTGACTTCAATATCTGAATCATCATCATCCTTATCTGTAACTTGAATGTTGTTCACTTCTAAAGTATCATCTGTCTCACTTCAATATTCTTCTAAGAAATCGTCATTGTATTCTAAGAATATTTTCATCTTCTCATCCAACCTGTCTCTCAGATTTTCTGCCACCTGTAATGGGAATGGCAATAATGACTAAAATAATTCTTAGTAACCTGAATAAGCAATACTAATAATGTTTCTAATAATTACACTGATAATTGATAATACAAAACAAAGCTAAAGAGAAAGAACTACAGGAAATTAAACCATATATGCTCATACTTATATTACATAGGCACCAGGGTAGTGCAGTGGTTTTGTTTCTGGCTCTCAACTGAAGGTCCAAGCTCGATTCCCAGCTGTGGGATGGCGATTTTAAGTCATCCCTGTCCATGCCCTCACCTCTGACTTGTCATGTGAAGTATCCCCAAGGCCTAATGTTGCTCAAAGTCCACGGTAAAAGCTGTAGATCCTCTCATTCCACTGCCATCCTCATCATTACCCTACCATTGGAGATAACGGATTCTGCCCACTGAGTGCCTCCACCTCAGAAATGGATCCAGTCATCACTTGGTGTAATGAGGTAACCCTGAATACATGCCATATATGGGGAGTGTTGGAAATGACAACAAACTTACAGTAACAACTTAACATTTTACTGGTTCAGATGATGCCAAAATACTGCTCCTAATCAATGCGACTGATCACAACAATTACTCAGTGAATACTCTGTTTACCATCTATATGAAGGTACTCAGACAGTGAGAAATGGTGCAAGACCAGAAGTGAGTGTACTGTTCACTGCTGACACAAAGGCATAGTCTATTAGATGAATGATTAGGTAAACTAGCATTAAGCACACTAATTTTCTCACAAATTCAATCTGAAAAGCACTTAGTAAACTGAAAAATTTCCTAGCAAATTTACTTTAACAGTGAGCTGATATAGCTTTCTGATTATCAAAATTGAACATAGTAAATTCCAAGCACTAAATAGTTGATTATCTTGCTGAAAAATATCCACCATACAAATTATGTGAACTTTTCCTAAAAGGTACGCAAAGCAGTCAACTCTTTGACACTGCTTTTCTGTTTACTTTCTCTCTCCTTATGGACATTAATATATGTTTTGAATTTTATTTTGTTCCTACCTTAACTTATTTTTAAAACATAATCTTGGTTATAACATCTAAATCATGCTTGCCAGTTTAGGATCTCTGGGTAATTATAATTTTATCAGCATAAATATCTGGCATTGCCCGATGTTTTCACAGTTTTAGTAAAACATCAATTTTCCAAATATTGGTTTATATATACTTAAATGAATTAAAGAAATTACCATATTGCTGGTATTCAATTCTTTTAATTTGATCACCTCATCTTCATTGTGCCAAATATTCTATTCATACTGAAAAACCTCCAAATTGCCTCCCAACCAACATTTTTCAACCCCATCCACTAAGAGGTGGTTTTAGCCATTACCAAACCCAAAAGAATAAAGAAAGAACCATTTATCCTTTAATTCTTGAGAAATCAGACCCATTATGATGAATAACTTCAAAATTGTCCCCGCTAAACATTTTCCACCCCCCTCTCCTGTTGGAGGGTGGTTTTATTATGCCATACCTAAAAGAATAAAGAGAACAGGGTTTATATTTTTATTTCACAAAAGTATTAAAATCAGGCATGTTAGTGCTGAAATACCCCAGAATTGCTTCCCACTGAACACTTTCCATTCCCTCTAACATGAGGGGTGGTTTTCTGTATTAGTACCCCACAGTATTTTTACTCCAAAGAATGCATGTCTCAAAGTTCCCATTCATACTGAAAATCCTCCCAAATGCCTCCCATCAAAAAGTTTTCCACCCTATCTTGTATTAGGGTGGTTTTTTTTTTTTTTTTTTTTTTTTTTTGCATTACTTCCCCAAAAGAATGAAAGGAGCAACATTTATCGTTTTACTTAACAACAGAATTAGAAAACAGACCCTGCCAAGAACTCTCAAAGTTGACTATGACAGAACATTTTCCATCTCCCTCGGGTGATGTTTTGTGATACTTTCCCCACAGTATTTTTAGTTGTCCTAAAGAATATGTTGCCAAATTTGATTAAAATTATTGCAAAGGTGTAGGAGCCTATAAAGTACATGTAACATTGACTTTTAGTATATATATATGTTACAAATAAATCTTTAACTTAATTGCTTTTAACTAAAAATAAAGAAACAACAAGGAAAGAGCAAATCTTAATTAATGATCAAAGCAAGCAAGAAATAAGACATCCTATGGCTAATTTGCCCTTGATGACCAAAGTCAAAAAACAAAAAAACTCCATAGGTTGCAAAGCATTCCTCTATCTAGGATTAGGGAAACTTCAAAACAGGAAGAATAAAAAAGGAGGAGGAAATTGCATGCAGAGGATGTTCAATAAGTGACATAGAAGAGAAAAAGAAGCACAAATTGTTATGATTTTGCTATTGCAGAACTTGGACTTGCCAGTGTAGCCATCTGTTCATCCATCTTTTGTCTTGTCTATCTGCATGCAAAAATTCATGAACTGCTGCATATTTGTAACAATAGTTAAGGCTTAGATTCACGTTTCAAAATTGTTTGAAAAAATTAAGAATTTAAACTTAGTTTCCTCAGAAGGCCTACAAAAATTTTACAATGTATGGGAAATTGTTACAGCTGGCCTGAAGATTAATCCTTTATGGATAGAATTATGAAACAATGAAGAGGAAAATTGATTTGATTACATTTCCACACATGTAACATCAGGAACAAGGAATTAAACAAGTGAATTTAACTTTTGCAAGCTTAGATTAAGCAAAGCTTGGAACACAGGCAAGCTAATGTGTTCTGGAAAAAGAAAAAAAAAGCATCCTCCCATCAAACTCAAAGCCATCCTAGTCAATGCGAACCTTGTATTTGATACTGATCTTTTTATAGTTACAAAAATCCACTTAAAATATTCCAAGTTTGTTTCATTAGATTTTGGCCAGATTTTATTTCACATTATACATGCAGATTAGTGATGTTGAGGCATGTTTTAAACAATGAAACTGTATAAGCAGCTTTCCTGTCACTGGTGGATATAGCACTTATACAATTCCCATTAACCAGAATATCTTTGCTGTTTCTAAGCATTACAAATATGTAGACCTTGTCCATATTGGGTTAATACACAAGGCTATTTGTTAAAGTTTCTTGTGATCAGCCTGAGGAATATTAGTCAATTTGATGTTATCATTAAGTAAGCATTAGATGTTTTAAGGTAAATATGGTACCTATACAGCCTTCTTATTTGTACACCTCAAGTTTCAATAAAACATCATGTTCTCCTTAAGTATATTTTTCTGAGGTCATGCATATATCTACATCTTTAATGAACTAAGTATAACTGCCAATGAAAACGTTGTCTTGTGCATAAATGCTGCATAAAATTACAATTATGCAGGAAAACATCCTCTTTTATAAAACTGCTATTTGTACAGTTAATGCAAATACCCATTATACCATTAATGTCTATATACAAGTACCTGCAGCCCAGTGGGGTACTAATGTGGGTACAATTGTTTACTTTTTGATAGAAGCTGTCATAATGGGCGAGCAGAAGGTACCTAGTTCCAATCTCAAGGAGATAATTATGAGCCTAGCAGTAAAAGTCTCTTAGAGAAATGGAACAGCTATAAATAAATTGCATTCCACCATGCAGTATATAGTTAACAAATACAAATATGCAATGTTCAACAAATAATTTCATCAGAAAACCAAGAGATAACAAGCTGAGTGAATGAGAAAGACAAGTGTAAGCAAACAGTCCATTGCATCTTGTAGTAGCATTGGTATCATGGCTGAACACCAACAAGGAATCCTACATAAGTTTGGGAAATAGAAAAAGAAGAACGAAAAAAAAAGAGTTGCATTTGAAAAAGAGCATATCCATAAATACTAGGAACTCTGGGAGAGAGTAATATGATCTGATGCAGTTAAAATCAACCTCTTCAGGTCATATGGGATGAATAGAGCAAATTCAGACATTAATCAGAGGAACATGGTGGAGAGTAATGATCTGGGCGTGTATGTCATCCAAAGGCATTGCTTACTATTCATTTTATTAATGATATTATATAAACACGTCTGTTTTGACATAGAGTAACGTGAAGCAGAGTACTCATAAAGTGGGCATGGCACTTGTTTATATGTTGCAACAGGATAAGGATAGTAAGCACATATATGAATTAATATGGAGTGTGTCTAAACTGCTACAAAGACCACTTCAAGGTCCAGATTTAAATCCAATTGACCACATGTGGTCAGTTTTGAAGAGGCATGTACGTAAAACTCACGCCACATCAAAACAGCAGCTGAAATGGTTTGTAGAGAGAAATGGAATAAAATAAGCCCTAAAACATACAAAAACTTGGTTAATTCAGTGCAGAGATGTCAAGCCGTGATTAAAGCCAAGGGATACCCAACAAAGTATAAAAACTGTGTTATTGTGCTTAATTTGTAAGGTTCCTACATTACAGTTCCTACTGTTCAAATATTAAAGCTATAAAACTTGCGCTTGTTTCATTTTTTTTGTTTAATTTAATTAATTTCATGTCTAACTTGACAATTATACATTTATAGAAGATACATGAGGAGTTCTATCTTTTATTAATGTATCAGGCTTCACAGTGGCATAGATATAAAAACAAAAATATAAATATATGTAAAAGTGAAAAAAATTAATAACAAAACAAAAATCACAATTGCAAATAGGAGTAAAGCAATACTACCAAGCTGCTAAATTAAAATTAAGTATATATATTGACGTGTATAGTCATAAAGGCCCAATGTTGGGAAACAATCACAATAAACAGGCAACATGCATAATAGAAATGCAGGCAACACAAACGCTATACCACCTATATGTCATATGTAAAGTCCTTTATCAGGATAAGAGAAATGTTAACGCAGTAATTTGATAGTGACGGGTGACAGGAGCAATACCAATCGGTTATGTAACAATTTTTTTATGCAAAAGGCAATATGCCCAATGGTTATTGGTGTGGATGTATAGCTGGATGGAAAGCCTGAGCAAACCGAATTAATTGTAGTGTGCATGCTGACAGAAATCTTGGATTTTAATCCTATAATAATTATAATAAATAGTATTTAAAATAAATAATCAAATAGGTAATAAGACCACTTAAGATAACACCATTGGTGACTGCATCAAATACATTTGTCAAATTTTTCAGTTTTATATACATATAGAATTATTGAAATCACACTTAAAAATGAAAGTGCTTATTTTGTATGTTAAGCACTTTGAGGAAGTAGTTGTAGTTCCTGAGATCAGATTAGGCACCCCCACAAAAAAAAGATTTTATCTATGGTACTGAGGCTTCACTGTGTTTAGCTCCTTCTTATGTGAATCTGTTTGAGTCTTTAGCTGCATCTCTTCAAATTGCAAAGAAAAAACATTAAACACATTATATTTTCTTGTAGATATTGTATGATTTGAGCAGAAAATAAATGTGTATTAATAAGAATGTTATACACTGTATAGCAAAGTTAAACATTGAAATTCTTGACGAGTGCTTATAACTGTGTTATATTAAAGCATCCCTAGAATCCTCTTTAAAACTGTTACTCGGATTGAAGGTAGGTGTTTATTGTTATTGAATTTATTTATAGAACTTTATTTACAGGATTTATACAATATACCTTACTTCTAGAATTAACTATACCTATGTACAAATTGTCTGATCTCTAAGCCTATTTTGTGCGACTCAGTTGACTTGGCTCCCTGGCCTTGTAGCTCACTGAGTAGCCCCTTACAGTCCTTCATCTCCCCCTCCCCTTTGTTGTCCTTCTTTCCTTGCATCTCTTACTTTTCTAATCCATTTTTGTTTTGCTTTCCCTAAAAATTTCATCATATCTCTAATTTTCGTTTCTTCTTTTCCTGTCAGCATTTTTATGGTTACTATTTTTCTGTCCATTTTTTCCCATACTTTTTCCCTCCATATCATTATTTCTTTACACTCAGTCATGTAGTGCTGTATACTTTCACTTCCACACATAATTTGCATATTCCTTTTCCATTCCTCTTAGCCCTTTAAGTACACTGACCCCGTTCTTATCCTGCTGATCCTTCCTTTTCCTGTCTATTAAATTGGTCAACATACACTCTCTTCCCCATTCTCTTTTTTATTATTTTATACAAATTTAATTATTATTTATCTTTTAAACTTCCCCATATCTCCTGCCTTTCCATAGCTTCCATTCTAGTTCTTACTTCTGTTCAAAATCCATTTATATTTCTCTCCCCTAACCTCCATGTGTCTCCCATTTCTATTTTTTCCATTCCTATCCACCAACTATCTTTGTTTGTCATACACCTTTACTGGGTCATGCATATCTTTAAAATTTTTCCCTCCTTCTTTGTTAAACATCTAAATCACAATTTTAAAATTCTTTCTGGTATTAATCCTTTTCTCCTTGTTCTTCCCAATTCCACTAAAGCTACCTCCCCTTGTGCTGCTCTTAGTAGACCTAGTAATTCTTACAAAACATTCTATGCATGTGATCAATTGATTCGCTTGTTTCTGAAAGCCCCCTCCCAAATTTCTACTGCATACAGCATTCATGATTCTAACAATGCCTCGTACATTCTTTCCAACCATTTAGATGACATTTCCAGTTTACATTTACATATCCTTATTCCCATCATAGCCTCCCTTTAGCTACCATCTTTCTGCCGTGGGCCCCTCATTCTCCATTACTACTCATCCTTACTCCTAAATAATCAAATTCTTTGACAACCTCCAGGTTGTGGCCACCTAAAAGCCACCTTTCCTCTATTTTTTAGTATGCTTCCTCTTTTGAAGACCATAACTTTGGATTTATTTGTATTTAATTTTATTCCCCATTAATTGCGCTCTGCAGTCCTATTACTGATATAGCCCCTGCCATAAGGTCATCTGCATATAATAAACTTGGTATCTCTCTATCCTCTATTACCGGACAGTGCTGATTTTTTCTTTTATTCTTTCCAGTATATCATCTATAAATATATTAAATAGTATGGAGCTTAGCATGCATCCCTGTCTTATTCCTAGTTTTTGTTGTATCATTTCTGTAATGCCATTTTTCTCACATCTTAAACAGAATTTTACATCTTTGTAAATGTTCCTAATTTCTTTTATAAAACTGTCACTTATTCCCCTTTCTCTTAATTTATACTCTATTTTCATTCATTCATTCATTATCTGTTTACCCTCCTCTTATGTAGGACTTACACCCCCCAGGACTTACAAGCGGGTGCCTGGGGTCAGAGGCCCGTCGAGGAGCAGATACTCATGGATCGGACAGAGCATCCAGGATGGGTGATCAGCCCAATGCCTGGTATGGGATGAAGGAAGTAGATGAAACGAAATGTCGGTGAAATGGATGAAAGGAAAGGTGATGATGGAGCAGTTGGTGGAATGAATGGCGGGGGAAACCGGAGAACCCAGAGAAAACCCACCCAGACGCCACTTCGTCCACCACAAATCCCACATGCAGGTCCCTGGGATTGAACCCGGGCTGCCTCGGTGGGAGGCGAGCGGTCTAACCGCTCGGCCATGGCGCCGCCTCAATTTATACTCTAAAGCTTCCCTATTTATTGTATCAAATGCTTTCTCAAAGTCTGAAAAGAACATGTAAACCTTTCCTCTTTCCTTGCTCAGGTACTGGTTCTATTATAGTGTTTATTATAAATACATTGTCTATTGTCTGTTTTCCTTTTCTAAATCCAGCCTGAAATTCTGATAGTTTCTTTTCTGCTTCTACCCATTCCCTTAATCTATCTGCCAGTATTCCTGTGTAACTTTCCCTAATATGGATAATAGGCTTATTGCCCTTTAGCTCTCTGATTTATTTATTCCTCCCTTCACTTTATAAATTGGCACTATCATACTTATTTTCCAACACTGGTATATCAGTTTTTTCCTTGATTTTACTTAGTAGCTCTGTCATTATTCTTAATCCACTTTATTGCTGTTGTTGGGAATACATAGCAGCATGATTCCCCTATGCATGTTGAATAAACAAGTGAAATGTGGAATGACATGACACTATTTCATCTATGTTGCATTCTAACTCTGTCACAGTGAAAGATGACTTCTTTAGACCAGAGATATATCTCAGTGAGTACAATGAAAAAGTTTACCAACACTTTTGTTCTGCCTTTCATAGATCATTTTCAGCAAAACTTTTTGAAATGCAGACACATTTGGCAATAGCATGACTTGCAGGCAGATGGGAAAACTAGATCTGATGGCTAAAATCAGGTCCACTGCAGAGTAGAATGTATGCTCTGTCTCTAAATTTAAATTGAGTTTTATTTATGGAGACTCTTTAACTACTCTGGTTCTTAGCATGCCATTCTATATATGACATGAAAGACCAGAAATTTTGCTCAGACACCTCTTTATTAGACTTGAGGTTCTTTTACATGCCGTAAATCTATGACACAGGACTGCCAGCTTTACTTCCCTTTAGAAGGAAGCCATGCTAAGAGTTTTTATGCCCAAAAAAAATTCATCACCCATGACCTCAGGAACAAGATGACACCCCTAGACCATGGGGGATGACTTGCTCTGTCTCTGATGAATCGCAAATTGGTTACTGCAATATTAACTTTTCTAGTGGTGTTTAATTCCCAAGATAGTTCCACCATGTATTATCAATGAACTAAAATCAGAACACACTTGTTTTAGTTTGAATGAAACAGTAAAACAAAATAAAATAAAATAAATGTTTTAACTTATAATGTACTTATGTAAAAACAAATAGATGCAAAACTTTATATGTGGATCATGATATAGTGGACCATAAAAGTTTATTAAAAAAATTAAACCACTATGGAATAAGAGGGCTGGTTGAAAAATGATTTGAATCCCACCTGAGGGAAATGGAACAATTAGTTGAAATAAATATAAAATGAGTATGGAAAATGGTAAATAAAGGGGTACCTGAAGGTTCCATTCTGGGACCAATGTTGTTTTTATATATATATAAATGATCTTCCCTTAAATTTAAGGTATGCAAACACAGTATTGTTTGCTGATGACATCAATATAATAATCGGTAGTAAAAATTCTATTGAGTTGCAAGCCATGGTAAACGAGACTATGACGGAAATACAACAGTGGCTCTCAAATAATTAGTAGTTAATATAGATAAAATGGTCTCTATTAACTTTAGTCAAAAAAAACTCAATATGATTCTATCCAATTTTCAATTGGAGCTTCTGTAATTGAAGCTCAGAATACAACATTTTTGGGAATATGGATTGACTCTAGTATGACATGGGAGCAACATATAAAGAGGCTAGAAGAAAAACTAAGTTGACTTTGCTATGCGTTCGAAACTCTAACGAATGCGCTAACAATTGAAGTTTTAAAAACCATATACGTTGGATATGCACATCCCATTATTACATATGGAATTATTCTTTGGAGCTCTACATCCAAATCTTTATGTATATATAAAATGCAAAAAAGAATATTAAAAATAATTATGAAAGTTCCCCTAAGAACAGAAAGTAAACCAATATTTCAGGAGCTTAATATCTTGCCTGCACACAGTATTTATATATAGAAAGTAGTTTCTGTCATACGTCAGAATAGGTCATTGTTTATAACTAATTCAGATTACCATACACATAATACCAGAAGTAGTGAAAACATACACCTAAATCATCACCGTCTTACTCAAAGTGATTTTATTTCTCACAAAGGAACCATTTTATATAATAAACTCCCGGTCAGGGTAAAATATCTAAATGAGAATAATTTTTAAAAAGTTGTAAAACATATTCTATTAAAAATAATGCCACAGACAACAGATGAATTTTTAGCCAGAAACATTAATTAATAATTTAGGTAATGACTTTATTTGTAAAATATCTGTTAGAATTATGAAGAAGGAAAATGTGTAAATCAAATTTCTATTTGACTTGTGTCTATTTACTTGTATTTATTATGTAATTTATTATTAATTGTATTTTTTGACGAAGCCATGAATATTGTATATTCTTACGGTGAATAAAACAAGTACTACTACTACTACTATTACTACTTCTACTACTATAACTATCAAATACAAAAAGATTCAGGTGTTTATCCAAGCACTCAGGGAGAGCAAATAAAGTAAAATGGGTATATTTGTTGAACATTTCAAGACAGTGCCATAAAACAAAGTAAACTGTTGTATTTAAACATTCAGTAAATCAAATTAAAAACAATGTACAATGTTGGTAACAATATTTCTAACAAAGAAATGAAAGTGAGCTGTGTGAGAGATACCATGCTAGGCTTGTGTGTGGGGTCAGTTATTCAGGTGCTACAAAGCTCTGTTGTGATGTCCTAACATGGGTGTAAACTAAAATTTGTACAAGACAAAACTGCCAAATTGTGGCAAAACAAGATGCTTAAGAAAGAAAGTCAAAATAACAAAAAGGCAGATGAGTTGTGGTACCATCATGTATTTCAAAATACTAATCTTAATTGCTTCATATATCAGCTCTAATGTGACAAAAAGTGCAGAACTCAATGATATAAATTTTCATTCATCTTTATACGTAGAATCATCTCCTAAATGGATAACATCTATACCCTTTCCACTCTGTGTATTTTAACTTTTTTTCAGAATGTTTTAAAAATGGAAAATGTTAATATGTGACCAAAGGATGCTAATCAATGAAATGGAAATAAATACATAAGTTTGTACTTCTTCAATAAACAACCTCATGACTACAGTAAAATGTAGAACCATGGAGGAATAAATTTATAAGTCTATAAATTGCTTCAGAGTTCTACAACCTAAATTTGTTAAATAAATTAGGATAAGTTATGGAAGATCTGCCGTATATATTTTAAGACTTTATAATAATGGGGGACTTTAATGCAAGAGAAGGTGAGTCTCAAGTTATATTAGTAGACATTAAAAAAGATATGGAGCAGAAAGGGCTAATAATGATAGTTTCTTTCCTTCATTATTATAAATTTTATTAGATTTTCATGAGGAATATAATATATGTGTAATGGTACAAGAGGGAAAGATATGAATGGAGAATTTAAATAGTAATGGTCAGAGCATTATCAATCAAATGTTTTAATAGATTTGGATCTGTATCCTGCTGATTTTTAAGTGGTGGATATAGTGTGTTCAAAATATAGGCAGAAAGGAGAACGAACTTTGCAAGCATAGTGGATTTAGGATAGATTGATTTAGGTGGAGAGATGGTCAATTGCACGGTTTTCTAAGGGAATTAGAATTGCTCTTTGCAAGACTTAATCTTAGCCTACATGGTATTAAGGAAGAAGGAAAATTGGAGATATTTATTAATTGAGAGGATAGAGATGGCAGTTAAATTGGCAGGATGTATGATGGAAGTGAGAGGATGGGGGATGGTATGACAAAGAGTGTAGGATTGCTGAACTTATGAGTAGAAAGACAGTTAAGAAAATGGAAGCAAACAGGAGAATGACAAGAAAGAAATTACTTTTGAGTGAAATATGGGGATATAAATGCCTCATGGAAGGAGAAAAATGGAGAAAATAGGGAGAAAATTAGTAAATATCAACAGCATGCAACGAGATCTAATGCAGTAAAACAGTATGGTTAATAGTTAAGAAACATGCAAAAGGCAAGTAGCTAAAAATAAAATTTGTGTGGAAGAATGGGGTAAATACCTAAAAGGGGTATCTAATCAAGACATGTGGTCAAACAGGAATTCATTAAATGTGTAACAGTTATACAGTTACTGAAATAAAAGAGCAAATTAAAAAGTTAAAAATAAATAAAGCTATAGTTGTATTGATGGTGTACCAGGAGAATTCTGAATGGCTTGGGATCATAAGGAAAGTAGAATGATTCTGTTTATTCAGATATTTAATAGTATTAAAATATGTAATAATATTAATATTTAATAGTATAGTACTAATGTAATATTAATATTTAATAATATTATTATCTTGAAACGGTTAAGGTTCCCCAAAGAGTGGAGGACAGCAATTATAGTATCAATATTAGCAGAAAGGCTTCAGAAGTGGGTAGAAAAATAAAACAAACTATTTAAAGTCCAATCAGGATTTTGAAAAATAGAACTGTGGATAATATTTTCATGATAAGTACAATAATAGATGTTTAGTTCAAAAAGAGGAAGGTTATATGTGTTATTTGTAGATTTTGAAAAAAGAACTTGATACAACTAATCATTAAGTATAATGGACCAAATTGAGTAGAAAAACTTAATTGATAAACTTACACTACATGATCAAAAGTATCTGGACACCTGGCTGAAAATGACGTACAAGTTCATGGCGCCCTCCATCGGTAATGCTGGAAGTCAATATGGCGCTGACCCACCCTTAGCCTTGATGACAGCGTTCACTTTCGCAAGCATACTTTCAATCAGGTACTGGAAGGTTTCTTGGAGAATGGCAGCCCATGGCACCAAAGGTGTTCTATAGGATTTAAGTCCGGACTCTGTGCAGGCCAGTCCATTACAGGGATGTTATTGTCGTGTTACCACTCCACCACAGCCCGTGCAGTAAGAACAGGTGCTCGATCATGTTGAAAGATGCAATCACCATCCCCAAATTGCTCTTCAACAGTGGGAAGCAAGAAGGTGCTTAAAATATCAATGTAGGTCTGCACTGTGATCGTGCTATGCAAAACAACAAGGGATGCAAGCCCCCTCCAAGAAAAACACGACCACACCATAACACCACCACCTCCGAATTTCACTGTTGGCACTACACACACTGGCAGATGACATTCACCGGGCATTCGCCATACCCACAACCTGCCTTCGGATCGCCACATTGTGTACCATGATTCGTCACTCCACACAACATTTTGTCATGTTCAATCGTGTAGTGTTGATGCTCCTTACACCAAGTGAGACATTGTTTGGCATTTTCCTGCATGATGTGGGCTTATGAGCAGCCGCTCGACCGTGGAATTCAAGGTTTCTCACCTCACGCCTAACTGTCATAGTACTTGGAGTAGATCCTGATGCAGTTTGGAATTCCTGTGTGATGGTCTGGATGGATGTCTGCATATTACTCTTTACGACCCTCTTCAAATGTCGGCGGTCTCTGTCAGTCAACAGACGCAGTTGGCCTGTACACTTTTGTGCTGTACATGTCCCTTCACGTTTCCACTTCACTATCACATCAGAAACAGTGGACCTAGGGATGTTTAGGAGTGTGAAAATCTTGCATACAGACTTCTGACACAAGTGACACCCAATCACCTGACCATGTTCGAAGTCCATGGGTTCCATGGAGTATCCCATTCTGCTGTTTCACGATGTCTAATGACTACTGAGGTCACAGATTAGTACCAGGCAGTAGGTGGCAGCACAATGCGCCTAAGATGAAAAATGTATGTTTGTGGGGGTCCAGGTACTTTTGATCACATAGTGTATAAAGGTACTATAAAACATCTATTCTGATAGTAAATATTGTATAAACATTTCCCAGGATAAGGTAACCTCAAACAGCCCAAACTTAGACAAATGTATCAGCTAAGTCCTATACTATTTAATCTGTTTATTGATGTTATTGTGGAAGTAATCAGTATTCCAACAATTAACAATATTGAGATCCAGGCTGATTATATACTGATGCCTTACTAGTAGGGGTCAATAACATATGTTGAGCTACTGAAATCAACTTGAAGGAATATCTAAATTTTATAAAGAATGGAGTCTAAGAATAAATATTTGAAAATTAAAAATTATGGTATTTAAAAAGTGTGGTAAGTTGCAAAAAAAATACAAAATGGCTTTGGGAAGGAACAAAAACTGTAATGGTTAATAAAACTGATTACTTAAGCATTAAATTCAATAGTAATGGTAGGTAGAGGTCATTAAAAGAAACATCTGATGCATTACATTCATGTAACTTTCTCTACCCTCTATTGTTTATTTCGTTAGGATAACAGAGAGAACAGTGATATTCAAATGTCAACTGGATGCCATATGCTGGCCTTAAAATTCCATGCAATGCCAGAAACAACTGAAAATCGATGGGACATAAAAAGAATAACAAAGTATTGAACAAATCGAACCATTACTAATGGATATCTCAGAAATGGCTGATGCCACAAAAAAGTTATTTGAAATAAATTGTGTGTTTTAAAGTTATCTGCTTTTTTTGTGTAGTATGTTTTTGTCTATCACTTAATGTTTAATAGTTATACAAAATTCCTTCCAAATAAAGAGAATTTCACAAGTTACTCCCAGAAAATTCAAAGTATACATTTGTCATGTAAATATCTTTAATGTATGATATTTTAATTAAAATCGTTAGAGCCATCTTTTAAAAAATAAAAAATGTTCCATATAAAGGGTAGTTTAGGGTCGGAGGATTTTCTTGAAAATTGTTGTCTCACATCTTTGGAAGGTACTGAACCTAAATAGCAAGTTTGGTATTTATCCAACATTTCATTCTTGAGTTTGTTCACATACATGCACGCGCGCGCGCGCGCGCACACACACACACACACACACACACACACACACACACACAGAACGATTTCTAAAAATGTTTTTTTTTTATTCAGAGGTCCTCAAAACATATATTGTGGTGAAATCTCACTATTGAATTTTTGGGTGGAATACAATACTTTCTCTACCTACTATGTATGTGGAAGAGAAAGTAAAAAATCATTAGCAAAGAGAAGGATGGCACTGATAGTTATTGTTGCTTGCAGACATAAATTACCAGAAATACACATAAAGTGGCTGAAGCAGTAATCAAGACTAAAATGTTGTACGGGGTGGAACTATAGGGTATATACAGGAGGGCTGGAGAAATGTGGATTTGATTCACAGGAACTTCTGTAAGAAAATTCTGAGACTACCTAAAACCTCACCTAATGGGCGTTGCACAGACAGAATTAAGAAGAGTAGGCAACAAAGGAAAATTAATGGTGAGAATTTTAAAATGTTGGTTTAGGTTTAAGAGTTTAGATGAATAAAGTATTTTGAAACAATCTCTGATTTTGCAAGAGAATGTTATCCAGCATTGCAGCTGGATTAACAGAATTAAAATTGTTTTGAAAAAAAATGTAGGGGTGATCATCTTGACTATAGAGAATTAAACTAAAGGCTTTTGGAAAGAACTTAAATTAAGAATTCAGGATTTTGCAATTCAGGAAATGCTTAGTAGTTAAAAAAAGACTGCTGAACTTATATTTACAGGAACTTAAAGTCAGAATGGGGAAGGGAAAATTATGTGTAAAAAGGGTATAAAGAAGGAATTGCATGGGCTAGAATGTTGGTAGTAAAATTTAAAACTTTAAAAGGGAGAAGAGGTTTAGATGAAGATCCAAGATGTGGAATGAAAGATGGCACTAAAAGCACATGTGCATGTCATTCTTGAATGTGAAGAAACTAATGAGAGGAAATTAAGCTTGGAGAAATGGGCTAACTTACCAACATGGGAAAAAAAGCTTTAAAATTAAAATCACATAAGGATATTAAAGAGATTGCTAGTTGCATAAGAAAGATAAAACGAGAATGGATGAAAAAACTTAATCAAGGAAGATGAAGTAAATTCTGTGGAAAAGATAGAGGATAAATATTTTATATAGAGTGGCCCTGGTAACAAGA
Organism: Deroplatys truncata; assembly: GCA_030765065.1. NCBI lineage: Eukaryota > Metazoa > Arthropoda > Insecta > Mantodea > Mantidae > Deroplatys > Deroplatys truncata. Next base: position 139,706,950 of record CM060975.1, read on the forward strand.
TAACTACAGCGGTAAAGCTTGAAGCTTAACAGGATCAACAGCAGTAGTCAACAACTCATAGCTGGTGGGTTAACTCGTATATTCAGTTAATAAGAATTACCTTATTTAATATTAATCATACTGATATGTAATTGGGTTATCCAACTGAATATTAATATGTACATATATAATATGTGTGTTTAAAAAACAAATTTATGCTATCTATTTATACTTACATGACATGGGAATTAAAGTGAACTGCTTAATGGTATATTACCAAATTAATATAAATATTCACAAATGCAATCATGCTACTTAACAGTGAATGCAGTTATAAATACATTAAATGGAATTGTAACAAAATACATTAATTTTAACATATTCAGTCCTAAAACAAATTGCATACTGAGAGGCTCTTGTACACTATAAAAAGCACTTATATATGCTGTAAGTAGCAAAGATTAATACCCAGTGTTTCAAAGTACTTTCATATGTTTCAATAGGTAGTATGAGTATAATATTTTGTCATAGAAAAACTGTGCCTGAAATGTTCAGTTAGCACTTACTATCACGTTCTTTTCTTTCTGTTTTTTTTTCTTTCCTTTGTTTAATTTTGTGCTATTTCTTTCCAATAATAACATGGTACTCTTCAGTATAACTGTTACCTTTTGAATGCATTTGCCATACATACTGTGACTTTGTCCAGTTTTATTTTTAACTGTCACTGTTTTGCTTTTATTTAGCTCAATTTCATTGGAAGTTCACACTATTACTTCACTTGGGAGTCGAACACAAGACCTCACCAACCCGTCGCTCCATAGTAGCACTCACTGCACATCACAATAGCCAACACTAACTGCTCACAGAATCGCTCTTGGTGTCGCACCAGAAATGCACTCGCTAACTCGCTCGCACACTGACTGACTGACTGACTCAACAACTCTCTTTGCACTCAACTCGCGACTGCTTGCCTCCTGCGAGAGCACTCACTTATATAGTCAGTGGAATCTTTCCACGAGGTTCTCGAATGTAGAACTATTTTGACACAGTTTCTGGAAGAGGGGGGGAGAAGATGCTTCCAGAAGGTTCTGTTTATATGCCGACACCACGCTCAGTGTTTACTCAGACTGCCCGGCGCTGACTTCCCAATAACTCTGAGCCATAGCCACTGAGTCATAATATACTTAAAAGAACTACTACATATATGCAAGATGGATTGCTTCTTACTTCAGAGCATTTCAGTTCCATGTCTCTAAATATGACTGCATATTTGTCAAATAATAACTTATTGTTGCTGCATTATCCTAAAATAATATAAATCTCTTAATCCAGCTTAAAGTTTAATCCAGAAATACGTGGTGTCATTTTAATGAGTTTCTACAGACACTTGATATTTCTTTAGAATTGCCTCTGAAGGACCAAATTAACCGTGCACTACCTTAAATTTCAGTGAAAGAATCAACAAAGGTAATAGACTTCACCAATAATACTAAATGTAGCCAAGTTTAGATATGGGCATGAAGGATACCATTGGCTTTATTTTATCTATTGCCCTCTTGTGAACATGTGCTTATTTATTTGCATTTCTGGTATGAAGTTAGATCTCTTTATCTGTATTGCCTCTCATTCACTTTGCCCAGGTTCAATTCCTGGATGGGATGCTGGCATACAAGGCTATTGCCAGGTTCTGACATACCAACAAGGAATATACCAGACAACTTAAGGCATCAAGAGTTTTATGCATATTAGTATCATCAAATTGTTCATTGCATTTTTACTTTCTCTACTACGTATAGTAAGTAGGGGAAGTATTGCATTCCACCCAAAAATTCGATACCGAGATTTCGCCGGAAATACATGTTTTGAGACCTCCTGAATCCAAAAAAAGCATTTTTGGAAACATGTCCGTGTGTGTGTCTGTGTGTGTCTGTGTGTCTGTGTGTCTGTGAACAGCATAACTCAAAAACGAACAGTCGGATAAGCACCAAACTTGGTATTTAGGTTCAGTATCTTCCAGAGATGCGACACGAAGGTTTTCAAGAAAATCCCCCCACCCCAGACTACCCTTTACATGGAAGATTTTTCGAAAATTTTAATTTTCTCAAAAATGGCTCTAACGATTTTGATGAAAATATCATATGTTTAAGATAATGTCATGAGAAATGAAATGTATATCTCGAATTTTCTGGGAATGTCTCCAAAAGTATTCTTCATTGTGAACGACTTTTGCATAACTGGTAAACCATAAGAGATAGACAAAATTTTACTACACAAAGAATGTAGATCGCGTTAAAATACACAACTTATGTCATATACATTTCTTTTGTTGAGTGAACCGTTTTCGAGATATTGCTTGTTATTTCCTTAAATTTTCCAATACTTATACTTTTTCTCAAATGCGTTATTCATTTTTTTATGTCCTGGACATGCAAAGAGAATGGAATGCGGCACATAGCAACCAGCGTTAAAATATTTGACTATCGCTTAAAAGCTACCATATTTCCCTTGCATCTACAAGAAAATTACCAATAAGATTGACATCTCGATATCTCGATTAACATGAAGCATATGGAGAATAGGTGTTTGTAAAATTAGATTGTACAAGAGTAGAGAAAGTCATGTGAGTGTAACACATCAGATTTTTTTAAAATACCTTGGCTGTTATTGGGAATGAAACTTATTTATAATGAATTATTTACAAAATAAAATAATGCTTACATAAAAAGCACTTTTCCTACAGACAAATATAGCTTTGCCATAAGATGAAAGCTCACTCTTTTGAGGTATGCAAATTACAAAAATATAGTTTTAAAGCAAAGCCGTGGGGGAGGGTGAGGGAAATCACTTTTTTTAACAGTCTAGTAAGAACACCCCATTACAGACAATCTGTGTATAATAGTAATGAAAATAATGCATTGTTAAAAAATTAATAACACATGTTGCACCACAATATGTTAAAATTGACTTTCTTCCAAACAGAAAGTAGTACAGAAAATTGAACTTCATGCTATTTCCCACACTACATATGAGGAGCATTAATCAAAAAGTACCAAGTGCATAATAGAAAAGCTTTCCAGAGAGAGAAAAAACTGATATCCCCTAAACTTACCAGCACTTTTTAAAGCTCTTCGTACCTAACCATAATGCAAATGTCATTTTCGTTAACACTGTTATCAGAAAAATCATTATTATTGACTGAAAATGGTTAGGACCTAGTGCATTTTGAATCAATTATACTGAAAATGTTATCATGAGCATTAAGAAATTATATTTAATGGTGTTTTAAAAAGCATTTTCAATACCACTTACAAAAGCAGTTTTATACTTTGCTTGTGTATTTTTATGGAAAAAATCTGATGTGTTACACTCACATGACTTTCTCTACTCTTGTACAAACTATTTTTACAAACGCTTATCCTCCATATGCTTCATGTTAATTGAGATATCGACATGTTAACCTTATTGCTAATTTTCTTGTAGATGCAAGGGGAATTGCTAGGCTTTAAGCGATAGTCAAATATTTTAAGAGATGGTTGCTATGTGGAGTATTCCATTCTCTTTGCATTACCAGGACAAAAAAAAATGAATAACAAATTTGAGAAAAAGTATAAGTATTGGAAAATTTAAGGGAATAACAAGCAATATCTCGAAAATGGTTCACCCAATAAAAAAAATGTATATGACATAAATTGTGTATTTTAACGCAATCTACATTTTTTGTGTAGTACAATTTTGTCTATCTCTTATGGTTTACCAGTTATGCAAAAGTCGTTCACAATGAAGAATACTTTTGGAGAATTCCCAGAAAATTCAAGATATACATTTCATTTGTCATGAAAATATCTTAAACATATGATATTTTAATCAAAATTGTTAGAGCCATTTTTGAGAAAATTAAAATTTTCGAAAAATGTTCCATGTAAAGGGTAATCTGGGGTGGGGGGATTCTTGAAAACCTTCATGTCGCATCTCTGGAAGATACTGAACCTAAATACCAAGTTTGGTGTTTATCTGATTGTTCGTTTCTGAGTTATACTGTTCACAGACACACACACACACACACACACACACACACACACGGACATGTTTCCAAAAATGTTTTTTTCAGATTCACGGGGTCTCAAAACATGTATTTCTGGTGAAATCTCGGTATCGAATTTTTGGGTGGAATACAATACTTCCCCTACATACTCTACGTAGTAGAGAAAATAAAAAAGTGGGTCTTCAAATTTCATTTGTTACTTTTTCTGTAAACATCTTTATCTCAATGCTTTTTTCACTTAACATAACTGTTTTTCTGTATTTATATAATGCTCGTTTCTTCCTCCATATAGTCAAACTCTTCTTCATTCTGATTTTGCTACAGAATGCAGACACTTCATCCACAACCTTCACATAAAACCACAGCTCAGCTTATGTCTCCATTCACTCTTGAACCTCTTCAAGAACATCAAATCCTTTTTTGCTTTGTTGAGTCTATTTTAGAGTGTTAAGGCCTGGATCTATGGTATACACTCAAACGTAACTCTCCATTTCAGTGAAGATGTGAATGGTTTAGATGGAATGGCAAAAAGTTCATTAGTTTTGGATCTTTATTCCTGTAACTGAAGGATAATGCAAGAAATAGAGGACTTAATATTTCTCACCATTTTTTAAAAACTATCATGAAAGACAAAACAACACAGAAAGTCATCTCAGTATCCTTTGCAGGCATTCCACTGCATTTATTTGCATAAGAGTAATACAATGAATACGCTTTAATGATATGGTACAGGCTATTTACCTTGATTTTACTTCTTTGCTTCCTTTCATTTCCTGCATTTTCATTCTCTTCTGTTAGCTCTACAGCTGCCTGCAACAATTATTTTGTTTTCCATGCCATAATACTTTAACAAATCTACTATTAATGCTTCCATGACGCAGCTCTCTACTTCACACCTTCAAGTAAGGGGATTCATATTCATTCATTTAGCATGATCTAATATTGCTAACAAGACCCAAGGAAGTGATATCTGATACTGTTTGGTAGCAGCACATATATCTCTAGTTCCACAGAATGCAAACACAGCAGTTAATGCATATATGTACTCAGTGTCATGTAAGCAATTCTTTACTGATGTAAAATTATGTATTTTGTTCCGTTTGTCTCAGTGAACTAAGCAGTTTCTGAACCAACTATTTTGAAGCCCTTTTACAATAGGAAGCAATGCTATTTGAAACAAATGGATTGTACAGATTGATTCACTGCTATCGAAATAGAGGGAATCGGTATCAAAAAGCATCTGATGAACTTAGTGCATGTTTACTAGCACATACCAAGAAAGACCTAATTTCAGAATATTACATTACACTAAATACTTTATTGTTTAAAGGATGGCACAAAGAAAAAATTTACAATATTAGAAATGTTTTCAATGAAATATAATTCTCAAAGCTTCAGAAAATTAACAGCATGACATTCTTGTTTGTTTGATTTGTAATGCACATGTGTCTGCATACATTTACAACACAGTTTCTAATATTTAATCAAAGTTATATAATTTTTTAATAAGTTGAACAAAATATGTTAATTAAAAGTTGCTCATATCCTATAGGAAAAATCACAGCCTGAATCTATATTTGAGTACCCACTTCCAAATTTCATCAAGTCTACCAAATAAACTTCTTTAGAAAATATACAAACACATTGCAGGGATCATGAATGACAAAGAGGGTTACAAATACTATGATATACATAAAATGATTCTTTGTTTGTTTCTTAATATTTACTGAAATCATTAGGCTAAACATTACATGGTATTAGCAATTTTGAAATCAGAGTTGAGTCTTTTCTTTTTTCTCTGCTTCAAATAATGAGAAAGATTTTGGTTCTATGTCTTCTATAAGTCACCTGTAATTCAATTTTGATTTTGAATAAATATGTTTTGTAAATGGGTAGCTCATTCAAAAATTAATTTTTTGTTTAAAATTAAGTATTCATTGGCTTTTCATCTTTAAATCCCTGCATGGGTAGTATAGCAACAATAAAACCTTTGACTGAAGATTAATAGATAAACATTTGCATTGGACTTTAACAATTAAATTGATTCACTGGTAATTCCAATCAACTATGAAGATACCTATCTATTTACAGATCAGCTCTACTTGGCAGGAATATATTTTGTCAAAATTCCATAAATATCAGAAGTATGCATATATTTTGTGCAATGCTTAATGCTTATGAAGTAAAAGTTTGTCTTTAATAAGCATTAAGTATAAGCATCCATAATCCTTGTATAAAAGAGCTGCAGTCTAAGTACGTAGTCTAATAGATATTGTTTTTCATTTAAAGGTGCAGTTTGAAAATCAAAATAACATTATTTAGGTTAATGTGGAGCTGGTTCTCCATGAATTTGTGTTTACCATAGATCTGACTTGTGTTTCTTGTTCAGCTGTTTTATATTATAGTTGCTGTTGAAATGTTGATATTAGTGAAATTATTTCTTCTAAAAGTATCTGCTAGTCTCTCATCATCTCATGTTTAACACTGTAATTATTAAGTAATAAATATTTTTATGGCTAAATGTTCCTGTTTATTTTGAATGATGGATTGTTCTCAATGAAGTTTTTGTAAATAATAGAAAACAACCATAAAATAATCCATGTTTTCTTAAGTATCAGTTTGGGAATGTTAAGAGGATTTGAGTTGAATATAGATTATAATTTAAGATTCACTTCTGTTGTGACTGTTGAAAATGATAGCTGAATATTTATTCGCAGAGTAGCAGCAAAATGTGTAAGTACACATATATATGTGTATGTGTGTTAGAGTCATGCAAAATGCCTTTGATCTCACACACTTTAGAGTAGTTACATGCACTTCTCAGTAAGCCAACACTACTACCTGCACAATGTTGCAAGCTTCAACACTAGCCTGAGTTTTCACTCAAGCTCAGTGCAGTTAGCTCAGAGTATTGTTTATAAGCTATGTTGAAAGGAGTATTATCAGTACTCCAGGGGCAGTATTACTTGCTGTTAAATGTTATTATAGAACAATCACTTCCCACATTACCTCTCTTTGTTTTGGCATTTCTTTTGATGTTTTGAAAAAAGAATATCAACAAAATACCACAGAGCAATTAGAAAGCAAGAAATAGAATTTCAAAAACTTAAATGAGCATTTAGTCTAGAGCAAATGTTAAAAAGAAACATGTCATTATTTCTATGGATTACTGTTAAATTACAAAAAGAAAATATGTATTATATAAACATATAATGCAAAGTTAACTCTTATGAATATTTGTGGTAAATTTTCACTTATAAAAAGAAAACAATAATTGATCTATCAGGAATTGATCAAAACATCTTAGGGAATGCATAGAAGATAATTATTTTGCATTTTAAGCTTGACCCATATAGGAAAAACTGAACCTTTGTTTACCCATTAGCTTGGAGAGCTCAGAGTAGTGAGTAAGGTCGCAGCCCACCATTATAGAGAGGAGCTGGTTTCAAATAAAACTGTTGAGCTTGGGAATGATTAAATGGCAATTTGCATGTCTTTAGTGTGTGAGTGTAATTCATTTGATGTCTTTCCATGTGTGTACTGTTAGGTATTTCATGTTTATTATTACTCAGTACCTGAGTTTTGTAAATGTACTCTGCAAAGTATTTAGTACCTACACAGTCTAATATTGATTATTGTTTTCCATTAGAGCTTTGTATGTTTTTATGTATGGCGAGGTCAGTTTTCAGTATTTAAAGTTCACATAAGTAAACTATCTATCCTTTCTAAGCTGCATTATTATTTCCTCTTTCTTTGAGTGCAGTTAACAGCATCATCTGGAATTACATGTCATCATTTCATCTTAAAAAAATTAATAAATAATAAGGTACCTACCCATAAAAATTTAGAATTCTATTGATGTGGGAAATTAATATCAGCTTCAAGAATGAAACGGAATGCTGTTTTAATGGCAATTAACTTAAATCTTGCCATAAACATAGACACACTTACTGCTGTGTTACCATGTATATTCATTATGAATCTATTAAGCAAGAAACTGCCATAATAGAGTTTCAGGACTTGCTAAGTAATTAGAAGTTTTCCAGGAGTGTTGTATAGGTAATTCAAAGCTCAGTAATTTTGTTTTGTATGCAAAGGCATAAACACATTTCTGAGTCAAAATTTGCATGGTACTTACTGTAAAAGTATTGATCTTTGTCCAACTTCATATTTAATTATAAAGGAATGGATATTTCTAAGGCACTGATATCTGCTTACACTTTTTATTATTCTTTTCCTTGGAAAGCTTGCTTACAATTAAAATCAGGAGTGATTTTTGAAGGGGTTGCAGGTTTATACAACCCCAATAATTTTTACTATTTTTTTCTTTGATTTTCATTTTTTAAATTTTCAATTATTATATGTAGGGGCTATTGGTGTCCAGAACATTTCACAACATTTGTTTTGTGGCTTCATCTCTAGTATCATCTGTAAGTGCCCGAGGTTTGCATTCTGGCTTGCAATACCACTTGAGGAAGTTCATAGATGAATGATGGTATGGCAGGGAATGGTTGGGTGGGACCGTGGCCTGCAAAGTTTGTCAAACCTCCTCGGAATGCTACCAACTTAATTGTTAATGGAATAACATATTATGCTTTGAAAAATGCAATTTTTAATCAAAGGATTTCTGTGCAACAATTATTGGGCATGTGTTGAGAGACGTGAGGTTATTTATAATTTAAAAAATAAGTTAAAATTGTAAGGTGATATTCATTACTCAATAGAATATGAATATTGTCATAGCAATGTTTAACAACATGACCAGTGCGACAATCTTCTGAGATTCTGCGTAATCTATAGTTCAGGAAAATGTGGAAATCTGTTCATCTTGGTTATAAGTGCTAAATTGTTGTAAGTCCACGAAGAAGAACAGTTTATGCAATTTTTGTCTGTGATTTTATTTTTAATTGTAATGAATATTCGTTTTGTGCTGCGATACCAGTAAGCATAATGATACATGGATAAGTTTTAAATGTGAAGAGAAATTAATAATACATACATTTAGAATGCTGATTTATTTTTCTTGTTCTTCGATAGCTGAACATTTAAAATGAACAATATAACATCTTTAATTTCAACAAGTTTCAATTTTTTAACTTTGAAGGAAAAATTAGAAATAAAGAAATTAGGGAGACCTACTCTTTCATTATCCATCTCTCAAGAGATTAAAAGTAAGAATATTTTGTGAGAAAATTCAACTCCGATATTTATCAGAAAAATTTGAAGGGAAAAATGCACTGTTCTGCTTTCCATGCTTACTATTTGGCGGTGGCAGGGAAGACACATGGACTAAGAAGGGAGTAACTGACATAAATATTTGCATGATTGGAAAAAAAAACATGAAAATTCATCTTCTCATATCACAAATGTCCTTAATCTCAGCATTCTAGGAAATACAAGTATTGCTGCCCAGTTAAATTCGAGTTAGAGGAGATCAATTGAATTGCACAATCAAAAGGTAACTAACAATAGGTACATTTTAAATATAATAATAAACTGTAGTAGATTTTGTGGCTCTATAGAATTAGCCCTGAGGGGGCAAGATGAAAGTGAAACATCATTGAATCCAGGATTTTTTCAGGCACTTGTTAACTTCAGTGCTGATCTAGATGCTGCTAAGATGATGCTTAGAAATAACATCTTGAAAAAGCGAATGTGTTCAAAGGAACGTCAAAAACAATACAGAATGAACTGCTGCAGTTTATGTTGGAAGTCTGTCATGATGAAATTTCCACAGAGATTAACAAAGCTGACTATATCCTGTAAATGCCGATGAGACAACAAAAGTTTTTTGCATGTTTCAAATGGTGCTTATATTCCAATACATTGTTAACGGGAAACCAGTTGAAAGATTTTGGAATTTTCTTACTCCCCATAACCATGATGCTAAATCTCTGGTAGCTTGCATAATTACAGAATTAAATCACCATCTTAAAGGGACCCCTAACAAGCTCATAGCTCAAATTTATGATGGAGCAAACATCATTAGAGGCTCTTCTCACAGGGTGCAAGCTATTGAAAAAGAACATTTTCCGTATGCGTCTTATATTCATTGCCACGCACATCAACTGAACCTTGTTATGCTGCATGCATGTTCAGTTAATAGAAACATGAAAATCTTTTTCTCAAATCTGCAAGGAATTTGTTTTCTTTTCAAATTCGTCACAAAGAACAGCTGTTCTTGACGAAATTGTGTAGAAATGTTTACCCAGTCCAGTGCAGACTAAATGGAATTTCCAGTCAAGGTCTGTGAACACTGTATTTGAACACAAAGAGGAACTAACTGAATGCATAACACCATTCTTGACAGTGATGACATTAACAGTGAAAGCACATTCAACCAGGCTTCTGGATATTTAAAAATGCTGAAAAACCATACTTGTATTTTTTGGCTAACCTTTTTACATAAAATAATACCATTTATGAACATGTTATATACCAAATGCAAAAGCATGAAATGTATCCAGTATGGGCAAAAAACCAAATTGCAAGTTTTGAGACTCAAACTTTGAAAATCAGAGAATCTGTAGATAATCTGTGCCAGACCCTTTCTACTCCACACTATAAAAGGATGAGATATGAAGCAAATGAAACATCTGTGAGACAGAGGGAAGCAAAAGTAGTTTGTGACATAATTATTTGTGAGGTGAAAGAGCAGTTTAAGTTTACAGAGCATCTAACAGCCACGTATTTGTTTCAGCCAGATAAATTCTCGGATTTTAGTGTTTGTTTTCCAGAAAAAATATTCCAGTATTCTACTTAATACTACAAATGTTTTGATCCAAAGAAACTAAGAACAGAACTGGAAATGCTGTATGGAATGCAACAGTTCAGGTCAGTGTCTAGAGCTTCAGGGCTTTTAGAGTTCATAAGCCAAAATAATCTCTGTGGTACTATGAGTGAATGCTTTCAACTTCTGAGCAAAGTTTTGACAACATCTGAAGCTGAAAGGTGTTTTTCAACTTTAAAACGTATAAAGACATTTCTAAGAAATACAATGCCTCAAGAAAGACTTTCGGCTCTCGCAATGCTCTCAGTTGAACAAGACTTCATCTCGAATATATTGGACTTCAATCAGACGGTTGTTGAGAAGTTTGCTAACAGCAAGACAACAACTAATGGGTAGACTTTCTTTACAAATAGGTAATGTTGAATTTGCTTCAGTTATTAAAATTGTTCACTTTCTCCTCCTAAAGTGGTAATAGTATATAACGTATGATGGGAGAAATTTTGTATTACATTGTGCACCAACATTTTATATCACCAGCCACCACTGATTAAAATGGAAGGAAAAAGAAAATAGTATAAACAAACAGGAGAAGAAGAGATAGGAAATGAAACTTGCATATGGTGTTGCTTTGGAAAAATATTGAAAATTATAGATAAGCTTAAACTTACTACTCCAAGGCTGAAAACTACTTTTTACCTTTCCTACTACTTAATCTACAATAGTAAGTAGAGGAAATAATGTATTCCACCCAAAAATTCAATATCAAGATTTTACCAGAAATACTTGTTTTGAGACTCCCTGAATCAAACTAAAGCATTTTTCGGAAAAAAAAATCCATCTGCTGTCAATCAACAAGACAACTCAAAAATGAAAAGTGGTTAAATGCCAAACTTGGTACGAATGCAACAAAGATTTTTAAGTAAATCTCTCCATCTCAAGCTACCCTTTACATGGAAAAATTTTCATTTTATTTTTCTCAAAAATGTCCTTAACAATTTTGATTAAAATGCTATATGTTTAAGACATTTGCATGACAAATAAAATGTATATCTTGAATTTTCTGGGAATAGTCTGTGAAGTCCTCTTACTTCTGAATGACTTTTGTGTTACTGGTACACCATAAGAGATAGAGATACTACACAACAAATGTAGACTTCGTTAAACCATACAATTTATATTTCCGAGATATTATTTGTTATTAGTTTGAATTTTCAAATACTTACGCTTTTTTCAAGTGATAAGTCACATTTCATTTTTTTCTCGTTGTCATGCAAATACAATGGAATTTCAAAACCATCACATAGTACCTGGTTTTAAAAGATCTGACTATAGCTTAAGCATAATGTACTTCCCTCACCTTAACCTACAATTAAATGTGTAATAAAACCATTTTTACAAATGGTTAACATAAAGCAGGTAGAAGAATTAAGCTTTTTTAAGAATAGTGCGCATGTGTATATTTGTGTATGCTGTATTCTTTATCCAAGAACCAATTAGTGAAGAAATTTAACCAACTATGCACTATACCCAGAGAGCTGGGTTTCAGACTCCCAAATATGAGACCATTCATCTGTAAGCATTTACAAGAAAACAGGTCTCTAGCAAGCATGATTAACTCTTCCTGCAAAGTTTGCTGGTGTAAAGTCAGGTAAAGATCAGAGAAAAGAACAAACCAAGAGTTCAAGCTAAAAAAGTGAAGGGGAAGCTTGGAACCAGGAGATTTTTGTTAGAAATGGGAAGGAGACATAAAATAGAAAACATCCAGTGACGATAACTCTGATCCACAATGGTGACGATAAAAACAATGATAATGCCTATTTTACAACAGTGTGTGTTCAGGTAATGAAAATGACAAGCAATGGGCACCATGTATTTTGTGTTACCATTTGGATTCATGAATGACCTGATGGTACTAAAACTCATCTTTAAGTCCATAGAGCATAAAACAGTGAGAATCATAGTTATCTATGTGTTCATAGAGCATAAAACAGTGAGAGTCATAGTTATGTTAGTAATTACATTGTGAAACATTAACAGCTGTACTTTTCACATTTTTATTTTCCTCCACCACTTAGCTATGGTAATACAGGAAATTTTGTATTCTATCCAAAAATATGATACTGAAATTTCACCAAAAAATGGATGTTCTTAGGACCCTTTAGAAAAAACTACAAATCTTGTCTGCCTGTATGTGAATATGTAACTCAAAAACAACAATTTGTATAAATACTCATACCTAATTTCATAGTTGAGTCAGACACTGTTCAAGGAATCCAAGTGAAAATTTTCAAGGAAATCACTTAACTGCAAACAATCAATGGAAAATGCTTCATTAGTTTTTGTTTTATTTTCTCCAAATGTGGTTTATAGATTTTGATTTAAATACCATTTGAAATATTAGCATGATGAATGAAATGTTTAGCTTTAATTTATTGTGAAGAGATTGTAATGTCCTTTTCATTCTCATTGAATTTCATACAACTTAGAAACTATAAGAGAGAGACAAAAACTTATTTCAGAAAATAAATCCAAATTCATTAAATGATACATTCTGGGTAAAATAACCTTTACTGCAGTATTATCCATTTTCCAAATATTTATTGTTACATCTTTTAAGTTTTCCAGGTAGAACCGAAGCAACTGTGAATTGTATTTGAAAATATGTAAATCCTATTTTTACACTGCAAGGGCTCATTTCTAACAAAAACTTATTTGCAATATGAACAGTTGAGTTTTGTTTTTACATTGTGAATGCAACCAAGTACATTTTGCTTAATTTGATATCATTTCTTGTCAAACATTTATTGTGAATAAGGTGACGTGGACAGAAGAATTCCTTATACTAGTGTAATGCATATGCAATATATGTATTAGGTATGTGAATTAGTAATGGAGAGAGAAACTTAGGTGATTGCAAATTGCAAATCAGATTTTCTTCTAAGTAATTCTTCTTCCAAATATTCACCATCATTACCATTGGAGAAAAAAGATCTCCTTTTGAACGCAGTTTTGATTAATTTGACAAGTAATTAAGGCATCAGTAATAATCAATACGCCACACATGGGCTGTAAACTCAGCCATGGTGTTAAGGACTATTCATGAACAACCCTCCTCCTATGTTTTGTAAAGCACAGCAATTAATGCTACTGTACATTTCATCTCCTGCGCTTTCAAATCCTAACACTCAATAAAATGACATTTTTGTAGTGATATTAAAATTCTCATAGCACACTCACTGCTAAATCAATGGCCTAGTGGTGAAGAGTTGCTGTGAGGAAAATTCAGATTGGAACATCAACACCTACAATAAGTTTTTACTCTTTTAAGAAATTGCATGGTTATAATTCAGGACACAGCATACAGTTTCTTTCCAAGAATGACTGAACAAAAAGCAGAAGTTGAGTGGCCAAATGGTTAATGGCCTATGGAAGCCACAAAACTTCTCATGCATAGACCAAAATTCTTATGGCACACTGAGTATGATGGGAGATATGAGGAAACAAACCAATGCTTCAAAGAGCCATACAGTGGTTGACAGTACTATTTTCAGGGTAAGAAACACAGTTTCCAATTCCTCAATAGGTGATAGTTTTACCTAGTTGAATAGCTATGATTCAATGCTGCATACTCCAAAGAATTTAAGGAGTAGATGGACTACACATAATATTTCTGGAATTAATATTTTATTCATAACTCTAACAAAGTACAAACAACATTATTACAATATTACTATAAATTTATAATTACAATTATATGTTTGTAATTTTAGAATTCTTTGATTTAGAGAGTTGCGTTGCCTCCATTCCCCCATTATATATTATATCAGTCATCCAAAAAGTTATAATTTTCTTGTAATTGCCTTGCATCCTTGAAAATTCTCTGATTCAAGTAAGAAATTTAGTATTTATTTGGCTTTTTAGTTTTGATCTTCTCTATTATGTACGTGGTAGAGAAAGTAAAAACGAATAGTGATTTTCCTCTTGAGAAAAGTATAAGTATTTGAAAATTCAAACCAATAATAAATAACATCCTAGAAATGGTTAATGCCACAAAAAATTTTATTGGATATAAATTGTGTGCTTTAATCTACATTTTTATGTAGTAAAATTTTGTCTTATCTCTTGCAGTTTACCAGTTATGTAAACAGCATTAAGAATAAAGGGGACTTCAAATGTTATTTCCATAGAGCATATGAGAATTTCTGTTATTTCCAGAAAATTCAAGATATGCATTTAATTTGTCATGCAGATTCCTTAAACATAAGGTATCTTAATAAAATTGTTAGAGACATTTTTGATCAAATAAAATTGTTCGACGAATTTTCCAATTACACTGTCGTTTGTGAAAATTGCAACACCAAGAAAGAATTTCCCGAATAACTCCAAACTTGGTGGAAGTGTAGAAGAGTGTGCAAGCAATAAGCGATTAGGTTTGCAGAGAGATGGGGTACACATAGGTCGAGCAGAGCCCTCTCGTGTCGGTCCGACAAGGTCAGTGTTGTGCCCAGTGTAGTCAGTGCAGAGCTGTCAAACAAGGTGGAAACAATGAAGTGAGTGCCAGTATGCCTCGTCGACGTCAAAGGGAGCCATATCGGCATGTGAGTGAGTTCGAACGGGGCAGAATGATCGGTCTCCGGGAAGCGGGTTTGTCATACCGTGACATTTCGGTTCCAAATGTTTTCCAATGGACCAAGGGGTGTAGAGGAAGAGGGGGAAGAAATGTCTTCTCGACAGTCATGCCTGGCTATAGCCAACAGTAAGTGCCGGTATCGTCTCAAAGGTCACATTTACTTCTGTGTATGCTCGTAGAATTCAGCGACCTGACTAAGAGGGAAGATGACGAAACTAAATACTTTTCTCTTTAGTACATCTATTCAAGCGAAATAAATTAACATTTTCTTTGCATAATATGTTGTTTAAAAATCAAATATTGCACTCTTTATGCGGGTGCTACACAAGTTTAAGATTCAGTAATTTTCTTGAGAAACAATGTTCGCATAATGTATATCTTGGTTTTTAACGTTTGTTGCTAGTAATAAATAAATAATAATAATAGTTTCATAATTATCACCAATAGAACATTCTACGCGTACTCCGAAGCAGAGGGTATTATTACCTACCTTGAATACAAGTTCGTTTTGATTTTTAATTTTCATAGATATTGATCACAACCTTTAGCGCTAAGTGTGTAGTTTCATACAGTTGGCACATTCAGTTCTGATGATACTCAAGTAATGTTTTAAAAATATGGAAGCAAAAGCAATATTAATGTCAAACTGTTGAAGCAGTTTGCGCACAATTAAATGTAACATTAAATTTTCTTCAAAATGAGATGTATTTGGCGTTTATTACTGAAAAACGAATAGAGATTGTTTTATTTGAAACATAATTTCCCTTACACACACTCGCAAGAGAAAGGAAGATAAACCTGCCAGTCGTATAGTGGACGTAGAGTAAAAGCACCTATGTAGGTATTGTATCCAAAAGGAGAACATGTTAATAGATACGAGGAAACAACATTTAGCGCAAAATATCAGTTTCTATATAGCTGTTTTATTCGGTTAGGATAACATATAAGCTAAATTTTCAAAATAGTAACCCGAAAGTGTTAATGCACACAGATCGATGTGCTTTTGTTGCAATTGGTTCATTTGAAAGCACTCTATTCTGAAAATTAAATTGCTTTCAAGTTACAAATCTGAAGATGGCAAATAAATAAATAAATAAATAAAAAGGACCTATGTACTTTTGTATTACGATTCACGTTCTGAATTCTTAAAATGCTTTGTGCCCCTCGAGGGAGCGCCCCGGAAACAAACAAAAATATCTGGGAAATAGTTAATCTCATAAAATATATGTATAACAAACTGCGTGCTTTAACGGGATCTGCATTTCTTGTGTAGCAAAACTTTGTCCAATCTTTTAGAGTTTACCAATTATACAAAAGTCATTCAGAATGAAGACTTGAGAGACTCTTCTCAGTAAGTTCAAAATATATATTTCGTTTGTCATGAAAATATTTTAAACCGAGAGTATTTTAATCAAAATCATTAGAGCCATTTTTAAGAAAATGACAAATTTCGAAAAATTTTCCAGTAAAGGGTTGTTCAGGATGGGGAAGATTTTCTTGAAAATCCTTGTGTCACATCTTTGAAAGATGCTGAACTTATATATCAAGTTTGGTATTTAACCGACTTTTCGCTTTGGATTTATGTTCATAGACACACAAGCATATGGAGCTTTTGCTATAAAATATGTGTTGCATTCACGTGACTTCCTCTACTCGCTCTTCTACAAACTATTCTTACAAAGTTTATTTTGCATCCATGTCATGTTAATACCGATAAACCTGCATCACTTATTTACGCAATTCGTTGTAGGTATAACCAGAACATATTAAGCTAAAACGATAGCCAATCCTTCAAAGCTGATCGCTATGTGATAGTTTTGGATTGGTTGGCTACTGAGGGAACTCGGCACTGATCCACATAGTGGATCTTGTGGCCAAGCCCCACAAGGGGGGCGTCTCCCGGAGGAAGGATGAGGCGAGAGGAGACACCGGGTAGGAGTGACGGCACAAGAATGGCAGGGTACCTAAGTTTTCAGATACAGACTCGCCGTCATACGGACAAGCAGATCGGGCACCCCACGCAGCACAGAGGGGTTTAACGCCCTTCAAGGAAGTTAGGAAACTCCCGACAGCCACCCGAAAGCCGAGGGACGGAGTCACAAAAAGCATCCTTTTCCCCTGCCACACTGCACCGAAACACCATCGCCGACACTTCCAATCCTGAAAGAGACCAACGGATGAAAGATGAAAGCAAATGAGAATGGAGATAAAAACAGAGGTTCAGGAAATTCGGGGATGTCAAATCCTTCCCAGCATTCGCTTGGCTACCCAGGAAAAAAAAACGAAAAAAAATCATGGGTCAGGAAGGTCGGCCAGAGGAGTCGAACCCACGACCTCTCGAATGCGAGCCACAGACGTGAAGCTTTGAAATTCTGTTCTCTTTGTAAGAACACGAGAAAGAAAGAAAGAAAGAAAGAAAGAAAGAAAGAAAGAAAGAAAGAAAGAAAGAAAGAAAGAAAGAAAGAAAGAGAGAGGGGGAGAGAGAGAGAACAATAGCTATTTGCAGTTGAGAGAAGCATAGAGTATTTGAAAATTCAAACTAATAACAAAGAATATTTCAGAATAGGTAAAATATAAAAGTTTATTTGACAATATAAAAATGTTATTTGATATAAATTTTGTGCTTTAACAAGATCTACAGTAAGATTTTGTCTCTCTTACGATTTACTAATTATCAAAAGTCATTCACAATAAAGACTAATTTACAGACTATTACTAGAAAATAAAAGATATACATTCTATTTATCACGAAAATAGCTTAAACATATGTATTTTAATCAAAATCCTTAGTCATTTTTGAAAGAATACAAATTTTGAAAAAATGTCCAATGTAAAGGGTAGTTTGGAGTGGGGAGGGATTTCCCTTAAAATCTCAATGTCGCATTCTTGGAAAAAGTTGAACTTAAACACTAAGTTAATTTTTGTATTGATACAATGATTATAGATAGTTAAAAAGAGAGATAGTGTATAATTTATTGTAAATTTAATGTGTTCCGTTATTTTGTTAGAAGTTTTGAAAAGTTGTTTACTTAAGTTTTATTCTTGCTTAAAGTTGTTTGTTTTAATATTGTACTTTCGGTTTTTAACCAACTTTTTGCTTTTGAGTTATGCTGTTCGTGGATAACCCCCGCCCACACACACACACACACACACACACACACACACACACACACACACACACTCTCTCACACACACACGCAGACCTTTTTCTAAAAATAAATTCATTGGATTCAGGGAGTCACAAACGTGATTTCTGGTGAAATTACGACATTGAATTTTTAGATGGAACACAGTACTTTCTCTACTTACTGTAACTATGTCCTATTGAAAGTAAAAATGCTTTCTTTGGGTTCAGGGAGCCTCAAAACGTGTATTTCAGGTGAATCTCGTTATTCAATATTTGGATGGAACACAATACTTGATCTACTTATGTAACTACTTAGTAGAGAAAGTTAAAATGCTTTCTTCTGATTCAGGGAGTCTCAAAACGTCTATTTCTGATCTCTTTAATGAATTTAGTGATGGAATACAATACTTTTTCTACCTCCTGCAGCTACGTAGTAGAGAAAGTAAAAACGCTTCCTTTAGTTTCCGGGAGTTTCAAAACGTGTGTTTCCGGCGAATCTCGTTATACAATTTTTGGGTGGAACACAATACTTTCTCTGCTTACTGTAGCTACGTAGTAGATAAAGTAAACATGCCTTCTATGGATTCAGGGAGTCTCAAAACATGCATGTCCAATGAATCTCTTTATGAATTTTTGGGTGGAACGTAATACTTTCTCAACTTACTGTAACGACGTAGTAGAGAAAGTAAAAACTCTTTCTTTGGTTTCAGGGAGTCTGAAAACGAGTATTTCCGTTCCGAATACTAATCTCGTTATTCAATTTTTGGATAGAATACAATACTTGCTCTACTTACTGTAACCACGGAGTAGAGAAAGTAAAAATGCTTCTGTGGATTCAGGGAGTCTGAAAACGAATACTTCCTTTCCGAGTATTAATCTCGTTATTCAATTTTTGGATGGAATACAATACTGACTCTACTTCCTGTAACCACGGAGTAGAAAAAGTAAAAATGCTTTCTTTGGATTCAGGGAGTCTGAAAACGAGTATTTCCTTTCCGAGTATTAATCTCGTTATTCAATTTTTGGGTGGAATACAATAATGGCTCTACTTATTTAACCACGGAGTAGAGAAAATAAAAATGCTTTCTTTGGATTTAGGGAGCCTCAAAACGTGTATATCCGGTGAATCTCGTTATTTAGTTTTTTAGTAGAATACAATACTTTTTCTACCTCCTGTAGCTACGTAGTAGAGAAAGTAAAAATGCCTTGTTTGGATTCAGGGAGCCTCAAAACGTGTATATCCGGTGAATCTCGTTATTTAGTTTTTGAGTAGAATACACTACTTTCTCTACCTCCTATAGCTACATAGCAGAGAAAGTAAAAATGCTTTGTTTGGATTCAGGGAGTCTCAAAACGCGTATATCCGGTGAATCTTGCTATTCAATTTTTGGGTGGAACACTATACTTGCTCTACTTACTGTAACTACGTAGTAGAGAAAGTAAAAACGCTTTGTTTGGTTTCAGGGAGTCTGAAAACGAGTATTTCCGTTCCGAGTAATAATCTCGTTATTGAGGTTTGGGTGGAATATAATACTTCCTCTACTTTCTGCAACTACGTAGTAGAGAAATTAAAAATGCTTTCTTTGGATTCAAGGAGTCTCAAAACGTGTATTTCCAGCGAATCTCGTTATTCAATTTCTGGGTGGAATATAATACTTTCCCTACTTATTATAGCTAAGTAGTAGAGACAGTAAAAAGAAGAGTTGTGGTTTAGATAAACGACTGCTTGTCGTTAAGGCATGTTGCATGCAACCAAATAGGGAAAAGTAAACTTAGACTGTAACTTGAAATAATTTCTGGCCTAAACTGTTGTCAGATTAAGGTAATGTGCACGGAAAAACCATACTTTATAAGGACATTATGAAAATAAAGAACATATGTTAGTTGATAATGGGCAGAGAGGCAGTGAATATTGAAAACCAAACCATTTGGTTTTAACACTTGCTTGTTATACAATTATGGGTATGTCAGGGTATTATGAGCACCCTAAGGAAAATCTGCGCTAGCCTAAAAGCAAAATAGACAACATATTGATTAATTGTTTGTGGCTATTGTTTAACATCTAAGGGGCATGTTTTGGTGTACTTTCAACATTTTAGTCTTAAAGTCCGACCAAAATAAGGGGTGCCCATAATAGCCTGAGATGCTCATATTACCCGGCACATCTGGGTAAGATGAGCATCTACATGTTTATATTACTCGAACATCTGGATAATATAAGCGCATATAATGTACTGAATAGGAACGAATTACTTATATAAATGTAAATAAATATTAAAAAAATATTTACTTATGTAAATTATCAATACTCATGTTTAACTACATTGCTTTGAAATGCCTTTACTAATTGGATGCACAAAATTCATAAACAAAAGTATTTCACTTCATTGAAGTTACTGCAGTTCTTGTGGGCCCATTTTCCACATGACTGGCAACAAACCCATTCTTCAGCACTGTTTGAATATAACTCACTGCAATAAAGGCATTCAGCTTCTTCATCATCAATAATTGCTGCTTTGGTAACCTTTACCTTCTTAGATACTACTGTTTCTTCACAATAGTCCCTATGGCAGTGCTTTTTTTTTTAATTCAACTTTTTCTTTGATTTTAGCAGCCGCTCTTGTTTCTGCTTTTCCTTTCTTTCTTCGTTTCTCTCCACTTCTTCTAGTACAATTTTGTGTGGCGTTCCTGTCACCAGAAATGAATGTTGAACTTTCCTCTTTCTGACATTTTGTCCTTCTTTTGGTTCCTTTTTAGATATCTGAATTAAATCACGAAAGGAAGTGTTTAGGCTTACTGGTGAACAATCAGAGGAAGTTTGGAAAGCTACAATACCTGAAGGAGTATTTTTATCCTCTAGGTGTAGCATTAGAACGAGGAAATCGGGATCCCCAGTGACAACAGAATCCATATGTCAGATTAGCATGAGCACCTCTGCTCATCTTTGCCGAGGGGGTCAAGTGCGTTAACTGCCATCCGATCGTGTAATACGTTTTTTAGATTAACCATAAACACACACTAAAATACTGTCAGTGACCCACGAGATTGACTTTGTCCTTGAACTGCAAGCGTGCAGTGGACTGGGGAGCTTCTTGCGTAAGGTTCAAAATATTGTCAACAAGTGCAGTCTTACTGCAGGCAGTGTCAGTGGATGCTACAGTGTTAAACGCGTTGTCTCGCGAGTGTCAAATTAATATAATTCATTAGTGAAATGGCTAACTTTCGGAAAAAGGGAAAAACCATTCATAGTGAGGCTCGCGAAATAATAAACCATGTAAACGAGCAATGCAAAAAAGGAAGCAGAGCAGAAACAACTAATTCTGCCGATTTCGTGAGCGGATGAGAGAACAGCAAATTACTGCGGTGTGTCTGTGAGAACAATTAAGAATATACAAGAAAGTGCGAAGAGAACAGAAGGAAGCCCTTTACGCACTCCAGGCAAGACAAGACCTCGAAATCCAGAAACATAAATATAGACGATTTCGACATGTGCGTCATTAAGCGGACAATAATTGACTTCTACGTCAATAAAAAGATAGTTCCGACATGCAGAAAGTTACTTCCTGTAATTAGAAGTAAGACACAATTTCCTTGGGGATACAGTCTTTAAGGAGAGTTATTCGGAAATTGAGATTTAGATGGCGCAAGTGCCGAGGTAAGCGAACAATCTTAATCGAAAAGCCAAGAATTGTTGAATGGAGATGCAAATACTTAGCTGAGCTAAGGGAATACCGAAGACAAGGCAGGGATATCGTTTATTTGGATGAAACGTGGATGGACAGTAATTTAACATTCAAGAAATGTTGCCAAGCTGGTGGGATCACAGGGGTGCTTACTGATGGTAGTGCAGGAAACAGACTCATTGTTGTTCACGCATGCTCCGAGAATGGATTTATTTCTGGAGCATTGCTGATTTACAAGGCAGGATCAGTAACAGATGATTACCATGGGCAAATAAACGGTGTCAACTTCGAACGATGGGTGAATGAACGCTTGATTCCAAACCTTCCGGAAAAATCTGTAATCATTCTAGATAATGCTCCTTATCACACCACTCAGATCAATAAGCCCCCAAATAAATACGACGCTAAAGTTAACATGATGTCATGGCTTCAGAAAAATGGAGTTCATTGCGAAGAAAGCATGCTAAAACATCAACTTTTTTCTTTGATAGAAATGAACAGACCAAGAGAAAAGGTATTTAAGATTGACCGCATCCTGAATGCACATGGACACTCCACTCTGTATCTGCCGCCTTACAATTGCGATCTTAATCCCATTGAGCTTGCATGGGCGACAGTAAAGCACTTCATAAGGGAGCACGATGTTACTGGGCAATTTTCGTTATCTCGTTTATTGAGTTTAACCAACGAAGGAATCTCGCGGTACCTGCAGAACGCTGGGTAGGATATAACCGGCATGTTAGAAAATTAGAAGATGGTTATGGTCCAAGGATCATGTGGTTTCTGATGTGATCGATCAGGTTATTATTTCAAATGCAAACGACAGTTCTTCTGATGAGCAAGAAGGGATATCATCCGATGACTCGGACTCCGAATCGTCTGCATCAGATCTTGCACACCTTTTGGATTAATCAGGTTAGTAAATTAACATTCCACATTTATATTGTCATAAATATACTGTTTTACATGTATACAGGCTTTACAAGTTCACTTATTGAAAGTATTATATAATTGTTTTGTTTGATGCGGTAATAATGTACTATTGATGTTACTTCGCCTAATATTTGTTGTCGCTGAAAGAAAGGATAAACATAACAGCATAAATACGATGGCTGAATTAAAACAAACTGTCAGAAATGCACCATTCTACAGTTTAACCACTTTCTTGGAACCGTTATAAAAGAACCACCGTAACGGAATTTATCCTTTCTTATAACTAAGTCGGAAACAACGATGTATGCATACAGGTGAATCCTTCGAAGGCGTAAAGTGTTTACGATTTATGAATATTAACCGTTTTCTTTTAAATCTTTATATTTTGGAAATATGAATGGCAATAATCCGGTATATGAGAATAACTGGGACTCATTATACACATATACACTCATATACTCATAATTGTTTTATTGTATCTCACAAATATACATAATTGAATATGTTTATAACTCAAATTAACACTGTATATAGCACATTTTAAAATATTTATCACAATTATTTGAACCTCTATTCATTATAATCAAAGTTCGATTTACATCCGGAAACATAATGGCGTAATGTTTTAGGTTAAGTATATTTACAACCAATACGTCCAAACTGTAACAATTTCTTTATTTCACCACAGTAACCGTGATACAAACTATATTCTCAAGTAGGTAAATTAAAAAATGTATAATTATACTTTACATTTAATGTAGCCATAATCTGCATGTAATATATTAGTAAACATAAGTAACACTTGGAAAGCACACGGCAGCGAAAACGCATGACCCCGTTTCCCAAATTGCTCAAATAAAGGTTTTCAAACACTATTGCTTCGCTAATGTGATTACAAACTGCCGCAGTTACTAAAATACTATAAATCACTGGCATCGGAAACACAGCACAGCAGTTGGCGAGTGTAAACACCTCAGGGATCACCACCAACTACCGCCGCCATTTTTCTCAATCTCGAACCCAGTGTCAGGTCCATTGTTTCTAGAGGGTCCTGACGTTATACAGCCAGTTAGGTATAAACTCGCTAGAGGCACTGCTTGCTCAGATCACTGAACTCTAATATATGAACGGTACTCATAATAGACGTATGGTCATATTACTCTGACGTATGATGCCTCTAATTCCTAAAAATTAGTTTTTATACTGCTTATGTCGCTGTGATGTAATGTTATTGCTGATTTCTTTTCACAGTTATTACCTTCTTACAGTCAAGTCTAAGGGAAATGTGTTGGAATTATATTTTCTTTAGCACTCTAACTTCGTAGAGCAGGTATGAGCTAAGGCGTTTGGCATAACCTCTGGATAAGACACCCAGCTTACCCCCTACGGGTGGAACCGAAAACATTTGGAGCCGTCTGTACAGGGCATGCTGCTACGACAGTGATGCGTGTGTGGAAGCAGTGGATAGATGAAGGTCGTACGCAGCGAAGAGCGGGTACTGGACCACGGAACATGACCACAGCACGGAATGACCGTCATCTTGTCCGCATGACCATAACGGACCGTACAGCTTCATCCACAGTGCTGGCTGGACGCTGGAGCTCTGCAACTCGTGTGACGTTGTCTGCATCAACGGTTCGTCGCCGTCTGCTGCAAGTTGGACTGGTTGCATGCATGCCATTACGTCGGCTTCCATCGTCCAGAAACCACAAGCTCCTCCGACTGCAATGGGCACGTGAACACCGTCACTGGGGTGCTGAGTGGCAAAATGTAGTCTTTTTGGACGAGTCCCGCTTCAACGTGCCCTACAGTGATGGCCGCATACATGTCCGGCGCACCGTGGTGAGCGCAACCTGGAAGTCTGTATTGTTGAGCGGCATAGCAGACAAACACCAGGTGTGATGTTTTGAGGCGCCATTGGTTACAACAACCGATCTCGTCTCCTACGAATTGAGGGCACTTTGAACAGCAACCGGTACCTAACAGTGGTTGTATAGTCTGAGGCACTCTCCCTGCTTCAGGCATCTCCACAGGCCACATTTCAACAGGACAATGCCCGGCCACATATTGTGAGGAATGTACAAACCTTCTTCGAAGAGCGACGGGTACCATTGCTTCCCTGGCCTGCACGTTCGCCTGACATATCCTCATCGAACATGTCTGGAATATGATTGGTCTGTACCTGGTGCGTCACGGTCCTCCAGTGTCACGGATTTGTGGGCTCGAATACAAACTGCGTGGAGGGAAATCCTCCAGGAACTTATTCAGAACCTGTTTGACCAATGCCACGGCGTATAGCAGCTCTAATTGCAGCACACCAAATACTGAATATTAGGGCTCATAGGTCATGTATAGATTTGAAAAGTATATCATTTGTTACTTGTCATGTATCTAACCTGTGGTATTAAAATCATTGAATGCATGCGTTTTCTTCTTGGTGTTACAATTTTCACAAACGACAGTGTAAAAGCACACACAGAGATTTTTCACTTTCTCTGCTACGTACTTACAGTAAGTACCTATGGTAAGTAGGTACTCCACCCAAATACTCGATAAGGAGAGGCCCCTTTACCCCAAAAAAGCATTTTAGAAAAAGGTCTATGTGTGTGCGTGCACGCGCACCTTAGCTCAAAAATGAAAAGTTAGTTAAGGACCAAACTTGGTATTTAACCTTGGCATCTTTGAAAGATGCAACACAAAGATTTTCAAGAAAACCCACCTATCCCGAATTATCCTTCACATGGAAAATTCCTCAAAAATGTTGATTATTACTTTCTCTACCACGTACATTATAGGTAGAAAAGGTATTGCATTCCACCCAAAAATTCAATACCTATATTTCACCAGAAATACATGTTTTGAGGCCCCTGAATCCTAAAAGGCATATTTAGAAAAAGTCTGTGTGTGTGTGTGAACAGCATTACTCAAAAACAAAAAGTTGGATAAACACCAAACTTGGCACAATTTAAGTTCAATATCTTTCAAAGATGTGACAAGCAGACTTTCAAGAAAATTCCCACACCCCAAACTGCCCTTTACATGGAATATTTTTCTAAAATTTTTATTTTCTACAAAATGGCTCTAACAATTTTGATTAAAATACCATATATTGAAGATATTTCATGACAAATAAAATTATATCTTGAATTTTCTGGGAATAGCTGTAAAGTCCTCTTCACTTGGAAAGAATTTTGTATAACTGGTAAACGTTATGCAACAGACAAAAATGTACTACACAAAAAGTGAAGATCTCTTTAAAACACACAATTTATTTCTAATACTTTTTTGTGGCATAAGCCAATTATGAAATATCCATTATTAATGGTTCAAATTACTTGACCATTACTTGGTCATTCTCTTTTAAGTCCTGTCAACATTCAGTTTTCTCACGATTTCATGGAAAAAGTACGGCATTTTAAGACCAGCATATACTGTGCAGTTCTATAACATTTAACTATCGCTGTTCAATTTAATGTCTAATGTAGCTATTTCTGCAAAGGTGTATTTAGATTAAAAGTAGTAGATAGAAAAATAAGCTCAATAAGAATAGTTTGTATACCCACTAATAAACAAAGTCGTGTAAATATATCAATAATATATATATATATATATATATATAAGATTCTTTATAAAATAGACACAATTTTGATTAAAATACCATATGTCTAAGATATTTTCATGACAAATGAAATGTATATCTTGAATTTTCTGGGAATAGCCTTTGAAGTCTTCTTTATTTAAATGGCCTTTGCGGAACTGGTAAACTGTTAGAGATTGACAAAATCTTATCTACTTCATAAAATACGTAGTGTTAAAGCACACAATATATGTCAAATAACTTTTTGGTGGCGTTAACCATTTCCGGAACATTCCTTGTTATTGGTTTGAATTTTTCAAACTTTTCTCTAGAAGAAAATAGCTATTTGTTTTTACTTTCTGTACCATCCACATAGGTAGAGAAGGTATTGCATTTAACCCAAAAATTTGATACCAGATTTCCTGAAATACGTAGTTTGAGGACTACTGAATAAGCATTTTGAGAAAAACGTTCATGTGGCAGTGTGTCTGTCAACAGCAATAAGAGTTTAACTGCAGGGATTTTGTTCTTTGCCTTGTTACCAATGCCACATTATCATGCGGTTATTCATTGCTTGTATTACTCCTCGCGTTACGCTCTTGACTTCTGCTTCCAGTTGTCTTGTTTTTGCTGTTTTCACTTATTTCCTAACTGCATTCATTACCTGCTATTAGTTAATCATTATTTAATTGTTGTTAGTGCATTATTATTGTTATTCGTTGCGTTGTTTATGCGGCTGTAAAAATGATTTCTCGAAGAGGTCGACTGAGGCTTCAGCCTACACGTGACGCCATGAATCCCCTTGATTCTGATTGAGGCGATCTGCTTCAATTGGAAGGTTCAGGATATATTTCTTAATCGTGCATGTTAAATTATAATTGCTCGGCTGTGTCTTGTAATGTTAAACTACTGGTACCCAGTACCCTTCATCCATGCATCATTCAGCGTAGAAGCAGCGCATGTGGTTTTATGAGTTTGAACACCATTTTCCCCTATATGGTAGGGTCGCCAATATACCATGAACACATTAGGTGACGGCAAATACCAAAAGCTGTATAGCATTTGGTGACGGGAATTAAATAATATTCCCGCGTCCAAAGTAATTTATGTATTTTTACTTAGATACTAAGCAATAAAGTCTTGTTAATAGATTTATTTCTCTATCATAGAGACAAGCAAGGGAATCATTTCGGCTACAGGGGGGTCAATTGCACCCCCCCAAGTTATAAGAAATAATTAGGCTACTGGCTATTATTACTCTACGAAAAGAAAAATTAACTAGGACTGTACTTTTAATATAAATATTTAACATTTAAGAAATAAAAGATGACTTCCTCTTAGGCTAAATGTGTCGTTAAAATTCACATGAAAATTCGGACAACTGCTTCAGGCAATCTTGCCCCCCCCCAAGCAGAAACCGAAATGACGCTTCCGGTTACAAGTAATATGCTCGCTGAATTCAAAACGTTTTACAGCCAGTAAATAGTGAGGTCGTGATGGCGCCAGCTCTCCTTTTCCTAAAGACACGAAACAGTATGGCACCATGTAAAATAAATTAAATTGATTTTTATTTATGGACGCTCTTTAACTGCTATGATTCTTAGCGTACCATTCTGCAGAGTGTTCCAAAATGAATACAGTGGGTTTCAAGGCTTTGTAGTATTTATTATATTCAACTTACAATTATACTTAATACATCAAATGAAAGAGCAACTCCAAACAGTTTTCCCTGCTAGTATTCAATTGGAGCACCATTCCTCACACGGCACACATCCAGTCGATAGGCGAGTTCTTTCCAAACTTGATCAGTGTGTTTGGAGTAATTGTTGCAACAACTGCTTGAATCCTGTTTCTTAAGTCGGGTAGGTCAGCTGGTAGCTGAGGCACATACTCATGATCCTTTATGTCCCACCAAAGGTAAAAGTCGCATGGCGTCAGATCGGGTGAACGTGGAGACCACGCGAAACAAGCTCTGTCATCCGGTCCCTTGCTTCCAATCCAGCGGTTGGGTACAACGTCGTTTAACCAATCACGTACTGAGTGATGCCAGTGAGGTGGCGGACCATCTTGCTGCCAAATAAAGTTCTCTGGTTCAGCGTCTTCCAATGGAGGAAAGAGCCATAGTTGTAGTGCATCAAGGTAAGAAACACCAGTACCAGTTGCTTCACCGATAAAGAAAGGCCCATGAATTTTCCACTGGATATGGCACAAAAAACATTAAATTTTGGGGAGTCTCGTTGCAACTGTACCATCTTGTGGGGATTAGATGACCCCTAGATCTGCACATTATGAGTGTTCACATTTCCATTTAGTTAAAATGTCGATTCATCTTCAACATTTCGTTTGCAAAGTTGACACGTAAACCGTAGTCTGTAAGGCCTTAGAGCTTGTAACAATTGCAAACGATAAGGACGTAGTTGTAAACGGCTCCATAAAAATCTCCACACAGACGTCACTGGAATTGCTAATTCATCACTAGCCTTCCGAACTGATTTGTTGGGGCTACCGTGAAGCCTCTCTCACTCATCCAACACGTTCGACACTCGTTCAGTCTTGGTCGTCTCGTACTCTTCCCTTTACAAAGGCAGTCGGTGTCTTCAAACTGATGATATCATCTACGGGTGTTATTATCACTTGGAGGATTGCAATGGAACTTAGTACGGAACACACGTTGTGCACTGTAACTATACATTTTGTCCTTGCAAACTGCTTTTTGCTGACTAGTCTCCATCTTTGCTACGCTTTTGAACGGAAAACAAAGGAAACAGTGCGTGTGCATGCGCACAGGTGTACCCAACAAAACTGTTTGAGTTACTCTTTCATTTGATGTATGATTTATAATTGTAAGTTAAATCTAATGAATACTACAAAGCCTTAAAATTCCTATATTCATTTTTGGACCACCCGGTATAATGGCGCGAGACAGCTCAGCTGACAGAGGAGCTGGTTACCCAGCGCACTTACGTTGCAGCCAGGCCGTAGTTGCCGGGATGCACTCGTTGTTTTAATGGAATTGTATACGGATTTCTCTTGCCGTCTGCTTACTTTACCTTATTTAATTTGTGGTTAAGATGACAAAAACTTAAGGTGAAGCGTAATTACGATTATCTATAGCCATTTTCTCGTACCTTAATCTTAACCTGTCTCTGGCACTTCAAAGCGTATGTGAAACCCCGTACCCAAGGCTCGAGTACTCAATTTTCTTTTCCATTTTCATTTCCTTATTTTAACTCTGCAGATTACTTAAGACAATTGCTGCTTAATTATTCATTGTTTTCATAAAAATAATTAAAAATTGCTTTTGTTTGCTATGTGTGAGTTGTTTCACAACAAATTATCTCTTGGTGTATGCACATCAGATGAACAGTGAACACGTGTTGCTCACATTGGCGTGCACCATGTTGGGGTAAATGTTTCGGAAGTAACGTTTACTAAAGAAGTCCCCACTACGGGAGCAATTTACCCGGAAGTAACGTTGGAGAGCTCAATTACAATTTACTCTTTTAGTTACGAACTACGGAAGTAACAGCTCATTACTCCCGGAGGTATTGTTTCGTTTGCGCGATTTACTTGATGCGATCATGAATAAGATTATGTGCGATAGGAAAACGGGAGAAACATCAGCGAAAGAGATAAATGTTTGTTGATAGAAACAAAGAAAATCCATTTAAACAATATGAATGTAAAAAAGTGCAGTAACCTGCATTACGTTGTCTTCAAAGCCAGTGAGATAGCGCCAACGATCGCAGCGTGCGTTCCTAATTACTTTTTATTTTAGATTTATTAGTTTTTATGTTTCTGATTTACGGGAGGTTAGGTGTGTGTGTGATGGTAAGCTTAGATTCCTGATTCACGGAAGGTTACTTTTACTAACGTTTTCAATGAAGACCAAAGTAATGTAACAGCGCCAAAACGTGTTATAAAGATGCTGGAAGAGAAATGGTGGAAAGTCGTGATTGACGAGTTTAATAATTCGAGCGACGGGAAACGTACTGAAGAGCAGCTTAAAATTCTGGAAACAATGTTTATAATCTTCATTTTGCATCGCAGATCACTTGTGTGTTGTTAGAGAAATATCCTTTCTGATTTCGGAAAAGTTCACCACATTCACGGATGGATACAAAATAGTAACATGCGTGCAGTCAATTCCACACACAAATGTGTGGGAATCTGTAAAAGTGAAGAATTGCCTTTTATTTTCTGAACACTCCTATATATTTATATGTGTACGTACCTTGCTCTTAACCTCAACAGCGTTCTAACAACGCAATGAAATACACGACCAGCATACTCGTGGTGAACGTTTATTTATAAGATCGCCTATAATACCTGGATTATGATGAACTTTACTTAACGTGACATGAAAATACTGGTAAACTAAAGATATGATTGGCATGCCTGCACTTAACGTAATGGTAATGGGTCTTGATTGATAGTTCTTTATTACAAACTAGTACCGAATGGTTCTAATTACCATGTGAAATCAAACTTTACGTAACGGGAAGGAAAAGTTTGACATTGCCAAACTTTTAAGTTACGTCGCGTTAAGTCAATTCTAAATATCTCTATTTAATACAGTGTAAGACTGTCACATTACGTTAAATGGGCTCAAGCTTCTGAAATGTTCCGATACGAAACACTCATAGGACGCATAACAATAATAATTGCAGTTTGGATTATAGAGCTGAATTTGTGTCTGAGTTTTGTTGAAATTTTTTCCAAGCAGGTTCAAAAGGCGTGTATATGATTCTTTCCTAATATCGAAATGTTCATTGAACTTTCTCTCTCTCTCTCTCTCTCTCTCTCTCTCTCCCTCCCCAGTATAAGTATCATATAGTTCTCGCATATCACTATCGCATTCCCGTTGTCCCCCCCCCCCCGTCAAGATCATCAATTAACTTAAGTAATCGCTGTTTTCTTCATAGAGATCAATTTAATCTAAGTGATCCATGAACACGTCAAAAATATCTTCCTCCAAATACGATATACGGTATTCTAGTTCAATCGGCAGGTTAGTTACTCCAACCAGGTCGCATGGATAAATTCTTACCTATATTTGTGCTCTATTAATTCCGTAGTAATATACTGCATGACGGTGCTCTCCGACATTTACTTCTGCGGTAATTTAATCTGGAAGTATCTGAAAGGAGTAAAATTCTTCGGAAGTAGTTTACTCTCGCATGGAAGTCGCCGAGTGTTGACTTGAACAATAGTTTCCTACGAAAGTAGAACTTATTCCAGATTGGTGCACGCCGCCATAGAACTGTAGTTTTGGCCACTAACCTGTTAAAAATACAGATTGAGGGATGGACGCTAAACAAATATAAATAATATTCAGAAACGTCTATAAATAAGAAGGTATATACAATTTTCATGCCCATCTATTCTATTTATGACTGGTATTCACAACATGAATAGTATTTTGAATTCAAAACTCAAAAGGGATTTTCTGAGGCATCAAAGGAATTTTCGTCTGGGATATCTGGCAAATGGCAACACTGAACATCAGCTGATTCTTTTTACCATTGTTTACACTATGGAGAACTGTAAAGGAAATTGCCAAATGTTTAATTTTCGTGAATTAAACGCATTATATTAAGATTTTATACTATGGATTCAGAAACTAAAAATAACTGGAGCAATGGTAGACCATTAAGGGAACAGGCACGGCAAATCGTATTTAATGTAACTATGTTTTTAAAGATACAAAAATTAAAATATAACCTAAACTACGACATCTTAGAATCTACAAGCGCTGCAACTGGCGTGCCCATTTGTATGATTAAGAACGTACTACGAGAACACAAATTGCTGACTAATCGAAACGGTGAGTTAAGGCTGCCGCACATGGTGTTAGATGTGCTCTTCTTTGTTGCCATGACTGTAACCTGTGCCTATCAAACTGACAGCATCCTGAGTCCCTATGCCCTTCTGCTACTTCCTAGAACCAGAACAGTGGTTCTCTACATGAACTGTAGACTAGCCCAAAAACGCAAAAAACCTGTCGCATACAATACATTGGCAATAACTAGTATGTAACCAAAAAAAAATTATTAAGGTTTTGAATGTTTACTTTCTCAGTTTACCATTTTTTTTTTGTATCAGAATTAAGGTGCAAGACGTTTGCAATTGTAATACATTGGACTTATTGTGGTTTGAACCGATTTCGATGACAGGCTGATCGCATTTTGAAGCAAAGCCCAAAATTTGTAATTGAGTTAAACGGTTAAAAGTTGTTTTGAATAAAAGAAACACTGTAGCTTGACTTAGCCCATCTTTAGGAGTAGAAATCTGCTTCAAACTAAGTTACATTTGCTTGGGACTTATCGCATTTTGAAGTGTCATTTCTCATACTTGGCTTGAATTTTATTAACTACCACATTATTTTCATAGAAAATCATAGTGTTTCTTAAAAATTTTGAAAAAGTAGGCCCATCAGTACAAGTGTATATTTTTTGACATTCATGCAGTGAGCTTATGATTCCTTTGGCTTAGAAATAATTCTTCCTTGTTTACCCCTTGTTATACTTTTCCTTTCCTGCTTTCATCACACTTGGTTGTGTACAGGCACAAGGTTGATCTGTTTTTGATTCTCTACACTCTATTAATAAAGAATATTGCTGCAAAAATATGTTTATATTTTCCTGAAGATCCAGCAGGACACTCACATGAGCAACGTGTTGCACTTCTTGAATCATCAATCTATAATCAAATTTAATATTAATGTGGTACTAGATCAGGTAAAAGTAGCTAAGAGCTGCAAAAATAGTATTAAACATGCAAATCCAATAAGATAATTGTATGCTTCAGGGAAAATTTCTAGGTTCATTATTTATTTGTGTAGTTCCTCCTGTGCAATGCAGAATACCTTTTAAGTCAGAATAATAATACCTTAATAAATAATTTAAAGAATAGTCACTGGACCTTAGGGTTTTTAGGCACCTAAAATTACAAAAATAAGCACTAAAGATACATTTTTGGGCACTCAAAATACAATTTCCTCGAACTAAACTTAGGGCTTTATATTTCTAAAATGTGTTTCCACTTTCTAAAATCACAATAACTTTAAAAATGAATTAAATGAGATCTGTAAGTCATAAAAACAGCTAATTTTTACTTTCTCTACTACGTATAGTAAGTAGGAGAAGTATTGCATTCCACCCAAAAATTTGATACCGAGATTTCACCGGAAATACATGTTTTGAGACCCCCTGAATCCAAAAAAAGCATTTTTGGAAACATGTCCGTGTGTGTGTGTCTGTGAACAGCATAACTCAGAAACGAACAGTCGAATAAACACCAAACTTGGTATTTAGGTTCAGTATCTTCCAGAGATGTTACACGAAGGTTTACAAGAAAATCCCCCCACCCCAGAGTACCCTTTACATGGAAGATTTTTCGAAAATTTTAATTTTCTCAAAAATGGCTCTTAACGATTTTGATTAAAATATCATATGTTTAAGATATTTTCATGACAAATAAAATGTATATCTTGAATTTTCTGGGAATGTCTCCAAAAGTATTCTTCATTGTGAACGACTTTTTCATAACTGGTAAACCATAAGAGATAGACAAAATGTTACTACACAAAAAATGTAGATTGTGTTAAAATACACAATTTATGTCATATACAATTGTTTTGTTGAGTGAACCGTTTTCGAGATATTACTTGTTATTCCCTTAAATTTTCCAATACTTATACTTTTTCTCAAATTCGTTATTCATTTTTTTTATGTCCTGGACATGCAAAGAGAATGGAATGCGCCACATAGCTACCAGCGTTAAAATATTTGACTATCGCTTAAAGCCTACAAATTCCCCTTGCATCTACAAGAAAATTAGCAATAAGATTAACATCTTGATATCTCGATTAACATGAAGCATATGGAGAATAAGCGTTTGTAAAAATGGTTTGTACAAGAGTAGAGAAAGTCATGTGAGTGTAGCACATCAGATTTTTTTTAATTACTGTTGCTAGAAACATTATGAAATTGTGTTGCTAATACATAATATGAGCTTATAGGTTTGAAAAAAAAAAAAAAACACTAAAAACTTTTTGAATAGATCACAGTACACTGCAATATATTATTGTGACCTTAAACACTATAGAGCTGTGGAGCCTTCTCCAAAACGTTGTTTGCAAAATACTGAATCTCATAAACAACAGCAATATAAAAGAACTGTTTGAAACACATTTTAAAAAACAGAGAGAAAGCATTGAGAAATCTTGCAAACATGTGCATATCAACAGTTATTGAAGAGGACGAGGTATGTGAGTCAGGAAACTATGGGAAATTGTGCTACTGACCCTTCTTGTTCTTTGGAAGGGATTTCTACCATTCTGCAGGCAATACCATAGGATGTCAAAGAGACCTAAAGGGGACAAGTATTCTGTTGCTCTTTCTACAAAATAAAATGAATTTAACTATTTAAGTGTTAAACTGAAGCAGTTTTTTTCCTGGGATGTTTCATTCCTACACTCAAACTATTACACAGTCTTTGAGTAGCGCAATAAGCCCAAGGCTGAAATGCGTCTGGAGCAATGACAGAAATCTGTATCAAACAAGACAAGACACAGTCTTTGAATTAAACCAGCCCGATGATATGAATACCTTATCTTTCATGCTGCATGAAAAAAATATTTTAAATGTTAAAACAGCCAATTTTAGGCTCCAAAGTAAATAGGTCTCAATAGTCAAAATAGGCATCTTGGACACCACAAAACCTCTTACATACATTTGTATTTTATATTAAAATACAAAGATATTTAACTACATTTAGTTTATTCTTACACATAAAAAATAGGAATTTAGCCTAAAATCTGGTGTAATAAATAAAATAGCAATACAATGCTTTGTCATAAGTTATATATAAATGGCGCCTAAAAGTTTGACAATAGAGCCACTTTAAGATACAAGTCTTTAGGGAATGAAAATTGTTTGTAAACTGGAAACTTCAAATAGGCCTAGGCTACATAATTCATGAGATATGTGAACTCTGAATCAAAATTCAGAACAAATCATTTTGAAAGTATAAGGTATATTTTTGTATACGTAGACAAATAAATTATAAAATGAATATTTCTATTTTCACATGCTATGGTGGTAATGAGACGATATTTGTTACGACATTTGGTGTGGTTAAGCTGCTGTAATTTACAGACTGTTTTCAGAAACATTAATAATGTGACCATTTTCACAAAGTAATTCATCCTTATTTTTGGCATTTGTTGGTCACTGTTATATTTAATGGCTTGAAAACTCACAGTGATTATAATGAGTCATTCCATATCAAATCGAACACACACAAAACACCACCACCTCTGAATTTTCTGAATTTTAGTTTGTGTTCCACACACAAAATAAATCGACACGTATTTTATATTTTGCAGAAAATTATATTATTTAGGATTTACGGCATACTTGACATTTTCCTTATACGTTACACAAAAGTAATTTATTCTCAGAATAGAATGGTCAGAGATAAGAACAATATATCGTTTTGCAGATGAAACATTGTGGCTTTCCTTAAAGTAAGTGGTTTTCCTTTTTAAGTATGAATATTTTAAACCACAATAACATATTTAACCCCTTAATATTAAAATCTGGAAAAAATACAGGAGTAATCTGTGATATATTTCGTTTTAAATGTGTTAATATCAGGATGGTATCTTCCTTAGAAGTATGCTTTTAAACGGTATACTTGTGTTAGTGCGGGTTTTAGAACATAGACTACTGACTGAGAACTTTACACTGCAGCAGCACGCCATGCCGGCCGACGTGTTATGCAGTGCAGATATGATAGGCTATCACTTCCGGTGTTTGGTGTAACTTAGCAACTGGAATCTATATTCTATAAAGTCTCTCTCTCCGCTGTTTCATTTTAAATGTTACTTTGTGTTCAGCTTATTGCGTTAGAAGTTCATTCTTAGCTAGGTAATTTCTGAAAGTGCATAATGAGTGAACTGAAGAAACAAACATAGCTATGACTATTGCTTCAATCCATTTAATGTTTACAAGCAAAACACAAGGCAGAAATTATTAAGCTTAATTACCTGCAATATGTTTACAAACTTAAAAATGGAGAACTTCACTCTGTCACCAGACCTAAAACTGTGTGATGCTTGTCAAAAAAAAAATTCCAAAGTACCACCCACTGATAACAGTGATTGTGTGCTACAAAGTGCCAATGCTGTGAATAATCCAGAAGTGGTTTTGAACATAAGTGACCATTTTAAGGCAAGATAATGCAGTGCGAAAGGGATCCCTGGCACCTTAGAGCTAAATTCATTTATTCCATCAACCAGTAATGCAATAATAACCAGATGGTATTCACTTGAACCTGAAGGGGGAAAAGTGCACATTTAAATTGTAGTTAAGTTGCCTCCCATAGCATAAGATTGAAAGTTTGAATGTTACTCAACTGTATGCTAAATTTAGGTTACAGGTGAACAAACTAGTGCAACTAAAGTGCTGTGAACAGTTGACAAGGCATCCAATGACAGACTGCTGCTGCTGCTGCTGCTATTACTACTCTCCAGTCGCACTGCGCTAGAATCCCACTGTGTGCCACTTTCTAAGTTATTTTATTTAAAATTAACTATACAGTATCCTATCTTTGCTTTATGTAAATATATACAAAAAAACTACAAGGAATTTATTTATAATTTTTATAGAAATTTAAACTTGGGGGTTAATAGGGATATATAGTTTTTAAGTTTTTGGATTTTAAAAATTGATGTAAATAGTTAATTATATTAATTGTAATAAATATCAAGTAAAAGATTACATATTAAGCTTTGCATTGCACTTTATAACATAAATTTATCACTTATCACCTGTGAGATATTCTAATTTAAAGGTAGAGAGGTGTGCCGCTTTTCACAAGTTGGATTGTGCAATATGTTTTAAAATATTGCAATTTAAAAAAATAAGAATTTAAAACATAATTCACTTTGTTTTTTTAATCCATGGACAAAATTTGAAGTGAATCGGAGACATGATGGTCAGATTTTGTGAAAATTTGTGCAGTTTGACGTGGAATGACTCTGCCATTGTGGCTCATGAAATACAATAGGAAATAGATTAACCTGTATGTTTCCCCACCAGGAAACAGCTTTCCTAACTTCATGCACGGAGCCTACACTAACATGTGCGCAGAAATGCAAACTAGGCAACAGAGTAACAAGTTGAGAGAACCTTAGGAATTAAAGTGCCTAATTGTCAACAGAGCAACTTGGTAAATGTTTGAAATGCAGATTTGTTTTATCAATGAAGACTATAATTGTTAACACTGCTCATTACTTAAATTTTATTATATGGTAATAAAAGGAATACATGGTGTACAAATTAACTAAAATCTGCATAAATTCAACTATGAAGCTAGAGCTAATGAGACCTAAACAATTCTGTTTTTTGAATCAGTTCCTTACTGAATGGGATGGCTCAGGCAGTAACATCTGTGGCCCACATTCGGGAGGTCTCGTGTTCAAACCCCTGGGGCCAAACATACTAAGCAAAGGTTTTTTCGAGGTTTGCAGTTGTTAGGCGAATGCTGGATTGGATTATTTGATCTGTAAACTTTCCTATCATCCCTTTCATCACCACATTTCATTTTCTTCTTCACCACCATACCAGGCACTGATGTGATCAGCTATCCTGGATATGCTATGATCCAAAGTTTGCTTGCTCCTTGACAGGCTACTGATGCAACATTGTCTTTTAAGTCTTACAAACAGGAGGGTAATCCATTAAGGAAAAGAAGAAAAATAAGATCAGTTCCTTAAATATTCAATGTACCTAGAGTCACTTTATTGTACAATTCACTCATCATTATTTATTTTCATCTTCCATCATAAAAAATGTTGGGTGCACACTTGCAGTGAAACAATTGAAAATATTTTAATTAATACATATGAAAGTACTGCTATTAAATGTAACCACACCCTAGTAATCTTTTAATAATTGCAACTGAAAAATTGCTGTACATTCAATTTTCAAGATACAATTGTTGCTTACCACATCTAAAACACACAAGTTTGAATTTGTTTGCATATACTAGTATTTAGTTGCTAGCTTGCCCAGTGACAGAGAGCTTGTTACTCATGTTTATTCTTTCTCTACCATATAACTAGTAGGTAGAGAATGTATTACATTCTACAGAGAAAAAAAACTGATGTTGAGATGTCACTGGAAATACATGTTTGGAGGCCCCCGGAATAAGACAAAAGCATTTTTAGAAAAAGGCCCAAAAGAGGAAGGGATGGAGAGACCAGCATAATTCACATACGAAAAGTCAGATAAATACCACACTTGGTATTTTAAGTTTAGTATCTTCCAAAAATGCAACATGAAAATTTTCTAGAAAATTTCCCTATTCCAAACTACCCTATACAAATGGAAAAATGTGTGATATATTTTTTTTATTCTCTCAAAAACGGCTCTG
The DNA here is from genome assembly GCA_030765065.1 of Deroplatys truncata. NCBI lineage: Eukaryota > Metazoa > Arthropoda > Insecta > Mantodea > Mantidae > Deroplatys > Deroplatys truncata. The sequence goes on from CM060975.1 coordinate 139,746,095, forward strand.
AAAATTTTGATTAAAATCCCACATATTTAAGATATTTACATAAAAATAAAATGCATATCTTGAATTTGCTGGGAATAGCCCGTGAAGTCTTCTTCATCAGAAGGAATTTTTATAATGAGTAAACTATAGAGATAAGACAAAAACATACTCCACAAAAATGTACATTTCTTTAAAATACAGTTTTTTTAAATAACTTTTTTGTGGTATCAGCCATTTCTGAAATATCCACTGCTATTCGTTTGGATTTTTCAATATTTTGTCATTTTTTAAAGTGCTGTCACCATTCAGTTGTTTCTTGCAATATTATGGAAAGAGTATGTACTTTCAAGGCCTGCATATACGACCAGCTTTTAAACATCTGATTATTGATCCAGTTTCCTCTGTCACCATTGTACGTACAACCTGTACCTGTAATGAATCTACTTCTGCAAATGTTTATCATAACATTAAGTAGAAAGAAAAATAAGCTTTGATAAAAATAGTTTGTAGAAGCTATATACAAATAAATGACTGGGTAGAGAAATTCATATAAATGTAACACGTATAATTTTATGTTTTTATTACTGAAATTATAAAAAGCTCCACTTGTAGAATAAACCCTGATGAAATATTCAGGCAAAAATTTGAACATTAACTAATGGTTTAAACATTGTGATGTCAGAAAAATGGAGTTTCAAACTGAAGACAGAATGACTGCCAGTCATTGCTAAATGTAAAGTTGGAAGAAATTACAAATACTACCAGTCACATTTTACTGCCTTGATCTTAAGCCCAACCAATAAATTGTCAAGCTGTCTTTATTCATAAAAAACATAACAAATGTTAATTACTGCATTTTTTCTTGTTACTGTACAATATAGAAAACTGACCAATGCCTCAAACGTGTAGGCAGAAAATTATTTTATTATAACTAACGTGTGTTGACCAAAACGTAGTGATAATAACTATTCAATTGTGTGATCTTTAATTCATGCAACTAAATAATTGCCAAGGTGTACTATACCTAAAGGCTTACAAATTCTGCATTACAGTTTATTTTAAACACGAGGCAATGTTGTGGCAGTTACTGGAGGGGCATGTTTCCATGGTAACCTTCCCTCTGCCAACAAACTGAATTTTAAGGGCTAGTATGTTGCCATATTATACTACATCCTAGCACATGCTTTCATTTTGCTTACTAGCTTTCTAATACAACCTGGCAACATTGTTTTCTCACTTCCTTGCTATAAGTGAACTGTCACAAATCACATCATGTTTAAATGCCACTGTACATGTTCCTTAATGCATGCTCGTAGACATTAAATGTTGACTCATGTTGTATTCCTGAGTTGAGTATTTGATGATGCTATTCTTTATAAAACTGCATTAAATATCTTGTGATCACATAATGGGCACGGGTATGAGAACTGCATGTTCAATCTAATCCTTGATTTAATGATTGTGAGACATGACGAATGTTGTACGACATGCTCAGTATTTGTGAGTTGCTCACTGTGGGATTACAAGAACAAAAACAAACAATAATCAAAAAAACAGATGAAGGCAAAAAGAATAAGTTATACATTCATTAGAGTTTTTTCATATTGTGGGTTTGAGTCCTCTTATTTTCCAAAACTTTCCCTTATTCTAAAAATATTGTGTTACATTCACATAACTTTCTCTACCTTCTATCGTTTAATAGTGGCTATACAAACTATTCTTACAGAAGCTTAATTTTCTTTCTATTTCATTTTAATCGAGATAAACTTTTGCAGATATAGCTACATTACATATTTCTTATAAATACAACAGGAATAGCGATAGATGTTTAAGAACTGGTCACTATATGCTGGCCTTAAAATTCCGCACTCTTTCCATGTAATCATTAGAAACAACTGAATATTGACAGCACTTCCTTCTCTACCTACTATATATGTGGTAGAGAAAATAAAGCTATGAAAATAGATAAGGTATGCAATAATGAATGCCTGCTTCACTGGCCTACCGTGTTTTAATTCTCTTTACTATCCTGGAATGCTTTTGTGGTTGAATATGTGATTTTTAATTGTTTCAGCTCCAGCTTCATTAAAGCATCAAAATGACACCAGAAAAGAAGAGAAAGAAAAAACTGTTATAAAGGAGGAAGCGAATATTAAGCAAGAGCAGAGTGATGATAATTATGGGCTTCATCCCTCTGATACAACTTTTGTCGCAGTGAAAGTGGAGCCAGAGGTGTGCACTATGATATCCATAGAAGTACTGAATAATTATGTACTTCTGTTTTAAACACCATAATTTGTATTAAACTTTGACAAAAGTTGATATATCTAGTCTTATATAAACTGAATTTATTTAAACTATTTTAAACACTCTTAAGAAAATCTTCAACCATTTATTAAAACTAATGTTTTTAAAATTCCTACAACGGATCTGTATTGTTTCTGAATAAAAAATGTTTTAGAGCAGAAGATTTTTGGAATACTTTTTACTTTCTCTACTACGTATAGTAAGTAGGGGAAGTATTGTATTCCACCCAAAAATTCAATACCGAGATTTCACTGGAAATACATGCTTTGAGACCCCCTGAATCAAAAAAAAAAACATTTTTGGAAACATGTGTGTGTGTGTCTGTGAACAGCATAACTCAGAAACGAACAGTCGAATAAACACCAAACTTGGTATTTAGGTTCAGTATCTTCCAGAGATGTTACACGAAGGTTTACAAGAAAATCCCCCCACCCCAGAGTACCCTTTACATGGAAGATTTTTCGAAAATTTTAATTTTCTCAAAAATGGCTCTTAACGATTTTGATTAAAATATCATATGTTTAAGATATTTTCATGACAAATAAAATGTATATCTTGAATTTTCTGGGAATGTCTCCAAAAGTATTCTTCATTGTGAACGACTTTTTCATAACTGGTAAACCATAAGAGATAGACAAAATGTTACTACACAAAAAATGTAGATTGTGTTAAAATACACAATTTATGTCATATACATTTTTTTTGTTGAGTGAACCAGTTTCGAGATATTGCTTGTTATTCCCTTAAATTTTTCAATACTTATTTTCTCAAATGGGAATTCGTTATTCATTTTTTTTTTTTGTCTTTGATATGCAAAGAGTATTAATCTGTGGCAAAGGGAATGGTGCTGCACCTAGCAACCAGCTATTAAGAGATATGTATATGCTTAAAGGCTACTGTATTTGGATACTGCCCTTGTAAATATATATTCCCCTTACATCTACAAGAAAATTAGCAATAAGATAGAGTCTGCAAATGTTTATCTTGATTAACATGAAGTAGATGGAGAATAAGTGTTTGTAAAAATAGTTTGTACAAGAGTAGAGAAAATCATATGAGTGTAACACATCAGAAATTTTTTTTTGGACACAGTTTGGGTGTTCTTTGTTTTCATATATAAAAACATTTCCTTTGTTGTACTGTCATTTCTTCTTCAGCTTTAAACACCAAATGTGTCTATCTAGAAAGTCATAAAATGGGTATGATTTTGGTTCCTTTCTTCTGTACTTTTCAGTTATTAACTTTTAAAATGTTCATTTTGCTTTAAGCTGTATATAAATGTGTTTCGTTTAAAAAGTTATTTTCATATTATAACAATGTTTTAATTTTTGCAGTTCTTCAAAGCTGAAATGAAGGATGTGGAAACAATAAAGCAAGAACCTCATTCACAATTAGATGAAAACAGGGTGTAAGTACACTACAGAGAAATTACAGCAGATGTTCAGGTGGTTTTATAATGCTTTTAGTTAAATTATTTGTTGCTGAATGAACAGCAGTTAGCAGAAGTAACATGCATGCCTGTAGTTTAAAAATCAGTTGGGGTTTAAGGGCGTTAAACATCTAAGGTTATCAGCGTTAAAAATCAGAAAAGAACATAAACGTTAATGAGATAAGTCTGCAAACTTTAATGTACGGAGTACTCTTTATCATCTCAGTGGCTCTAAATTTGCATTTTGCTAGAAAGGACTGTCAACTCTATATTTATTTGTGTAGTAATAAATTTATAATTACTAGCATTAGCATCTCAAACCTTCAAGTAATTGGCAATGAACATTTTACATCATCTAGAAATGATCTTGTAATAACTAAAAGGTGCTTAATGTGCTGTATATCTGTTCATGAAAAAAAAAAGAGACTTGTCTGTTGATTGAATGGTAAATAACTTATTGAAATTATATCTCTGTACTATCCTGAGATTGCAGAATTGCTATTGGTAAAAAAAATCAGGCCAGAATTAATTAACAACCAGCAAATTGTAGAACAGGCCATTAATGAACATTTCATATACATCCTAACTCAACCTTTTACAGTCAGAGATCAAAAAGTTATGCTTGTTGTAAAAACTCAACGTCTTCACCAAACAATACAAGTAGAAAATAATATAAATGATAGTCACACTTGTAAGAATGCACTAAATTGATGAAATGCCAATAATGTAATGATCATTATGCTGTGTTGGCAGCCAGTGCCGGCCTTAGAAGGGAACCTGATGTAAACAAAACAAGTGCGAAATACTGGTCTGCAAATTGTATTACTATGCCTTGGGTGAACCATATGCACTATCTGACGACATGTGCTTCTGACCTGAACCATCTGACTGGCATAAGATGGTGTGCACATCAGCGTGTTTATTTCTGAACAATTGCATTATCCTCTTTTCATTAACACAGCTACTTCGTTTAACAACAGACAATTATTTTATATTTGTTGTGGTGTAACCTATGAGCAAAACATGCTTTGAAATAATTTGGTGTTGGTGCATTGGAATACTGAAGAACAACGTACTTTAATTAACACGTTTCCTGCAGACAGGGTATGAGTTATAAGCTATTTCAAATATTGAAGTAATAATATAAACAGTATGGAATGATAGAACTGGAATGATAACAACAATTGAAATGTATCTTATTAATTAGAATATGAAAGAGGTTCACTCCCGTCCATTTCCTCCTCCTCTTCCTCATCATATTTCATGCCAAGCCCAGTATTTTTGCACAACAATTTTCTAGTTTTATGCTTTTCCACCAAATGTAGTTGACACTTTTAATAGAAATACCAGTAAACTTAGATGTTAAATTAATAATGTCTTTAATGGCTAAATCCAGATACTTCTTACAAAACTTAATGAACACATTCAATAAAACACTTTTTTCATCACTTTTCAAAATTCTCCCTTTGCGATGTTTCACATATACATTTTGATTGCTCATAATAATTATTAACCTTAACCATCGTTAAACATACTGTAATAAACAATTTCAAAATAAGTGAGCGCCGCTAACTGCAACAAGACTGACCAACTGTATTTTAGTAATAGAGAATGGTGCACATGCATATCTCTATTCATTAAGTGCTTATTAATTATATATATATATATATAATTAAATGCAGTGTGAACTAAAATTTTATATTCTAACAATGCCTTTTAACAAAATAAACTCTTAATTAATATAAAACAAAATTAATTTCTGTAGTCAAAATGGGTCTACATTAAAGATTAAAAACAGAAGCGTTATTAACAGTGAAGTATTCATCATGATTTAGATTGAGTAACACTTTTTTACACTCACCTTCACTAATTAAAGTTACATAAAACAGGAAAAGTTTTCGAGGGCATTCGTCCTCATCGTCAGCGACTGGGTGACTAAGGATCGCTTTCTCCCATGTCCTCTTCTTCCTCATCCTGCGAATTCTGACCCTGTTGCCATCTGTTGTTGGGGGCACAAAGTTTTAACACATTGCTTACAGGCGGCATTTCAAAATTAATGACGTTGTTGCTGTTTTTGACGATATGTATTTTTTCCCAGATGTTCAATTCTATTGGTGTGGTGAGGGGTTTTAATAACTTTATACTTTGGCCAATGTTGTGGTTTTCAGTCCAAAAATGGTGTGATACAGCGGATTTCTATATTTGTTTTAGTTTTATGTTTCTTTGGTGTTCCTTAAGTCGGTTCCCAAGTTTCTTTTAGTTTTTCCTATGTAGTATTTCTCACAATCCTCACAACTGATCTGGTAAATTCCAGATTTTAGTGTGTTTGGGATGGTATTTTTGAGAGGTGTGTTTAGTAAGTTCTTCAAACTGAATTTGTTCTGTGGAGCTAGTCTAATGTTAAATTTGTTGAAGATTCGTTCAAATTTTCTAAAGGCCCAAGGGTGGTATGTGAATTTCTTGTATTTCCAATTTGTGTTTGAGAGAGGCGTTAGAGTGGTGGAATGTGAAATTGCCTTGAGTTTTTCCTTCTTGTATATCATGTTGCTTATGAGATCTGAGTTGAATCCATTAGTTATTGCTATTTTTTCTATATGTTGTTGTTCTTTTAAAAATTCTTCTTTACTCAAGGGAACGCTATGCAATCGGTGGATTAAACTTCTAAAGACGGCTAGTTGGTGCGAAGTTGGGTTGCAACCATTTTTCTTTATGTAGTTGTCCACATGTGTGGGCTTTCTATGTATGCCAAATTTAAAGCTATTTTGATCTCTGGTGATACGGTAATTTGTATCACAAATTACTTAAATGTAAATAATGATTGTAATATGAATATATATTTATATGTGACATTGATTTCAGAGGTTTATTAATTGTAATTATTATTGGTAAATAATAATATACGGCTTTACTGAAACTGTCAATAATAACGCAATAATGCAGCGAGGGGGATAAGTTGTTTATCGTTATTGGGAACAAGGAAGTTACGTAATGTTTCGTGCCTTTTCGGTAGAAGCTTCTAGAATGTCTCCTAAAGCAATATGTATTCGTGGTTTTCATTGGATATTAAAATAGACGCTAATGTTGGCGCGTTTTATTAGCCAATAGCAGTTCATTTATAATCTTTAGGCGTATCTTGATGCAGGCCTATAAATAGGGTAGGTTCGAGGTAGCTTCCCCACAGTTCAACAAAATTCTCAATACCTTACACGTCGGTCGCCCAGTTCATCAAAATTTCTAGCACGCTGTATTCAGTTCGTCATAAGTTACGCGCAGCAGAATTACGAGAATCTAAAGTATTATACAGTTAAATATACACAAAGTTGAAGTACGTGAGTTAAAAGTGAGAAGTTATTACAAACAGTTTCAGTTTGGCGAGTATCCAGATCAATATGTAAAAGTGTATGTGAACGTGTTCGGCAATAAAAGTTATAAAACCAATTTCGTCATTAAGTGTAATTTCTGGATAAAAGATTCCTTTCCGATTCACACCCTGTAAGAGATAAATGTTCGACCTAAATAGCTAGCCGGAGGACATTTAAAGTGAATTATTTCAAAACTGATGCAAATTGCTACGCCAGATGGAGCTACAAACCAAACCAACGAATGACGTCACAAGATGGCTTCAACACTGATGTAAACAAGCATCTTCCGTCGCAAATTGACTCCTAAACGTGGAGCTACAATAACAAATACAAAAACAACATTAATACCGTTACACTGGTTATAATAAGGTCCAGGAAGGGTAAGGTATTGTTCTCTTCAATTTCGATTGTGAATTTAATGCTGTTGTCCTGAAGGTTCAACAGTTTCAAAGCGTCTTCTGTTAGTTTCTGTGGTATGATGGAAAAAATGTCATCAACATATCTTCGCCAAAATTTATATATTAATGGAGGAAAGCTTTCACTATGTGGACTTCAAGGTGGTTCATATATAGTTCTGCCAGAATGGGGGACAGTGGGCTTCCCATTGCTAGTCCTTTTGATTGTTTGTAGAATTTATGGTTAAAAGTGAAGAAGTTATGTCTAGTGCATAATTCTGCAAGGTTGATGATGTCATCTATTTCTGTGGAGTCTATTGTAGTCTGATCTAATCATTTTCTAAGTAGTGCAGGGATTTTTTCTATGGGAATACTGGTGAAAAGTGCTTTGACATCAAACGATACCATTATGTGGTTTTTTGGGATGTTGTAGTTCTGCAGGTGGTTTATTAATTCCGAGGAGTTTTCAATTCCCAGGTTTTCAAACTTTTTGTAGGTTGTTAGTTTGTTTACTAACCACTTAGCAATGTAGTAAGTAGGTGAGTTAATGCCATTGATAATGGGTCTCATACTATTGTCATCTTTGTGTACTTTTGGTAAGCAGTATAATCTTGGTAAAGTGGGGTTAGCAGACTTAAGAAAGTATTTTTCAGATGTTGTAAGGGTGTTGTTAACAGAGAGAGCCTTATTTACAACATTTATGCATCTAATTAAAGGGTTCTTGGAGATTTCTTCATAGTCTGGGCTATTTAGCATCTGGTTTACTCTGTGGTTATAGTCATCCAGTTCCAGGATTACAAGAGAGTTGCCTTTATCTGCTCTCAGGTAAATGACTGGCTTTTTGTTTAGATTCCTAATTATTTTATTGTAGTTATTGTTTTGTATTGTCCGAAGTTGTTTTATTATGACTAGGCATTCATTCTTAACTTTGATTTTGTCTTCCGTTTTGAGGTTATGTGTGGCTATTTCTAAGTCGGCGATAAAGTCATCTTTGTTCTGGGAGTAACTAATGCAAGTTTTGAATCCTTTCTGGAGTAGCTTCATTTCTTCGGTTGAGAATTTCTGTTTTGATAAGTTAATTATATTGGTTGGATCCTTATTGCGCGAATACAAAGCAACAAAAAAATTTGCGCAATAAGGATCCAACCAATATAATTAACTTATCAAAACAGAAATTCTCAACCGAAGAAATGAAGCTACTCCAGAAAGGATTCAAAACTTGCATTAGTTACTCCCAGAACAAAGATGACTTTATCGCCGACTTAGAAATAGCCACACATAACCTCAAAACGGAAGACAAAATCAAAGTTAAGAATGAATGCCTAGTCATAATAAAACAACTTCGGACAATACAAAACAATAACTACAATAAAATAATTAGGAATCTAAACAAAAAGCCAGTCATTTACCTGAGAGCAGATAAAGGCAACTCTCTTGTAATCCTGGAACTGGATGACTATAACCACAGAGTAAACCAGATGCTAAATAGCCCAGACTATGAAGAAATCTCCAAGAACCCTTTAATTAGATGCATAAATGTTGTAAATAAGGCTCTCTCTGTTAACAACACCCTTACAACATCTGAAAAATACTTTCTTAAGTCTGCTAACCCCACTTTACCAAGATTATACTGCTTACCAAAAGTACACAAAGATGACAATAGTATGAGACCCATTATCAATGGCATTAACTCACCTACTTACTACATTGCTAAGTGGTTAGTAAACAAACTAACAACCTACAAAAAGTTTGAAAACCTGGGAATTGAAAACTCCTCGGAATTAATAAACCACCTGCAGAACTACAACATCCCAAAAAACCACATAATGGTATCGTTTGATGTCAAAGCACTTTTCACCAGTATTCCCATAGAAAAAATCCCTACACTACTTAGAAAATGATTAGATCAGACTACAATAGACTCCACAGAAATAGATGACATCATCAACCTTGCAGAATTATGCACTAGACATAACTTCTTCACTTTTAACCATAAATTCTACAAACAATCAAAAGGACTAGCAATGGGAAGCCCACTGTCCCCCATTCTGGCAGAACTATATATGAACCACCTTGAAGTCCACATAGTGAAAGCTTTCCTCCATTAATATATAAATTTTGGCGGAGATATGTTGATGACATTTTTTCCATCATACCACAGAAACAAACAGAAGACGCTTTGAAACTGTTGAACCTTCAGGACAACAGCATTAAATTCACAATCGAAATTGAAGAGAACAATACCTTACCCTTCCTGGACCTTATTATAACCAGAGATCAAAATAGCTTTAAATTTGGATACATAGAAAGCCCACACATGTGGACAACTACATAAAGAAAAATGGTTGCAACCCAACTTCGCACCAACTAGCCGTCTTTAGAAGTTTAATCCACCGATTGCATAGCGTTCCCTTGAGTAAAGAAGAATTTTTAAAAGAACAACAACATATAGAAAAAATAGCAATAACTAATGGATTCAACTCAGATCTCATAAGCAACATGATATACAAGAAGGAAAAACTCAAGGCAATTTCACATTCCACCACTCTAACGCCTCTCTCAAACACAAATTGGAAATACAAGAAATTCACATACCACCCTTGGGCCTTTAGAAAATTTGAACGAATCTTCAACAAATTTAACATTAGACTAGCTCCACAGAACAAATTCAGTTTGAAGAACTTACTAAACACACCTCTCAAAAATACCATCCCAAACACACTAAAATCCGGAATTTACCAGATCAGTTGTGAGGATTGTGAGAAATACTACATAGGAAAAACTAAAAGAAACTTGGGAACCAGACTTAAGGAACACCAAAGAAACATAAAACTAAAACAAATAGAGAAATCCGCTGTATCACACCATTTTTGGACTGAAAACCACAACATTGGCCAAAGTATAAAGTTGTTAAAACCCCTCACCACACCAATAGAATTGAACATCTGGGAAAAAATACACATCGTCAAAAACAGCAACAACGTCATTAATTTTGAAATGCCGCCTGTAAGCAATGTGTTAAAACTTTGTACCCCCAACACCAGATGGCAACAGGGTCAGAATTCGCAGGATGAGGAAGAAGAGGACATGGGAGAAAGCGATTCTTAGTCACCCAGTTGCTGACGATGAGGACGAATGCCCTCGAAAACGTTTCCTGTTTTATGTAACTTTAATTAGTGAAGGTGAGTGTAAAAAAGTGTGACTCAATCTAAATCATGGATCTACATTGTTGTAATCCACAGCCAATGCACATAGTTTGCCACATGCTTTTGTTTATATCAGGTTCCCTTCTAAGGCCAGTGGGACTATAGTATTACATTTCCATATAACCAGTGCATTGTAGTAGGACAGAATGAGTGATTTGGCAGTTATGGTGTGAGAGAATAATTGTATATATATATTGTTTATATGTTTATAGCACCACGTTGTGGAGCAAATGTTGATGTGATATTAATGTTATGTTGACTTCTGCGTTGCCATCTTGTGTGACGTCATTCGTTGGTTGGTTCGTTTAACTCCATCTGGCGTAGCAATTTGCATCAATTAGGGTTCGAAAGAATTTTAAGTTTTGTATATTGTTCTCCGGCTAGCTATTTAGGTAGACATTTAACTCTTGCAGGGTGTGAAGCGGAAAGGAATCTTTTGTCTAGAAATGATATTGACGAAGAAATTGGTTTTATAATCTTTATTGCAGAACACGTTCACGAACACTTTCACAGATTTATCTGGATAATCGCCATACTGAAACTGTTTTTAATAACTTCTCACTTTTAACTCACGTACTTCAACTTTATATATTTAACTGTATAATACTTTATAATAGTTCTTGTAATTCTGTTGCGCGTAACTTGACGAAATAAATGAACGGAGAATTTTGTAGAACTGGTGGGCTGACGTGTAATGTGTTGAGAATCTTGTTGAACTGGGGGAACGCTCCCTTGGACCTACACTATTTATAGGCTTGCCTTAAGATACGCCTAAAGATTATAAATGAACTGCCATTGGCTAATAAAACGTGCCAACATTAGCGTCTATTTTACTATCCAATGAAAACCACTAATACATATTTCTTTTAGGGAAAATTCTAGAAGCTTTTACCGAAAAGGCGCGAAACATTACGTAACTTCCTGGTTCCCGGTAACGATAAACAACTCATCCCCTCGCTGCATTATTGCGTTATTGTTGACAGTTTCAGTAGAGCCGTATATTATTATTTACCAATAATAATTACAATTATTAAACCTCTGAAATCAATGTTACATAAAAATACATATTCATATTACTATCATTATTTACATTAAAGTAATTTGTGATACAAATTACCGTCTCATATGCCCCACTAGAAACATAATTATAAATATTTATAACTTGTTTAGAAATTTTAAAATTGTGTTTTTAGTCTCCTAAATCTTGGAACACACGTTATCACTTTCACTTAACACTTCACACGCATTTAACACACGACATATGTTTTATCTCGCCACTACTTACTGGCTTTGGTTTAATTAATTTAGATATTAATCTTACATTACAATTTTTTTTTATAGCAAATACTTTACCCTAAATTATTTAACTAGTGTTACAAAAAATGGTTTACTTTCTTATATTGTTACCAAAAATTTATCAATTCAAGAATTTTTTTTGTAATTACTATACATATTTACCAAAATATTCACCCTTTACATATATTTACATCTCTTAAATCTAGGCACTGTGTCACATTTTCTGTTTGCTACATAAGTATTTGTTTCAATTATTTTTAATTATATTTACCAAATTTTTTTGTTATTTTGTACTTTGCAAATATATTTACATCTCTTAAATCTTGACAATGTTTCACCTTTTCTGTTTGCTACATAAGTATTTGTTTTGAATTATTTTTACCATTTTTGTTATTTTGAATTTTATTTTAACAATACTCTTGGAATGGTATTTATGTACTTTACTTTAATATAACATCATGCTTTATTTCACATGTTCAGTTACTAATAAAATGTTATTTTCCTCTCAAACAGTTAGTCATGACCACAATTTATTTCTCCATTTACATGACGTACATTTTTATTTAACCCTCTTACGTTCCAATACATTTCTCTGCAAGTCGCCTTTAACTATCCAGCATTTACTATTTATCATCTTTGTCTTTTATTTCACCATGATCTTCGTGGTTGTATGGTTTAAGCATCTCAATATGAAACTTTCCTATGCTTTTTCGAGTTGTTGGATTACATAACTCATATGTGTTAGTTCCATACACTTCAACAACTTCATATGGTCCATGGTATTTGAGAAACATTCGCCAATAAAGTTTATTTTCTTTGTCCGACAATTTCTTGGTTTTAACCAAAACTAAATCTCCTATTTTGATCCTCCATTCCTTTCTCTTCTTTTCTTCATGTTTCATTTTTCTTTTTATGGCTTTTTTCTTCAACCTCTCGAATGCTTTTCGGAACATCTCTTCTTCTGTTGGTGGTATCGAATGCGCCTCTGGAAATGCTTCTGGAATTTTTTTACACATTGTATTGATCTTCTTTCCCAACTTAAGTTCACATGGTTTATATCCTGTCACATTGTTTATGGTTTCATTTAGTAGGTTCTGAACAAAGTTCACGTATCCATACCATTGGGTGTGTTTTCGATGACATAACACCCTTAAATAATTTGAAATTTCCTTAATTTCCCTCTCCACTGGGTTGGAGTTCGGTCTGTATCTTGACGAAAAATGCCATTTAATGCCATTTTCTTTCAGTCCATCCATAAATTTTTTTCCTGTGAAGTACGAAGCATTATCGCTCAATACAGATTGAATAGGTCCTTCTTCTATCACATATGACTTAAGTAGTCTATTCAAACATGCTAAACTTGTAGGTTTTCTCAAAGGGTAAATTCTTACATATTTGCTGAATATATCATAACAGACAAATATATATTTATTTCCAAATTGACTTGGAGGCATCGGACCATGAATATCAATACTAATTACACATCTCGGCTTATCCCTTATAACCGAATTAGTTTCAAATGCATATGCTGCATTTATTTGCTTTGCCTTCTGACACAGGTTGCAGCACGATATAAATTTCCGAACTTTTTGACGCAATTTGGATATGTATAAATTCTCTAAAATCATAGAAGTTGTTCGGTCCGTCCCTGAGTGTGCTAACCCTTCATGAAAATTCTTAATTAGTTCCCTTTCCATGCTTTTCGGAACCATTATCTTCCAACTAGGCATTTCTTTTCCATGCTTTTTGTATAATGTCCCATCTCGAATTGCTATAATTTCTTTCTTTGCCTCCTCAATCAATGGTGCATTTTCTTTAAGTTCAAATAATTTTGCATCCTCATTTTGAATTTCCCCCATATTTTTCAATTTTCTAATCATTTCTTTGCTTAAAGGAATTTCAATTGTCAATATTTTGACTTCATTTCTAGGCCTTTCAATATTTTCGGGAATTTGTGGGTTGTAGTTCAATCTTGACAGCAAATCACTGAAGGTATTATTTTTGCCAGGAATGTGGAGGATCTCAATATCGAATGCAGATATTGCATGAATATATCTAGCAAGTTTTCCACTACATAATCTACACCGTTGTATGAAAGTTAAGCTGATGTGGTCTGAATATACTTTCACCTTTTGCTGATAAATATAGGTTTTAAAACGAATTAATGAGAAATATAGTGCTCCAATTTCTAACTGAGTCACTGAAGAATTACGCTCAATATTTGTAAGTCCTCTAGAAGCTGTACTGATGACGTGAAAGTCATTGTTGAAGTCTCGCTGTCCTAAAATTCCGGCGTATCCTTGCATTGATGCGTCGACATAAATCTCATATTCCAAATCTTCTCTGGGCCTCTCAAGTAATATGGACTTAGCAAAGAGTTCCTTTACTCTCTCAAAACATTTTTGATGATCCTCTGTCCATCTCCACTTATTGTTCTTTCGGAGTAGCTGCCGCAGTGGTTCTATTTCCGCCGAATATCTTGGTACGAGCTTACTCTGAAAGTTCAATACCCCTAAGAGACGTCTAATTTGTTTTACGTTCCTGGGTGACGGAATTCTCATTATTGCTTCTATTCTTTTCTGATCAGGTCTTATACCTCGTTCATCCACTACATAACCCAGAAAATTTATTTCCTTAACACAAAATTTTGATTTTAGTATGTTCACAGTCATACCATGTTGTTGTAGTTTATTTAACACATAATGGACATTATTCATGTGTTCTTCAAATGTTTGACTAATGATTAAGAAGTCGTCAATATACTTTATTAAAAAGTCATCTGCAGAATTTCCAAAGATACTGTGAATGGCTCTCAAAAATCCACTTCCTGAGTATTTTAAACCAAAAGGATTTACACAAAAGCGATACTGGATCCCGGAGTACTGAAATGAAGTGTAATCACGCACTTGCGGATCTAATTCCACTTGCCAATATGATGCAGTGAGGTCGATGGATGTCAAAAATCTCCCTCTTGAAAGTTTTGTAATTAGTTGTTCAATTCCCTCACTTTGAAAATGATCTGGTTTCATATACTTGTTGACATATCTACCGTCTAAAGTTAATCTCAAACTACCATCTCGTTTAATACTCCAGCAGATTGAATTTATGTATTGAGAATTACTTTGCTCAATAATCCCATTTTCTAACATGCTATTTATTAATTGCCTAGCTTTGTCTCGAAGACTTATAGGTAAATTGTCATACTTGTGCCTATATGGTGGTACGTCTTCTACTTGAAATGTATGCTGATATACATTACATCTGCCTGGGATATTACTAAATACTGAACTATTGTTCATCAAAACATCATGAAGGATTTGTTTTTGCATTATCGTAAGATTATAAGCTTCTTCACACTTGTGTATTATTTCCTCATTTCTCTTCTCTTTCCTGCTGTTGTTTGTCTCGCTCACATGGTCGTCTTTTGTTTGGATTACACATTTCTCTACTTCTTTTGGTATTTCTGCTAGCTGTTGAAAATATGGCGTGGTATTCCCTTCATATTCTGTGACTACCTGCTTTATCTGACTATTTCTATCAGTTTCTGTTATTTGCACAAAAAACTCTTGGTCACAAATATTTTTCTCATCCTTTGTCATCTCGATTACAGAAACTTTCTCTTTTATAAATGGTACCCTTATTTCTCTATCATCTTTTGTCATTCTCAACTCTTCATGTTTAAAATCTATACTTGCTTCATATTCATGTAGGAAGTCACATCCTATAATTATATCACAAATCAGATGGTTTACAATTAGAAACATAACCTCAAAATTCTCTCCGCCAATAAGTATGCTAAGTAGAGCTTGTGTTTTTATGACCTGTGTAGTTCTTCCAATTGCAACACAACAAACTAAATTACTAGTGGGAAGAGCCATAATCTTGTTACCTTCATTAATCAAATTTATGTAAAATTTCTGTGAGCAAATTGAAGCTGATGAACCAGAATCTATAGTTGCAATGATTTCTTTCTTCGCAATTTCCATTCTAATATGAGGTGACTCAAAATTTTCTCCCTTATCTTTTGTTGCTGTAATCTTATTACAGGGTGTATGTGTAGGCGTATGATTTGTATTGGTAATGGATACTGAATTATTAAAGACGTCCTGAGAACCTACTACACAGGAGTCTGTTAACAGTTTTCCTGGTTATTTCCATGTTCACGTACGGGACTGCCATTCCTAACAGGCGCTAAATCTATCTCAGTGTCGCTACCATTGTTTTGAGTTCCCCTTCCTCGAGTTCGAAATCCTCGATTTCTGACATTTTGTCCCCTTGGCACGTAATTTTCTTGCCGTTCCTCAGATCTTTCTCGGTTATTATTTTCCCTCCAGTGAGTGAAATTTCCCCTCTGTCTAGTGTGCCTCCTTCCATAATTTTGCCCTCTTTCAGGCAATCTTTCTGTCCTGACATAATTTATTTGTTCCTGCCGGCCTGGTCTCCTATCTATCCTTGATCTTTCCAATTGTGGAACATATGATTGATACCGTTGTCTGGTATTAGTTTCATGATGTCTGTCTTGTCCTCTTATTCGTTGATAACTACCTTGGTAATTTCTTCTATCTCGTACATCTAAAAATCTATGTTCCCACTCCCGAGACATATCTTCTTCCTGTTGTTCCAAAGCTGTTATTAATTCTGTCATCTCATAGATGTTCCGTGGTTTTGCAATTAATAAGTAATTTTGTATCCTGATGGGATAATGCCTTGCGAGCAAACTCACAAAATCTTCCTCACTGATTGGAGGTGACAAGTTTCTAACCTGACTTGCATGTTTTAGTAAGTAATCAGTCATCGATATTCCCTCTCGTGGATTAAATTGACCATGACTAAGCATTGCTCGTATTCTTTGCTGTACCGTAACATTCCAAAATCTGTTCATGAATAATCTTTTAAAGGATTCATATGAAATTTCACCCCCTGATACCATTTGTAACCAATCTAAGGTTTTCTGGTCCAAACATCTTTTGACAACTATCATTTTCAATGCTTCAGGTATCTTTTTAATTTGAAAATACTCTGATAATTCTGCTATGAACTGTACTGGACTGGAGTTTTCATGAAATTTTGGAAGTGGAAAATCACTTAAGATATGATTGTAATTTTGCAAATTCCCTATTCCCATATTTAAATTATCTAGTGTAACTTGTGCACTCTGAGTTTCAGCATTAGCTATAGATGAAGCTGCCGCATCACTCACATTATTTGTCATACCTGAGGAACTACCTCTATCATTATTTTGTACATCTGACACATGTACATCACATATATTTGCCCTTGAATTCAATTCTAATCTATTTACAGTACCCTGCAGAGTTTCTATTGTCTGTTCCAATTTTTTATTATTCTCATTTTGAACAGTTTGGTGTTTGTTAATTTCAGAAGTTAGCTTTTGATTCAAATCTTTAGACAAATCTTTAACTTCATCAGACAATTTATTTCTCTGTGTTTCTGACTCCTTCTGAATTTCAGATATTTCCCCTCTGAAATTAACTTGCACCTGTATTAAATCTGCATTTGTAGCCTCCATCATTTCTCTTAACTCACTTGAAATGCTACTCATTCGGCTACCTAGCTCTGTACATTTTACATTAACATGCTCTATTTGATTATTAACCTCACTTTTTTGGTTAGATATTTCCCTGCTCATGTCTAACATTTTTTTTGAAACTTCACCTATTTCATTTGCTATCATTTCTTGATTTTCATTTTTCATTCTGATCATACTACTATCTAGCTCCATGAATTTCTTTTCAATTTCTTCCCTGTTTTGTTCTAAGCTTTTACCAATATTTTCCCTTAATTCCCTATGACTCTTTTGCATATCTTCCCTGTTTTGATCTATTTTCTTTTCTAATTTCTCATTATTCATTTCCATGTTCTGAGTTAGTTTTTGTTCTAATTTTTCATTATTCTGAGTTAGTTTTTGTTCTAAACTCCTATCAATATCTTCCCTGTTTTGATCTATTTTCTTACTAAGATCTTCCCTTAATTCTCTCTTATTCTGATCTAGTTTTTGTTCAAATTTCTCACTATTCTTTTCCATATCTTCCCTCATTTCTCTCTTATTCTGATCTAGTTTTTCACCAAAATTTCTAAACATTTCCATAATCATACCAGCATCAAAATTAACATTTCCTGCTATTCTATTCTGACTTTCTGTACTAACATTTTCATCTTCAAATCCTAAAAAGTCTGGGCTATTTCCTGTAACTTGTATTGGATCACATCTAACTGTTACACTATCTCCCTCCATAATTATTTCTTCTGTATTATTAGCAGCCATTGTTTTTATTATCCTACCGCTCCTAAGGTACATTTATTTACCCTTTTTTTTTTTTTTAACAAAAAAAATTAAGATATTCTAACCTTACTTATGCTGTCCGTTGCTGTTATTTTGATGTCCAGCGTTCTGCCCCATTCTCCTAGATTTGTATGTCACTTCTGCGTTGTGTTGTGATGAATCTACGTCGTTTCGATGTTTTCTTGTAGTTGAATTCCTTGTTGCATCGTAATCTCGGAATTACGATCGAAGTCTGTCGTCCCTTTTGTTTCTGGAATCTGCGTCTTGTAGATGATTTCACCGCTGCATTCCTGGTTACTCTGCTTCATTCCTAGTTAATTCTGCTACTTCTTGGTTATTCTTGTTCCTTTCCTAGTTATCTAGCCCCACGTTGGGCGCCAATTTGTGAGAGAATAATTGTATATATATATTGTTTATATGTTTATAGCACCACGTTGTGGAGCAAATGTTGATGTGATATTAATGTTATGTTGACTTCTGCGTTGCCATCTTGTGTGACGTCATTCGTTGGTTGGTTCGTTTAACTCCATCTGGCGTAGCAATTTGCATCAATTAGGGTTCGAAAGAATTTTAAGTTTTGTATATTGTTCTCCGGCTAGCTATTTAGGTAGACATTTAACTCTTGCAGGGTGTGAAGCGGAAAGGAATCTTTTGTCTAGAAATGATATTGACGAAGAAATTGGTTGTATAATCTTTATTGCAGAACACGTTCACGAACACTTTCACAGATTTATCTGGATAATCGCTATACTGAAACTGTTTTTAATAACTTCTCACTTTTAACTCACGTACTTCAACTTTATATATTTAACTGTATAATACTTTATAATAGTTCTTGTAATTCTGTTGCGCGTAACTTGACGAAATAAATGAACGGAGAATTTTGTAGAACTGGTGGGCTGACGTGTAATGTGTTGAGAATCTTGTTGAACTGGGGGAACGCTCCCTTGGACCTACACTATTTATAGGCTTGCCTTAAGATACGCCTAAAGATTATAAATGAACTGCCATTGGCTAATAAAACGCGCCAACATTAGCGTCTATTTTACTATCCAATGAAAACCACTAATACATATTTCTTTTAGGGAAAATTCTAGAAGCTTTTACCGAAAAGGCGCGAAACATTACGTAACTTCCTGGTTCCCGGTAACGATAAACAACTCATCCCCTCGCTGCATTATTGCGTTATTGTTGACAGTTTCAGTAGAGCCGTATATTATTATTTACCAATAATAATTACAATTATTAAACCTCTGAAATCAATGTTACATAAAAATACATATTCATATTACTATCATTATTTACATTAAAGTAATTTGTGATACAAATTACCGTCTCAATGGCTACAACAGGCTCAGATTAGGAGACTTCTGTCCTGTTGGTTGCTCTTTCCCCGTGAGGGTACTTCACAAAGCCTCATCCCTTCTATGCATGGAAGATGAAATTAGATGCCAGGACGCAAAATTCTACTACAGTTTTCCTTAACATTTAAGTGTCCTGGTTATATCTCTATGGGATTATAATCCCAGAATTCACTGTTTTAGGCATTAGTGGGTTCCCCCATGGCTTGTGGGCACACCAGGTACAGTTGTGTAAATCATCGTGACAGTCCCCCACTCCTGAAGCATATATGCACAATAGCACTGACCAGTCCACTTGAATAATAAGAGAGGTGGGGGGGGTCAGTGTTCCACTTGCTGCGAGCTCAAATGCAAGGTAACCTTACACATTTGTTTACGATGCATTGTGTATGTGACTGCCTCCGAGTTCTGATATCACTTGCTCTCCACCACTCCTCCTCATTTCTCCTCTCTTGTGCATATGGAGTGTCACGACATTTTACACAAGCTGTAACACTGGAGCACCTCCAACAGTAGCAAAAGCTGAGCTCCATTCATAATCCGAGCTAATTGGCTTCTAAATTTTTTTCCCCCAATAGAAATAGAAATTTTAAAACCGCTATCTATCAGAGGTGCAGAAGGGCCACTGCATCATAACACAGCCATTGAGGAGCATCATGCTACCTCCTACCCATCTATTCATCCCAAACTATAAGCAGTCATCCTTAACCCACCTGAAACCTCAGCCTGCCAGCAGCTAGTTGGAGTCAGACAGAATGATCACACTTTGTTTTCATTCTGTATATCTATTTTCAAATATGTGATTAAGAATAGATGAGCCATATGCATGGATAAACAGATTTACTGTGCAATCCAAAGCTCTTGACGTTTTGTGACAACCAATACAGAGCGACCACGCAGTTGCCAAACTTCACTTTGCTTCGCTTTGTCAGAATGTTACGTGTTTATTATAAATGCCATCACAATGTTCACTTAAAAACTACCAAAACAAAAACAAACAAAAATCATACCTTTACATGCATCCTTTGTTATTCCAATGGTACAGGTAATGCCATATCCTCATTGTTCTTGATATCACGTTTATCATAAAATTCAGAAGCCCTGTCCTGTACAACATCTTTTTTTAAATTTTCCAGGTTTGTCACACTCTTAGGTAAGCGTATATGCTTTCTCGGCAATGTAAATAATTTCGTAGCTCCCTCTGCATGTGCCTTTTAGGCTTCCTTACACAGACATGAAACAGTTCGAGCACTTAATGAGCACACCTCAGCCGTATGTTCTTGATATTTTGTGAAGTTGACATGTTTGTGATTTTTTTCTTTGGCATACTTTTTAAAGGAAATTATCACACTGAAGATAGCCCTAACCTTATTGATATATCCACTGGTACTCCTGGGCTTACTAAGCAACATTTTCATAAAAGAGTTAACTTTATAAATGCTAGGACAAAGCCTATCACTGTAAGAACTGAGCACACCACAGTTGAATTCACAACCAAGTCACTTAACCTTCCAACAAGTGCACTGTAAAAAGTACACCAGCAATATTTTTGCTTTGTCAATGTTTTAAAAATGTTTTAACCTTGAACTATCGCATCAATGGTGCAATGAATTCCATTGTTAATGCTTCCTCGAGATTGTGATGACAGTTGCTGATTCTTTGCTTAAAGTTCTCAGTTGGCTTATTCTTTATATGGTAATATTTGTTTTTTTTTTGGGTGTGCATTCCAAGCATTTTTAGTGCATTCCAAGTAAGAAGGTGTTGAAAGTTGTAAACAGCACAACACGCTTTTCTCATGTAATGGATACATATTTGGTTCTAGGACTCGACATTATGCAGAAGTAAGCATAATAACCATTAAAATGCACTTGGTCATTGGTTTTCCAATGGCATTAAAAAAACAAAGTTATGTATGGTTTTGTAGAGCTGCGTCAGAGGGCTTTGAAAGTATTTTTATGACGAGTTTGAAGCTGTATTGGAAAACCTTGTGGGATAACTATATTTGTAAATTTATTTAGGACATGGAGAATTGCACATTATTAAGTGATAATTATGTCCATGACATAACAATATATAAAATAACTACGACAGCAATGGATTTATTACTATTACAAGCATAACTATAACAAAATCTCCATTTAAACATCATGAAAGATAACTATAAATTAATGGCGAACCACTGGGCGTAAAAATATTAAATATGTTCAGGAAAATGTTGTCTTATATCCTAATTAATTGTTGCTTTTCTGAAATATGAAATACACCTGCGCACACCTGATATTGCAATTAGTTTTACCAGCAACAAGGTAGTACTGTCCATATGAGGCAACACCACACTGCTGCTATTTGCTAGTGTTGTATTAGTGGACATGCCTCAAACATCAAGAGATTTGGACTGCATAATAGAGATCTCTGCTTCCTTAATATGATGTGAAGCTAATACTAGTGC
The DNA here is from genome assembly GCA_030765065.1 of Deroplatys truncata. Lineage (NCBI taxonomy): Eukaryota > Metazoa > Arthropoda > Insecta > Mantodea > Mantidae > Deroplatys > Deroplatys truncata. The sequence goes on from CM060975.1 coordinate 139,768,183, forward strand.
TTTTGCATTGCTTTTACTATACTTGTGTTATCATTTTCTGCTATTCATGTAAGCTGTAATTTCACATTGTACAAAAATATCTAATGTTTCAGGTGGAACACAGAGTGTGCTGAAGCTGCCTCAGACTCTGCAGAATGTAAAATTGTAAACACAGCTTCTGAAATAGTTCCTAAGCATGAAGAAGATACTAGTAATCACAACCCAAGTATTCAGTGTAATGTTTGTGGAAAAATCTTTACATGCAGCAATAGATTAATAACCCATAGAAGAATGCACTTTAGAGTGATAAAATGTGACACATGTGGCAAATCATACAAAATTTTACGCAGTGCCAAACTGTCAAGTGGTGAAGAAGTGCATGTATGTAAGGCTTCTGATGAACATCATATGCAAAAACATAATCTATATGTGGATAAAGACTCCTACTTAAAAACATTACAAGAACGCATTAATAATAATAAACCCCATAAATGTGAGTTTTGTGGAAAGAGTTATAAACGTGAACATGATTTAAAGCTCCACACCTTTGCTCATAGGAGAAAATAGCATGAGAGAGGTGAGATTACAACTCAACATCCCATGTGGGGATGGTATTTGATGCTGGTAATCTAAAAATGAGAAGAAGAGCAACATGCCTTCTTGTCAGAACAGTACACTGTTACTACACAGGCAAATGTAGTTAAGTTCATTAGAACTTACTTTAGATTAAAAGTGCCATGCATGATTCTCACCACTGCTGTCATTAAAGGAACACTGAACTAAAACTTCACATGTCTATTTTATTTAATATTCTACAAGATCTTGGGTTGTGCATAATAATATTGAAAACTGGAACAATGTACGACTTACCGTTCAGGGTCTGCAGAGTATTTTCCATTGGCAGCGCACTGTGGAGACGTCATGTGGCTAGCCAGCACTCCTTAAACAAGTATCTCCTGTCAGAGCAGCTGATCAGTCATTGTGTTAAATTTCAATAGGAATGTTAGTCACTGTACTGCCTTGAATGTCCATGCTCTAAAAGTCACTTCTTTGAACTCATCTCATTATTTACATATCTTATTAGTTGTTTTTTTTTTTCGCCATTTTCTCACAAAGGTAATCCAAACTAAGAGAAGTCTGGGCTTCCATTTCCTGCTTATTAGATTTAATTTTCTGGAGCAAGTCAGTATTACAAGGAATGTCACTACGGTCAGTAACTTCTGGTACAACATGTTCATATTTCATTTATTATTCATATTCATTAAAACAGGTACATGTTGTAGGATACATCAAATATAATATACATTATTTACATCAGGTGAAAAGTTACAATAATTACAGATTTAGAAAAATTCATCTATGGTATAAGAGCTGTGATCTTTAAAGAAATTTAATAACATTCTTTTAAATTTTTGTTGTGAATCAATATTTTGTATGTACTCAGATAGCTTGTTATATAATGTAAGCCAGCATATCTGAAGCTGTTTTCATAATCTTTAATCCTGTGTGAATTTACAAATAGATTATGCTTTGCTCTAGTGTTTTATATATATGGACTTCTGAATTTGTTTTGAATAAACTTAAGTGCTTTCATATAAACAAGTGTTTCATATATGTAGATACTTGCCAAAGGTAAAATGCTTAATTGTTTAAAGTATGGTTTACAACTAGTTGTAGTTGAGAGATCCACCATAATTCTAATTATTTTCTTTTGTATTTTGAATACTTTCACACTACCTTTGGAATTTTCCAAGAAAATAATACCATACATTAGTATACTATGGACGTATGCAAAGTATACTGCTCTAAGTATATTTACACTAGACATGCATTTGACTGCCCTTATTAGGAAGCACATTTTACTCCGTTTTTTTGCCAATGTCTCTGTGTGTGGTTTCCAACTGAAATTTTCATCTACTATTAAACCCAAGAGTTTGTTATGCTTTTGAATACTTTATTTGACATTGTCCCAAAGTAAATCTTGGATATATTTGATTTTTATTTATATTATTATGGAAGCATAGAGCTGCTGTTTTCTCTTTAGCAGTATGTTTGCATTGAACCAGTTATAGTCAAAGTTTTATCTATATACAGATTTGGATTGTTCTTGCTCTCCCTCTTTATAAAAATGCTAGTATCATCAGTAAAAACTGTTACATTTACACCTATCACATTATTTACATATCTGCCAAGTCGTTTATGTATAATATAAATAAACATACTGATCCTTGAGGTATCCTGTATTTTATTATACTACTACTTGAAAGCAAAGTTTGACTTTGCTAGTTTCTCTATCAATTTCAACTGATTGTTTCCCATTATCTGAATATGATTTAAACCACTTTAATGCTATTCTCCTCACACCATACGTGGATAATTTCTAATAACAATGCGTGATCAAGTAAACCAAAGGCCTTTATAAGGTTCAAGAAAATACCTATTCCTAACTTATTATCTGATGCATTGTATACTTTTTCAATAAAATTTATCAGCACAGAATTTGCACTTTTTTTTTTCCTAAAATCATTTTGATTCTCGTTTATTATTTTAAATCTATCCAGGAAGCTTACTATTCTTCTATAAATTATTTGTTCAAATATCTTTGCAAAAGATGAAATTATTGATATTGGTCTATAGTTCTCAACTTCTCGTTTGTTACCCTTTTTATAAATAGGCTTCACTTTTGCCTCTTTTAACCTCTTGGGGAATAGCCTATTTGCCAGTGAAAGTTATTAAGTATGTCAGTGGTTTTATTAGAAATGAAGAGCATTTTAGTTTTTATAACACAGTTTGAATATCCATCTATTCCCGCTGACTTTTTATTCTTCAATTTTGTTATAACATTTTTTATTTCATCTGCTGTAATTAAAAATATTGTGTGTCATTCTGCTTTAGGTTCTTTACTTTCTTGTGAATTATTAGTATTTTTTCTGCAAAACTTATATAGAACTTATTAAATAGTTCATTTTTAGGTTCACTTATACGCTGCCTGTTATTTTCCAAATAATAGTTGTTTTTTATGCTGTCCTCAGATTTGATGTCACTTTTAATTATTTGCCACATGGATTTTTATTTATTTATTTATTGCCCTTTGAATAGTTTTACCATGGTGTAACCTTTTGGCCTCTTTAACAACCTTATTATGTATCCTATATTTCAAGTAATAAGCCCTAAATTTCACCATATCCTTATTTTCCCTCATAAATTTGCTCAAGAACCCTAACCTATCACTTGACTTACGTATTCCAGCTCTGATCCATTTATTATCTATCTTATTTATTGTCACTTTAATAATTGGTATTGCTGTTTTAAAGTAAAAGTAAAGTAAAAATCAAACATATCCAAGAATGCATTTGTGGCTTTATTGAGGGATTTGGATAGATACACATTTTCCCAAGTTTCTTTACTTAATTAAATTAACATTGCTAACAAGCCTAACCTTTTTGTATATTTTCTCATTCTGTCATGGGGCAGAGTATCCTACCGGAACAACCAGTTTAAGCACCTGAGCATAATGATCTGAGAGAGCTGTGTCAAATACCTGAAGTGCATATTTCCATACATTTACCTCCGATATTATACTTGATCAATTGCAGAATGGGCTAAATATCAGACACTCTGGTTAGTTCATTACTACATTTTGCATGTCATACATATTCAAAGATTTTGTAGCTATTTTTATATGGATTTTCAGTTAAATAATTTTATGTTCAGATTCCCTACTATTATTACATCCTTTTTTACTTTTTTACTTTTTTAAACAAGTCCAAAATAATTTCCAAATTATTATTTTATTATCAATTAGTTCACACATGCTGACTTCAAAATGTTCCTCCTGATTTAAGTATTTAAATTTATCAATTCCCTTAAATTTAAGTCTGATTTAACACATATACATGTCCACCATTTTTATTATTTGATCTACAGAATTTACTAGCTAGTACATAGTTCAGTAAATTGAAGTACTCAGTTTTGTTTTCTCCCAACCAATGTTCAGTTAAACATATTACAGTAAACATTTTTTGAGTAGATGAAAATAGCACTTCGCTATAACATTGTTTGTTTTCCACACTCTGGATGTTTTGGTGAAAAATTGATATGTTAAAATTACTTACTTTGCTATTTTCACAGATATCTTTTATACTACTGTTTAATTTCTTTGGAGGACTACTAACCATGCATATCTGATTTCCACCTTCTGAAATAGTTACTAGTTTAACTGATTTTTACTAACTACACTTATGACATCCTTTATGACTTCACTCAATGTATGTGAACCCTTCCTGTTTAGATGCACACCACCCCTACTAAGTCCAAATTCTTGTCCAGATCCAAATAGACAGCTTTTAGAGCATTGCATGCCCATCTAATGTTCTCCTCATTTACGCTATTTAAATACCTACTACACAAATCACGCCTTCTTACTATGCTGTTTAGTACCATTGTTGCATTACGAAACTTCTTCTTGGTTGCACATTTGAGGTTGTACATATTGTCCAAAATCTCTTCAACATTGTGCAAGTTTATTAGATTACACTAGGTTACAAATGAAAACTTTTTTTCTGCGGTAAAACTACATATAGGTGACTTTTACTAATTTTGGTGCGCAGAATTAAAATATGCATTGTGTTTTTCCATAGCACATCTCATTTTGGCAATATGACAATGTTCAATGAAAATATAAATTTTCAAAAGTATTACACTCTAATATACAACTTTTAAAGAAAATAAAGAAGAATAATAACATGAAAGCATACCTGAATTTGAGAATGTATGTTATCTCATGTACCCCTTTTCTTTTCGCATGAAACTTCAGTGTACATGATTTTCTTGAGTCTTCTCTGGTAGGTTTGTTGCGTGCAAGACACCAGCAGTAATCGGCCATCATATGTACGTCCTAATATTGCTGATAACGTTCAACGTCTTTCAAGTCCTGGTGGAACTAACTTTCACCTTGCTTTTCACTAAATTCGATGGGAAGTAGTCAAGGAAATGAAGCTTCAAACTCATATTACAGCCGAGCAGTCTGAAATTTTCCAGCATATTTCTGACAATTTCTTTGCATTGAGGGTCTTTCACATTGCCAGAAAATGCCTCACAGAAACACTAGGAAAGGAAAACTGCTCTACAATCACAATATAACAAAGATTAAAGGCAATGCATTTCTGGTAACAGCATATATGTTCATATTGTGCATACCTGCCTTTGTGGTAGGAATTCTTAACCAGACCATGAACATAACCACTGCTAGAGGTGTGTCTAGTTACAGCAAGCTTGGAACAATAACCGCTTCTAATACACACTTGCCAACTTCCTCAAATAGAAACCAGTAAAACTTTTCCCCATCCAAGGTGTAATCATTTTGCAATGATATGAAATTTAAATGTTTAAAATGTTCAGTACAATAAATGTAGAAAACTTACGTGTAATATAAGTCACAACATTGAAATAAGAATAAAACATATTCACTCTTTTCAAGCAGAAGACAACTATTACATACAGAGCAATCGTTTTGTAACCTGGCCACGACCTCAGTATTCTGCTAGCTCATTAGTGGTGAATGACCCTGCTCAAGGCTGTGTTTATTGGCTGTGAATGTCAACTTTCAGTTGCTGCCTTTTGTTTGTGCTGTAAAGACTAGAGTTTGTTCACTGTGCTTCTCAAAAGTGAAAGGTTATTCAAACATCTATGGTAGGTGTGAATTACTTTAGAGTATTTTTGTTATTGTTCTTGTCTTGCTATTAGTCCACTGAAATGCCTAACAAAAAATTCATGATTGAACAAAGAATTTTTATGTACGATACATAAACATCTGATGTGTTACACTCACATGACTTTCTCTACTCTTGTACAAACTATTTTTACAAGCTCTTATTCTCCATCTATTTCATATTAATCGAGATAAACATTTGCAGAAATGATCTTTTGACATACAAAGAGAATTGCATTTTACGCATAGCGACCAGTTCTAAAAATATTTGATTATCACTTAAGGCCTACTATATTCCCCTTGTTTTGCAATTGCAAGGGCAATATTGCCTTTAAGCATCGACATATATCTTAATAGCTGGTTGCTAAGTGCAGCACCATTCTCTTTGCCACAGATTAATACTCTTTGCATATCCAAGACAAAAAAATGAATAACGAATTCCCATTTGAAAAAATAAGTATTGAAAAATTTAAGGGAATAACAAGCAATATCTCGAAAATGGTTCGCTCAACAAAAAAAAATGTATATGACATAAATTGTGTATTTTAACACGATCTACATTTTTTGTGTAGTAAAATTTTGTCTATCTCTTATGGTTTACCAGTTATGCAAAAGTCGTTCACAATGAAGAATACTTTTGGAAACATTCCCAGAAAATTCAAGACATACATTTTATTTGTCATGAAAGTATCTTAAACATATGATATTTTAATCAAAATCGTTAGAGCCATTTTTGAGAAAATTAAAATTTTTTAAAAATGTTCCATGTAAAGGGTAGTCTGGGGTGGGGGGATTTTCTTGAAAACCTTCGTGTCGCATCTCTGGAAGATACTGAACCTAAATACCAAGTTTGGTGTTTATCCGACTTCGTTTCTGATTTATGCTGTTCACAGACACACCACGGACATGTTTCCAAAAATGCTTTTTTTGGATTCAGGGGGTCACATATATTTCCGGTGAAATCTTGCTATCGAATTTTTGGGTGGAATACAATACTTCCCCTACTTATTATACGTAGTAGAATAATGTAGACAATTTCAGGATACACTTCCTTGCATTTCGGTTCCCAATAGAGATACTGTCAGATATTTGGTTAGTAAGTTTAGGACAACAGGATTGCTAAACCTAAGAAATAAAAAAAGTCGTGTTTTAAGGGAAGAAAAAATTTGATGAAATTGGTGCTCTCCAAAGAAGTCTCCAAGACATGTAGCACACCAAATGAGTGTTTCAAAAACCTCTGTTCATAGACAGCTGGTAAACTTTTAAAATTAAAACTCTACAGAGTGACTATTGTTTGTGAATTACAACCTTGTGACAACAAAGAATGCCAGGAATATCTCAATGCAGATGGACGACACTTATAACAAGGTTAGTTCTCATTATAGTGCATGTTATATTACCCATGAATATGTAATGCAGGAGTTTTAAAATGGAAAGCCTTTCTCCGGTGTAGTAGACAGTATGTGGAGCATGCATACATGCGATCCGGGACAGCCATAAAACAACCACTCAGTATACATGCTGCAAATTGCAGACTTAAGTTACACAACACTATTCGCCACACTAACTAAACTATTTCTCCTGGCACATAGTTTTGTTAGCTCTTTTCAGAAACTCTGTTCATGGCATATGTAGTGCTGTTGGATTTCAATTGAGAAATTGATTCCAATGTCTTTTATTAGACATTAGTGACTGGTTCTATTCTTTCTCACAAGACTGAAAAGATGTTTACATTCAGCATTTCTGCAAGAAATAGTTAAAATTGCCAACATAATAAAATTTAAGCTATTTTATAATATTTTAATACTCCATCTGGCATGTATTGAGTATGGTTACTCAGGCAGTCGTGGAATTAAGGCTTGAATTCAGGAAGTTCCAGCTTCGATTCCTGTTGGACTGGCCAACCCAACTTTTTCTTTTTGGGGTGGTTTAGGTGAATCCTACGGTGGATTTTTTTGTGCTATCAGGTATTTTCTTGTCCTCATTTCCTTTTAGGAGTTGCATAGTGTGGTAAAATGGTTGGTATGTGGCATATGCATGGGTGTACTTTAAGGAGAAAATGTTTCCTCTCCGGCATTGAACCTTCCGCCTGAACCTGTTCTTCTGGGTAAGGGAAGGGCCCTCAAGGGATGTTCAGGGATGCTCTTATCTGAAAATGATAGCAACCTCATTGAGCAGCCCTTCATACTCTTTCGTCTCATCCTTTCCTTCTGAAAGTTTCTGCCTTTTAACCCTTACATCTTCCCCTACTTCCAATGAAGTGAACAGAATCCAAATTTTACCCCCTTATCTGATTTTAAAATAAATGGCAATTCTGTTTTATGAGAATCCTTGGAAGACCTTGTAGCCTGCTTCTTCTGTCACACATACTGAAATTCTTCCTGGTGCACAATAAACACACATTAAAGCAAAGAACACCACTTCCTAGCCTTCACATATATTTCTAGTCCATATTTTATCCTTCACAAAAAATGGGAAGCATATCACATAGCCATAGAACACAAATACGATAAATAATTTACATGAAGGAGTTATCTTTACAGTTCATATTGTCAATTACTGAATTTTTACGCCCATTACTGCTGGTTATTAAAGGTCACTAGTGGTGCAATCAAATTTTGAATCTACTTGTTATACATTTTGTTGCAGCCTAGTGAAGGAAACCAAGATCATGATGTAGGATAAACAAACAATAAGATCTGTAAGATGTTAAAACACTGGTCAGCAGATTAAAAACACTTGTTGCTCCACTTACTTAAAGTTCTTAATCGAACATGTTTCGAAGAGACGTGCTCTTCATCCTCAGCAAAGTGGAAGAAGTTACCTGACGTGTACATCAGTCGGCCGGCTCGTTCCGTCTAGGAACGGATATTTATTGTTGCAACAGTGTTTGTCAGAACCTAACCTCCAACTTGACGAAAGGAAAGATGAAAGAGTATTGGAAGAAACTGTTGACCTTATAGAAGGTGAAGAAGTTCCTCCTTCAGAGTTGTATGAGAGAAAAACAGCGATCATCATGGGGGATTCCATGGTGCGACATGTTGGAAAATATATAGATGCAGATGCCATGGTATACTGCTATCCTGGATCCAGAATTCAACATCTTGAAAGGAAGGTACAAGAAAACAGAGACGACCCGGACATCGCAATACTACACTCAGGCACAAACAACTTAGCTTCATCCAGTTCCCCAGAGGAAATAATGGACAAAATGATGCGCATTGTGACGGTGACAAAGGATTTATATCCGAAGGCAAAAGTGTGTGTTAGTGGAGTGCTGCGCCAAAGAGACCAGGACATAAGATATGTGGACACTGTGAACTCAACACTAGATTGGGTATGTCAACAAAATAATTGTGTATTTGTAGATGGAAATGTGTGGATCAGAGATCATGATATTGGGTTAGATGGTTTGCATTTAAACAGGAAGGGAACTGAGAAATTTGGTAGACTACTAAATAGGGTGATACACCACATTGAATAAAAAAACTAAATTCAAACTGTGGCGGTAGAACAATATCAGATGTGCAAACAGTAAATAGAATACCTACCATCTTAAATTGTCCATTTGGTAAACCACAGTTTAATGTGTTACCAGATATAAATAATGGGATAAAAATATTTCATCAAAATGTGCAATACATCAGTAATAAAGTGCATAGTGTTGAATTAGTTCTGAACGAGGTAAATCCACATGTAGTAGTCCTAACCGAACATAGTCTCAAGGAAAATAATGTAAATATGTATAAAATTTTGAATTATAATATAGCAAGTAGATTTTGCAGAAAAAATCACAAGGGAGGGGGGGTGATTATATATGTAAAAAATCTGATGTGTTACACTCACAATACTTTCTCTACTCTTGTACAAACTATTTTTAGAAACGCTTATTCTCCATCTACTTCATGTTAATTGAGATAAATATTTGCAGACTCCATCTTATTGCTAATTTTCTTGTAGATGTAAGGTGAATATATATTTACAAGGGATATATAGAAATACAATAGCCTTTAAGCACATACATATCTCATAATAGCTGGTTGCTAGGTGCAGCACCATTCTCTTTGCCACAGACTAATACTCTTTGCATATCCAAGACAAAAAAATGAATAACGAATTCCCATTTGAGAAAATAAGTATTGAAAAATTTAAGGGAATAACAAGCAATATCTCGAAAATAGTTCACTCAACAACAAAAAAGTATATGACATAAATTGTGTATTTTAATGCGATCTACGTTTTTTGTGCAGCAAAATTTTGTCTATCTCTTATGGTTTACCAGTTATGCAAAAGTCGTTCACAATGAAGAATACTTTTGGAGACATTCCCAGAAAATTCAAGATATACATTTTATTTGTCATGAAAATATCTTAAACATATATTTTAATCAAAATCATTAGAGCCATTTTTTATAAAATTAAAATTTTTGAAAAATGTTCCATGTAAAGGGTAATCTGGAGTGGGGGGATTTTCTTGAAAACCTCTGTGTCGCATCTCTGGAAGATATGAAACCTAAATACCAAGTTTGGTGTTTATCCAACTGTTCGTTTCTGAGTTATGCTGTTCACAGACAGACAGACACACACACACACACACACACACACGGACATGTTTCCAAAAATGCTTTTTTTTGGATTCAGGGGGTCTCAAAACATGTATTTCCGGTGAAATCTCGGTATCAAATTTTTTGGTGGAATACAATACTTCCCCTACTTACTATACGTAGTAGAGAAAGTAAAAATGGGATCATATACAAGGATATGCCTAACATTTGTAATATGAGCATTGAGATGGTCATGGAACTGCCTGCTATTAAAATATGTAGTGATGATTGTGTTTACGTGATTCTAGGAGTATATAGATCACCAAGTACCTCAGTGACTCAGTTTATAGAATTGTTCGATAGGGTATTGAATACAGTATTGCAAACCAATGTAAATTTGATAGTTTTAGGTGACATAAACATCAACTCAGCTACAGTTAATTGGGATTATATACATTTAATGGATTGTTTAAAATCATATGATCTAAAAGATGTGATAGGTACCCCAACTAGGGTCACAGACCACTCGTCTACTATTATCGATCATATATTTACCAACATAAAAACTGGGTATTCATCAGAAGTTAATAATTACCATCTGTCAGATCATTTTGCACAAATCATTCAAATAGATAATATTACAGTTAACAAAGTTGTAGATAATATGTATGTTAGCTACCGTAATATGAATGACGACAATGTCATTAAATTTAAACATGCACTTGAACAAGAAACATGGAATAAAATGTATACAGTGGAAAGCGTTAATTCTAAGTGGGAATGCTTTTACGATACCCTCAATATACGCCTAAATGAAGCATGCCCATTTATTATAAAAAAGGAAAATCTTTGTAAAAATAAAAAGGTAAAGTTAGATGCTGAAGGAGTACGAATGAGAAATAAAATAAAGGATACATATGAATGGTACAAATCAACCAGATGGGAATATTACAAAAACAAATATAAAAAAGTGAAACAGGACTTTCATAAATATCTTGTGGCAATGCAAACATTGCAATATAAACATAAATTGGATACTTGCAACAATATATCTAAGGGTGCCTGGAGTATTATTAGTAAGGTAAATTCCAAACCAGGTAAACACGGAAACATTGTTATAAAAAAACATGGAAAAACTGTAGAAAATCCAGATGTTATAAGCAATATTTTTAATAATCACTTTCTAAATGTTACAGCAACAAAAACTGGCAAATCTAATAATGTTTTCCCAAATATTAACATAGTACAGAGCACAAATGATAGCATATATCTACAACCAACTCATGAAAAGGAAATGTTAGAAATTATTAATTCATTTGATAATAACCAAACCAGTGGCTGGGATGACATAACTCCCATTTGTCTAAAAAAAATGTAAACAAGAGTTAATGATGCCACTGGTACACTTGATAAATTACTTCATAGTAAATGGGGAATTTCCAAACTGTCTGAAAACAAGTATAGTTTGACCCATATTTAAAAAGGGAGATAAATTATCGCCCAATTACGTTAACGTCCACATTAGCCAAGCTTTTTGAAAAAATTTTATTAGTTTGGCTAAACAAGTTTCTAACTGCTAATAAGATCATTAGGCCTACATAACATGGCTTTCGTAAGAACCACTCAACTGTAACTGCAACAACTGAATTTCTTAGAAATATTATAACCAGTCTAGAGGATAGAAATAAAGTAGCCAGTATTTTTCTGGACCTTACAAAAGCCTTCGATTGTGTTGATCATAAAATCTTAATCCAGAAGCTGAACAATTATGGAATAAGGGGATTGGCAGAATGACTAATTACATCATATTTAACAAATCGAAGGCAATGTACTGAAATTCTAGGTTATAGTGGTAATTACAAACGTATGTACAGGTCAAAAGAGGGAATAGTGCAATTTGGGGTTCCTCAGGGTTCAGTACCTGGGCCTTGCTGTTTATATTATATATTAATGACATTCCTTGCATTCCAAATTCTAAACTACTATCCTATGCTGATGACACAACTATGTTATGTTGGCACACATCTATTGACGAGCTTGTAGGGAAAATAAAACTGGATGCAGCTCAGTTACTGAGTTATTTCAGTTCCAATAACTTAGAATGTAATATAAGTAAGACCAAAATATTGAACTTTACAATATCCCATAGGCAAAGTGAACAGCTTATATCTAAAGTAGGTGATGATATTGTTGAAGGCGACCAGACTTCTTTTCTGGGCATAATATTTGATAAACATTTAACATGGGATAGGCATATTGATTTGGTCTGTAATAAAATTAGCAAAGGAGGATATTTGATAAGATATTTTTCTAAATTTATAAATCTAAACATTTTACGCACAATTTATTATGGAGCAATATATCCTCACTTGCTCTATGGCATAGAACTCTGGGGTGGAGCTGCAAATATACACATAAATAGTGTGTTGATATTGCAGAAAATGTGTATAAGGATGGTATCAAATACAAGATGACCATCCATGCAGAGAGTTATTTATTAGGAATGAAATTCTCACAATTGTGTCATTGTATGTATATTGAATACTACTTTTAATACATGGATTGAAGGACATCTTAAAACACTGTGATATCCATAAATACAATACTAGAAGCCAAACTAATGTATATAGATCTGTACATACAAAAAAATTCTCTGACAAAGATCCCTTAAACATAGGAGCAACGTTGTATAATAAACTCCCAATGGAACATAAATCTCTACAAATTAATTCCTTTAAATCTAAGCTAAAGAAGCACCTTATAAATAAACCTTTGTACAGACTTGAAGAATTTGAGTAAAGAGGTGTGTGTGTGTGTGTGTGTGTGTGTGTGTGTGTGTGTGTGTGTGTGTGTGCGCGCGTGTGCGTGCGTGCGTGCGAGAGAGAGAGATTGATTGATGATATTGAATTATACAAAGTTCAAAATTAATATCCAGTCTTTTTAAAAATAAGAGTAAAACATTACCTTGTAAATATAATATTGTACAGACTGGATGAATACTGAAGTATAGAGTAAGTATTTATGTATGGATGTGAGTGTTTGTCTATGCCCACTTGTGAGTTATTGTATTGTGGGAATCTGAAGAAAATTTTGTAAACCGTAGTGTTCATGTTGTCTTGACCATGCTTTTAACCTGTATCTCCAAGTACACAAGCAATAAAGAATTACTACTACTACGACGACGACGGCGGCGACGACGACGACGAGTCGGGTAGAAGAAGCTGAGTTTTTGCAGCGAGATTTTAAATTCTTCAAGGGAACCCTGGATGCTCTTTGGACTGTTTGTGATTTCTTGATTCTTGTTTGCTTCCGGAACAATGATACTCCGAAGCTTCCCTTTTTGTCTTGTGGTTGGATTCCCATTGCCTTGTGAGGTAGAGGGCACATGATTTATATTATTAGATTGTTGGGCTGCTAGTGGAGGTACCTTTATGGTGGTTTTTGGTTTGAGCCTTGATTTGGTTGAGGATTGGTATGTCACTAATTCGACATATTCTGCCTCCATTTCTTCCTCGCTGGAAGATAGCACATCATAGCAGTTTTGGGTTGTGATCCTTCAGATTGTGTTCTGGAATGCTTAGAAATTCATCTTGGGCAATTATCCTCACTGTCACCTTTTTGTTTTGCACTTTGGACCAACTCTGCTTCAATGTGGCTAAAATTTTCCTGTTTTAGTTTAGGTTTGAATGACTCCCTCAAGAGCTTGGGCAGGGTCCACCTATTTGTTGTCTGTGGATAGCTTTTCTTGTAACATTGATTTGCAGTGTAGTTTTCTTCATTGTGTTTTAAAATTTAGTGTTCAAGTTCCTGTTTTGTTACTGGAGCTATTTTAATCTTGGTAGCACTTACGCTAGTGTTGAGATTCTCAATCACTTTTGTGAGGTCAATGTCACTGCTAGCCTTGTGATTCACTAAACTAGGGTCTGCATTTATAAGGCCCAGATCTGCTAAGTTTGAAGTCTCCATGGTTGATGTCTTTTAGTTCAGTAGTCCTCCATGGTGTAGGAGTACCATGCTAGCCTCTAGTTCCCGAGGTCACAGGTTCAAATCCGGTAGAGGGCTATGGATTTTTTCCAGCGTAAAAAATCCTTAACATGGCTTCTTTCATTAGGGAAGTAAAGCCGGTGGTTCCGTGTCATAGATTTATGGCACATAAAAGAACCTCAAACCTGATAAAGAGGCCTCTGAGCAAAATGTCTGGTGTTTTACACTCATATATAATGGGACACTAAGAACCAAAGTAGTTAAAAATAAATAAAATTCAATTTAATTTTTTTCCTCCTTTAGCTCACTAACACTGCAGCTAACAACCAATAGTACCACTGTCACAAACACTAGTTGATACAATGGTTGCATCCATTTGTAAATGTTGCCAACACTTAACCTGACCACTAAAAGTCACTGCCACTGTTGGTGCTATGGTTTTCGGTTTGATCTTTAATCTGGTTGAGGATTGGAATGTTGCCAATCATTCTGCCTCCTCCATTTCTTCATTGTTGGAAGACAGTGCATCATATCGGTCTGGGTTGTGATCCCTTCAGCTGGATATTATGATCTGGAATGCTTAGAGATTCATCATGGGAGATCATTCTCGCTGTCACCTTTACGAAGTATTCATTTGTTTTGCACTTTGGTCCAACTGTGCTTAAATGTGGCTCAGATTTTCCCTTCTTGATTTTTAGCTCTCACATGACTCAACAGTCGTCCTCCGTGGTCTAGAGTACCATGTTAGCCTCTAGTTCCCGAACTCACGGGTTCAAACCCAGTGGAGGGCGATGGATATTTTTCGGTTGTAAAAATCCTTAGCGTGACTTCCTTCAGAAGGGAAATAAAGCCGGCGGCCCCATGTATATTTATGGCACGTAAAAGAACCTCAAACCTGATAAAGAGGCCTCTGAGCAAAATATTTGCAGTCCTTCATGCCCAATATAGAATGGGATGCAAAGAACCATAATACGAAGAGCACTATTTATATTTTGAGCCTTGGCAACCCTGAATGTTGTAGGTGCCATCTGACGTTTTCAATGAAAAGTTTGACATTTTTTACCATAATCTACTTCAAACATTTTGTCAATAGAGCGTCGTTTGTTTTGTTTACACTAACTTGAAAATTGTGAGTCAACAAAAACGTGGAATTAACTCGTGAAAATGTTCGTGCAATGATTTATTACGACCTTCGACGTGGATTATCAAGACAAGAGTGCATCGATCAACTCACTTCCACACTTGGCGACGAAGTTCCATCCTTTGCCACTGTGAAACGCTGGTAAAATGAATTTAATCGTGGCCGCCGTTCACTCAAAGATGAAGTTCGTGAAGGTCATCCAAAATCAGTTGTTGTGCCAGAAAACATTGATGCTGTGCAAAAACTAATAATGAAAGATCGTCATGCGACATATTGTGAGATTGAGGCAACCCTAGGCATTAGTTCCACCAGCATATATAAAATATTGCCTGATTATTTAGCCGTGAAAGAGGCTTGCTTTCGTTGGACCCCACATAATTTGACGCAGTCTCAAAAAGATGCTCGTGTCGATTGGTGTACAAAAATGCTCAAGAAGTACAATGGCGGTGCCTCAAAAAACGCGTATAAGATTGTAACAGGTGACGAATCGTGGATCTATGCGTATGAGCCGGAACGTAAACAACAGTCGACTGTATGGGTGTTTCAAGATAAAGCAAATCCAACAAAAGTTGTTCGCAGTCGAAGCACTTCGAAGCAAATGGTCTCCTGCTTTCTCAGTAAAACTGGCCATGTGGCAACAGTGCCTTTAGAGGAACGTAAAACGGTCAATGCCGAATGGTACACAACCATTTGTTTGCAAGAAGTCTTAGGTGAAGTAAGGGAAACCAACAAGAACCGTAGCATCTTTCTTCATCAAGACAATGCGAGCGCCCACACATCTCGTCTAACAACAGAGTATTTGAAGGCTCAAAAAATCTAATTGATGGGTCATCCGCCATACAGTCCTGATTTGGCACCCAATGACTTCTTTTTGTTCCCGAAAATCAAGAATAAATCCCGTGGACAAAGATTTTCGTTGGCAGAAGAAGCCGTTGATGCCTTCAAAAACCATGTTTTTGAGGTGTCTCAAGAAGACTGCAATAAATGCTTTGACAAATAGCTCAAACGGATGCAAAAGTGTATTGATCATAAAGGAGAATATTTTGAAAAACAATAAAGCAGTTTTCAATCTGAAACTACTTTGTTGTAATTATTAGGCTCAAAATATAAATAGTGCCCGTCGTAGTTAAAGAGCGTCCATAAATAAATTGAAAAAAAAAACTCTTCAAGACTTTGGGCAAGGTCCACCCATTTGTTGTCTGCAGATGACATTACTTGTGATATTGATTTGCAGTGTAATATTCCCTTTGAAATTCTAAAATTTGTGTTGTAGTTACTGGTGCTATTTCAGTGTCGGTAGCATTTACACTAGTGTTGGAATTCACCTTTGTGGAGTCAGTGTCACTGCTAACTTTGTGATTCACTGCACTGGGATCTGCATGTATGAAGTCCCGGGTCAGTAAGTCTCCACTTTGGTGCAATGGTGTTCTAACACCAGCTGACAACCACTAATAGTATCAGTCACTCACACTAGTTGATAGAATGGTTTGCATCCATTTGTGAATCTCACTAACACTTCACCTGACCATTAAAATGTCACTAACACTAGTCGATGCTATGGTTGGCACTCTATGCTAAATAATACTTACGAAGGCTGTCCCAGAAGTACACGACCTAACAAAGAAAACACAAAAATGTTGGGGGAAAAAGAAATATCTTTATTTCTCTACATAGTCTCCTTTCAGCTCGATACACTTTACCCAGCGATGTTCAATAGCTTCGATACCCTGTTTATAGTGAGAACCGTCGAGTTCTGCAAAATAGTCATCAACTGCAAACTCTACCTCTTCTTTGTTGGCAAATCTTTTACCACCAAGTCATTTCTTCAACTTTGGAAACAGAAAATAATCAGAGGGGGATAAGTCTGGTGAATAGGGTGCATGAGGAGGCATTTCGAACTTAACTCATTGACTTTGGCCATGGCGATAATGGATGTGTGAACTGGTGCATTGTTTTGATGATACAGAACTTTCTTCTTCGCTAAATGCGGTCGTTTTTGCTTTATTTCATCATTGAAATGCTGCAATAAGTTTGCATAATACTCGCCAATGATTACTTTTCCTTTTTGAAGATAATCAATGAAAATTATTCCGCACACATTCCAAAAAACGGAAGCTATGACCTTACCTGCAAATGGACTGTCTCACTTCCTTGGAGCCCTTTCTCCCCTTTCAATCACTGTTTTGACTGTTCCTTCGTCTCAGGTGTGAAGTGATGGACCCATGTTCCATCCATGGTTATGAATCGACACAAAAACTCGGCTTTATTGCAGCAAAACATCGCCAAAGACTCGACTGAAACATCCTCACGATGCTGCTTTTGTTCCATTGCTAGTAAATGCGGCACCCATCTATCACATAGCTTTCTCATGTCTAAATTTTCAGTCAGTATGCAATGTACAGCACTTTTTGAAATGCCTACAATGTCTGCTAGCATGCGCACTTTCAGTCGGCGGTCATCCAATACCATTTTGTGGATTTTCCTCACAATTTCTGGCGTGGTCACCTCATTTGGTCGACCACTGCAATGTTCGTCTTGGCAGCTTCTACGGCCTCGCTTAAACTCTGCCACCCAATATTTTACTGTTGTAAACGAAGGAGCAGACTCCCCCAGATCAGAATCTAGCTCAGTTTTAATATTAGTTGGACAAAGAACCTTTCAAATGAAACTATTGTGTCTTTCACATAATGATAGCCAGTTTTATTCATGTTTACAAATTCGCTGAGAGAGTTCACTATTAATGGCTGCCTAACAATTACTAAACAACATAGCATCGTCAAACTTGAGCTTTATAAGGGTGGTACTTCCTACCATAGTCATTCGTTTGAAATAACCGCTATATATACGTCAGATCGGGTACTTCTGGGACTGCCCTCGTAACAACTAAAACTAAAAGAAAAAAAAATATTACCACTAGACTAGCCTTTTAAAGTTGCTCCTTGAATCTCATTTATTCTCGAAAGTTGATGAAACGTAGGCTTAAGCTTATTGAACAAGAAGGCATTGATTTTTTTGCAAAACATTATACATTTTTCTTGCCTTCTGCTGAGCAATTCATGTTTTTTTTTTTTTACAAATATATTTTCTCCAAGACGCCCTTCAGTCCAGGGTGCCGGCTATTAAGCTTGAAACCGTCATTAATAACGTATGAACCAAGGAAATATTACCTAAATTAATATGACTAAAATGTTGGTGTCCTGGGCATAAATTTGTCCATGGCCAAAGCAGACTGAAAGCATTTCTCACTGCACGTATTGGGCAGTGAACACGAAAGACCACATCCCTCTTACCTTCCCTGAAATATAGGTATCTTACACAAGTGACGTGCAGATTGCAAGCTACCGGTCACACGAGTGTCATATGCATAAAGTAACGCCTTGTATCTTGAATTCCGTTGGTCCAGTATGCCAAGAAGCAATAATCTAACGTCTGCTTTGTTCACAGCGTTATGCCAGCAGCGCAAAACAGTTTCTGTTAATTCCAATAATCTATATGTTCCTTCTGTCGGCAATTCGATACTCAAATGCTGCCTTCTTGGATGAATGCCTAATAGCGAACATAAAAGAAAGCCCTACGTTCCTGATCAGATAATGATACGTTTTAATGTTTCAATTTAGTTCAACATTGGCAACTAATGCATTGGCTACATAGGTTCTCTTTCTATGCTGCTATTGGAAAGGGTGAACGTAATTCAGTGAACAATTCTAGAACACAAGCATGAAATATTTTCCCATGGGACATGATTTTTTAGGCGCAATGCTACGCATTATCAGAATGCTTAGGTGCATATGAGTGTCAGTGTTAGTACTATTACAACAATTTGCCTGGCTTCTTCTAGGTGATTCGCGAATCAAGTGGCCGAAGCAGGTACTTCCATTGTCAAACGGTCCTTGCGTTTCTTGTTAATTATATCTTTTTCTAACAAGCGTCCACACTCATGGCTTAACGTGACCTCGGATTAAACACTGAATTCTCAGACACCAGAAGAACTGCAAAAGGTCGTGCTTCCAACGAGGTAAACATTAAAAGACAGGGGGATTTCTGTATGAAAATCAGAATGTATGAGGTGATGTCGCTCCTAAGGATTTATCAATTATGTTCTAAAACCTTATTCCAAGGTCATTCAGTGCACTGTTTGGTGTTATCACATAGCTTTCTTCTTTTCACACACGGATAACGCAATACATAACTTACGTAACCTTAAAACAATTGAGCGTACCAAGTAAACGAGATTGCTTCACTCGTTTTAAGGATATATCCACAGTATCTCAGGATTCTTTATGCTCCCATCGTGAAACAAGAAACTTAAGAAGGTTTCTGTTGAGGTGGTTGGTCATATGTTTTAATGTTGGGAGTGTTTTGTGTAACACCCCAACAAGAGACCACCTGCGAGTATGGGACGCCTCTAGGTGCTGGTGTTGGTTGTGGCGCTGGTCTTGGCGCCTGACCTGCTGTCGATCTAGATGGGTTCTGGCGGGCCGTGGATGCCTCCCGCCGTTGGTTCTCCACCCTGATGGGTGGTGGTGCTGTACGCTCTCTCGGTGGTTGTTGGTCGGATGCCCACGCGTCGAGCGCATGGAGGCATCACCGTGAGGCGCGTTGAGCATCTCCCATAGCAGGCTATGTGCTCACCCTTGCAGTTTGCGCACGTGGGTACATCTGCGAGGGACCTTGGGCAGACATCTTTAGGGTGCATGCAACCGCACCTAAGGCAGCGCAGTAGACGGTGGCAGTAGTTGCTTGAGTGATTGAAACCCAAGCAACGATGGCATTGTGCAGGGCCGTCAGGGCGTCGGGAGGCTTCTACAGTTACCGGAGATAACAGATCGAAGTAACTCGATCTATCTTGATCTCCGGGTCATTTGCCCGCTCCACCACTACTAAAAAGAGGAGGATGGGGATTTTATTGGGCTGCTGCTCAGCTGAAGTGGGTTTTGTGAGCTACCTCACAAGACGGGGCTTTATGCCCTGACGGATGAGGTCCTTCTCGATGTCCCCCACTGGTGTGTCCACTGGTAGGCCTCTGATAACTCGCTTCAGGTCTCTGGTCTTGTCCAGGCCAAAGGTAAAGTGAGGAATGTCCTTTAGGGCATTCAGTAAGAACATATAGTCCTCCAAGGTCCTAGGCTGGAAGACGTATCGGCTCTTCCTCCGGTCACCGCACACTCCTGGCAGAGAGCAGGCATGACTTCTCTGAGGAAGCCCACCACCCCCTGGAAGGAGTCCACAATGACAGGAGGAATATGGCGCCGTGACTGTCCGCTCGCGGCGGGACTGTTAGATGCCCTCTTGCTCTGGCTGGCTGTTGGTAGTGGCCTTCCTTTTCTGCCCACTACACGAAATCCGTCATCACTGTTCTCTGGGGGAACAGTGGGACCGTCTTCGTCACCTCCCATGATGGAGGACTGTACGGAAAAGACCGAAGCCTTATCCGAGTAAGCAGAATAGCTGGTGACGTCACGGTCACCGTCCGAGTCCTCAGACTCGGTGTTTTTGCCTATTTTCAACGGCGAACGCACGCGTGAGAGGTCGTTGTCAGAGTTTTCCATCGAAGACGAAGGGTGAGGTCCCATTTTCCGGTTGCGCGTTTCCGGGACCTCCTGGTTTTTCTAGCCCTTCCCGACCCGGAGGCCTGGGAAGAAGCGTTGGTTACACCAGTGCAGGTGCTGGGCATTAGCTTCTGCTCCTTCAAGGCAGGGCCGCTGGTAGCCTCGCTAGTGGGAGCGGGTTTCATGATGTAGGATAAGGGGAAACAAGGGTCAGGTACACGTACACTACGCACAATTGCGCAGCGCACTCCTCACTCACTTAGTCACCACTTACCTACAGGCAGCGGAGGCTCACGGCGTGACAACAGAGGGCCGGACACTTGAACTTCAAGTACGCAGTACTTCGCCTTGCGGCAAGATGGCTGTGGCCTTGTTGATCGCCCGCTACTTGTTTCTCAGCTTGTAGAGATGTCCCAAGTTGCTCATTGAGAAATGATGTTGTTGGACTTAACTGTTCGATATGGCTGCTTAACAATAGTTAAGTAAGCGTTGGGCGTGGCTCCTCTGGCTGCTTTGAGTGATGTTCCACGAAAACGTCCTAGGTTGTGGTCCCGGTTTTTTTTTGAGTGGAGGAGAAAATGATTTAATCACTGACCTCAGCCCCGCTGGGAGTCGGGACTGATAGTGTGGGACTCACCAATAGTCGGCATACCCACTAAAAGCTCCTCCACCGGATGGAAAAAGGAAGAAGCAAAAAGTGGAATGTCGTAGTTTTTTGCGGTCCCGCATAGCCCGCGTTAGTACGTGAAAGATGGAAGCTGCCGCCCTATGGGAGGCGCGGGTAAAGGTAATTGCTAGGTTGCAGCCAAGAAACCTGACTGCAACGCTAGTGGGAATGGCGAGGGTTTGAAGTGAATGGGTGTTTAGGAATTAGGATAGTGCTGATAATGCTGCTGCTGTGGATACTGGCTGCACTGGTTGTAGTCCTTGCAGTCCTGCAAGAATTTGGCGACTCTGTCCGGGTTCGTCTTAAACCTGGATCCAAGAGATGAGAACCGGATGGCCTTTGTGATGGCTGTAAGTCCCGATGAGGTGCTGTCAAACTGCCCAGCCAGGAAAACCTGTTGGGCAGCTGATGAGGTTTGAAGGTTCCTGATGAGTTCCTCCAGGGCCGTCAGCTTCATCGTCATGTTCAGGAACTCCTTATGGCGATTCTCAACGGCGAGACGTAGGCCCTGGACTTCCTCGACTATCGGCGTGAGTGATGGTACTGGTGTCTGCGCTGGTGTCGGTGGCTGTGGAGCGGTCACTGGCTGCGGCGAAGGTGCTGGAGCCGACGGCAATGCCTCCCTGGGGGATACAGGGGGCAGAGCGCCTGGCCGGTGAAGTGAGATGACCCTCCAGTGGTCGCACAATAGCGGCGTCGGCGGCGAAGGTCGTGCTGCGTGCACGAAGACGTGATGCAGGCTGAAACACAATAGTGGCACCTGGGTTGTGCTGAGCAGGACGACTCCTCGTGCCCGTAGGCACAGCAGCGCCTGCAGGGTGCCTGGCGTTCTAATCGGCTAACCTCTATTCGTAAGCACCACCCTAACAAGGGCAGGCCCGTCCTCGTGGCAGCTTCATAGTCGCCAGGAACTGCGAACTCGATCCTCACGAGCGATGTGGGTCCCTGAGCTCCAAAGAGGCTGAAGGCCACTGCTGGTGAGCTGCGCTGATGAGGAACCAGACAGGCAGGGACCCCTATGATGACAGCGCTGTGCCTCCTTTGAGACACAGGCTCGATCGGCGCAGGCTGGGAAGCTCTCAGGATCGGCGGCGTGAACCCGGTGATGTTGGCGCTGCAGTCACGGCGAAGCTGAGCGGGCTGGCGGCGAAGCGGCTGTTGTAGCGTAGGTTGCCCTAGGCTGCGGCGAGATCTTCTCGCCGGGTGCCGGAGGAGACGAAGAGGTTCCTGCCTTAGCAGGCTCGGCGACTCTGCGTTGAGTCCTCTTCGCCATCTCGGAGCTGTCTGTGATCCCGGGTTTTTTTCAAGTGGAGGAGAAAATGATTTAATCACTAGCCCCAGACCCGATGGGAGTCGGAACTGGGAGTGTGGGACTCACCAATGAATTGGCATACCCAGTAAAAACTCCTCCACCGGAGTGGATAGAATCGGTTTGTTGCGGTACCGCATGAAGCACCCGCGTATTCCATGGAGAGAATATAAACTGGCTCGCAGTGCGGTAACCAGTGGAGTTAGCTATTGGGAGCTGGGAGACACGCTGGGCCTTCTAGGGTCTAGTCCCCTAGCGGATTCCAGGAGAGGATTGTTGTTGGATTTTGTGTATTGTGTGAGGATATTCCAGGAGTATTGTCTTATTGTAGTAATAAGTGTTTCTTATTCACGCCGTAGCGCTGCGTCCTCTAGTGGTAGCTCTGTCGTGCATCACAATTAAATGGCTTGTATGCGAGTCAATGGTTGGCTGAGCCAGCGGCTGCGTCTCTATGTTGAAGTTATTCTGTAAATGGATCACACACACACACACACACACACACATATATATATATATATATGCATGTGTATGACATTTGTATTTGATGGTGATACATTATATTATACACACATTCTTATCATGTTAATTAATGCCCTGTGGGCGCATTGTCGTATAATGTAGTTTTCCGCCATGTGGAGTCGTCTTGTGTTGACTTTTATGTATTAATTAGTGTTGTTGATAGTTTAGTAAATGATGTTTCTCCCTGATGGGGGATGTCATTATGTTTCATTGAGCGTGTCCTTTTTAGTAAGCTGGGTCACATAGAGTGCGCATCCGACGGGCTGCCTGCCAGAAAATGCAGGTGCGAGCCGATGCCACTTGCGCGGGGGGCCTCGTCCACCGGAGCCGCCTTGGCTTGGTATAAGCGCAAGGACTTGAGGGCTGCTGTAGTTAGTGGAATGTATTGGTGTGTGTGTGCGCTATTCAGAGTTCAGTTATGTATAACGTCGGGATAATTAACTAAATTGTTTAGGTATTGCTGCATGTCAATTGCCGGCTCCCAGAGATCTATGGTTCTCTCAAATAGAGATAGTGGCCTTGGGTGCTTGTCGTGAGATATGTCGTAGTCACCTAGTGCATGTATTAATTCGTTGTGATTTTTATTCTTTTTCTCGTGCAAGTTAAAACTGAGCCTTTTAATGAATGGACTGTATTTTTAGCTCTTCATGTAGTTGGAACGCTGGGGCCACATCTGACAGTGTGGCAACAATACGCAGTACTCTGTTTTGCATTGTTTGGAGCCTTTTAATATGCGTTTTGGCTGCATGTCCCCATTAGGGTGCAGCGTATGTAAGAACGTGTCTGATTAGTGTTTTGTATAGCGTGGTTCCCATCTCTAGCTTTAGTGTGCTATTAATAGGGACCCCAGATTGTCGGTAAATAAAATAATGTAATATCGGTGTAAAAATATTACAGTGAGCGGTGTTTTGGGCGGTAAATAAAACTGCTTAACGGCGTTATCTCGTGCAAAAAAGGGAAAAAACAAAAACACAGTTTAAACTATTTTACTGTGGAACAAAGGGCACCTTACATGTAACCTAAAAAGAGGAGCATGAAAATATTTACATAGTATACATTTCGACTGATTTACTTTGTTAGAGACAAAGCCACCATAAGTTCGGTGTTCTCTGGCTTAAGATTTGTTCTTAAGTTTGTCATGATGTTCCCATATGCACAAAAAAGTCTTTCACTGTCCAAATTGGACATGGTACCCACAATAGTTTCATACACTTCTCACTGAAACACAAGTGTTCACATTGAAGTCCAGAAAGTAAATCCAGTATGTTCACTTCAGCAGCATCATCTAATTTCCTCACACACTATGTTCTTCAGAGCAACATATCCCTCCTCGAATGTCTTCTCTGGCAAGTCTCGCAGAAAAGGTAACATTCTTCTTGCTTTTTCTATAGTTATATCAGTAGATGCCTCATTTGATACTATTTTTCGTGCATCAAACAATTTACCTGCAGAAGGAATATCGTCATCAGCTGGATCAGCTGACAAAAGGAATTCAGCTTGGTAACTGACTTTATGCTCAATTGCTTGAACTGACTGATAACATAAAACTTCTTGAGGGTTGGCAGTCTCTGAAGAAGACTTGGAGATTTCTCTCCAAATGAGCCCTCAGCTACTATTGTGAAGCCATTTGATATATCTTTAAGTTTGCTATATAGTTTATAAACAAATGGATATTTAGATCCCTCAAGCACTTCAATAAGGCAAATGGTGTCTTTGCAGTGTTCAAGAAGGAAAGATGCCTAGCAGTTTATTATATTTTGAGACCGCATTGAAATACTACTGTGGAATCGGTTTGAATTCCCGCGTGCCGCAAAACTAAACTGACCTGGCAATGTCTTGCACATGCTGTCTGTACGGCGTGCGAACGGCACGTTACCAACTCCACCGTCAGCTGAATTGTGCATGCGCTAGCTTAATTTGAAACGTGGCTCCATCGGCATAATTCCTTTTCTTTTTCAGAGCAGAAGGTAAACAGACTCCTTGCGCTAAATTGTAACGTAATTTAAAGAATATAACTTGACTCCAAACGAATCTTTCAGTATAGCGGACACAAAATATACCTAGACATGCGTTCACATTATGGCAACGTCGCGAGACAGCAACAATTTTCGTGCGAGGGGTACAGGAAACGGAGACAATGATTGGTAGAAGAGGCTGTCTACTGTCAGAATTGACTTGAACCAGACTTAGAAATTCGTGCATTATTTAACGATACTTTTGCGACAGTCTTTTCCAGCCGGCATGAAATGGGGCGATGCAAGCACGAATCGTTAAAATATGGCATTAGAGAAGAATTGCAGGTAGTATTGTCATTTAAATCCAAAGAATAATTTGAGTGAAATGAGAAATCTGTCACTGATGCGGTGTTGCCGAGTTCCGATAAAAATGGCATTCCTTTTGTTGTGCATGCGATAGGTGAAGAGTGAAAGGGACGGGGTAGTCGAAGCAGTACCGATATTTGCCGAAGCTCTGATTAAATCACAGTGCAGTTTGGTGTTCTGTGCCGTGCAGCATGGCCGTAGCGAATGACAATACACGTATCCGTAAATGATTGATAAGCCAAATATCTGATTGTTTATGTGAAAAGGAGAGACAAACCAAAAAAATGGGAGAAAGAGAAAAATTTCGGGTTATTTTGCAAATTTTTTTCATAACGGTGTTATTTCGCGTTTTCGCGATATAGAACTAATTTCGCGTTATTTCGTGATTCAGAATGGATATATATGTGGAATTTAAACATAATTGATTAAAGGTTTTCCTTATTGTTAATTTTCGGCCAATTTCGCGAATTAACTACTCGCGAAAAGTCGGGGTCCCTAGCTATTAGTATTAATTATTGGGTTGAGTCTGTTTAGTTGCGCCTTCGCTTTGGCTCTGTGTTGATGTGCTGTTTCCAAGTAAGGCCCTGGTCCATTGTTATTCCTAGGTACGTGACTGTTTTTCCAGTCTATTGGCTCCTGCCTGAATGTTAGTGGCAGAAGGCCATGTTTGTTGTGTCGGTGCTTAGTTCGCTTAGTGAATATTATTGATTGGCTCTTTCTGGTGTTTACCTTTATTCGCCATTTAATGAACCATGGTTCTAGGTCATCTAGGGCGGATTGCAGCCTAGTATGAATTATTGTAGGCATGGTCGACTGTGTGGCTAGAACTGTGTCGTCGGCATATAAATACCTGTCTACTCTTGTGGTTTTTGGTACGTCATTAATATAAATGTTGAAGAGTATGGTTCCTATTAGACTCCCTTGTGGGACCCCTGCCCTGATTGGCCGTATTGTCGAGACTTCATTGTCGACTGTTGTGCGCAACGACCTGTTCATTAAGTAGTCTTTTATAATAGCTAAGTGTGAGTCCGCGTAACCTAGCGACATGAGCTTCTGAGTAGACCAGCATGCCACACTCGATCAAAGGCTCGTTCTATATCTAAGAAAATGGCGCCTGTAGATCGAATTGTATTGAACCCTTTGGTTATGGATTCTGTCATTCGGAGGAGTTGTAGTGTTGTCGAGTGTTGTGCTCTAAATCCGAATTGTTCTTCTATTAGTATATTGTTGCGTATTATGTGCGTTGTGATGCGTTTTAATATGACTTTTTCAAGTACTTTGCTCATGGTGTTAAGTAGGTTAATAGGCTTGTAATTCTACGTTTTCGATTGGCTCTTTCGCGGTTTAGGAAAGAGGAGAATTCTGGCTTCTTTCCACTGTGGAGGGAATCGGCTTTTGTCAATTGCGTAGTTAAATATGCTTACTAGTAATCTTAAGTGCTTTGGGCGGCAAATGCTTGAGTACTATGTTAGGGATTTCGTCCGGCCCTGGGGCTTTTCTAGTGGGTAGGTGCTTAATTATCCATTAAATTTCACCCGTGTTTGTTCTGCGCGTTTTGTTGTGTGTTTGTGCCCTACGTATGTTTTCTGTTGTTGCTTCCGTTTCAGTCACAAATTCTGGATCTGTTGGAAAGGCATTCGGCTTGAAGGTTTCCTCGAGGGTATCTGCGAAGGCTTCGGGCTTGTCTCGGAGAGTTTCGGCTATGCCGTTGGTGGTGTGGAGGGGAGGGAGAGTGTGTTCGCGAAAGATTTTTAGCTATTTTTCCAGATAGTGAGGCTGTGTGGGTCGATACTGCTTAGTGTCTCATTCCACTGATTTCTAGTAAATTCCCGAATACGTTCGCTAGCTTGGTTGTTTAGTTCTGTGTATTCGTTGCGGTGGATTAACTTTGGCGATCTTTGCCATTTTCTTCTGGCGCGATTTCGTTCTTGTATTATTTGTGTTGTGTCGCGAGGGAATCGTATGACACTTGAAGTTGGGTATCTAATGGGCACGTGTTGTTCGGTTGCTTGTTTTATCGCTGTTACTAGGTTGTTTATAGCCGCGTCGTGTGTTTCAATTGTGTGGTCTCTAATTGTGTTTTCTAGTGTATTTTCAAATTCTGCCCAATCTGTTTGTCTGTAATTGGGCCTTGCAAGCTCACGGTGAAATGTGATTGGCGCCTCAATTTCCAGTAGCACTGGCAGGTGATCCGAAGTTAAGTCGTTAATCACGCGCGTGTTGGTGTTGCATGACATGTTTTTGAATAGTGCAATATCCAATATGTCCGGCCTGTGGTTTGCTATTCGCGGTATGAAGGTTGGTTCTTCTGGTCCAGCTAGAAGAAGCCCGTAAGCAGAGCAGCACCTGCAGGGTGCCTGGCGTTCTTATCTGCTGACCTCGATTCGTAAGCACCGCCATAACAAGGGCAGGCCCGTCCTCAAGGCAGCTTCATAGTCGCCAGGGTCTGCGATCCCGATCATCACGAGCGATGTGGGTCCCTGAGCTCCGACGATTCGAGTGGCCTTCAAGGCTGAAGACCACTGCTGGTGAGCTGCGCTGGTGAGGAACCTGACAGGCAGGTCCCTCGGGACCCCACGGATGACAGCATTGTACCTCCCATGAAGTACAGGCTGGATCTGCGCTGGCTGGATGGCTTCCAGGATCGGCGGCGTTGGCACCGGTGAAGCTAACGGCAACTGCGAAGGCAGTCGCGGCGAAGCTGCGTAGGCTGGCGGCATAGGTTGCCGTAGGCTGCGGCGAGATCTTCTCGGCGGGTGCCGCAGGAGACGACGAGTTCCTAGCAGGAGCGGCGAAAGAGCGGACCTTCTTCGCCATCTCGGAGCTGCGTGTGATCCTGTTTTTTTTTCGTGGGAGAAAAATGTATTACTGCATTCGACCCCCAACCGGTGTGCAATGGCTGGGGGGATATGTGGGGCTCGCCGCTCAAAGCGCGGAATACCCACTAAAAACCCTACCACCTGTTTGTTGCATATTTGTCATAACGTGCATTCACGCTTGCATGCATTTAGTGGGGTCGCGCATAGCACCCCGGTTGATCCCGTTTTTTTCTGTGGGGGAAAATGCATCATTGCATTCGACCCCCAGCCGGTGTGCAATGGCTGGGGGATATGTGGGGCTCGCCGCTCAGAGCGTGGAATACCCACTAAAAAACCCTACCACGTGTTAATTGTGTATTGCTGTGTATGAACGTGCATTCATGCTTACATGCTTTAGACGAGACTCGCATACCGCATAGCACCCCGGTTAGTATGTGAATGGCTACTTGTCTGGCATGCATTTGCATGCGAGGGCGTCAAATGTTACTTGCTGGTATTGCCCATGTTTTTTTTGGGGGGGGGGAATAGGTATGATTAATCGTGGCTTTGGAAAGGGGACGTAAGGAAGGATATTGGGATTCCGCTGTTGCACCCCCATAGTGCGCGGTAGGATAGCTGTCAGCTTATTGCGCTGGCAGTGGAGTCAAGGAATGTCCGGGTAACGACCATGACCGAGGCCCTGGTCGCCACACACGGGGAGGTTCGTGAAAGGAGTACGAAGGGATTAAGTCGTGGTTTTCTTTATTGTGTTAACGGTGATTACTACTGTTTCTGTTGCGGTGACTCGGATAGTATTTATGAGGGTTGTGACTTATGTATCTTTCGAAGAAACGTAGGTTTCGTTAGGCGCGAACAGTCCGTGGAGAGAGCTGCGGGGATTCGGCTGGTGCTGTAGGTGAAGACTGTGTTGATGAAGATTCTGTGAAGTTGTCCTGTTGGTCTAGTAGCCCGTGTAGTTAATGGACACGCTCCTGCAGTGATTGGAGGAGCATGTGCAGCTGGTTGAACTCAGTTGTGAATGTTGTCATCTGGTTACGTAAACCCTGGATGGAGGCGTCGATGTTGTCAAGGCGTCGCAGTCGGGTTCCTGCGTTGTCTTCTGCGATGGTGTGGACTTCTTCGGCGACGTCTCCGAGTCGGCCGCCTAACGTCAGGACCTCGGAGTGCAGGTCCTGGACGGACTCCCGAAGGCGCTCCTCGGAAGTGTGGTGAGGCAGTGTGGGCTGTTCAGGTGCTGTTGTAGCCGGATGTTGGTGTAGTGGCCCAAAGCTGTGGACTGCCGGTGGTGGAGCTGCGGTAGCTGGCGGTGTGGTCCTCGGCAGACGAGGAATCTTGGGCACTGTGCCTGACCCGTGTAGTGGCCGAGCCATTACAGGTGACACAGTACCGGCGTCATCGTCGAAGGTCATGGCCTCTGCAGTCGCCGGTGAGACTGGGAGAGCCGCAGTAGTGGAAATGCGGTGTGGCTGTGAGCAGCATGGCCGTAGGAGCAGCAGCGGCGACATGGCTGATGGCTTTCTGCTCGGCTAGCCTCAAGTCGGAGAACCCGCCCTAATAAGGGCAGGCCCGAGTTCAAGGCAGCTTTACAGTCGGCCGGGTCAGCCATTGCCAAGCGGACGAGTGATGTTGGGCCCCGGGTCGATGTGATGCGGCTGGCCTTCAAGGCTGAAGGCCAGTGGTGCCGAGCAGCGGCGAGAATTTACCTTGTTGGCAGGTCCCGGGGAACTCCGTAGACCACAACACTAGATCTGTGTGTGTGTGCCGGGTGCAGTGGTGGCTGTGCAGTCGATGTCAATGGTGCTGGCTGCGGCTGGAAGTGCTGCGTCGTGCTGAAACTTCGAGGTGGTTGTGGCGATGTTGTCATCAGAGGTGCTGGTTGTCGGTGCTTTGTGGCGGTGGCCGAGGCGAAGGAAGGCCCGACCACCGGCGGTGGTGTCGCAACTCTGGCGGCAGATATCGGCAGAGCGGAAGTGGCTATCAGCGGTGGTGCGGCAGCCTTCAAGGCTGATGCCGTCTGCGCGTCCGGCAGTGGTGTGGTAGCCTTCAAGGCAGATGCCTGTAGAGCGGCCTGCTTTTTGGCGGTGGAGGCCGGCAGTGGTGTGGAAGCCTTCAACGCGGTTGCCGGTGATGAGGCCGGCGGTTCGTCAGAGACGGAGACAGAGGAAGCGGCTGGAATCGGCGGTTTGGTGGCTGAGTCTTGGTGGCTGAGTCCTCCGTGGGTGCCGAGGTGGCAGCGGAGATTCCTTCCGGCGTCTTCCCCTCAAGGCGGCGATGCTTCTTTCTCCCCATCTCTCAAGCAACTCTGGGAGAGTTTTTTCGAGTGGAGGAGAAAATGGTTTAATCATTGACCTCAGCCCCGATGGGAGTCGGTACTGAGAGTGTGGGACTCACCAAGCGTCGGCATACCCACTAAAAACTCCTCCACCGGATTGAAGAGAAAAGATTTGCTGCTGTACCGCCTAAAGCACCCGCGCATTCCGAGGTGATGGTTGAACCTGGGCCACAGTGCGGTCACCAGGGGAGTAAGGAGTTATTGCTGGGAGACAAACTTGACCAAGGCTCAGTCTGCCCCCGCAGCGAATTCAAGGTGAGGATGAGAGAGGATTCCTGGTGGTAATGTTAAAGATAGTGACGGTGACGGTGATATCTTCTCTTCAGCGGCATGGTGATATTGTCGACTTTGTCCTCCACGGCGGAGAGGCGGTCATAGAATTTCTCTAGCCGGTCCGGAAACTCGCAGATGGCTTGATGGTTAACATCAACGAATGTTTGGAGAATTGGAATTCCTTTGAGTTGCTCTGTGATGTCTGCTATGGTCTCTTCCAGAGCGGCTAAGTGGGCACTGATGTTCAGGAACTCTGCATGTAGATCCTGAATGGCTTCCCACGTCGCCGCTTCGGTTGAGTGTGTTGTCTGTTGATAGTCGATGGTGGCTGTGGTTGTTGTGGTGTCATCTGTGCTGGTGTTGATTCTGCGGTGGCTGCTGATGTACTCGAAGGTGGGTGTGGTTGTTGTGATGTCATCAGCGGTGATGTGGAAGAGACAGGCGGTTTCGGCGTTGCCTTCCTGCGAGGATACAGGGGGCAGAGCGCCTGAGGTAAAATGTGTCGTCCCTCCAAAAGTTGTGCAGTAGCCGCGTTGGTGGCGCAGGTCGTGCTGCTGGCACGAAGCAGTGGTGCTGCAAGCGCCACAGTAGTGGCACCTCGGTTATGCTGTGCAGGACGTCTCACTGGGTCCGTAGGCACAGCAGCGTCGGCAGGGAGCCTGGCTTTCCACTCGGCTAGACTCGATGCGTAAGCACCGCCCTAATAAGGCAGGCCCGCCTTCAAGGCCGCTCCGTAGTCGCCACGATCTGCAAACTCCATCTTGACGAGCGACGTGGGTCCCTGTGCTCCGATGATTCTGGTGGCCTTCAAGGCAAAAGACCACTGCTGGTGATCTGCGGTGGTGAGGAACCTGACTGGCAGGTCCCTCGGGACCCCTCTGATGACAGCACTGTACCTCCATGAGGCACAGGCTGGCTCTGCGGTGACTGGAAAGCTCCAAGAATCGGCAGCGTGGGTGCCGGTGAGTGAGGCGGCGACTGCTGGTGCAGACATGGCGTAGCTCCGGCCGAGGCGTAGGACAACCCAGGCTGTGGCGACTGCGGTGTGGTTCCCTCGGCAGAAGCTGAGGCAGAAGAGGAGGTTCCTGTCTTAGCAGGCTCGGCGACTTCGCGATGTTTCCTAAAGACACTTGCTTGAGAGATGGGGAGAAAGAAGCAACGCCGCCATGAGGGGAAGACGCCGGAAGGAATCTCCGCTGCCACCGAGGCCTCAACCGCCAAACCGCCGATTCCAGCCGCTTACACTGTCTCCGTCACTCCTAAACCGCCGGCCTCATCACCAGCAACCGCCTTGAAGACTGCCACACAACGCCGGACGCGCAGCCGGCATCAGCCTTGAAAGCTGCCGCACCACAGCTGATTGCCACATCCGCTCTGCCGGCATCCGCCGCAGAGTTGCGACACCACCGCCGGTGGCCGGGCCTTCCTTCGCCTCGGTCACCGCCACAAAGCACCGACAACCATCAATCCACCCACACAACCAACCACCCATCCATCCATCCAGCCAAACATCCACCCACCCACCAATCCAACCGTCGATCCAGCCACCCCTCCATCCATCCATACACCCACCCATCCGTCCACCCACCAATCCATCCTTCCATCCACCCACCAATCCCCCGTCCATCCAGCCACCCCTCCATCCATGCGTCCGCCCGTCCCACCCTCCCTCCACCCACACAGCCCCCCATCCATCTACCCACACATCCATCCGTCCATCCAGCTACCCCTCCATCCATGCGTCCCCCGTCCCTGCCGCCATCCATCCGTCCCTCCCTCCACCCATCCATACATCCACCTACCCAAAAATGCATACGTCCTTCGATCTGTCCATGCATTTACCCACGCATCACATTCCTCTCTCCCTCCACCTACCCACCCTTCCGTCCAGCCATCCACCCACGGATCCGTCCATCCGTCGATCCGTTCCACCCACTCACACACCCATCCCTCCCTCCAAACACGCATCCACCGACCCGTCCATCCACACACACAATACAGAATGGTACCCTAAGGACCACAATAGATAAAGAGCGTCCATAAATAAAACTCAATTGTTTTTATTGATCATTCCATAAATAATGCCAAAGAGCATTAATTTTACCTCTGCTTTGTTTCCATCTCTTTGGTAGAAGCGCAGAGCAGTTTCTGTTAATTCCAATAAGCTCGCTGTTCCAGCTGTAGGCAATTCGGTACTCAATACTGCCTTCTTCCGGTTTACCGAAGATTGCACAATTTCTTACTCTCTTTCAAAATACTACTTCTGCTGCCATCTCTGAACAGCCTGCAGCGGTATACCTATATTTTAGTTGCAACCGCCCTCTAACAAGATGCGGCAAGCGCATGTATGAAATTCGACATATGAAGTTCGCTTCTACTCAATGTTGGTTATCTTCCTGCAATAATTGTCATCTTCTTTGCTACACGACGAAGGAAAGCTACCGGTACAAAACCAAGCACGAGAAAAATAAGGCACAACTTCAAGCAAATCGTCCCAATTTACCATAATAAAAAGATGCACATTTGTAGTGTACCTTCTTAGCATAAAACTCCTGGTGCTTAGGGATAGTAATGTAACACGGACCTGGTTAAAATGACTTCAGTTTTTCACTATGGATTCCTGTTGCAACTCAAAGAATGTACACCTACACTCTCATCTCTATAAACCTCAAATTTGTGAAACGCACTACAAATTATGTACACATCCTCACATTTTCACCGCTTCGACATACAATGTTTCATTCCTATCAATTTCTTGCAGTCCTTTCCTGAATGGCAATGAATCATAAACATGGAACATTATGCAAAACCATTCCAGTGAATTTACAGAAATCCCCACATAAATCAAATGCACCCTTCTAATTGGCTTTCTAAGTTGTGACTGAAGCACACATTTTGTCACACTAGTGCAACAGCAGAATCCTCCTGAAAATGCTTGAATTTCAACCAGCAGCAAACGTTTTGCTATTTATACATTATGGCAAATATAAGCCTTCATTATTTATATACCTACATTAGATTCTGCAATGTGCAAAGTCTTAAACCTAATAAATATACCCAATAAGCTCATTTTAGATGCTGTATACAAATTATGTATGTTGCCTTATAATTAATTTAAGTGCTAAGTACATACATGGTTATGGACGGACCTCAACCCTAGTTATTTGGCCAGCCATAACTATTTCAGTAGGTATACACACACAAAAGTTAACATTTTGCATACATGTCCTTTGTCAACTAAACATTAATCTAAATTTCCATGTCTTTCAGCTGACCATTTCCATTTCATCTTCACTTTCCGTAAAAACTCCCCTAGCTTGGGAACCTGCTTCTGGTCTTCAGAAATCTTTATAAATGCAATTTCTTTGACTCTCAGTAACCATTGTTTACTTATTAGACTTACCCTCCAGTCATTTCTGACTTTACATTGAAAGATAATGTGAAATTCATCTTCCCTCTCACCACATAGAGGGCACATTCCAGGGAAAACCTCTCCCCTCATTCCCCCTAGTTTCAAAAACCCCTAATCAAAACCAACCTAACACTTCTCTTCTCAGTCTTTTTGCACATCTTTATTACCTGCAATTCTCACACTTAAATTGCTTTATTTTCCGGAGGCTGCAGAAGGTCTTTCATTTTCATTGTTGATGTGCACTCCTGATTCACATAAATCTAGAGGCTATTGCATACCCGATAAAAATTCCTGTTTCACGATGTGCATTACAGTTATCTTCTGAATTAAGAAATATTATCTCCATTTAATAAATGTATTTACGCAGTGTGGTATATCATCACAACTATTGACTACATCTGTGAGGGAAACCCTTTAAAGACCATTCATTATTACTGCTTTGACTAAGGGATATTTATGCATAGGTAGGCAGGTACCTGCAAAAAATATCTTTCTATCAGGGTTACCCACACATTCAGTGAGTAATAGAATTAAGTCTTGTTCATTATGTGCAGGTATTTATTCAAAACCATGATTCTTAATAATTCTGAATTTGTAAATCCTCCAATATTAGTGGCATCCATTTAAAAGAATTTTTTTTTTTCAAAAACAGTTTATTTATTGCAAATATTCTACTATCACAA
Organism: Deroplatys truncata; assembly: GCA_030765065.1. Classification (NCBI taxonomy): domain Eukaryota; kingdom Metazoa; phylum Arthropoda; class Insecta; order Mantodea; family Mantidae; genus Deroplatys; species Deroplatys truncata. The sequence goes on from CM060975.1 coordinate 139,803,424, forward strand.
CTCCACTGTAATATTTAGTCACACTTATTTACCATTCCTCATTAGGGGCTATTCATAATTGCAATGAAGAACATGAAAATGTGAACCTTTTTGCATTTGGTAGCATCTGCACCAACTCTTTTCATTTGTATGAGCAGAATGCACCAAACAAAAGGCCCTCAGAACACACATTCAAAATGTGAAAGGTAGGATTTTGCATTTTTAATCTGTGACTTGCATTGGCATGCTTTGGCTGCAGATAATATCTGGTAAAAATTACTGTATGTAATTACATCACTCCTACTGTCATGAAGATAGTTAGTGTCATCATAAACACATATTGAAAGGCATGCTTCAAATTGATAATGAACCGCTCCAAATGCCAAATATTATGTCTCATTGTCTTATGAAATTTAAATAAATGCAAGGAGCGTAATCTGTCATTTCATTTGGCTAAATGCATTTTATCCTTTAAATAACAAGGGATTAAGGAGTTAATGCTCAGCGTTTGTCACATTTTCCTGCTAGATATGGTAATGTAATAATGCATGGAAACGTTAAATGCTGCCTTTATCATCTTTTAAGCTGGTAGTGTATTTCACAATCCACAATTGGAGCAGCAAGCTTAATGTACTGCTACTGTCTTGTCATACACTATTGGAATTGCAATGATCCTTCCCATCTAGCTTAATAGAAATTATGGGTTAGCTTATTCATAGCACTCAATCTGGCTTACCCGTGATGACAGGTTATTTTTCTCAATTGTAAATGTGACAAAATATTTGGCATAAACTGCATTTAGATGACAAAATAAGAGGGTAATCACAAGTTTTGGGAAACCTTTCTGGAAAATACTTGGTTGAAACCATGTGGTTCGTTTACCATAGGGCCAGCTTGTGTGCCTGTGGTTTAACTTCGTGTAATATCATGCCTTGGTGAACAACATGCTTCATTACAATTTGTAAAATATCACAGTTTTGTTCTTCTCAGTTATTTCAAACCTTTCACCTTTCATTTGTAACTCCCCTTTCTGGATAATACGTATATCAGTAGATGTTAAAATTTAAACCCGACTTTCTTGCATTTAGGAAATGTTAAGATCTTCCAGTACATGTGAAAGTATAAATTGAAAGAATTTAAAACTTTAGCACAGCTAAATGAGACGTAACCATTGAAAAATTCTGACTTAAGGATTTGGATGCAAAATCTGCTCTCTGTTTTATTAACAGTGATTTTGAAATGACGTCTGAACCCCAAAACTATTGCACATGTGGAGAAATCAAATTTGTCAAAGAGGGAGAGAAAGCATAATATTTACATGATTGAAGCATATTGTGTTTGTAAAAGCTAACTATAAATTTTCCTCTTCATACACAGAGGTTGCAAGCAGTTCCTTCGAATTAAGCGTGAGCATTTTTAGGCACATTTCGCATGTTATGGCAAAATTTTGCAACACCAGCTTCAAATTTGTTGCCAAATTCAGAACTTTTAAAGCTGCTCCCTTGAAACGCTTTCATTCTCGCAAGTCCATGCAGGCTTAAGTACACGGAACAAGAAGGCATTGATTCTCTACAAATAATTTATACATCTTTCATCCTTCTGCTGAGCAAATACATTTCTGACGAGCCAATTCATCAGATATTTTTGACAATTCTATTTTTTCCAAGACGCACTTCATCCAAAGTGATGGCTAGTGAGCATTCCCAATAACGTATGACAGCCAAACAAACATTACTCATTACCTAACGTGCATTAACTAGATCAAACTTACACAGTGACATGCAGATTGCAAGCCGTCGGTCACGCGAGTATCATTTTTACATGAACATTCCACTAGAAGCAGTAATAAAATACCCTAACAGACAGCAAGAAAGATGAAAACAGCAAAATCAATACTGCATAAGGGCATACAAATGTACATCATTACAAAAAGGTAAACGTTGGTAATCAATTTACTTTTACAAACAATGTTAAATCATTTTAATTATGCAAACTTTTTTATAGTTCGCAAGAGCTTTTTTCAATATTTCAAAAACTAATTTAACTTAACTTACTATAACACGTCAATCTAGACAAAGCCATAAATTAAAAAGAAACTTCTCTCAGTGAATTAAGGATCAACCAACCAACCAACCAACACTACCTACCTACCCATCCAGCCATCCATCCATCCATCCATCCATCCATCCATCCATCCATCCATCCGTCCATCCATCCGTCCGTCCGTCCGTCCGTCCGTCCATCCATCCATCCATCCATCCATCCATCCACCCATCCACCCACCCATCCATCCATCCGTCCATCCATCCGTCCCTCCCTCCGTCCGTCCATCCATCCATCCAGCCATCCATCCAGCCATCCAACCAGCCATCCATCCATCCATCCAGCCAGCCATCCATCCATCCCTCCCTCCCTCCCTCCATCCATCTCTCTCTGTCTATCCATCTAACCATCTATCTCTCTATCTATCTATCTATCTATCTATCTATCGGTATCTATCGTCCTACCTATCTTCCCACCTACCCGCCTATCTATCGATCCATCGATCCATCCATCCATCTATCTACCTACCTATCTACCTATGTATGTTCTATCTATCTATGTATGTATCTAACCATCTATCTATCGATCCATCCATCGATCGATCCATCCCTCCGTCAGTCCGTCCGTCCATCCATTCCTTCCTCCCTTCCTGCCTCTCTCCATCCACCCATCCATCGCTCCCTCTCTCCTTCCTTCGGTCCGTCCATCCATCCACCATTACATCAGTCCCTCAGAGCCTCCGTCGGTCCGTCCGTCCATCCACCCTCCCAACCGTCGGTCCGTCGGCGCATCCATCCACCAACACATCAGTCCCTCCAACCCTCCGTCGGTCGGTCCATTCATCCACTCTCCCATCCGTCCATCCACCCACCATTCCATCCGTCCATCCAGTCACCCCTCAATCCATCCGTCCATCGAACCACCCCTTCATCCAACCATACACCCACCCATCCGTTCATCCACCCCTCCATACATCCATCCGTCCGTCCATCCAGCCACCCCTCCATCCATTCATCCACCCACCAATCCATCCGTCCCTCCATCCATCCATTCACCCAACCAACAATGCATCTGTTATTCGATCCTTCCATCTATCCACCCAGCCACGCATCCCTCATCCACCCACTCATCACATCCACACACCAATCCATCCGTCCCTCCCTCCACACATCCATACATCCACCTACTCAACAGTGCATCCGTCCATGGATCCCTTCATCCACCCACTCATCACATTCCTCTCACCCTTCACCCACCCTCGGATCCAACCGTCCGTTCCACCCACCTATCCCTCCCTCTATCCACACACGCAATCCAGAATGGTACGCTAAGGATCACAGTAGTTAAAGAGCGTCCATAAATAAAACTCAGTTGTTTTTATCGATCATTCCATCCATAATGCCAAGGAGCATTAATGTTACCTCTGCTTTGTTTATATTTCTTTGGCAGCAACGCAGAGCACTTTCTGTTAATTGCAATAAGCTCACTGTTCCAGCTGTTGGCAATTCGGTACTCAATACTGCCTTCTTGTAGGGATGCCGAATAGCAAAAAACAAAGGAAGCCCTACGTTCCAGATCAGATAATGATACGTTTTTAATGTTGCAATTTAGTTCAACATTGGCAACTAATGTATTGGATACATAGGTTCTCTTTCTATGCTCCTATTGGAAAGGGTGAACGTAATTCAGTAAACAACTCTAGAACACAAGGATGAAATATTTTCCCATGGGACATGATTTTTTAGGCGTAATGCCACTCATTATCAGAATGCTTAAGTGCATATGAGTGTCAGTGTTTAGTAGTACTATTACAACAATTTGCCTGGCTTCTTCTAGGTGATTTGCGAATCAAGAGGCCGAAGCTGGTACTTCCATTGTCTAGCGGTCCTTGTTAATTATATCTTTTTCTAACAAGTGTCGACCCTCGTGGCTTAACGTGACCTCGGATTAAACACTGAATTCTCTGACACCAGAAGAACTGCAAAATTTCTTGCTTCCAGTGAGATAAGCATTAAAAGACAGGGGTATTTCTGTAGGAAAATCAGAATGTATGAGACGATGTCGCTCCTAAGGATTTATTAATTATGTTCTAAAACCTTATTCCAAAGTTGGTCAGCGCACTGTTTGGTTTTTTCGCATAGCTTTATTCTTTTCACACACGGATAATACAATATATAACTTACGTAACCTTAAAACAATTGATCGTACCAAGTAAACGAGATTACTTCTCTCGTTTTACGGATATATCCAAAGCATCTCAGGATTCTTTATGCTCCGATCGTGAAATGAAGAAACTTGAGAAATATTGATACATTGATTGGCCCAGCTTTCGCCGGGCACTAACAAAAAATTGGTTGTAGACTCATCAATTGTACCCCTCCACGGAAATCTTTAGTAAAAGGCGAAAGATTTATGCGAATTGAAGGGATACCAGAGTAACAAAACATACCGTAACACCCTATCACATATACCGGAGCGAGACCACACGGTCAGAAGAGAAGCTGTGAATTTCCTTTGCTTCTTAACTACAGAACGACTATCGCTTGTTTTCGCTCATAGCTGCCGATTACTCTCAAAAGTGAACCTAAGCAATGTATCGTTTATAAGTTATTAATACGTCGGCGTTGTTAACAATGAAGTTTTAGGAATGTATCTCTTTTATTCAACCATTTCGCCATCTGTTGGTCAATTGCTGGAATCATGTTGTCACGGCACCGCGGGATGAACAGCTGTTTACGGTAGTATCGGTGGGCGTTGTCGCGATTTCTTGATGTTTGTGAGAAAAAGGAAACATTAAGCTCTACTTGAGGTGAGCAGCATTGTTACATACACACTTGTGTCATCAGTAGAAAGAGTCATTTTAACATCACTCGTCGTATTAATCCACACTGAGAGATCATCATTACAGTGTAAATAAAACAGGGCCTAAGGTGGTTGCCTCTTGGACCCCAGAAAGCAGTTTAATTCTATCAGGTATTCATTTGTTATTCCCTTCTCTTTTGCAAACTGTCTTATAATCGGTTTAAACTTCCGGGGGTCACAAAGGTCGCTTGACCGAGTAAAATACTTTTTTCGATTGCAGTATAACCGGTGATTCCTACAAGATGTAGATTTACCAGAGATAAAAGAAACCTTGTTTTATCAAGAATTATACAAGCTTAAAATGGCAACAAGGTGGCCTTCCCCCACATTACCGTTTGCCGGCAAGGCAATGTCTGGGATGAGTGGATCGGAAGGCGTGGTACAACTGGTTGGCCCCCCAAAGTCATGCGATCTAACGCCTTAGACTTGTCAGTGTGGCGGATTTTGAAAAATGAGGTTTCTTCGCAAATGCCTACAAATTTGGAACGTCTTGTCACCAATCATCAAAGAAGAATGTGAAGCGCTAAAGATTAACAAAGAATTGTGTAAACATTTGCTAATAATGTAAAACAGCATTACGAAAAATGTATATCGAAATATATGGAAAGCATTTTGGGCAATTCGAGTAAGCTTTCAACATTTTAAATAATGGTGAAACTTAATTGCACAAGTGTTTTCTTGTCATTTTTCAATTTCTGGGTTAAGCGACTTGATCACGTTTTCCTCTAATCGAACCTTTACAAACCAGCCATGCTTCTCGAAATTATTTCCTCTTAAGCATATAATAATGACGATGAAATAAAGCGCCCCATAAAGTTAACTGACACACTTAGTGATACATAAAAGACGCAAAGAAAACACAAACCTTTCATAGTTGAATATAATCCTTCACAACAAGCTCGCATCACAAGGTTAATATGATTGACATAATTACCGGGACAGCGCGAACGCAGTCCCGACTACCAAAAATTACGCGCCCGAGTTACCCACATTTGGGGCAATCGCAAGGGTCAGCCCAACCGAAGTGCAATGGAAGGGCCTCACCTTGGGGGAACCGCCTTTATGATCACGGTAACCCCTCCGCCAGGTAAGTATGCAGAGGTAATCTCTCTTCGCACCTTTATAACTCCCCCGGTGATTTTCGTCCTCATAAGATCGAAACCCATGAACCAAATACCGGCATGTGCGTTAGCTTTATGCAGCACAAGCCCACTTAAATGTTTGCCTCTCAGTTTGCTTCATTTGCCTCTCTGCGATTTATTAAAATTATTCCTGTTTACCGAAACTTGCACAATTTCTTACTCTCTTTCAAAATACTACTTCTGCTGCCATCTCTGAACAGCCTGCAGCGGTATACCTATATTTTAGTTGCAACCGCCCTCTAACAAGATGCGGCAAGCGCATGTACGAAATTCGACATATGAAGTTCGCTTCTACTCAATGTTGGTTATCTTCCTGCAATAATTGTCATCTTCTTTGCTACACGACGAAGGAAAGCTACCGGTACAAAACCAAGCACGAGAAAAATAAGGCACAACTTCAAGCAAATCGTCCCAATTTACCATAATAAAAAGATGCACATTTGTAGTGTACCTTCTTAGCATAAAACTCCTGGTGCTTAGGGATAGTAATGTAACACGGACCTGGTTAAAATGACTTCAGTTTTTCACTATGGATTCCTGTTGCAACTCAAAGAATGTACACCTACACTCTCATCTCTATAAACCTCAAATTTGTGAAACGCACTACAAATTATGTACACATCCTCACATTTTCACCGCTTCGACATACAATGTTTCATTCCTATCAATTTCTTGCAGTCCTTTCCTGAATGGCAATGAATCATAAACATGGAACATTATGCAAAACCATTCCAGTGAATTTACAGAAATCCCCACATAAATCAAATGCACCCTTCTAATTGGCTTTCTAAGTTGTGACTGAAGCACACATTTTGTCACACTAGTGCAACAGCAGAATCCTCCTGAAAATGCTTGAATTTCAACCAGCAGCAAACGTTTTGCTATTTATACATTATGGCAAATATAAGCCTTCATTATTTATATACCTACATTAGATTCTGCAATGTGCAAAAGTCTTAAACCTAATAAATATACCCAATAAGCTCATTTTAGATGCTGTATACAAATTATGTATGTTGCCTTATAATTAATTTAAGTGCTAAGTACATACATGGTTATGGACGGACCTCAACCCTAGTTATTTGGCCAGCCATAACTATTTCAGTAGGTATACACACACAAAAGTTAACATTTTGCATACATGTCCTTTGTCAACTAAACATTAATCTAAATTTCCATGTCTTTCAGCTGACCATTTCCATTTCATCTTCACTTTCCATAAAAACTCCCCTAGCTTGGGAACCTGCTTCTGGTCTTCAGAAATCTTTATAAATGCAATTTCTTTGACTCTCAGTAACCATTGTTTACTTATTAGACTTACCCTCCAGTCATTTCTGACTTTACATTGAAAGATAATGTGAAATTCATCTTCCCTCTCACCACATAGAGGGCACATTCCAGGGAAAACCTCTCCCCTCATTCCCCCTAGTTTCAAAAACCCCTAATCAAAACCAACCTAACACTTCTCTTCTCAGTCTTTTTGCACATCTTTATTACCTGCAATTCTCACACTTAAATTGCTTTATTTTCCGGAGGCTGCAGAAGGTCTTTCATTTTCATTGTTGATGTGCACTCCTGATTCACATAAATCTAGAGGCTATTGCATACCCGATAAAAATTCCTGTTTCACGATGTGCATTACAGTTATCTTCTGAATTAAGAAATATTATCTCCATCCAATAAATGTATTTACGCAGTGTGGTATATCATCACAACTATTGACTACATCTGTGAGGGAAACCCTTTAAAGACCATTCATTATTACTGCTTTGACTAAGGGATATTTATGCATAGGTAGGCAGGTACCTGCAAAAAATATCTTTCTATCAGGGTTACCCACACATTCAGTGAGTAATAGAATTAAGTCTTGTTCATTATGTGCAGGTATTTATTCAAAACCATGATTCTTAATAATTCTGAACTTGTAATTCCTCCAATATTAGTGGCATCCATTTAAAAGAATTTTTTTTTTTCAAAAACAGTTTATTTATTGCAAATATTCTACTATCACAACTCCACTGTAATATTTAGTCACACTTATTTACCATTCCTCATTAGGGGCTATTCATAATTGCAATGAAGAACATGAAAATGTGAACCTTTTTGCATTTGGTAGCATCTGCACCAACTCTTTTCATTTGTATGAGCAGAATGCACCAAACAAAAGGCCCTCAGAACACACATTCAAAATGTGAAAGGTAGGATTTTGCATTTTTAATCTGTGACTTGCATTGGCATGCTTTGGCTGCAGATAATATCTGGTAAAAATTACTGTATGTAATTACATCACTCCTACTGTCATGAAGATAGTTAGTGTCATCATAAACACATATTGAAAGGCATGCTTCAAATTGATAATGAACCGCTCCAAATGCCAAATATTATGTCTCATTGTCTTATGAAATTTAAATAAATGCAAGGAGCGTAATCTGTCATTTCATTTGGCTAAATGCATTTTATCCTTTAAATAACAAGGGATTAAGGAGTTAATGCTCAGCGTTTGTCACATTTTCCTGCTAGATATGGTAATGTAATAATGCATGGAAACGTTAAATGCTGCCTTTATCATCTTTTAAGCTGGTAGTGTATTTCACAATCCACAATTGGAGCAGCAAGCTTAATGTACTGCTACTGTCTTGTCATACACTATTGGAATTGCAATGATCCTTCCCATCTAGCTTAATAGAAATTATGGGTTAGCTTATTCATAGCACTCAATCTGGCTTACCCGTGATGACAGGTTATTTTTCTCAATTGTAAATGTGACAAAATATTTGGCATAAACTGCATTTAGATGACAAAATAAGAGGGTAATCACAAGTTTTGGGAAACCTTTCTGGAAAATACTTGGGTGAAACCATGTGGTTCGTTTACCATAGGGACACCTTGTGTGCCTGTGGTTTAACTTCGTGTAATATCATGCCTTGGTGAACAACATGCTTCATTACAATTTGTAAAATATCACAGTTTTGTTCTTCTCAGTTATTTCAAACCTTTCACCTTTCATTTGTAACTCCCCTTTCTGGATAATACGTATATCAGTAGATGTTAACATTTAAACCCGACTTTCTTGCATTTAGGAAATGTTAAGATCTTCCAGTACATGTGAAAGTATAAATTGAAAGAATTTAAAACTTTAGCACAGCTAAATGAGACGTAACCATTGAAAAATTCTGACTTAAGGATTTGGATGCAAAATCTGCTCTCTGTTTTATTAACAGTGATTTTGAAATGACGTCCGAACTCCAAAACTATTGCACATGCGGAGAAATCAAATTTGTCAAAGAGGGAGAGAAAGCATAATATTTACATGATTGAAGCATATTGTGTTTGTAAAAGCTAACTATAAATTTTCCTCTTCATACACAGAGGTTGCAAGCAGTTCCTTCGAATTAAGCGTGAGCATTTTTAGGCACATTTCGCATGTTATGGCAAACTTTTGCAACACCAGCTTCAAATTTGTTGCCAAATTAAGAATTTTTAAAGCTGCTCCCTTGAAACGCTTTCATTCTCGCAAGTCCATGCAGGCTTAAGTACACGGAACAAGAAGGCATTGATTCTCTACAAATAATTTATACATCTTTCATCCTTCTGCTGAGCAAATACATTTCTGACGAGCCAATTCATCAGATATTTTTGACAATTCTATTTTTTCCAAGACGCACTTCATCCAAAGTGATGGCTAGTGAGCATTCCCAATAACGTATGACAGCCAAACAAACATTACTCATTACCTAACGTGCATTAACTAGATCAAACTTACACAGTGACATGCAGATTGCAAGCCGCCGGTCATGCGAGTATCATCTTTACATGAACATTCCACTAGAAGCAGTAATAAAATACCCTAACAGACAGCAAGAAAGATGGAAACAGCAAAATCAATACTGCATAAGGGCATACAAATGTACATCATTACAAAAAGGTAAACGTTTGTAATCAATTTAATTTTACAAACAATGTTAAATCATTTTAATTATGCAAACTTTTTTATAGTTTGCAAGAGCTTTTTTCAATATTTCAAAAACTAATTTAACTTAAATTACTATAACACGTCAATCTAGACAAAGCCATAAATTAAAAAGAAACTTCTCTCAGCGAATTAAGGATCATCCATCCATCCATCCATCCATCCATCCGTCCGTCCGTCCGTCCGTCCGTCCATCCATCCATCCATCCATCCAGTCACCCCTCAATCCATCCGTCCATCGAACCACCCCTTCATCCAACCATACACCCACCCATCCGTTCATCCACCCCTCCATACATCCATCCGTCCGTCCATCCAGCCACCCCTCCATCCATTCATCCACCCACCAATCCATCCGTCCCTCCATCCATCCATTCACTCAACCAACAATGCATCTGTCCTTCGATCCTTCCATGTATCCACCCAGCCACGCATCCCTCATCCACCCACTCATCACATCCACACACCAATCCATCCGTCCCTCCCTCCACACATCCATACATCCACCTACTCAACAGTGCATCCGTCCTTCGATCCGCCCATGCATCCCTTCATCCACCCACTCATCACATTCCTCTCACCCTTCACCCACCCTCGGATCCAACCGTCCGTCCCACCCACCTATCCCTCCCTCTATCCACACACGCAATCCAGAATGGTACGCTAAGGATCACAGTAGTTAAAGAGCGTCCATAAATAAAACTCAGTTGTTTTTATCGATCATTCCATCCATAATGCCAAGGAGCATTAATGTTACCTCTGCTTTGTTTATATTTCTTTGGCAGCAACGCAGAGCACTTTCTGTTAATTGCAATAAGCTCACTGTTCCAGCTGTTGGCAATTCGGTACTCAATACTGCCTTCTTGTAGGGATGCCGAATAGCAAAAAACAAAGGAAGCCCTACGTTCCAGATCAGATAATGATACGTTTTTAATGTTGCAATTTAGTTCAACATTGGCAACTAATGTATTGGATACATAGGTTCTCTTTCTATGCTCCTATTGGAAAGGGTGAACGTAATTCAGTAAACAACTCTAGAACACAAGGATGAAATATTTTCCCATGGGACATGATTTTTTAGGCGTAATGCCACTCATTATCAGAATGCTTAAGTGCATATGAGTGTCAGTGTTTAGTAGTACTATTACAACAATTTGCCTGGCTTCTTCTAGGTGATTTGCGAATCAAGAGGCCGAAGCTGGTACTTCCATTGTCTAGCGGTCCTTGTTAATTATATCTTTTTCTAACAAGTGTCGACCCTCGTGGCTTAACGTGACCTCGGATTAAACACTGAATTCTCTGACACCAGAAGAACTGCAAAATTTCTTGCTTCCAGTGAGATAAGCATTAAAAGACAGGGGTATTTCTGTAGGAAAATCAGAATGTATGAGACGATGTCGCTCCTAAGGATTTATTAATTATGTTCTAAAACCTTATTCCAAAGTTGGTCAGCGCACTGTTTGGTTTTTTCGCATAGCTTTATTCTTTTCACACACGGATAATACAATATATAACTTACGTAACCTTAAAACAATTGATCGTACCAAGTAAACGAGATTACTTCTCTCGTTTTACGGATATATCCAAAGCATCTCAGGATTCTTTATGCTCCGATCGTGAAATGAAGAAACTTGAGAAATATTGATACATTGATTGGCCCAGCTTTCGCCGGGCACTAACAAAAAATTGGTTGTAGACTCATCAATTGTACCCCTCCACGGAAATCTTTAGTAAAAGGCGAAAGATTTATGCGATTTGAAAGGATACCAGAGTAACAAAACATACCGTAACACCCTATCACATATACTGGAGCGAGACCACACGGTCAGAAGAGAAGCTGTGAATTTCCTTTGCTTCTTAACTACAGAACGACTATCGCTTGTTTTCGCTCATAGCTGCCGATTACTCTCAAAAGTGAACCTAAGCAATGTATCGTTTATAAGTTATTAATACGTCGGCGTTGTTAACAATGAAGTTTTAGGAATGTATCTCTTTTATTCAACCATTTCGCCATCTGTTGGTCAATTGCTGGAATCATGTTGTCACGGCACCGCGGGATGAACAGCAGTTTACGGTAGTATCGGTGGGCGTTGTCGCGATTTCTTGATGTTTGTGAGAAAAAGGAAACATTAAGCTCTACTTGAGGTGAGCAGCATTGTTACATACACACTTGTGTCATCAGTAGAAAGAGTCATTTTAACATCACTCGTCGTATTAATCCACACTGAGAGATCATCATTACAGTGTAAATAAAACAGGGCCTAAGGTGGTTGCCTCTTGGACCCCAGAAAGCAGTTTAATTCTATCAGGTATTCATTTGTTATTCCCTTCTCTTTTGCAAACTGTCTTATAATCGGTTTAAACTTCCGGGGGTCACAAAGGTCGCTTGACCGAGTAAAATACTTTTTTCGATTGCAGTATAACCGGTGATTCCTACAAGATGTAGATTTACCAGAGATAAAAGAAACCTTGTTTTATCAAGAATTATACAAGCTTAAAATGGCAACAAGGTGGCCTTCCCCCACATTACCGTTTGCCGGCAAGGCAATGTCTGGGATGAGTGGATCGGAAGGCGTGGTACAACTGGTTGGCCCCCCAAAGTCATGCGATCTAACGCCTTAGACTTGTCAGTGTGGCGGATTTTGAAAAATGAGGTTTCTTCGCAAATGCCTACAAATTTGGAACGTCTTGTCAGCAATCATCAAAGAAGAATGTGAAGCGCTAAAGATTAACAAAGAATTGTGTAAACATTTGCTAATAATGTAAAACAGCATTACGAAAAATGTATATCGAAATATATGGAAAGCATTTTGGGCAATTCGAGTAAGCTTTCAACATTTTAAATAATGGTGAAACTTAATTGCACAAGTGTTTTCTTGTCATTTTTCAATTTCTGGGTTAAGCGACTTGATCACGTTTTCCTCTAATCGAACCTTTACAAACCAGCCATGCTTCTCGAAATTATTTCCTCTTAAGCATATAATAATGACGATGAAATAAAGCGCCCCATAAAGTTAACTGACACACTTAGTGATACATAAAAGACGCAAAGAAAACACAAACCTTTCATAGTTGAATATAATCCTTCACAACAAGCTCGCATCACAAGGTTAATATGATTGACATAATTACCGGGACAGCGCGAACGCAGTCCCGACTACCAAAAATTACGCGCCCGAGTTACCCACATTTGGGGCAATCGCAAGGGTCAGCCCAACCGAAGTGCAATGGAAGGGCCTCATCTTGGGGGAACCGCCTTTATGATCACGGTAACCCCTACGCCAGGTAAGTATGCAGAGGTAATCTCTCTTCGCACCTTTATAACTCCCCCGGTGATTTTCGTCCTCATAAGATCGAAACCCATGAACCAAATACCGGCATGTGCGTTAGCTTTATGCAGCACAAGCCCCCTTAAATGTTTGCCTCTCAGTTTGCTTCATTTGCCTCTCTGCGATTTATTAAAATTATTCCTGTTTACCGAAACTTGCACAATTTCTTACTCTCTTTCAAAATACTACTTCTGCTGCCATCTCTGAACAGCCTGCAGCGGTATACCTATATTTTAGTTGCAACCGCCCTCTAACAAGATGCGGCAAGCGCATGTATGAAATTCGACATATGAAGTTCGCTTCTACTCAATGTTGGTTATCTTCCTGCAATAATTGTCATCTTCTTTGCTACACGACGAAGGAAAGCTACCGGTACAAAACCAAGCACGAGAAAAATAAGGCACAACTTCAAGCAAATCGTCCCAATTTACCATAATAAAAAGATGCACATTTGTAGTGTACCTTCTTAGCATAAAACTCCTGGTGCTTAGGGATAGTAATGTAACACGGACCTGGTTAAAATGACTTCAGTTTTTCACTATGGATTCCTGTTGCAACTCAAAGAATGTACACCTACACTCTCATCTCTATAAACCTCAAATTTGTGAAACGCACTACAAATTATGTACACATCCTCACATTTTCACCGCTTCGACATACAATGTTTCATTCCTATCAATTTCTTGCAGTCCTTTCCTGAATGGCAATGAATCATAAACATGGAACATTATGCAAAACCATTCCAGTGAATTTACAGAAATCCCCACATAAATCAAATGCACCCTTCTAATTGGCTTTCTAAGTTGTGACTGAAGCACACATTTTGTCACACTAGTGCAACAGCAGAATCCTCCTGAAAATGCTTGAATTTCAACCAGCAGCAAACGTTTTGCTATTTATACATTATGGCAAATATAAGCCTTCATTATTTATATACCTACATTAGATTCTGCAATGTGCAAAAGTCTTAAACCTAATAAATATACCCAATAAGCTCATTTTAGATGCTGTATACAAATTATGTATGTTGCCTTATAATTAATTTAAGTGCTAAGTACATACATGGTTATGGACGGACCTCAACCCTAGTTATTTGGCCAGCCATAACTATTTCAGTACGTATACACACACAAAAGTTAACATTTTGCATACATGTCCTTTGTCAACTAAACATTAATCTAAATTCCCATGTCTTTCAGCTGACCATTTCCATTTCATCTTCACTTTCCATAAAAACTCCCCTAGCTTGGGAACCTGCTTCTGGTCTTCAGAAATCTTTATAAATGCAATTTCTTTGACTCTCAGTAACCATTGTTTACTTATTAGACTTACCCTCCAGTCATTTCTGACTTTACATTGAAAGATAATGTGAAATTCATCTTCCCTCTCACCACATAGAGGGCACATTCCAGGGAAAACCTCTCCCCTCATTCCCCCTAGTTTCAAAAACCCCTAATCAAAACCAACCTAACACTTCTCTTCTCAGTCTTTTTGCACATCTTTATTACCTGCAATTCTCACACTTAAATTGCTTTATTTTCCGGAGGCTGCAGAAGGTCTTTCATTTTCATTGTTGATGTGCACTCCTGATTCACATAAATCTAGAGGCTATTGCATACCCGATAAAAATTCCTGTTTCACGATGTGCATTACAGTTATCTTCTGAATTAAGAAATATTATCTCCATCCAATAAATGTATTTACGCAGTGTGGTATATCATCACAACTATTGACTACATCTGTGAGGGAAACCCTTTAAAGACCATTCATTATTACTGCTTTGACTGAGGGATATTTATGCATAGGTAGGCAGGTACCTGCAAAAAATATCTTTCTATCAGGGTTACCCACACATTCAGTGAGTAATAGAATTAAGTCTTGTTCATTATGTGCAGGTATTTATTCAAAACCATGATTCTTAATAATTCTGAACTTGTAATTCCTCCAATATTAGTGGCATCCATTTAAAAGAATTTTTTTTTTTCAAAAACAGTTTATTTATTGCAAATATTCTACTATCACAACTCCACTGTAATATTTAGTCACACTTATTTACCATTCCTCATTAGGGGCTATTCATAATTGCAATGAAGAACATGAAAATGTGAACCTTTTTGCATTTGGTAGCATCTGCACCAACTCTTTTCATTTGTATGAGCAGAATGCACCAAACAAAAGGCCCTCAGAACACACATTCAAAATGTGAAAGGTAGGATTTTGCATTTTTAATCTGTGACTTGCATTGGCATGCTTTGGCTGCAGATAATATCTGGTAAAAATTACTGTATGTAATTACATCACTCCTACTGTCATGAAGATAGTTAGTGTCATCATAAACACATATTGAAAGGCATGCTTCAAATTGATAATGAACCGCTCCAAATGCCAAATATTATGTCTCATTGTCTTATGAAATTTAAATAAATGCAAGGAGCGTAATCTGTCATTTCATTTGGCTAAATGCATTTTATCCTTTAAATAACAAGGGATTAAGGAGTTAATGCTCAGCGTTTGTCACATTTTCCTGCTAGATATGGTAATGTAATAATGCATGGAAACGTTAAATGCTGCCTTTATCATCTTTTAAGCTGGTAGTGTATTTCACAATCCACAATTGGAGCAGCAAGCTTAATGTACTGCTACTGTCTTGTCATACACTATTGGAATCGCAATGATCCTTCCCATCTAGCTTAATAGAAATTATGGGTTAGCTTATTCATAGCACTCAATCTGGCTTACCCGTGATGACAGGTTATTTTTCTCAATTGTAAATGTGACAAAATATTTGGCATAAACTGCATTTAGATGACAAAATAAGAGGGTAATCACAAGTTTTGGGAAAACTTTCTGGAAAATACTTGGGTGAAACCATGTGGTTCGTTTACCATAGGGACACCTTGTGTGCCTGTGGTTTAACTTCGTGTAATATCATGCCTTGGTGAACAACATGCTTCATTACAATTTGTAAAATATCACAGTTTTGTTCTTCTCAGTTATTTCAAACCTTTCACCTTTCATTTGTAACTCCCCTTTCTGGATAATACGTATATCAGTAGATGTTAAAATTTAAACCCGACTTTCTTGCATTTAGGAAATGTTAAGATCTTCCAGTACATGTGAAAGTATAAATTGAAAGAATTTAAAACTTTAGCACAGCTAAATGAGACGTAACCATTGAAAAATTCTGACTTAAGGATTTGGATGCAAAATCTGCTCTCCGTTTTATTAACAGTGATTTTGAAATGACGTCTGAACTCCAAAACTATTGCACATGCGGAGAAATCAAATTTGTCAAAGAGGGAGAGAAAGCATAATATTTACATGATTGAAGCATATTGTGTTTGTAAAAGCTAACTATAAATTTTCCTCTTCATACACAGAGGTTGCAAGCAGTTCCTTCGAATTAAGCGTGAGCATTTTTAGGCACATTTCGCATGTTATGGCAAACTTTTGCAACACCAGCTTCAAATTTGTTGCCAAATTAAGAACTTTTAAAGCTGCTCCCTTGAAACGCTTTCATTCTCGCAAGTCCATGCAGGCTTAAGTACACGGAACAAGAAGGCATTGATTCTCTACATATAATTTATACATCTTTCATCCTTCTGCTGAGCAAATACATTTCTGACGAGCCAATTCATCAGATATTTTTGACAATTCTATTTTTTCCAAGACGCACTTCATCCAAAGTGATGGCTAGTGAGCATTCCCAATAACGTATGACAGCCAAACAAACATTACTCATTACCTAACGTGCATTAACTAGATCAAACTTACACAGTGACATGCAGATTGCAAGCCGTCGGTCACGCGAGTATCATTTTTACATGAACATTCCACTAGAAGCAGTAATAAAATACCCTAACAGACAGCAAGAAAGATGAAAACAGCAAAATCAATACTGCATAAGGGCATACAAATGTACATCATTACAAAAAGGTAAACGTTGGTAATCAATTTACTTTTACAAACAATGTTAAATCATTTTAATTATGCAAACTTTTTTATAGTTCGCAAGAGCTTTTTTCAATATTTCAAAAACTAATTTAACTTAACTTACTATAACACGTCAATCTAGACAAAGCCATAATTTAAAAAGAAACTTCTCTCAGTGAATTAAGGACCAACCAACCAACCAACCAACACTACCTACCTACCCATCCATCCATCCATCCATCCATCCATCCATCCATCCATCCATCCATCCATCCATCCATCCATCCATCCATCCATCCATCCATCCATCCATCCATCCATCCATCCATCCATCCATCCATCCATCCATCCATCCATCCATCCATCCATCCATCCATCCATCCATCCATCCATCCATCCATCCATCCATCCATCCATCCATCCATCCATCCATCCATCCATCCATCCATCCATCCATCCATCCATCCATCCATCCATCCATCCATCCATCCATCCATCCATCCATCCATCCATCCATCCATCCATCCATCCATCCATCCATCCATCCATCCATCCATCCATCCATCCATCCATCCATCCATCCATCCATCCATCCATCCATCCATCCATCCATCCATCCATCCATCCATCCATCCATCCATCCATCCATCCATCCATCCATCCATCCATCCATCCATCCATCCATCCATCCATCCATCCATCCATCCATCCATCCATCCATCCATCCATCCATCCATCCATCCATCCATCCATCCATCCATCCATCCATCCATCCATCCATCCATCCATCCATCCATCCATCCATCCATCCATCCATCCATCCATCCATCCATCCATCCATCCATCCATCCATCCATCCATCCATCCATCCATCCATCCATCCATCCATCCATCCATCCATCCATCCATCCATCCATCCATCCATCCATCCATCCATCCATCCATCCATCCATCCATCCATCCATCCATCCATCCATCCATCCATCCATCCATCCATCCATCCATCCATCCATCCATCCATCCATCCATCCATCCATCCATCCATCCATCCATCCATCCATCCATCCATCCATCCATCCATCCATCCATCCATCCATCCATCCATCCATCCATCCATCCATCCATCCATCCATCCATCCATCCATCCATCCATCCATCCATCCATCCATCCATCCATCCATCCATCCATCCATCCATCCATCCATCCATCCATCCATCCATCCATCCATCCATCCATCCATCCATCCATCCATCCATCCATCCATCCATCCATCCATCCAT